>JAPDVR010000021.1:23417224-24140349 GCA_026230005.1 Gila orcuttii | reverse complement strand
CTAAAGTAACATTTTCATTTGAGTTTTTTTAAATTGAGGTTTTCCATGTGATATTTACATTTTATTTTAATTCAGCTTTATTTCAGTTACCGGAACTTATTTTTAAAATAGTTTGTTAACTTAATAGTTAATATACTGAATTTATGACTCATAATGTATGACAATATGAAGAATAAAGATACACATGGACTCATAGGATCAGAGTGTTACTTTTTTTATTATTATTGTTCAGTGTTTTTTTTGTTTTTGTTTTTTTTTTATTAAAAAATTGATTAAAGTATGGTATAGATGTGTAGGCTATAGTAAAGTTATGGTAATTTTATTTGATGATTCCTCAAAAGTACTAATACATATTAATGGAATCATTAGGTGGAGTTAGAGTTCAAAATCGATCAAAACCCTTTATCAAAATCGTAAAATTCCCATCCCTATCCATCCCTGATTTTTAATCTGTACTTTATTTGTGGGATTTGTGGTTTGTGGAGGAGGGAAAGGGGTTAATCGTCAAGATAGGTTTGTGACTGACTGGATTAGAGGAGAATAGCAGTAGTGGAACCTACAGTAATCCGTGTGTCTGTTGAATGCTGGGTTTGACCTCCTGAGGCTTGATGTGTCATCTGCTCTTAAATTCTGTTGGGTTGCTGCTTGCTCCCTACGAATCAGCCTGTGAAATGGGAAATCTTGATCATCATCCCTTTTTCTTTCCTTTCAGTTCTTCCTTTTAGCGTTTGATCTAAACCAGATGATCTTCCTGTTGCAGTTTCCATCCACAAGCAAACTGCTCGTGCCGAACCTTGTCTTGTGTCCCTGAAAGACTAAATTGATCATGCCCCTTTTGTTCATGCTTACAAAAAGGCTGGGACACACAGACAGAGATGATGGGATCAGTAGCAGAGATCGTTTAGAGACAATAGTGGTCGGCTGCAGAAGCCACATTGGGAAGACATCAGTTGGTCAGTGCATACAGAAAGAGCGGGCTGAGATCCGTCGCAGAGGTCACAAACATGCACGGCTATTCCACTCGTCTCTGCTGACCTGGATAAAGCCATTGCTCCAAGGTATATCTTACAGGAAGTGAGGTCATCTCAAATATCAGTATTCCTCGAGTGGCATTTGCAGCGTAATCTTGTTTATATATACACCACCATTTCTATAAGGTTCTGATGGTCAGTTTATCAGTGAGAGAGGACATCAGGACATCTATGTAAGTAGCCTACGTTCTTATTTCACTTCACACAAACAGCTGTGTAATTCTATGTGCTGGTCCTTGACAGATGTTTTCCACCCATAAAAGATGATAAAACAAGTCTTTATTGTCAACATTTTTCAAGAAATGGCTCCCTTTAAAATTCCAGCAGCGATGCATGTCTCATAGAGAAAAACATCTATGCCAAAGGGGAAAAAAGACTATGTTTTTGTCTTATCTCAGCAGGAGAAAGTATCAAAGGCTTATGTGCTTCACAGGAACACGAGACACTTCATTGAGAAGAAAAAAAGCCAGAATGTTTGGTCTGCAATAAATGACACTGCTAGATTATCAGTAATGCATTGTTTTTGAAAAAGAAACATCTAAAAGGAATTGCTGAAGAGTGAATGAACATCAGTAAACTGAAGCCTGTTCCTAGATACACAACATAAGCGTAACATTACAACTGGTATCTGCACAAAAGGACACAAATGCAAGTGAACTTAAACAAAGTTAGTTATGTGCTAGCCAGAATCTGTTACTCCTGTTGTGGATGCTCTCTTCCAGTAACAACTAGGGATGGGAATCGAGAACCGGTTCTTCTTCAGAACCGGTGCCCAGTCAACCAATTCCTTGGAACCGTTAGTATGCCTGATTAACGATTCCGCTTATCGGTTCCGCTCGTTGCAAATGTGTCATGACGTGACACACGCGCTGCCATGTTTTGGTTCAGAACGCAGCAAACATGGCATCGAGGCAGAAGCGCTCTAAAGTTTGGTTATATTTTACGCAAAAAGAGGACAATATGAGGCGCCGTCTAGGGCTTAAATCAAACTTCATTCACGCACACATATAAGAAACACTTGCATACACGTATACTAGTCAAACATACATGTACACTGCTGAATGCTCAAACAAATACATATGAAATGCACAACGACACACCTAAAGTCGCTCACGCACATACACGCAAACTCTACACACACGAGATCCGCGGACCTCTCCAGGCACATACCGGTAGTCATATGAGACGCGCGCGCGCGCACGCGCACACACAAACTCTCCACGCACATACTCATATGAGACGCAAGCACACACACACACTCAAACTCGCGCACATACTCAATGAGAGTATGACGGCGCCTCATAACAATACGGTCACTTTCAACACTTGTAAAATTTCCATTTCGTCAAAGGGGGGGAACTACCTCCAATATGCAGAAACATTTGGCCACACACACAGCATGAACAGACTTTAGTCCCATGGAACTTAAACTGGAATGTCACTGTTTCTGTCACTGCGACTTCACAAACAGGCGAACACGCGGACACGCACACGCACGCACACATCACTTTTGAAGTAAAATTGAAAATTGAGGAGGCAGTGCATGTAATGCATCGAGATATCGAATTGAACTGAATCGATGACATGATAATCGTAATCGAACCGAACAGTGAGACCAGTGTAGGTTCACACCCCTACTCTGTGCTGTATCAGCGAGTTAATAATAATTAACAAACAAATAAGTTAAGTTATAAGTTCAATAAGTTAATACAAACAAACAAATGTGTACTTATTCCCTCACCCAATGAGAATCGATAAGAGAATCGATAAGGAATCGAATCGATAAGCAATATCGATAATGGAATCGGAATCGTTAAATTCTCATCAATTCCCATCCCTAGTAACAACGCTCTGAAACATGGACAACTTGCACAAAGTATTCACAAAATTTTATAATGCTTTCATTACGATTTAATGGATATGGCTGATTGGCACTGCACATCTTGCACTTAACTCTATTTTCATCTACTTTATCGGGTTATTGCAGGCATCCCTGCGCGTTTTCGATGCCATGACGAGAAACAATTTTAATTAAAACATAGGCCTACTGTTGAAAAAAAGGACAAGAAAAAATAACACTGCTGGATTATGAATTATATCATCAATGTTTTTGAAAAAGAAACATCTAAAAGAAATATGACTGTCTTAAATAATCTGAGTCGATAATGTCGGGCATGGCATTCAAGTTGAGATTTAATGAACACCAGTAAACTGAAGCGATTTGCTAGCAGGTGATAAACTCAACCAAATGCAACCTATATGAGATTAATCATACAACATTAAACATTATATTTTTAAAAGTCATGGCGATTATCGCTTTCATGATCGATCATCGCCATCACGTCCGTGTACTCGAGTGCTTGTGGGCATCCCTACCAAGAACTAATCTACTAATCTAATCTACTGCAGTCGTTCTGTAGAATATCAGTTAAGCAAGTATCTACACAAAAGCCAAGATGTTTTTCCCAAAATTACAATGAGAAATGGACAAAAATGCCCCATTTGTTTCATTTACCTGCACAGAGGGGGAACAGTTTACGTGTTTGGATCATCTCTGATTCAGAAAGCAGAGGAGGTACAATACACCACCCCCCAAATTTAATTGTGTTGCTTTAATAGCAAGCTGTGCTGAGACAGAAATCTCTTTTGCGTTGAGCATTTTTTCAGCATCCCGCCATGAACATTGTCGACGCATCTCGAGGTAAAAAAATGTCCTGGACTTAAGAGACCCCTGCATTTTGTTACATTCTATTGAGCTTCGTCTGTTTTTAAATACATGAGCATGTCTAATGTAAAAAGACACGCATTTAATCAAGGTCGGTTGAACCCAATATTAGTCTAGTTATACAAGGGTTTCCTATGAACAATTAGTCATTCAGGAAACCCACTGAATAGATGATTTTTTTTTAAAGGTTTTTTTTAATGTAGGATGATGGGTCACTTGTAACTTTAATGTACAATTTGGTTCATTGGTAATGAATCACATGTAGTTTGTAGAACAAAAAAAAAGGTCTAGAGATAAAAACAACGGAAAAGTAGCGCAATGAAATGGAAGAATGTGTTCTGTGTTTGCTGCGTTTATGATTGCGTTTGCTAATATGCTGATTTGGTGCTTAACAAATATTCCTTAATATCACAGTTGAAAACTATGGAAGCTTGTTTCCACCACAGAATGAAAAATAAAAAAGGTAATTGCCACTTTTTATCTTACAATTCTGACTTTATTACTCAGAATCGCGAGATATAAAGTCAGAATTGCGTGAAATTAAGTCGCAATTGCGTGTTATAACGTCAGAATTGCGAGATATAAAGTCAGAATTGCGTGTTATAAAGTCAGAATTGCGTGATATAAAGTCGCAATTGCGTGTTATAAAGTCAGAATTGTGAGATATAAACTATTCTGAGAGGAAAAAAGTCAGTCTTTTTTCCCCCCATGGAATTGGACTTTATAACTCGCAATTGTGAGTTTATATTTCACAATTCTGAGAAAATATGTTAGAATTGCGAGATATAAACTCGCAATTAAAGCTCCAGTAGGTAGCTTTTGTAAACAAATATTTGTTAATACTGTCATTATGTCCTCACAGTAGAATATGAGACAGATAATCTGTGGAAAAAATCGAGCTCCTCTGGCTCCTCCCTGTGGTCCTATTGCCATTTGCAGAAATACACCGCTCCCGGTCAGAAACAACCAATCAGAGCCAGGAGGAATGTCTTAGCAGTGTCAATCACGCTCGTGTACGCGCTGATCACCCCTCTCTTGCACAGCGCGAGCGCGTACCGTCGTTCGTGACTCTCCTGTTCGAACGCGTTCATCCAAATGAACGAATCTTTTTTCCGAGTCATTTCGTTCATTCAACGAACGAAATGACTCGCAAAAAGATTTGTTCATTTCGAACGAGTCTTTTTCGGAGTCATTTCGTTCATTCAACGAACAAAATGATTCGAAAAAGATTTGTTCATTTTGATGAACGAGTTCAAACAGGAGAGTCACGAACGTGCATCACAGAACAGAGCAAGGCGAGCATTTGTGCTTATAAAACTTAAAGTTTTTTATTTATTTTTGAAATGACCGATCGTTTCGCTAGATAAGACCCTTATTCATCGTCTGGTATCGTTTAAAGCCCTTTGAAGCTGCACTGAAACTGTCATTTGGTCCTTGAAACGTTTGTGTCCTATTGAAGTCCATTATATGGAGAAAAAGCCTGGAATGTTTTCATCAAAAACCTTAATTTCTTTTCGACTGAAGAAAGAAAGACATGGACATCTTGGATGACATGGGGGTGAGTAAATTATCAGCAAAAGTTTTTTTTAAAAGTGAACTAATCCTTTAACGTTATCTTACTATCTATTTATAACTTATAGAAAGAGTGCGACGTTATAAAGTTACATGTATTGCAAAATACATAATGATTTGAGGACCAAGTTTGTAGTCAAAGTATGGGCAGGCCATAGTCAATGTAAAGCATATCGTTGATGTTTCGTCCCTATTAGTGAATGTTCCATAACTGTTTATAATCTGCCGTCATCGGTGGTCCTGTTTACTAGCCTGCGCGTTCACGGCAGGCTCCGCTGTGGGGGAGGAGCTGTGGAGGGAGGGCTGTAGCGCAGCAGAGAGCAAGGGGGTTGGACCTGGAAGTTGTGCTTGTTCAAATTTTCAGGCTAAGTCAACATTTTCTCAAAACTCCCTACTGCAACTTTAAGTGTTATAAAGTCAGAATTGCGTGATATAAAGTCGGAATTGCGAGAAAAAAAGTCAGAATTCTTAGTTTTCTCTCTCGCAATTCTGACTTTATAACACGCAATTGCGACTTTATATCTCACAATTCTGACTTTATATCTCGCAATTCTGACATTATAACACGCAATTGCGACTTTATTTCACGCAATTCTGACTTTATATCTCACAATTCTGACGTTATAACACGCAATTGCGACTTTATTTCACTCAATTCTGACTTTGTCAATTGCAATGTAAACTCGCAATTGTGAGAAAAAAAGTCCGAATTGTGAGATAAAAAGTCGCTATTATTATTATTATTTATTTATTTAGTGGCGGAAACGAGCTTCCATAGAAAACGGTTAAGCTGCTTAATATTTTTGTGGAAACCATAATACATATTTTTAGGAGTCTTTGATGGATACAAAGTTCAAAAGATTATTTGATATTGAACTGAAATAAAAACATTATAAATGTCTTTACTGCCACTTTTAATCAATTTAATGCATCCTGTCTAAATAAAAGCATTAATTCCTTTCAAATGAAAAAATCTTACTGACCCCAAACCTTTGAATAGGAGTAAAAAAGTAAAAAAATAAAATAAAATAAAAGAATCTGAAAACTCACAATCCGCAAACTACATGTGATTCATTACCAATGAACTAATTGTACATTAAAGTTACAAGTGACATTCCGATCTCCTTCAGAAACCATTCTAAGGGTTGGTTCACACAGAACCTTAGAATGGTTTCTGAAGGAGATCAGAATAGTTCTTTTAAATTGTTATAATAATTCACAATATCATGTTTTTTGTTTTGTTTTTGTTTTTAATCATATTTTGATCAAATATGCAGCCCTGGTGAACATTAAAAAAAATAGCTGACCCAACTTTTGAACAGTAGTGTTTGTCTATCATAAAGTAGTAAAAAATAGCACTTTATTTGTTTAGGTTCGGCATGTCATATTTCATGCATAGTGTTCATAAACCTACAATACACTCTTAACTATTTATAAATGGCTGGCTATGGCTATAAAGTCCACTTTCAGAGTTGCTAAAACCATAATCTGAACAGTTCTAACTAGGGCTGGGTATCATAATAAAATTTTCGATACCGATACCAATACCTTGACTTCGATACCGGTTCCTGAACGATACTTTTTTCGATACCAATTTTATCAATATAACATTACCTAAAAAAAACCCTTTTATTTATTCAGTTTGTTGACTTTTTTACACTCATATTTTGAGTCTGTAAAAAAGCACCAATGCTAAAGTTTTCTGTTTCCTAATCATTTAACAACATGTATTCTTTACTTCAATGAGCTCATTGTTTCTGTCTTAACTTAATGCATTGTTTAACAATGAAACTGAATGAAAATTAATTGAAATGCATTACACACAGTCACCTCTGATAACAGATCACTCTAAATTGTAATTTAGACACATGCATTTTCTGTAAAGCTGCTTTGAAACGATATGTATTGTGAAAAATGCTATACAAATAAATGTTAATTGAATTAAATATAGGCTACTGGGGTGAGGGATATATGCCTCGCGCTCAGCACACATGAAGCTTGCCGCAAAGCACTGGAAAAAGTAGCCTAATGATTATGGATGTGTCGGGAAGCGATAGCAAGGAGATATTTTAATTGTTTATTAATGAACAAGTGTTTACTAAGTGTGTTGGCTGCAAAGATGATTATTGCGAATTTGCGATGCTGACTCGTCATTCCTGCAGTAGTGAACTACCGGAACTACCATTCCTGCGCGCGCCTATATGGATTAGGTAATCAAACTATTTATTTCTAATTGTTTCGTCTAAAAGTAGACATATTTTGAACATATATAGGACTATTTATCATGTCTGTGAGGCAAGTATCCTATACGCTGAGTTTCGGTTCATATGTGACGCGCTCCAGTTCTTGTAGTCGAAGACGGATAAACTTTCTACTCTCAAGTGTATTCTGTGCACTTTTAAGTGCCTTATCAGATTTACTGTGTTGCCGGTCTTGGCAGCAATTATCTTGTCGAAAATATTGCATCGAGTCGGGTGCATAGGTACACTTTTGATCATTTCCACATATTTTCTATCTATCTGGGTTGGGAGGCTTACACACACACACACACACACACAAACACACTACAGCCTCACGTGCGACGAGGCACGTCTCTGGGCAGCCGTGTAAACTAGTGTTTTTCCGCCACAGCCAATCATGCTGCATGTTTATTGTTTCACTGACGTTGACGAGATTATCCACTTAGGTACCGAAATTTGGTACCGAAAAACAAGACATGTTTCGATACTCGGTAGTATCGAGGCAATTCGGTCGGTACCTAAAAAGTACCGAACTCGGTACCCAGCCCTAGTTCTAACTAGGGGTGTAACGGTTCACAAAATTCGATACGATACAGTGGTGTCACGGTTCGGTTCGATACAATACAGCAAAAAGAAAAATGACAGAGAAATTTCCTATTTATTAAAAGAAAAATTATTTTTAAATAAGTGTGAGTTTTCCTACATCTTGAAACTTTTAGTTTTATAAATGGGGGTAATCTTTGAAGGATGAACAAATAATGTTTTGGTCATCACATTAAAAATAACATTTAAATATGATAATATTTGAGTTTTGAAGTGCTGGAAAAAGATGTGTGATGTACTTGAAAGAATTTTACTATTTCTGCCAAACTTCCATGGTTACAGTGAGTGTTACTACATTAAATCCATGGTGAATGTTGCTGATCTGTGGACTTAAAACCTATAACTAGTTCATTCATGGAACAATGTTTCTCCTGGTTTCCACGTCAGCGCTGTTTGATTCGTTAATAACGGAGAAATTGTAATGCTTCTCACCAAATCTCGCAGCGATGTTATTACTTCAGTGGCGAATTCAAATGCTTTGTTTACTGGATCTCTCAGCGCTGTGTAACAGTGTCGCTTGATCAAGATCGGCTCGCGCTGTACTGATGTTGATGGTCCGAACTGATAAACGATCCGTGAAGCACAAAATAATGAGTAGCGCAGTTTCGTTCCGCTTTCATTATATTTGCCATTTGATGTTGCGCAACGTTGTGATGGTGGATTTTGGTCAGCAGGAAAAATGGTCCAACGAATCGTTCGAATGCGTACCGAATACCGAACCGAAAGCCTCGTACCGAACGGTTCAGTACGAATACATGTATCGTTACACCCTTAGTTCTAACAAAAAGGAAATCACATTTTTGTACAAATGTATGTAGATTCAAAGGCTGACATTTGACTGAGCAACCACAAGAGACAGAATTTGATGACCAGCTTAGTCATATGTAATGCTGGTGCCGTTATCCACACTGGTTGCCAGACAGGAACAATACTGTACAAACACAAAAGCTTGTGTGGTGTTCTCAAAAAAGTGGCCTTGCTCTGGAAATTGGATTCACATTTTTATATCAGCTATCACAATAATTGGTACTTACTGTGGAAAGATTATTTTCCATTTATGGTGCTCACTGCCTACAATACCGTGTAGTTCATGGAGATTCATGCTTTTTTAATCGAAGCTTCCAAATGTTTGTGCGCAGATGAACTGGACTTTTAGATAAAAAAGGTAGCCTACTTTTATGTTGTGGTACAACATAAAGATAACCTTTTTTTTCCCCTGGTCTTTTTAGTTGGTATCCTTTCTAAGAAACTTCTGATTGGGTATATTGGCTATTCCGGTAAATTTGACTAGATGTTGGCTGTCATGTCTGTTATCGAATAGCTGTGTTACTTGGTGTGGAACAGCTGGAGAAAAGATATGTGAAGTGAATTTAATTTCCAAGTGAAGTTTTTCATCTTCCTGGTGACTTTGTTCTGATGTCCGTTCATACACACGTGGTTATTTAATCTGGAATGCCTACTGATAAATGTTCACATCATTCAGTGAAATATTGTTTGTTTGTTGTGATATGAATGTTTAAACTGTATGCAAGTATAAGGGAACATTCACAATATTTTGGATACTGTATCTGGCCACCAAAGTTCATTTAAAGTAAAGTACAGATTTTCTATTTAGTCTCTGTTAATCTAAATTAATTATAATTATACATGAATATGTAAACATGATACATTTTATAAATATAATATGAGAAGAAATTATATAAATATAGTGAGAAATTATTAAATTATATATTTATATTATATAGTTTAATAAATTATGAAAGAAAATATAAATATTTGTTTATTTAATTAAATAAAACATGGAATATAATGCACAAGACATATGAACTACTTTTATGGTGTGTGTCCTTTTTTAAGCTTGACCGTCCCAGGCCAGCCCTCATTCACTTTCATAGTATTGAAAGGAGTGGCCATATATTCTTTGTGTGTTCCACAGAACAAAGAAAGTGATTATAATTAACAACATGTTTTAAACACTGAAGAAATGACACTTCACCTTTAAAGCATGTGAAGACCTCTATGACGGAAATGAGTGATGCCTCTGAGAGACGCTCTTTCCTCTTTTTGGCTTTTGTTCTGGGTCGTGTATAGAATAATGGGCAGGGGTGGTTACCGAGCGTGCAGATTTGGTTTCGCTGCTCTTCAGAGAGGAAAAGGGGGACATCGGCAGGCAGAAATAGCTCCCCTCCCCTCGCCTCTGGATCAATGAAGATCCAGTCAGAATCATTGATCATGGCCCATCTTCATGTAACAGAATGCTTTATGTTTTTTAGCCTGTGGCTGACACTGGGGTGTAATATCTCAAACAGACACTGATATCAAACTGTCTGTTTGTCCTTCCAGTGATTTGATCACATCCGCACCCACATGTTTTTTTTATTTTTTATCTAGCGTTTACTTTATAGCATACTTTGGATGCGCGAGATCACCAAGTGTGTTTTGACATGATTATGTATGTATACCTTTACTTTGTGTGTCAGTGCTGGTATTTTCCCGTTTCATGGCCGGTTTTCCTACCCAATCAATATTCTGCAGTGGAAGCTCACGGTCTGCAAGATGTTAATCCTCATCGGACCTCACAATGTGTGTTTTTGTGTGTGCGTTTTTGAGGGTGAATGGTTCCTTGTATAAGTGTGCATGCAGTCTTACAGGTCTTAATAGAGTAACGGCAGTCTTATCAATACGCTCACCTTTCTGTGTTGAGATGAGACAGTGTGCTTCCTTGGGAAGCTATTGATCCCAGTGGACAGAGGGAAGGCGGTCAAAGACAGAAAGCTCATGTAACATGCTCAGACATCTGTTGGACGTGAGAAATAAAGGATTTGACGTGACAGACAGCTGTCAGTGTTCATCCTTGGGCCCAGAAAGATCTTGTGACCTTGTGTGTGGTGGATGTGTGAAAAATTGTCTCTTGAGCTGAATGTGCCATCATGATTTTAGTTCCTGTCTGTGCCATAACACTTCCTGTTGCTAACTTAACATGAAAAAAAAATTGTATTTTAAGTTATAATAAGATAAAAGACTACATTTTTATTATTATGATTATTTTAAGAGTGTTTTTTTTTACAACACACAACTTTGTGTCTAGACTAAAATAGTATATGGTTTTTAAAGATAAAGAGCCATTATTATTATTATTTTATTAGAACTTTCATAAATGTCTGTCCATAAACAATTATTATTTATTTTTAGAACACCGATACATTACTGTCCAGACTAAAAATGTATGTCTGTTTTTTGTTTGTCTAAATCAGTTTCAGTATTGCAGCTATAGATCAGTTTCCATGGCAGCACATATATATGCTTAGCATTCCTCCTTTTATTTATTTATTTTTAATCCTTTAAATTTATTTATTTATGCATTTGGAGACATGTTGCTGTCTTTGCCATGCTTAATATGGTTATAAAGATGGAAAAAGGAGGGGAACTAATTGCAGATTGAATAAGGCAAGACACTGAGAATTATCGCTTGTTCCAGACGTATATGCAAAACAATCGCATAACTAATCATTTATGCTCAGGAAATACCATGGCCACCTCACTCTTCTTTGATGCTGCATTCACTGTTTTCTATTGCTGAATGATTCAGTGTAGAAAAGGTGCTGTGAATAGTCTAAACCCAGTTATATCAATATTAAAGGCATTTTATGAGAGTTTAATTGATTTTGACAGTATCTGCAAAGCAAATGGAGTTTATCAGGTTAATAGTTTTGGACTTGCCAACACAAACCCTTTTCCACAGCATTGTGCTCCTCACAAGGACACCATCAGTCGGCTTGCCGATATGAGAAGGAAAGGTTGAAGAGTCGGACAGGAAGGGTTGGCTTGCTAACTGGATTAGCTTTAAATGGCCCTGGTACCAAAAAGCCTTCCCATAACCCAGCCTAGAAGATCCTCATCTCTTAACGCAGGCGGAAAGGGCCAATCTCCTTACAAAAGCTTTTTTACAAGCTCAGGAAAGCAAATGTTGCCCCAGCGTTCTCATGCATGCTTTAAGCTGTCTCGGAGAATAGACATTCATTTATATTCATATTTTAGTGCCTCTGTGCTTGACAAAACAGCACGGCGTGCCTCTGAAGGCAGGCATCAATCATTGAAGGTACATTAGGCGTGTGTATTTACGTGATGAACCTGTATATTAATATGGTATCTGTTTTTTGTTTTTCCTCAAGACCTTTTTTTGAACTTCAGACCTGAAGGCAGAAGAGCAGGTAGTCTGACTCCCCTTGGCATGCTATTAAAAATAGACTTGCTCCTAAAGTTAATGATTTTTTAAAGACTTTACCCCCTTCACGTCTTAATTTAGACAATTTATAGCTCAGTATACAGCGGGGCAGCTAACAAGCTAAACCTGCTAATAAAGTCACTCTACAAATGTCCACACTCATGGCTCGGAGGTTCAAGCTGCGTGAACGTAAATCAGTTAAAGCGATAAAAGGCTCCTTTCATTCTCACCCACCCAAAAGCGTATCATTATGAAAGCAAAGTTAATCAACCAAATGAAAAAGCAAGACGGGACAAAGGTAACGCCCAGCCCTGGCTGAGAAGAGACCATCTCCCAAGGACGTCTGTTCTTTGTGTTTTGTGTATGCACACACAGCTTTCAGACAAAAGAAACCCTGAAACACAGTATGCTCAGCCCACAGAACCACCCAAACCCTCCGTAACTGAAAGAAACCGGGTGATTGGACTCGTTTCTATCAGTTATTCTCATTAAAGACGCGGAGAAGCCAGGATGTTTCATGAAGGGGGAAATGCCAGGCTGTCCCTGCACTCTTTATCTGCATAGACGGCAATTTGTCAGAGAGAGAGGGAGAGAGTGGAATGTCACATGCATGCAAATGAGAGGAGGCTGTAAGCATGATCATTAATAAACAATAAAAACTAATAAAAGACCATCAGATTTGAGCCGTAGGGGTGTGGGGAGATGAAGTTGGAGAGATTCGGCCGCTGATGACCTGCATTGTCCTAAATTGGATTAGCCGTGCGATGCTGATCACAGGCTTGAAGCGGTTAAACGCGATTTTACAAGATTATAATTGAAAAGGAGTTAAATGTCAGATTAAAAGAGGCTCCTGTTTGATGTCCTATTGGAAGATGATTAAGGAGGTGCTGGATTGGCCATTCCGGACTTCAGCAAGGGAATGAAAATGTGGCAGAATACATTACGCAGGGTTTGGTGGGTGGGACGAGTGTGTGGCCGCTTTAAGTGCGATCCTCTTTGTTGTCTTCCTGATGGTTTGAGCCAGCATGTTTCCTTGTGACCTTAAAAGGGTTTCTCTGACCCCTCCCTCTGCTGTCTGATCCTATCAGCTGACTTCTGCTGACCCCTGGGCATCATTCTGGATCTCTGGGGGCACATTTATACACATACATATGTATCCGGTATTTGTTTGATTTGATGTATTATTCAAACGTTGATTATTAAAGCCAGTGCAAGCCTCCACAATAAGAATGGCCTGTTGGGCCTGGGTCAGTGTGAGGGTTTCAGGCTGGTCGAAAACTCTGACAATCACCTGACGAAGATTAATCTCTTTTCCTTTCAGGCCAGTGCTGCGCTGCCACTGAATATCATTTGTTGATCTAGCACATCCATTTTTATGGCTTCACTTCAAATTCTGTTAATTTGTCACCAAGATACTGTTATCTTACTAACATGACTAACAAAATTGAGCTTGAGTAAAAATGTGTAAATGCGACAAACGAGTAAGTAATGTTTTGCATCTCATTTTATCATTTTCCAAAAGAGTGATTTATGAAGTTATATAGCTGTATAATTTCTAGTTTGTTGCAAAAAAAAATGTTGTAAAAGAAGCCACAAAAAAAGTACATTGCTTCATTTTGGTTTTGTAGGGAACATTTTTTTTTACATGTTAAATGTTTACAAATAAGTTTTGATTTTTTTTTGTATTTTTGTAAAGATTTTTTTTTTGTATTAACAGAACTTTAATTTGTATTCCTATAATTGTGTATATGTATACTACCATTCAAATGGTTAGGATCAGTAATATTTTTTTTAAATGTTTTCAAAAAGAAGTATCTTATGCTTATCAAGGCTACGTTTATTTGCTAAAAAATATATTGTCATATTCTGAAATATTATTAGTTTAAGATGTTTTCTTTTTAATATATATTTATAAATATAATTTTTTTCCTGTGATACAAAGCTGAATTTTCATTTCAGCCTTATTACTCCTTCATAAATTGGTCACGCTTTTGTGCTTGAGAGCTGGTGAAAACATTGGCAGGGCAAATAAAAAATCAGAACTAGCAAAAAAGAGAACATCTTTATTGTTGCGCCCTGCAGTGAGATCAAAATTGAACATGTTGACTTTCCTAAAACACATTCCTGGTTGATTTAAAGGTAAAGTATGTAATTTCTGTGCTACTATAGTTGCATTGAGCAGAATTTATTGTGGCCAAACATGTTATCAAATCACTACTATCCCAAACAGATAGTCCCATCCCACACTCATGCCACTGCTTCCACCAAGTTAGTCAAACGTGCAATTTGTTTAAATATTCTGAAGGCACCATTGAGCCACTATGGCATTTATAAGACAATATAGAAGTGCTTTGCTTGTAGTCACCTTTTCACATTAAACTGGCATAGAATTAAGTATTTTAACAGCAAAAACCCCTTTAAGGGAGCAGCAGGAAAGGAGAGGGTGGAAGAGTTTCTCCCATTAATAATGCACTGTCAAATTTGCATGTAAACACCTTAACCAATCAGAGCTGGCGCTGGGCTGGTGGTGCTAGGTATTGTGTGATTGGCAGCTCTGGGGGGAAGTCCGTCTGTTTAAACAGAGGTTGTGCCGTGTGGCGGGGTGGCAGGGTTCCCCTTCAACAACAGGCATGAGCAGATGGGTCCTCACCCCGCTGTCCCTGGGGCGGCTTTTACTTTCGCCTGTCTAATAAATCATCCTCTTCTGTCCAATACATTATGCACAGGTATTTCATTGCTTTACAAACCTGGCACAGCATGTACATTCGATTGAGCCAGTTTGAGATGTTCATGTAGATAATCAACACACGAATGGAACTGCCTGAGCTCTTGAGATAATTTAGAGACATTCATTTGAGGATATGCGTAGGTTGTTATGTAATTAAAATGTGATGATGACTATCCTTCAGAGGTGGAAGACCTCGACTGAACAGGTTTCTCAAATTGAAGAGCAATTTAATAAGTCAAGGGAACGTCCTGGTTGCGTATGCAACCCCCGTTCCCTGAAGGAGGGAACGGAGGACATAGTCGACGTCAACTGAATGGGGATCACGCTAGGGAGCCAATCCTCTTCGAGCACTTTTGAACGAGCTAATGGAATTGGCGTGCGTGATTCGCATCACACACTCCGCCCCCCGTGGCGTGGGTATAAATACGGAAGTGGATGCACGCACTAGTTGCTTTTTCGCTGAGGAGCCGAGCGTAACTCGGAGTCAGCGGTGGTTCAGTGGTTATGGCAAGTGGACTACGTCCTCCGTTCCCTCCTTAAGGGACGCATACCAGGACGTTCCCTTTCAGTCGATAACGTCGGACGTAGTCGACGTCGACCGAATTGGGATCTACCATTGAAACGCCACTAAAGCTGCCACCTTCCAGTGCCTAGACAAAAGCTGGGAAAGCTTTCTCTGTACATGGAAGGAAAGGACGCAGCGGAAGCCACATCCTACCCGAAGGAAGGTAACATGGAGAATACACATATGAACTGGGCGGATGACCGGGCAGTACGACATATGGAATGTCACTGGGGTGGCTCCAGCCTGAGATGGGGGGAGACTCACCAGACAGTGACGACAGAGCAGACTCTGCCGAGGGAAGACACGGGCTCGCCGTAGGGAGCTGTACCGTGGAAGAATACACATATGGGATCACCGTAGGGATCGCAACATATGGACCCAGCCTAACACAGGTTCCACACTGCTTACGAGTGGTAAGCCTAACACCGGACGTTCTGCCACGTCCGACATCGGAGGGGTGCGGAGGAACTCAACAGGGTTCGGTTAAGGGGAACTCAACTGGAGCAGAAATGGCGCACATATCCAGTCCATAGGAGGGCAATGGTGCAGCAAGCCGACACTTTGAACCAGGCTCACGGTGAACTGGCTTTATGAGAAGGGAGCCCACGGGAAGCAGCGGTTCAACTATAGGTGTCGCTCAGCCCCCAACTCTAGAATATCTGTCAGCAAAGCACTCTGTGTCAACGCCTAGGCAGGAGCACACACTCATTTAAGAGGAGCTCACCACCTAAGTGGACATGTGCATCTCGGAATCTTCACCAAGATGAAGGCAGCCACCATTCAGTGGGCCAACCTCGTGGAGGAAAACAGCCTACTCCAACCCATCTTGCAGGAAAGGGAGCACTGAAATGACCGAACGCGTTCAGGATCTCCTCACGGAGAGAAGACTCACTCAACGAATAGGTTCTACTTCTATTCGGCGTAAGCACAACTTCCTTTTTTCAGGGGGTGCTTGCAGAAGTGATTGTAACTACCACATATTCTGCGGTAGCCACCTGAACCTCCACGTCCAGCTTGCTCTCCAGGGGTCTGAACGCAGGTGCCATCGTGCCCCGTCCGTGAAATGTATTCAGGGGAAGCCAGGAAGGTTGTCGAGGGGAACTAGGTCTGGTTGTGCCAATAAGGGGCAACTATCAAGACCTGCTCCACTCCTTGGGCCTCATTTATAACCATTGCGTACGCACAAAACAGGCCCTGAAAGAGGCGTACGCCACTTCCGACGCACAAGTTGTGATTTATAAAAACAAACTTGACAGGAAAATTTGCGTTAAAAATATAAATCAATTAAAAATACTCTTTGGCCAGTGGAAAATATAGTGTAAAATACATTTTAGAGAATTTTTCTCAATTTGATTTATTTATTCAAAAACAAGGCAAGGATAGGCTACTAAATGTTTTTTTTATTAATGTAAAGTGACAGCAAATCCGTATTTCATATTTTCCTAATGTCTTGTACCGTTAAACATGTTATCACGTGGATGAATAATCATATGCAAATGATATGCAGATGAGGATATGCATAGTAAAACTAGGCGTTGTAAGCTCCATATATGGTTGTTTTGGGGAGGAGACGCATGTGCGCACAGTCTTCCGCTAACTGGGATTTATAAAGTGAATTCTGCGCAGTTTCTGGCGTACGCACGGTTTTTATAAGTCTGAATATTTTTTTGCGTACGCCATTTTTGGCTTACTGGCGCACGTACACTTTTAGTAAGGATCCTACGCACAGTTTTATAAATGAGGCCCCTGACCTGGCACAGTAGGTGCAAGGGACACGCGAGCACAAGACAGGAGCACTGCTCAACACTACTTGTGGAGATCACTGAGCTTTAGGAGCATTTCTTCTCAACACGTGAGTGTGATGAAAATCACTGAACTTGAGCAGGCGTCAAGCAACAATGAATCGCATAGCCGCTTTTTTAGAAGGCTAGTCACTAGGGAATGCATTTCTGCGGGGCCCCTGGGGCCAGCTGAAAGCCCCGTGTCTGTCCAAGGGTTGTGCCCCGTGTCTGTCCAAGGGTTGTCCGCACGGACAGAAATACACAACTGGCAGGGGAACGAATCCGGAGAGGCAACAGATGTAACTGTGCAGCCCGAAGTGGTCCCGGTGCAGCTGGACCACCAGGGGATGGAGTCTCCACTCTCCCTGGCCATAACTGTTGTGAGGCTCGTTGGCGGCACGATTGAGCAGGCCGGAAAAAATTATGTAATGAAGCGACCTCAGAAGCTTCTGACTCCAAGGAGGAGGTGAAGGGTGAGTTGTGACATGCGAGGGAAGCTTAGTGCAATGGTCGCGATGTTGTCTTTTCAGACCAGTACCAGCTCGCTGAGCAGCGGTGGCTCAAAGTGAGGTGAACTGCAACAACTCTAGGCACAAATGCCCATGCAGCCGTAGGTTGCCCAGGCCTCCATTAAAGCACGCCCTTTGTACATGGTCCCTCAGTTGGTGAGGGTTTGGCAGCAGGCCGGGGTGAACTGTTGTCACAGAGGGCGTGCTGCTCTGCCACGGTCACCTCGGGACTTGATCATGAAGCTAGTTGCATAAGCGGTCTTCATATGGAGGAAGCCAAGCGGCTGCATCTGCCATATGCCCCAGGAGCCTCTTAAAGTTCTTTCAGTGGGACTCTTTCTCACTTCTACACAGCTGAACACACTCTCGTTCTTGATGAGACGTGTTGGACCGAGTCCTTCTCCAAACTGAAAATGAGATACTCAACCCGTGGGCGAGATTGTTCTCTCCCAGTTGACCTGAAGACCCAACTAGCTATGGAGCATTCGTAGGGTAGGACTCTGTACTGATACTTCGAACCCTCACACGCAACACACAGCCTTTGGTGTGGAAGGTAGAGATCTGAAGCACATGTCATATCTCTGACTTGAGCGGAGCCGAACAATAGCCGAGTCTGAGGTGGGGCAGCAAGGTGGAGAGTGTGGTGTTAGTGTGCAGTGCAACACTTACCGGTCTCCACTGGCGGCAGGGGGCGTTTGAGAAGGTGGATGACCAGGTCCTTGAACGCACCAAGCTGCCTGCTGGCGACCAAGGGGGGCTGAGGGGTGTAAGGCTATACAGGGTCACACAGTGCCAGACTGGCGCTTTTGGGACCCAGGAATAGAGAAGTTTGCTCTTTTTTTGTGTGAAAATGTGGGTACTGCTGACCCCGCTTTTACGGGAGCCAACAGCGGAACGACACACACATAATTAAAAAGCTCCAGCCGGCCCTCCAACTGCCTGGAGGGAGTGGATCGGTGGCCACTCAAAGAGCAACCTCTCCATCCCTGGGGGGGCCGTCCCGGCTCAATGTTTCCGCTGTTGCTTACCACCTGGCTTGGTAGCACCTGGAACGGGCTGGGCACCCCTTCTGCGGCCGGCTCCACGTCGGGAACTGGGTGTAGGCTGCTGCGATGGTCCGGCGGGAGCTGAGGCAGCTGCAGGCAAACGCCCTTGGTGACGGGCAGACGGAGGATCTGAGGATGGGTGAAGGCAGCAGCCGGGGCAGGATGTGCCGGATGGCCTCCGTCTGCCTCTGGGCTGCAGAGAACTGTTTGGGCAAAATTCTCCACAGCGTCACCGAATGACCCAACCTGAGAAATGGGAGAGTCCAGGAATCGAACCTTGTCCGCTTCTCTCATGTCAGCCAGGTTGAACCAGAGATGGTTCACAAGTGTGGACATCGCCGTACTGATCGCGCAAGCTGCAACCTTTGTGCCCCGGAGGGCGAGGTCGGTTGCAGTGCGGAGCTCACCCATGAGCTCACGGTCCGGACTACCCTTGTGCATGTTCATGAGTGCCTGGGCATGGTTGACCTGAAGCAATGCCATGGCATGCGGAGAGGAAGCTGCTTGCCCACAAGCTTTGTAAGCCTTGCCCGTGAGAGTGGACGAGAACTTACAGGCTTCAGAGGGGTAATGAGGATCACCTGTCCAGGAGGCAGTGGCTGCTGGACACAGTTGCATCGCAACAGACCGCTCCACTGCAGGGATAGCCTCGTAACCCTTCACCGCTCCCCCGTCAAGGGTAGTGAGGGGGGAGGAGCTACTTGGGCGGTTTCTGGCAGAGAAAGGTGCCGTCCACGCCCTCGTAAGCTCTTCATGCACTTCAGGAAAGAAAGCCACCGGGCTCGAGAAACCAATCACCCTACCTCGCCCTACCACCTCGGCGGCCTTTTACAGCATAGCTGACATCTTTGGATCTGGCTCGGGCAACGCTGGTGTCCCAGAGGGAGGCAGCACAGCTGAGTCGTCATCTCCAGAGTTCAGCTCCCAGTCCGATGCTGCGATAGACAAACTATCCCCTGGAGGGGCACCAAATGAAACAGCTGGTTGGTCCACTACAGAGGGACCAGCAGGTTCATTGGGGAGCTCCACCGATTGCGGTGCGTAAGAGGAGTGAGGGATCCACGTGGCTTTGCCGGGCGGATCACCCCTCACTGTAATCCTCAGATCACCCAGCTTGGACGGCACCCCAAGTTGGAAGGTAACCCAGAAGAAGGGCCAGGGCGGGGCCCAGAGGCGGGGACTGCACCTACGCTTTTGACGTAGGCGAGTCTCGATCTCAGCAGCGAGATGGTCATATTCCCGCAATGAGAACATGACTCATCCACGAAAGCTGTCTCAGCGTGCTGTAAGCCCAAACACACGATACAGCTTTCGTGACCGTCTGAGGGGGACAGAGCTTTACCGCACCCAGAAACGCACGGATGGAATGGCATCTTGAAAAAGACACACTCACACCCGTGTTGCTCTTTTAGGAAATGTGACCGTCACCAGTGCCGGAGCACACAGGGAATGACCGCGGCAACACTGAATCAGCTGACTGTGAAGCACTCACTTCTCGCCCTCTAACCAGCCGTCAACACGCATACAAACAGAGAAATTTGATGCTGTTAAAACGGCACTTGAGAGCTAAGAAGCTCGAAATCACCTCTGCACTCGCGCTGTTGAAACTCCAACACTGGGAGGTCTTCCCGCAAGAACACCGACACACTCGCTCATTGAAAACAACAGCACTCTTCAGAGACATCAATCCACGATCGGCTCCGAAGCGAAAGGCAACTAGTATGTGCATCCACTTCTGTATTTATACCCGCGCCGCGGGGGCAGAGTGTGTGATGCGAATCACACACACCAATTCCATTGGCTCGTTCAATAGTGCTCGAAGAGGATTGGCTCCCTAGCATGATCTCCATTCAGTCGATGTCGGCTACGCCCGACGTTATCGACTGAAAAGGAACACAAATTATTTTGCCAAATATTTCTGTGAATTCTCTGTACCCTTAACATTATAAATGTACTTGAGAAGTGTCATTCAAACTCTCATTTTGAAAAAATTATGCTATCAAATGTGACAAACAGAATGATTTCTATTTGATTCACATATTTATATAGACGTCTGTACCACTGGCTCAGTGCTGTTGAGAATTTAGTATTTTGAATGGAGAAAATCTATCTATCTAAAATCTTTAATTAAGAAAGCAGTCATTCATTTGAAGAAACTTGTTACAAAACAGGACACATTTTATGTCGATGGAAAAAAAAAATATATTTCTGAAATGGATAAATACATTTGAAAAATAAATTAAATGTATAAATTACATGAGCTTGCTTTAATAATAATCATCATCATAATTAATTTCTCTAAGAATAACCACTTTTTTTTAACATGAATGATAAATCATGCATTATTTTCTAGGAGAGGTGTGCTGTTCTTTAAGTGATCATACTTAAAATGCTAAATATAGCAATAACAACTGCAAAAAAACTCCAAAGACTTACATTACCATTCTAAAGATTGTTGGTTTATATTTTGGCATTTATTTTAAATATAGTAGAAACACTTATATTGTGAAATGTCATTACAATTTAAATATTTTACAATTTAATAACTGTTTTCTATTTAAATATATTTGAAAATGTTATTTATTACTGTGATGGTAAAGCTGACTTTCCAATACTCCAGTCTTCAGTTTCACATGATCCTTTAGAAATCATTCTAATATATTGATGTGCTGTTTACAGTTCCTTGTGAATGAAAGTTCAAATGCAAAGGATTTATTTGATAGTTTTTGTAACAATGTAAAAGTCTTTGCTGTCACTTTTGATTATTTAATGCATTTCATCCATCCTTGCTAAAAAAAAGTATTAATTTCAAACGCCCCAAACGTTTGAATAGTATTATATTAATTAACAAAGCTAGAGTTTAGGCCATCTGTTCCATTGAATGAAAGTCCCACTGATGGTAGAAAATTTTCTTTATTTGAACAACTTTTTACAACCTTGCTTTTTACTTTTAATTCATAGTCATGTCCATGATATAGTGGAATAGTGTGAATATGTCTGCGTATAGAATATCAGTTTATGCATACCTTGGAAAATAATTCACATATTTTATTTACATTACATTATTTACATTTCAATGCATGGTTTTCAGCCGACAAATCGTGTATTTATGTAGCCTTATATACCGCAGTGCAAACCATTATTCACACATATGAATCAAATATTTTCTGATACATATTCCTTTAATTATAAAATGATTCATGGTCATTGCTTGATTTTCAAAGCGGTTACACAAAGGCAAAAAAACGGAATGACTTGACTGAATCAGGCTTTAGAGAGGTTAGAATGTGAATATGTCATCAATAAATCATGTTTTTCACCATATTCATGCCTTCGATAGAATAGATATACTGAAGCAGTACACTATAATACTTCTATGTATTCATGCTGTCTGCACTGTGCTTTGGGGCACAGTCATAATTTTGGTGGTCCCGGTGGGCCACTGCGCCTGTGTGTATGAGTGATGCTGTCACTCAGTAGGGGGTGACTGCTCTCTCTGACAGCGCTCCTCATGGGCCTGTTTGCCTGCCAACATCACGACCCAATCTGACTTTCACATCTATTCTAGTTTTGCAGACATGCACAGACGTTGCGCCGATATGAGCAATCTTGCCTCAGCTATCGGACTGACATCTCTCTGGCTCTTTATCCACAGGATGAGTGTTCAGTGAGTAGTGAGGAGTTTGATATGAGTGACCCCACATGGATATCAGCTGAACGTCACACCGCACTGTCTGACCTCAACCATCCTTCCAGCGCAGATAGGATGCACAGCCCGCAAAACACACACAAGGAAGAGGACGGTAAGAGTCACTTTATGCTCATCTGCGACTTAATAAAGGGTTTGAACCCTCTGATTACTCTAGAGTCTCAGATGAAATGCATGTTTGCATGTCTTCAGCATAAAAAGTCAATTTCTTTATCAGTATTTTTCTCTTGTTTTCCAGTAATCTAATTATACATTATTGAAGAGGGGATTATTGAAGATACAAAATTTTTCCACTAAGTGTAGGATATTCAGACTCAATTTCAAATAATATATCTTGGAAAAATCATAAATAAAAGGAAGATTTATAATTCATAAACACATACATTTTGTGAGATTTAGTGAGGTTTTTCCATTAAAATAAATTACAATAATAAAAATACAATTAAGAAAAATCTTCATTTATATCTATGTCCTAATGGAGTCGGTAAAATTTTTGAAAGAAGTCTCTAATGCTCACCAAGCCTGCTTCATGTATTTGATTAATAAAAGATAAAAAAATAGCAATAATGTGGAATGTTACAGTTAATAACTCTTTTCTATTTGAATATAATTAAAAACTATTTATTTTTGTGATGTCAAAGCTGAATTTTCAGCATCATTACTCCAGTCTTCAGTGTCCTTCAAAACTTTTTCTAATATGCTGTTGTTGAAAACAGTTGCGCTGCTTAATAGTTTTGTTTAAACATTTCTTTCAGAATTCTTTAATGAATGGAAATTTCAAAAGAACAGCATTTGTTTGAAATAACATCATAAATGTCTTTACTGAAACATTTGATCAATTTAATGCATAATACAATTAGAATAAAAGTGTTAATTTCTTTAAAAAACTCTTAGTAATACTAATGGTACTTTGTTAAAATTTAAAATATAAATGAATTTTTTTTAAAAAGTTTTAATATTTTAGATATTTTTTTTTACATCTGCTTATTATAGATTTAGATATGGATGCTCAGATGCTTCTGAAAATAAGACAAAAATACTGATTCATGTTTTTGACAGTGTTGTTGAAAGATTGTTTGTGTGAGTAGATGAAGGATGTTCTTTTACACACATGAGGTTTGAGAGGGGTGGAATGGCCTGAATGAGGCGAGAAGAGATGTACGTATGTATCGATTGCGATCGAGTGGCCTCCTCCCTGCTGCTTTCAAGGAAAGAGAAGCATCTGGACAAAGAGAAAAATTTATAGACGAATGGAGATAAGGAGAAAAAGAGAGATGGAAAGCGAGAGCTCTGAAGATATAGAATGGTGTGGATGTGTCTTTGGATGGTTAAGGACTTGTACAGCTCGAAATTAATTTATCCATCGTCATTTACTCGCACTCATATCGTTTCAAACCTGTTTTCAAAAGGAGATTTTCAGGACACTGTTCTGGTCTTTATTTTTCAATGTAGTTACACTGAATGTTGACATGAGCTTTATTATTGAATGAAAATACCTACATCCACCAAAGCTGTCCTTGGCACTTTAATGAGATTTCATGACAGAAGTAGCGATGTTAGTCTGATTTATGAACTTTTTTTTTTTGATCCGATCTTTTCAATATCAGTCAATTTTGTTTACAAAATCATTATAAATTGTGCATGAAAGCTTTAGTCCTAATTAAGCCTGTTTAAATGACGAATTTTTATTTTTGGTTGAGTTACTGGAAGGGTCAGAAGAAGTTTCTCCAGGTCTTTAAGGTCAGTGGTTTCTTGCTATATTTTCCAGCAGTTTCTTTGTCTGTGGGTGACATTAGCGACCGATAAAAGCTCTGCGTTTAGATGATGGCGAAGCAGAGAGCTTGTATTCTTCGTCTTCTTCCTCTCTCTCTGTCTATGGTGGAAATATAGCTGTAATCTTTCTGAAGGCAATCTAAAACTTTCAATACAGAAAGCTGAGCAAAAATACATACATACAGTTTTATTTTTAGATACTTCAGATAAACATATAGGCTACGTATACGTGAACACACAGACACAAACACTCAGTAAATAAAATTAGGTGTGCCATATTAGGTTTTGATGGTATTCCAATTACTAAATTGCTAAATCAATTTTTCTGCAAGAAACCTATTATGAAAGTGTAGAATACTGAATGGCTCACTGAAAAAGCCTTGTTTTACATTTTAAGGATCTCCACGGCTGTAGCTACACCTTCCTGTAGCTCATGGAGGTGTAAACATGAAGTTATAATGAAGTTATAACTTGAATGCACCGTTAATTGCTTTGGATAGAAGTGTCTGACAAATACACAGCTGTCAAACAGGGCCAGTGCTGCTGTCCTCTGGAGCTTCTCTCATGGAGGCAAAGTACTCTCTGAGGGCCATCAGCTGAGAAAGACCCCCTGAACCTCTATCAGCAGGACTCTGACAAGAATGTATAGAGATGAT
The DNA here is from genome assembly GCA_026230005.1 of Gila orcuttii. Classification (NCBI taxonomy): domain Eukaryota; kingdom Metazoa; phylum Chordata; class Actinopteri; order Cypriniformes; family Leuciscidae; genus Gila; species Gila orcuttii. The sequence continues at coordinate 24,115,186 of JAPDVR010000021.1, read as the reverse complement.
GATGATGATGATGATGATGATGATGGAAAAAGAGATAAAAGAGAAAAAAGTGGGAGGTCAGGTAATCAAGACTGCTCTGTCTGACTGATTAGAGTTGCTCTTGAAAGTGAAATGTTCTGCCACAAAGAATAACCTTCATCACATCAGGCTGATTTCAGATTGCCTGAACATGAGGAGACATGGGCAAATGTGATCATTTATATTACAGAAAGTGTCTTTTTTGAGGTGGTCATGTATTAGGTGTAGTCGTCTCTTTTTCTTCCTTGTACATGTTTGACCTCTTGTAAAAGTTAATCATTGTCTAAATGCATAATTACTCATGCTGTTAATCTCAACCCAACCCGGTCTAACCTGTGGACAAAAAAAACACTGTCGTACTTTTGTTCTCTTGGATTGAAGTAACATGTTGTAGTGGCTTCAAAGGGAATTCTGCACATTTTTAAACCATTGCTGGTGCGTTCTAGTCATTTAAAAAAGAAAAGTGAGTCTGTGAAGTGATATTTATTTTACATTTAGATGTTGGTCTTCACTAGTTTGTTTGGCTTTACTCAATATGTTCATACAGTAAATGGCATAACCTGCAGGTGTAACTGCTTCCTGACTTGAGCATACAGTAGGTGTTTAGCATGTGGTTTGTGCGCGATCAGGAGCATACAGTGTCGGTCTTGACACTGTGGCTCACACTGGCCGTGTCCTTGGTGCCGTGTCTTTTCTGTGCAAAAGCCCGAGGCCAGACAGGAAATAGAGAGGAAGAGAGTGGGGGGATTGTTCAAGTGGACACTTTAGGAGCTGCAGGATGGAGAAAATTTACTTAACACCTCAGTATGAGGGACAAACACACAAAGTGCTAAAAATGTTGTTCAGCACTTCAGATACTGAAGCTCATAGTAGTGGAGCCGTGTTCTCTGAACAGATGCTGTCAAGGTCACGGTCTGCCCCAAAGCATTGTGCTACCCCTGTACATCACTGCACCCTGTGATTGGCCTGGAAAGGTTCATCAGATCCCAGCTGTGGTGTATAATAAAGCTGAGATACTGCATTTTACCAGCTCTTTACTACTGCATTATAGCCCTGTAGCAGTGAATTATGTGCCTTTACTAGTATTTAATAAATGTTAACTAGTGAATCATATCCTTACCTGACTAGTGTGCAATAAAAAGGCATTATTAGTCAAAGCCATTTCCTCCTGGTTAGCGCAGATGCTACAGACATGGTCATGTGGGAATACAAGTTCATTTCAGCCTGCATTGTGTCTTGATCACACAAAAATATGTATCTTTCTTACCCCAAAATGCAAAGATTTGTTTTATTTATTTTTTTACATTTGTATTCATTTACTTTATAAAAAATATAAATAAAAAAAATCAGTTTAAATTTTGAATGACATTTTAGACCCTCGCCCAACATTTCCCCTCTTATTCTTATCCCAAACACTGATTCTCTTTTTTGAAATATTTTTTTTTACAGTAAAATGACAGTAAGGCAATACTGTTTAAATGAAAGGCAGTTCAACTAATTAAATGAAATTAAATAACTAATTAAATAATATAAAAATAAAAATATTTAAATTCTATTTACTGTATATATTACTTTATATTATATTTTTTAGATTTATTTTATATAATGGGAATTGATGGGGGATATATGCTTAAAGTCCCTGTAAATTCTAAAGTCCTGAGTTTGTCACACCACAGAAAAATGTGTTATTAGCCACCCAGCCAAATTTGAATGAAATTTGAAGCTATCAAAATCTTGAAAAAATGAGCAGTAGTCTCTGCTCTCAAACGCTAGGGGCGTGTCCGCTGGCTGCGCTGTAACCACGCCCACTCGCGGTAAAGCTGCCGTCGCAACACTCAACCGTCACTGCTACAGCCGGAATGGATGCTCGCACGATGGGCACGCACTGCCGATGATGGCACCAGTTGTCGGCGCGACGGGAGGATGAAGGCCGAGGCGGGAGATAGTCGGTTCGGCCCCATTCACCAGTAACAGCGGATTATCAGTGAATCCCAGTTGTCTCCGACGAAAGTTTATAAAACTATCCCGTGTAAAATGATCACTACAAAGGCGGGGTTTGGCGGTGATCCTCAGCTCTCCATCAAGGTGGCTCTTCACAAAATGAATCCACCTCTTCTTGGGGAGGGGCCAGCCTCAGTGGCTCCAGTGCGTCATCAAGTAGGGGCGTGTCCAGGAGCTCAGGGGCTCCAGTTCGTCATCGAGCCCCCATTTTAGCCCCGCCCAAAAAATCCGGAAGGGTCTAACTCCACAATTCAGTACTTCACAGTTCACAGTCTTTGTAATATGTTTTAGCAATACATTTCTAACATTTATAATGTGTTTAGAATTTTTTTTTTAGAATTGCCTTTACAGGGTCTTTAATTGAAAACGAGCAAAAAGGTTGCTGGCCGCACACTGAATCAGCAGTTTAGCAAAACATTTTTTATTTTATGAGTTGCATTGTGTTTACCTGTTTTGAAATCATATTCACTTTGCACTTTTTGCATGATACAACTCATAAAATAAAAAATATTTTGCTAGACTACTTCAGTCTGTACTGGATTCAGTGTGCGGCCAGCAACCTTCTTGCTCGGTTTCAAGTATTCAAGTATTCAAGTATTTCTTGGCTCTGCGCATCTGAAGCAAAATTATTTCTTGTCAATTTTGAGTGCAACAATTTTTCTGGGAAATGCTTAATTGCCATGAAAATAGTGTTATAATGCCAGCATTTCTTAAAATAGGCTTCATTTTCTTTTAGCAAAACTTATTTTTTTTCTTTTGGAATTGGGGTGAAATATGACCTGGGCAGAGTACATCTTTGCTTCTAGTGACAGGTTCCTTGGATGCCACCAGCTGAAGCCCAGGAATGCTAACGCTTGAGTGATTCAGACCTGCTATTAGAACTCAGATGGATTTAAATGACCTTTGTCATTACATGGGTGGATTTGTTTCAACCCTAATGGCAATGTAACCCAAAGGACAAACGCAACCGCAGCCCAGAGTGTGGTAGGGAATGTAGGCCATGTGAAAATGACAGTGTGACTTTGACTACTTTCCCTCTGGAGGCTAGTGATGGAGGTCAAGTGTAAAAATAAATAATTTGTTAAGCGTGTGAAGCTCCTACTTTTATTTAATGTTCAGCAAAAGGTGTGATTATCCTGGGGGCTATTAGACATGGATATCACAATATTTCCCTTGTAGCCAACACTTAACCTGCACACAGGAGTCCGTGCTGACACTATGAGTTTCATTTTGAACTATTTCCATCATTTGACCAAGTACCGTTTAGAAGTTTGGGGTCGGTAAGATTTTTCAAGTCTCTTGTACTCACCAAGGCTATATTTATTTGATCAAAAATACAGGGAAAAAATGTAATTGTGAAATATTGATATGCTGATTTGGTACTCAAGAAACTTCTCATCATTATCAGTCGTAAAAACAGCTGTGCTGCTATCGTACATTTTTGCAGGATTTTTTGATAATGCTATAAAAATTCAAATAAACGTTCCATTCATGTCATTACTGTCACTTTTGATCAATTGGTAACACTTTACAATAAGGTTTTGTTAGTTTAACTTAACTACTTAAGTTAACATGAATTAAGAATGAACAAGACATCTACAGCATTTATTAATCTAAATTATATTAATGTTAATTTCTACATTTAAAAAATACATTATTAAGATCAAAAGATGTGTTTGTTACCATTAGTTAATGCACTGTGAATTAACATGAACAAACAATGAATGACTGTATTTTTATTAACTAATATTAACAAAGATTAATGAATACTGTGAAATATGTTTTGTTCATTGTTAATTCATGTTATTTAGTAGATTAACTCATGTTAATTCATTAAAACTAATTGTAAATGTAATGCATCCTTGCAGAATAAAAGTATACATTTCTTAAAAAAAAAAAAAAAACATCATTGAGCCCAAACCGTTTGAACAGTTATACTGCATATGAAGTCTAATGGTGCTGAAAAAAGTTCGGTTACACTTTATTTTAAGGTGTCCTTGTTAAAGTGTAATTATAGATTTTAGTACTAAGTGATATTAATTAATTACATGGATTAACTATAGGGTTAGGGTGTGGTTTAGTTGTGTGTAATTTTATGCATAATTTATTGTTGTTACTACAGTAAGTACATGTAACGTGTAACAGTGACACTGTAAAATAAAGTGTTACCAAACGTTCCCCACACAGATTTCGCTCATGTTGCGAATCTTGCGAATTCGCCGTACTGACCAACTGAAAACTGCTTGGTATGACTTCATACATTTCTACACTATTGGACAATAGACCTGTTTAAGATTTAGCTAATGTGACGCACCTTAAATATGCAAAATTATTGTTTTTTTTTAAAAGCAAAAGTGTTTATTATGGCTGGTAAAAATGGTTAACTTTTAGTATTTATAATGAATGCATTTAAAAACAATAGAAGTCTATGTAAGAAGTCTGAGTTCATATTTTGGTAGCTAAGTAAACGTTTGTGTGCGTGTGCGTGTGTGTGTGTGTGTGTGTACATGTGATGTTCCTTTGGCTGCACCGGAATGCGTGTCAACAGACGCATGCTCTAATACATACAATACACACTCATCGGCAAATCTGTCAGTGTTAATTGCCGTATCACCCCTCTCTTTACTGCTTCTCTCCTATTCTAACCTCCCTTCATCATCAGAGCTCCTGTCACCTCCTCTCCTCGTCTCTTCTTATCACACCAGTGCTCTGTTCACGGAATCTCTCTCTTCTTGTCCTTCAGCAGGGGCGGCGCCAGAGAATTTTTTAAGCAGGTGCTGAGGGGGCTAGATCATTGACAGGGGGAGCTGTGCAATTTTATATATATATATATTATATTATATTATATAAATACTATTAATAAATTAACAAAACTTGGCCACTCAACATTTAATATTCAGTTATTTTAATTATCGCAATTAAAGTTTTAATTTTATTAAATTGAACAAGCACAACATTCAGCATTCAATCAAATATTCTTAAAGATATATTATTATTAATAATGTTATTTCAACATATCTCGTTATTTCGAAATAATATGTGTGCGTGCAACAATTTACATTTGTAAATTAGATTTGTATTAATAAACTAAAGTTTTCTGTGTCAGTGACGGCTGCAAAGATGAAGTTGACGATCGTCATCTCCGTAGTTAACGCGCCTATAGAGAGAAATGCACATAATGGATTACATAATCAGAGAGTAGCCTATTTCTTTTCGTTTTGAATTGTTTAGTTTAAAGACATTTCAAGCTTTCTATAGATATATTTCTCATGTCTGTGAGGCATAAGCTGAGTTTCGGTTAATTTATGATGAGATGCGCTCCAGTTCACGTGCAATGCAAGTGACCGCGCCAGCGCCTCCATGTCATGATTATATTGTCTGCTATATTTGCTTCCTATTTATTAAATCCAGGCAATTGGTTGATGAAAAATGTATTAAAATTAAGATACAATTTATACAAAACGAAATTCACTTTAAAGAAAGGCTTTTCTACAAAACAAAACTTAATGAAGTGGTCAAAATCATGTCTGACCCACTCCATGTCTCCCGATATATTGTGCATCCTATCTTACTCATGCTGTTCACTTTTGATAATCAACATAGATTGAAAAAAATAACATTATAATATTTTAACAAATATGAAACTAAATGCGCTTTTTTAATGGCTACAACACGTATAGGCCTACAGACTTTCTATTTGTACAATTTAATTATGAATTTTGCACACAAGTTGAAAGGTATTTGTTTGTGCATAGTAAAACATATCTGCAACATTTATCAAGTTCACGGATAATTGCACGTGCATTTATTAATCATTATGATACTAAAATCATAATAAAGTAGGCTATACTAAAAAAATCAGATGAGACCACAACGTGTTTAATTACACATTAAGCATTTTCCTCCCATAGAAAACCATTATAAGAACGCTTATTGTGGCTTAATTCAGATTAGAATGTCCCCTTATGTCGAAATAACAGATATTATGTTGAATGGTGACTTATGTCAAAATAACGAGATATGTCGAAATAACGACTTAATATCTCGAAATAATAAGATAAGTTTTCTTTTTTTTTCTTCACCATGCGGTTCAGGGAATACAGCCTGAATATAAAAATATAAATATAAATATAAATATAAATATGAATATAAAATTGCTTCCAGAAATTATTTTTGGGGGTGCTATCGGGGTGCTTTGGTCTTTCTTGCGGGTGCTGAAGCACCTGCTAGCCCCTCCCTAGTGCCGCCCATGTCCTTCAGACAGCAAATGTCTCTGATCCACTCTGAACTCTCTCAGCGTTTACAGACAAACAGCTTAGAGATGCCCAACAACAACATCAGCAGCAGGTACAGTCATCAAAAGCAGAACAAGTGAGTGTTGATCCATGTTTTTCAGCAGGAAACCCTCACTGATGCTCAAATAGAAAGTTTGAAGACCCCCCATCAAAGTTGCCACTCACTCACAGTTCTTTGTGTTTGGTTGGTACCGCGATTCAGACCCAAAAGTACAATTTGAGGGAAAAAAGCTGGATGCAGGGGTGGAATTGCATTCGGGTTTGGACCCAGCAGTCGAATCTAGAGTGAAAACAGCCTTATAGCACACTGTGTGACTCAGAGAAGCTGCAGGCTGAAACATGACAGTGAAAGCTTCACAAAAATAAGTGTTATGGTCGTCTAGTTGCTTTGTGAGAGAAGACCGTGATTGTGTGCATGTGGAATGAATTTCCAAAGAGCTCTTTTCTGTAGAGTGCAACAGTGACTGGCCATTTTTTCAGCGGCCTTGGTTCTGAAAGGATTCTTGCCATTCATTTCCTCAATAGGAATTTTAAAAAGTACCTTAATAAAAGTTTGTGAATAGAGAGTTCTAACTCTAGCTCTAACTCTTTATCTGAAGCAAAAAAAAAAAAAATCTGTAAAAAATGTATCATATACAGTAATTACATGTTTCGCAATGCTTCATGGGAGTAGGCGGTCATCTGCATGGTATCAGTGGCTTCACTGATTGGTTGCGCTCATTTTGAGATTATAGATGTTCTTTCACTAGAAATTTGACTATTAAAATACTACTTAGGAAAATTAAGTGGCATTGCTAAATGTTCTTATAGCTCATGTCTACTGTATGTTAAAATGTATATGTTCATTTTTTTTTGCTACTTTTTATAAATAACTTGATATTCTCCACGCTTTTCCCATCCACATGGCTATCACATGCACTATATACATTCACACAATCATAGCATGACCTCCTGAAACTCTAAAGCAGCGTTGTGTTCGCCAGTCGAGTTGACACGTTTAAATGACAGGCAGGAGAGGAGAAGGTTCATTAATGCTGTCAGGTCATTCTCTCTGGTTTCAGCAGGTCACCGATTCTTATCTGATTCAACCGTCCAACCAGGCAGCTATAGACAGATATCCCACCCATACCGAAGAGTGCAGCTATTTCCAATAAACTAGCCTGTCAGTCTTCTGACGCACCACGTGCATAGATAGGCAGACATGAAGTCATTTGAAACTTCGGTCGTCCTCGTCTACTTCTGAGGATTAAAAAAAGATGACTGTGTCCCCCCAACATAAGCCTGCAAGGCAATAAAGAGACTGTGTGGGAGAGACAGAGAAACCAAGGGCGATAATCACATGATCACCTAATGGAAATGTTATTAAAAATGCAAGGCCATTAACATATGACATTTCCCAGTGTGTGTTCTATTTGATTATGAGTATGTTTGTCGAGTTAATCTGGAGGACCCGGAGTGAGATAGCGAGGCACGGAGTGGAGAAATAGGGAAGGAGCTGGCCGATAAAATCTGAAGGCCTCTTCAGATGAATCATACAAAAGAAGGGAGCATGATGAACGGACCAGTGTTCTCCTCCCCCCGTCTTTTACACACATGATCAGGCATCCCCCCTCTCCCATAATGACTCCACGTGGGGGCAGCGGCTGATAAAGATGCATTTGTTGATAAAAAGATGGGAAGGAGGGAATGTGAAAGTGTCCTGAAGATCCCTCCCTTTCTCTGTCAAGATAAATATATAGTCTTTTAAGAGTATAAATATCCCTCCGGGTCTCAAGCTGTTGTATAGCATACTACCGTACTACTCATACTATTTCAGCATTATGCAGTATGTATACTAATTTTCAGTATGTGTAGAATACCTGTCTGACCTACTACTGTACATTTTAGACAAATATGCATTACAACATAGCATATTGTGTAGAATACTGTTTCTCACAATGCAACGCACCCAACTTGACATTCAAAATCCAGTGTGACAAATATTTTTTGAATGATACCGACAAAAGACCAACATACTACTTTCTTTTACAAAATAATTTGTATGCCACAGTTAAATATGAAAGATTCCTTTTGAATTCTGCTATAGAACAAAGTAAACAAACATTTAAAAAATCAGTACCATTAATTAAGGATGGTGTACTTTAAGAAATTAACTTTAAACTCATTCTCAACTTGTTTTTTTTATATACGTGTACAGCAACTCGCGTCAACGTGCTCTTAAAGGAAAAGCGCTCGTCGAGATGGTCCTCAAACGGTTAACTCTTTGCCATATTCCATTGCTATGTCTTTAAGTTAGCACTTTATAATGATTTAAATATTAAATAGGGGGAAACGTCCAAAAATGGTAAATAAATATTTTAAATCAACCAAAACTGATTAAACAAAAAGTTGTCAACTAATATGGCCGCTATATTGTGCACCTCTACAAATGAATTTGAATGAATTTTTGGACAAGTCATCCTGCACTTTACACACTACTAGGCAATATAGCATACTGAGGTGTTTGCAGTAGGCAGTGTGTGCAGTCTGTGTGTGTTGGGGTGCTCTACTGAAGGCCTCATCTTCTGACAGAGGACGCTTTCCACTGAGCCAAGGCCAGAGGTTGCTTAATTATTAACTGCCACCCCTCAACGCCACCCTCAAATAACAAGGGTTTGAATTAATTATTACACTTATAGGTTTGTGCCCATGACCGATGGCTAACAATGTGTTTTGTTTGCAGGAATGACAGCCTGCTGTGATTTTTAGCACATGTGCATGTTCGTTATCTCTGGGCAATTAGATTGTAGACTCCTAATCATATGGTTGCTTTACTTTTAATGAGGTGTGCATGTGTGTGCTGTGAACTCCTGGATACAATCAGGGATGATGAGGTGGCGCACTTCACCACGCACAAAACGCACGCCCCGTCGCCTGTTCCAGCATGCTCAGCGTTTCAAGCCTAGGTGTGAGGGCTGTGAAAGAGTGTTTGTGTAAGCACCCTCTCGCAGGGGCCGTGCACCTCTCCCTGATTGCTTTATGGGGAGTGGGTAGGGTACATTTCAGAGAAACCGTGTAAAGGTTGCTCCATAAATCTCCAAAATGCCCCTGAAATTTGGACCCGGTGCTATCAGTTCCTTCTGCTTTTACTGGAGGGTGAATAAAACACCCTATTGGAGGAAGGAGATAAGATAAACTATTATAAAAGGGGCACTCCATCGTGCCTGTTTGCTCTTCTAAATTTAAAGCAGGTGTGTTCGTGGCACCCAGTGACCTTGATTCTATTGGCACAGGGAAAAAGTGACAAACATGGGTGAAACCTCAGGAGAGATTGAGTAATGTAACCCTTCACTTAAACGAACAGTTCACCCAAAAATGAAAATGTTGTCATTTACTCACCATCATAATAATCCATTATTTATATGCTTTAATATACAGTATTGACATAATTTTCTTATCGGGCTGATAACCATAACATTAAAAATAAACGCATATCTGCCAATACAGATATGTTGTGCATCCTTAATTGTGCAGACCTTAATCTAAAAGGTCTTTAGAATCGCGTGGAAAGACAGTATGTCACGTTATAATAAGGCCCTTAAAACGGCCAGGGCTGAGCACCTCAGCAAATTAATAGAAAACAACCGAAATAATCCAAGGTTTTTATTTAATACCGTGGCTAGACTAACAAATAAACAGACGTCGTCGGAACAAAATACCTCGTTACAGTTTAGTAGTAATGATTTCATGAACTTCTTCACCGAGAAAATTGAAAGCATCAGAATCAAAATCGTAAACGTTCAATCTTTGCTCGCGCCTTATAATTCAGCCGCAATTATCACCTGGCAAGAACAATTACAATGCTTTACAACCATAGAACAAAAAGAGTTAAATAAATCACTTCATCTAAAACAACAACATGTTTATTAGATCCTATACCAACTAAACTACTGAAAGAAGTGTTACCTATAGTGGAAGAGCCTCTTCTCAATATTATTAACTCATCTTTATCTTTAGGTCATGTTCCAAGAACGTTCAAGCTGGCAGTTATAAAACCTCTTATTAAGAAACCACAATTAGATCCAAATAACCTAGCAAATTACAGACCCATTTCAAATCTTCCATTTATGTAAAAAATATTAGAAAAAGTTGTGTCCGCTCAACTCGGCTCTTTCTTGCAAGAAAACGACATCTATGAAAAGTTTCAGTCTGGATTCAGGCCACATCATAGCACTGAAACTGCGCTAGTTAGAATCACAAATGATTTACTTTTAGCTTCGGACCAAGGCTGTATCTCAGTACTAGTTTTACTTGATCTTAGTGCTGCGTTCGATACTATAGATCACACAATACTCTTAGATCGACTACAAAATTACACTGGTGTTCAAGGACAAGCATTAAGCTGGTTCAGGTCATACTTATCTGACCGCTACCATTTCGTCTACTTAAATGGAGAAAAATCGATCATAACTTCGGCAAACTATGGAGTGCCGCAGGGATCGGTGTTAGGCCCTTTATTATTCTCAATATATATGCTGCCACTTGGTAATATTCTAAGGAAACATGGAATTAGTTTCCATTGTTATGCTGATGACACTCAAATATATATTTCATCACGGCCAGATGAATACGCTAAATTATCCAAATTGACAGATTGTGTTAAAGATATAAAAGATTGGATGACGCGTAATTTTCTTTTATTAAATCCAGACAAGACAGAGGTAATACTTATCGGTTCTAAAAACCGTCCACAAAACCTTTCACAGCACGACTTTAACATAGTAGGATGCCCTGTTACTTTATCCGCTACAGTAAAAGACCTGGGTTTTACATTAGACTGCAACCTGTCTTTTGAAAAGCATATTTCATATGTTACAAAAACAGCCTTTTTCCACCTTAGAAACATTGCTAAACTACGTAATATGCCATAAGTCTCTGATGCAGAAAAGTTAGTTCATGCATTCATGACCTCGAGACTAGATTACTGTAATGCTTTATTAGCTGGTTGTCCTGCATCTTCAATAAACAAGCTACAGTTAGTTACAAAATGCAGCCGCTAGAGTTCTTACTAGATCAAGAAAATATGATCATATAACACCAATTTTATCATCACTTCATTGGTTACCTATAAAGTTCCGTATTAAATACAAGGTATTGCTGTTGACTTATAAAGCTCTAAATGGTTTAGCTTCAGTCTATTTAACGGATCTTTTATCGCCTTACAATCCATCGCACTCTTTAAGATCACTAAATTCGAGGCTTCTGGTCATTCCTAGGATATCCAGATCCACCAAAGGAGGGAGAGCATTTTCACATTTAGCTACGAAGCTCTGGAATAGCCTTCCTGATATTGTTCGTTGCTCAGACTCGCTCTCCCAGTTTAAAACTAGACTGAAGACGCATCTATTTAGCCAGGCATTCATATAAATTTTTTATCTTACAGTTACTGTAAATTCGGCCTCTAGTTCATAAACGCCAGAGGAGAACTGGCCCCCGACTGAGCCTGGGTTCTCCCAAGGTTTTTTTTTCTCCATTGGGTCATCTGATGGGGTGTTAGGACACGATTAGGTCACTGGATGGAGTTTTTCGGTTCCTTGCCACTGTTGCCTTTGGCTTGCTCAGTTGGGTATATTCAAATTAATTAACCAATCATACCATTGATCAGCTCTACCAAACTTGGATGTCTTTTTTTTCCAGTAATAAACAAACATTAAGTTGTTTTGATTGATACTGTGAAGCAGCTTTGATACAATCTGTATTGTGAAAAGCGCTATATAAATATATTTGACTTGACTTGACTTGACTTAATTCTTTAATTCTTTTAAATTATTCATATTATTTAAAAATTATTTTATTTAGCTTTTATTGCACACATGCTAATAAAACCACCTGAAAACCTTACTGGTGTGACTTGCACACCTTAAAAATAGTTAAAACAGGCTAGGTGTGAAAAACACAATAATCCAATAATACAGTGTGTTAGCCTTATTAAATTAAATACTTTAAATGTCCAGATCACCATTGAAATATTTCACAATAGTGTAAAATCTCCAGTAAACCATATTTTGTGTTCCACGTAAGAAATAAACTTTGTCAAATAAATGATGAAGAATTATCATTTTGGGGTGAACTATTGCATTAATATGTACACCAAGTGCTTCTGGAAATGTAGTATGAAGAGGCGAATCGGCTTTAGAAAACCGCACCAAGTGTCGACCTTTGGCACATTTTCTGTGTTAATATTAGTGTTATGTAGCTCTAGAGGGGGATCCATTAGGAAGTGTTGTGAAAGGGACAGATGTGAGATTGAGGGATAGAGGAGAGGCGGGATAACATGGGATCACCCAGCTGTTGGTTACAAACAGATGTGAGTTTAGCACAGATGTTAAAAGGGTTGTTGGACGTAAGTCCCACCACACCCACCAACTATCCTCATCCTAAGCAGGCCAGAGAATCAGCCGAATGGGTCTGTACATTATACTCGCCCTCACTGTATCTCTCTTTCACTGCTACAGAAAACCTTCTTATTAATGTTAATGAGGCCTGCGCCTAGGCTTTTACACTTATAACCCTCGTCCGGTTCAATCAGTAATCTCATGGATGCTTAGCAAGTGCTACAAAAACAAGACTCTTATATTGTACAGAATGTGTTGCAAGTTTGGGATCAGTAAAAACAGTTACATTCAATTGTAATGTCACAATATTGCTATTTTTTTCTGTATTTTAAATTCGAATAAATTCTGCATTGGTGAGCAAAAGAGACTTTCAAAATCTTACCGACCTCAAACTTTTGACTGGTGGGGTATATATCGTCTTATACTGTAAGACAATATATATATAAGACATATATCTGATATGTAAATGCTCACGTCCTTTATTTTTACGCATGCATATTGCAGTTATCTAACGGTCACGTAAAGTTAATCTTTAAAAACGCTCATAATTTAATCACTATTACATGTAATCTCCGACAAATTATAGTATAAAGTTGTGATGCCTAAATTCACTTGGAGCATGTAAATTGATTGATTGTAGTTTTTTGTGTTTTTTATTTCTTTAATTCGACTAAAGTGTACAATATTATTAAATTAATTCATATCATTAAAATAATTACCTGCGTCTGGGCCTGTATTTTAATGTCTGTACATCCATAGAATTTTCTGGAGATTTTGAGGGTAGTGAACATTAAAGCAAAGCATGCTAACATGCTAAAAAGTTGCTTCTCAAAATGAGAAATGCAGATAAACTAATCAACCTCTCTACAACCTTGTACACAGTGTGTGAATCCGTTTACCTGCCCGCTTTAGCTAAATCAGTGTCAGTGTTTAAAGTCAGCTACTGATTATGATGTTAGAGGACACATACAAAAACTAATACCGGTGAAATCCTCTTTCAGATCACCATCCGATGTAATGCCTCATCATGTATCTGTTGTAACAGCAAACCTATTAGTCATACAGGATTAAACTGTATGTAGGTAAACTTACACCCCGTATGCTGTTCGTTGATACGCTTCAGTCAATAGCAGTCATCAGGATCCCTTCCTCTTTTCCAGAGAACTTCCTGTTTTTTCCACAAGAAGTGCTGCATAAGTACTGATATCTTAGACTTTCTCTCTCAACGCTTGCACATTAGTGCAAGTGGGTTTGTGTGTAATTCTGCCCCCTACCCACTGAGATGGTTGGACGTTGTTTTGTGCTGAAGGGAAATTAGATCAGATAATGCTTGCCCACAATTTTGCTTCTGACCCACAGCTGATGCACACACATGTACAATGAATGAAGCCTGAAACGACTGCAATGGGACATGCAGATTTTATCCAATCAATGATGTGAAATTTATATTGAATATAAGCAACCGATTAAAATTCTTATCATTAAATAAATTCATGATTCCACTTTAGTTTAGCTTGTAAGTGAAGACCTGCTTCGGCAGATGCACCTGATAAACCATCACAGTCATGCCGTTTCCACAACGTTTCATTTGTACCAATTAATGACGTCTCCTGCCCCGAGCATAGAAGGACAAAACACTTGACTACCTTAAATGTCTCCGCTTATCTTGGATGATCAAAGCTAATGTTGAGAGAGATGAACCTACCTGTATTAAAGCTGCTGTACTAGCATAATTAACTACATTTAAAAAAAAAAAATCTTGATATAGCTTTAATGATAAAAGAGTATGGCAATTACAATAGCAAGTCTTTGGATGTCTCTTCTATCAGTTGCTGCGCAGGGATTGTCCTCTTAAACCGACAGTGGAGGCTTAGCCTCAGAAACTAAATGGTCTAATGATATTAGCACTATTTATAAAACTGCTACTAAATTAACCCATGGCTGAATGGATTGGGGTTGCTTTTCCTAAACTGCAATGTGATTTTGTGGAATAGAGTGAAATTTCCCACTGAAGAACTCTTAAAAAATAACCAAAACAAAAGAGAGAATTTGTGGACAAGCTTTTACAATATTTTACTGTTACTTTAATATTATTTAAATACAAGACTGAAAATAATAATAATACATTTGTTTCTTGCTGGTAAATATGACTTTGCACAGGTGCTTATGTGCATGTATACTGTTCAAAAGTTTACGATGGGTACGTTTTATTTAAATATTTTTGAAATAAGTCTCATGATCACCATGGCTGAATTTATTTGATAAAAAATACAGTAAAAACAGTAATATTGTGATTTCTTTTTTATAATTTAAAATGACTGTTTTCTATTTTAATATATTTTAAAATGTAATTATTCCTGTGATGGCAAAGCTGAATTTTCAGCATCATTAATCCAGGCTTCAATGTCACATGATCTTTTAGAAATCTTTCAAATATGCTGATTTGCTGCTCGCGACATTTCGTATTATTATAAATGTTTTTTAAAAACAACATTGTGCTGCTTAATATTTTTGTGGAAACCGTTATAAATTTTTTTCAGGATTCTTTGATGAACAAAAAAACAAAGTTCAAAAGAACAGCATTTATTTTAAATAGTGAACACATTTATGTTGTTACCGATATCTGTCACTTTTGATCAATTTAATGCATCCTTGCAGAATAAAAAAATCTTACTGAACCCAAACTTTTAAACAGTAGTGTAACTTGAACTTACATTATTTCTGACTCATGAAAGATCAGCTATAGGAGTGTGATTGTTATTATTTTTATTATTCAAACTAAAATATTTTCTGTTATAACAGAGACTGAATCTGTACTAGCACATTTAAAAACTAAACGCATTACTCCCCATAGCCTGTATCCAAATGTCATGTTTTCGGGGTTAAGTTGACTGCACTGTGCAGCGCCGTGAAGATACAAAGCTGCCCAGTAAAAACACAAGGTCTCTCTAAACAGCAGCTCTCTGTGTATTGCCCTGTAGACTTTTCTGTCCCTCACAATGTGAGGCCATGTTCATTTTCACCTTCACGGTTCCCCTCCCTTTCTCCCTTCTGTCCTGATCCCCCACAGTTTATCTCCCGTGCAGCCTTGAGGAGGAGGCCGTTTGGAACCTATGTGTCTGTGTGTGTTTCAGGGTTATGACTTGGTTCAATCCTCATCAGCACACATATATCATTCTTGACACAAGTACAAACTGCTGTCTAAGTATACTTTAAACCTTTATATAATGCTATACCTGTAACCCAAAGCTACACTCTAAAAAATGCTGGGTTGTTTCAACACATGTTTGGGCCAAATATGGACAAACCCAACTGTTAAAAAGGTGTTTAGTGTTTATTCCTACTGTATATAGTGGGCTGTAATCAGACATTGAGGGGGTATCTTGGCAGTTCATCAATATGGTGTTTTCATAAGTTGATTCTTACACATTGCTTTCTATTTGCCAATAAAGTGAAAATTGTTTTTGTACAAATTCAAAGTCCAAAGTAGCAAGTATTTAATAGTACAAGTAAAAGTAAAGTGGGAAAAACATACAAACTGAAGTATGGACCCGTCGTGGCAGCATGCATTAGTCATTCAAGAAACTTGTGATTTGTTCAGATATAGTTGTAGTAGTTAGTATAGTTTAAATAGGTGGTTTGTATCCCAGTTGCACAGTCAAATTCAAATAATGGGCTGCTGCTTGTGTTCTCTTCTATCCACCCCTCATCACCCCTCCTCCTCCTCCTCCTCTCCTCCCCCATCACCATCCCTGTGATGCGGCACTGCCCCATCTGCACGCCTACCCAACGACGGTGCCAAAATCACACATTCACAAAGCACAGCATCCTGTCTCAAAAGCAGGACTCTGACCAGCCCGGCTCATTTGTTTTTTTTTCCCATCAAAGAGGTGCAGCTCGATGTCTTCTAGTGTGTGTGTGTGTGTGTGTGCGTGTGTGTGTGTGTGTGTGTGTGTGTGTGTGTGTGTGTGTGTGTGTGTGTGTGTGCACGTGCATGAATGCGTCTATGAAAACATCATGTTCTCATTCTATTCACTTTTGCACTTGTAATTCTATTAGAATTGGGTGTATTCCCATAAAATCCCACCTGTTCCACCTGCAGTCAGCCTAATATGTAAATCCGCAGCATGGTAATTTCCTGAAAACTGAATCAGCCGTGTCTGGGCTCAAATTAAAGATGCATATAGAATGTCCTTTAGAAATGCATCTGGAGACGCAACCGTCTGCATTATTCTACCCACTCACCGCGGCAAGTCAGACTGGGGCGTTCTCAGCCGACAGGCAGCAGTCTGGAGGGAGGGAGGCACAGCATATGGAGGTGTGGAGGAGTGTTTGTACACCAAACAAAGAAAATGAGAAACTGCTGTCCACAATGGCACACAGGCTCTAACCTGACCAATAGACAAAGACGGAGAGGATGTGTGCGTTTGTGTCTTAAGACTCGACTATAAAAACGAATCCTTGGTTTGGGCGATGTTGTCTAGCACTGCCTCGAGCTGGAGCAAGATAGCATTACAGACAGAGAACAAAGGTCGCAAACACATTCTCTTGAATACACCCAAACTTGCCTCGGTTTACCCTTCACTGCCTGTTTTGTGTATTTGTGTAGGTAGTCGATAAGCCACAGCACCTGTGTGAATGTAAATGAGACGGTTCTCTAATAGAATCCAGAGGCCTTGACTGGCTGTCACAGGTCATAAAGACTTCATAATGACTGCTGGATTGCGGCGGGCTGCCGTAAAGGTGATATCAGTATGCTGTTGCTAATGGGCCGCATGGACCCAAAATAACCGCACTGTGCTGTTGCCACATCACTTCTGTTCTGACTCTCAATCACAACGCTGAATAACAAAACATCTCTGCTCCACAGACTGGGAATATTCACTTTACAGCACTGATGTGTTCGGTCTTTCTTTCTGCATTTCTGCATTTCTTACATTCTTTCAGATTTTTTCTTTTTCTGCATTTCTTTCTGAATTTCTTTTAGAATTTCTTTCTGCATTTTTCTTTATTTTCTTCTTGAATTAATTTCTTTCTGAATTTTTGGGTTTCTTTCTACTTTTCTTATTTCTTTCAGGATTTCTTTCTTAATTTCTTTTTTTCTTCATTTCTTTCTACAGTTATTTCTTTCTGCATTTCTTAAGAATGAATGATTAAATGATATCGGTAGTGTTGAGTTTAGGAGTGTTATTACTTTTCTAAAGAATTAAATTGTTTGCATGGCGGACAATAAAATGTAAAAAAAAAAAAATCAATTCACTTTGAATGGTATAGCTGAGACATTTGGCCAGCCATAATAACCAGAAGATTGCAAAGACTTGGGCGTGCACTATATTGACTTGGACAAGTAAGCAACCACCCAAATTATCTTCAGAAAATGTAAAAGTCTTTTCCTTTGAAATGTCTGTGAAAATATACTTGTGCTTTAAGACAGTCTTGATTATTATCAAAAGAGATGAACAATACTGCCTTTTATGGAATAAGGATTTAGGGCATAATATTTTCACCTCCATGCGTCTGCAGATAACCTTTCTGCACGCACACACACAGACGCACTCTTCCCATCCTCCTCGGATGCAATCCATTAAAATGAAAGAGGCTGTTAGTCATTAAGAAAAAGGGAGAGGAGAATAGGCTTTGTGTCATATGGGTCCAAATAAAAGGCTGCTACCTCTGACTGTGCCTCCTCCTCCGCCACTCTCTTTATCCTCTCCTCCCCCATCACCAGCTCTGGGATGCGGCACTGACCCATCAGTATCCAGTACAGGCTCTAAACAGGAGCTCAGGACAGCCTGCCTTGCTTTAGACTCTCCTTCAGCGGTATGCAGCTCATTCTGGCACTTCAGAAGATGTTGTGCATGTCTCTGCATGTAACATTTGTTGTGAAAAAAACAGAGAAGTTGAAATTATTTCTCAAGTACATGATTGCAGTAATTAGGATTACTGTTCATTCCCGGCGCTGCAGGCTACAGAAACAAGCGAATGAGCATGCTTGCAGGTCGGATAGAGTGGGTGACACGGGGTGAGAGAAAAGGTGTAACGTGCCACTCCCACTCCTACGTATTCCCCTGCCTAATCGCTTCTTAGACTCGCAAAGACAAAAGGAGCCACAGGCTGCGTCTGCACTCTTATGTGACCTCAGAGTTATGTGGGCTGCTCTGACTGCAACTCATCCAAAGCTACTAGTGAACACACACAGTTGTGTGAATTTTAACAGGTTAGGCTGGCGAGTGTGCTTGCGGGGACGTATTTCTGACATGACATTAAATGAGTGTGCAAAGTAGTCGCTGAGGTATCTAAAGAGCTTCTACCAAGTGTTCGTTTCCTCCATCGCTAGCACCACTGCTTTGGTCTCATTAGTGCTGTCATGATTATGACATTTTTTCTAATGATTATTTGTCATACAGATATTTGCACTTAATGATAAAAAATAGCCTTTTTTTCATGTCACTTTAAAATATAAACTTAATAAAAAATAAAATGCATTCACAAAGAAATATTCACATTGAGCATTGAACAGTTTTGGCACTGGTGTAGAATTACATGAATTATAATGTGTTAGAATGTTATATTGCTATGTATTATGTTGTTATGGTTAAAATGTACCTTTTTCATTTTGGTTCACATAATTTCTTAGTCTACATTCCATGCAGACTATTGTTTTTGGAAGGAAAAAAAAATTTGAGCAGCCTGGAATGATTTCTGAGGGAGTAATGACTGCTGAAAATTTAGCTTTGCCATTACAGAAATAAATTACATTTTAAAATATATTCAAATAGAAAACAGTTATTTTAATTTCGAATATTGCTCAATATTGCAGACTATTCTGTATTTTTGATCAAATAAATGCAGCATGGATTGGAGTTGAAAGTGCACAATATATGTGGTTATTTCAGATGATCGCAGTCTGATCAAATAATCATCTCAGAAAATGTAAATGCATCTTGTAAGAGCTCAGGAAGAAGAACAAGAAGAGAACAGAGGTGCAGAAATGGGAGGGGAGAGTGTTTCTTTATGGCTCTCAGTATGTCGTCTGTTGGCATGTGGGAGGCTGTTCTGGGGGGAGCTCTCACCCTTTCAAGGCCACAGAAAGAGACAGATAGAGATGGAGGGAGGGGAGTTAGAGTACTATAATACACGCAGCAGCTCACCATGCCTACACTATCCTAGGAGAGGATGTGGAAAGCACAGCTGGGGATGGGGCAGGAGAAAAGAGGGTGGTAGGTCATGTGGCATGATTTGGAAGGAGGGAAGAGGGGAATGAAGGAGAGAGATAATGAGAGATGACTCAGAAGATGAGCGATCAGAGTAGCTAGAAAAGAGAGGACAGCATTTAGCTCCGACAGATCTGGTGGTGTGTGTGTGTGTGTGTTTGTGCGCGCTTAACGTCCTGCATCTCATCTGACACGGTTCAAACTAAGATTGGGAGTGTGCCTGAAAATGTACAGTGAGTGTGGTTGTCTTTAGTAGATAAAATCATTATACACTACCATTCAAAAGTTTGGGTTGTGAGAAATCAAGATTAACAAAAATACGACATGAAATGCAATACATGTTCTTTCTTCTTTGAGGTTAAAATATTCGTTGTGTTTGTCGCAACAAGAAGTTATTGTGTTCACCTCTGTCAACTGTCATTCTGACTGTCATCAGACAAACAGAGTTCCACTTGGAATATATGACATGTCACATGGATCATTCTGTGATTCTTTTGCGTTTTAAAAAGCTTGGTGCTGATCGCTATTCACTGCCATTATATGGACGAGCGCAAGTGGGACATTTTCTTTTTAATTCTCCTTTTGTGTTTCGAAATAGAAAGAATGGCATGCTGCATTATAACAACAAGAGGGTGAGATGACTTATTTTTTAATGTAGGGTGAACTATCCCTTTAAGCTGTACAGCTGTTTTCAACATTGATATTAATAAGTAATGTTTCTTGAGCAGCAAATCAGCATATTAGAAAGATTTCTGAAGGATCACGTTACACTGAAGACTGAAGTAATGATTCTGAAAATTCAGTTTTTACATCACAGGAGTAAATTACATTTACATAACAAAATATATTAAAGTTGAAAACAGTTATTTAAATTGTGATAATATTTCAGAAAATTACTCAGTATTTTTGATCCAATAAATGCAGCTATGGTGATCATAAGCGACTTTCAGAAACATTTTAACAAGTCTTAGATACCCCAAGCATTTGAATGGTAGTGTATGCATTTTTCTTTTCGCTTTTTCAAACCAAAATATGAACATAAGAGTGGCATCAAACAGTAGTGTCTCATTGATAGTCATGTACCATCTGTACAACCGCACATTCGTCAATATAGTATTAGCTTGTGTATGTGCGAGAGGGGGATCCTGCAGTGCTTAATGAGACAGAGAGGTTGAATTTTAAACATGATGAAAATTCTAATGGAGAACTGGCGCCAATGCGAGTGACCCAGATTAAGATCACCTTTCTGCTAAATCTTTTATGAGGAACAAAAATGGGAGCAAATTTAATTTACAATAGAGACAGAGGAAGGATAACCGAAGAGGTGAGTGCTGCTTTGGAGGACAGGATGATGATCAAAGAAATGGTTTTGTTGAGATGTTTTGTTGGTCCATTTTTGTTTCTGAAGTATTAGCAGTGCTTAATTGATGATTTAGTTTGGGAATTATGTGGTCTCGGAACAAGCCTTAGTGAAATATCCCACTAGTTTTGGGGAGGCCATGGCCCACAAGTGCAGAAGAATACACTTGACAAATGATAAACTCTAATCAAAATCAATACATTAGTTTTGTATTGCATTACACTGTAAGCATTATGGGACACTTTCAGAATAGACAGATTGGTTGATTATGGATGAAGCAATCTAGTTTGGTTGCTTTGTGATGCTTTGTGTAGATTGACCCATTTCTAATGAAATGAAATGAAATTGAAAAGAAAATTTAAGGAAAGAAAATTATCTTCTCTGTGAACTTTAAAAAAGCAGGTTAGACAGACTTTTAAGTCTACATGAATATCATCATTATTAATAATATTATAATTATCACAAAATGATTTGTATTAGTGTTGTCAAAAATACCGACTTCAATAACTCTGATTGGCCATTGTGTTCACCACTCATCGGATATGTCTGTGATTGGCTACAATGATCAACACACGGGAGCATTTGAGAGCACACGGAAGTGTTTGAAAGTTTTTTTTAAAAAACGGGAGCGGGAGCTTTTGAAAGCACAAGCAGCCATCTATCAGCGGACTGGTCCGTCGATAGACACCTGCTTTCAAACTAAGCGGCAACCTCCCTGTCTCTCTCTTGAAACCAACACGGAAGTGAATTAAACTGCAATTCATCGCCTGGCAACTTGAGGCTGGCAGCAAAAGTGAGTCAAATCTGTATCCTCCCCCATGTTAAAATGCCCAACTTTACCGCAGAAACAAATATGTTTATAGCCTGGTGTCTTAAGTTGTTTTGGTCTATACAGCTAATTTTGCCCTTTGTGACAACTGTGAGGGGGGGTGAATATTTTTAGAACTCATCCGTTTAAATTATATTAAGCCTTAAAATGCTGCATAATCAAGGGTGTGGCCACTTGAGTGACAGGTGGATTGCTGATGCTGTTAGCCGTTTGTCTGCTCTGTTATGTCACCTCAGCTGATTCCAGCTGCTGAACTTGCCATCTCTAACGCTGTTGGATTCCATCGTTGTCGAGTATCGAAAGACCAGCGCTGTTCTTCAGTTGTTTTCCTCTGTGAACATGCACTCATGGATGTCTGACAATTTCGTTGCTTTTTGGAGTTCAGATTTAAAAACGTCTAAGATATAGAGGCCACACTCGTTCACATTCGTTGATCTTACGGAACAGATAGACTATAATATGCTTATTTAACTTTTTAGTGTTAAATAAAAAGTACCGTCAGATGAAATCCTGCAGGTGTCAGTGCTTTCTCTCCGTCTCTTAAATGAGCGCGGATTTCTAGTGCATTACTTGAACTTCTTAGGTAATATCTATCAGAATTTAAAATGGACTGAATAAAGCTCTCTACGAACTTGACGTGCGATGCCGCGCTGACTGACATGTATGCGCATGAATCACTGTCACACACGCTCAGAGCAAATATTGTAAGTTACTGCATGATAATACATTTTTATCTAGCAGAATAATAATGCATCACAATACACAGTCATACGTTTAGTTAGGTCTTTTAACTATTATAGTACTCAACTCCACCCACGTCCCGCCTTTTTGCCCATTTTCCTTTATCCAGGAGTGACGCGCTTCCAAGATGGCGACGGCTGACTCCGCCCACTTTGGGCATAAAAAAAAATTAGTTTGGTTCCGGTTTCCGACCGACCCTGTCAATTTATGTGCGACCCAAATTTATTTTATGAGCTTGGGGAAGAAATAATACAAATTAAATAAATACACAGATAAAAAACTTTGAAAACAAATTGAACTTGCGAATTGAAAATAGGTAGGCTACGCACAATGGAAACACGTCAATTTCGCAAAAACTGTCGTTTATTGCAAAAAAGTTGTTACGCTCGCATGAGGTGGTTTTTCAGGCAATTCGAAAATGTAAATGCGCAAAAACTGTTTCCATTGCAGTTTTGCGAAATATTCCTGTCACCTAACTTAGAAGACGGGGTGTGTTTGGGGTCCGTGTACGCAAATAATAATAATAGGCTAATTATTATAACATTTATTAGGGTATAGCTACATATTTAGAAGACGCTTTTATCCAAAAAAAGGAACAAAGAAATTCGTCAAATGTCATTCATAATACAGGTAGGACAATAATAATACAGGGCTAAGATTATCACAAATAAACACAAGATTTTGACGCATATCCAAGTGTGTGTGCGAGTGTGGAGCGCGCGCTGCATGGCCAGAGGCGCGCGGGCGCGAACACTTGCATTTTCCTATTAACAGTGGAAACAACTTAAAATACTCTATCATTTCTGGTCACTGGTAGCCCTGTTGCAAATTATTGATTTAATGACGTTTTATTTTTCAGTACATGTGCACAGATCACAGCATCCAATAAAATGTCTGCCAGATCAATTCCAGTCCTGGTTATAAAGCTGTGGGATATGTCTCGGGATGGCAGGATTGATGGCATGGTGCGAGGATTGAGTAACATTATCTTCATGTAGCTGGATTAACACGATCTGTAGTAATCCTGGGATTACGTAGTAAAGTGAGATATCATGGTAAGACCACTCATGTCTTTAGCCTGCTGATGGAATAGTACAGAATCATGTCTCACTGTAGGAACCACTTATTCTCAATCGAACATCTTTGCAAAGCTGGAATCTGTCTTACTGATACAGTCTCATATCACTAACAACAGTCATACATATTTCCTCACATCTGTTTCAGACCTCAGGTGATAATTGCAAGCCTTCAACCATCTCCTCTGAAGGCCTAGGTCTACATGCCATGGACTCGTGCTCCTCTAGAGTGCTGGTCCAGTAGGTTGTTCTCCTCCATTTGTCCAGGCAGTGTGGTCCACTAAGTGGGTCAGTTCTCCAAAACCCAGCTAGGATAGCACAAGCTCTACCACATATGATGGGAATCTCACGATTCAATCTCATTCTTGCAGTCTTGATCCAATTCCAAAACTATTCTTGATTTAAATTATTTAATTGGTTTAACTACTTGAAATATATAGTTAACACCATTTTTTTTAATTACTTTAGTTATAAGCACTATTTTAAAATAATTGCAAATTAATAATATTACTTGCTTTAATTTAAAGAATTTTCTAAATATATAGCTTAAAAACCTAGACTACAAGCAAATAGTCAATAATAAAGAATAAATACAAGCAATAAACAAAGAGTGTCTTATATCTGAGAGTGCTTTAAGTATCTGAAAGTTTCTAGACTAGCACAAATTTTATCTATTATTGCTGTTTGATTATTAAAGATTTGTGTAACTGATAATGCATTTTAAACAGCATAAGTTATGTCTTTATAGAGCATTTGGATCTGAAAACTGAAATACCGGCGAGAGACTGAAATATTGTGCAAAAGCCTGGGTTTCTCACAGCACATATGCTATTCAGCGTTTGCCCTTGTAATTTGCTTCAACCTTTCCGAACTTTATACAAAATTAGATACTTGTTGGAGGGTCCATGGCATTGTGTGCTTGTGTAATTAACAGTAAGAATATTGCTGCTGTCTCTAGCACAAGATCCATCGCGCTTATGCAGTAAAAACTAAGATCAGTATCGATTTTTGAAGTTTTCAGAATCATTGAAAAGAGAATTGCAATGCATCAATGAATCTATTTTTTTTCCTCCCACCCCTACAGTATTACCACTGGTGGAAATTGTTCTCCTCTCTGACAAACATTTGAAAAGGGAGCATCAGGCTTATGAGTTTTGACTGTTAATTTACTTGTTATTTTAACATATTGATTAAATTCCAACCAGTCTCTCACCTACGCTCTGTGTCAAGGTCCACGTCTGCCACCGGTTTTGATTGAGTTGGACTTACACAAGATTTTCAAACTTCCTCAAACATGTGGGCCGCTGACGGTGCATGTGTGAACTTCAGATGGGTTTAGTCAAGATTATGCAGCTCTCAGACCCATGTAACACATATTAACACAAAAAGCAAGAGTACTCAGATGCTAACAGATCAAGGCCATTATTACAGCTCAAGAAATACCAGACTCCTGTTCACGCCAAGATAAAGCTGCTCTCTTGTTTTTTAATGCTGCCATAGTTTTAGCCTCAAGTGGACTGCTCACGAACTGCCTCATGCATATTACTGGTAAAACTGCAGAAAAATTTACATTTGGGGTGCTCTTCCATTCAGCTAGGAAACAAGGTTTGTTCACAAGTGCCAACACTTTTAGTCACTAAATTTTCCAATTTTTAAAAAAAGATAAGTACAATAAACAGTTTTGTTTGAGGACATTGACACTGTTAAGCTCCTCCTCATTGGTTATTCAGACAAGCTTTACAGACAGTCTAGCCTGGATGCCAGCCGAACTTAGCCCCGCCCACAACATTTGAGGTTGAGAAGTTCGGTCTGGACTGGATCCGTTGAGAAGCAAGTATGCCCGAAACAGAGCTGTTCGGGACCAATCAAATTGTCAGGGCGGGCTTTATAAGATGATGGACAGATGATCAACCGTAACGTAATTATCCACGTCACCAAAGAGTCCTTGGGTTGAATTTGTTTACAACAAAGAATGGCTGCTACTGGATAATTTAGATGTGTAGATTCAGCCATCGTGTCTGTTGTAGAAGATGTAGACAGCGCATTTATTTTAAAAGAGGAACAGAGAACCGCGATCAAGGCATTTGTCGATTCTATTGAGTGCAGAGGCATTTTCTTGAAACACGCCCCATAATCACAGCCCAATGGAGCAGTAGCAGACTCACATTCTGACTAGAATCTGAGTATGACGACGTCAGGCTACAGACAGTCAATAATTAGAATGAACTGGAGATTTTGGAACAGTGTGAAATTTTCAGTATGACTTGCTGTCAAAGTGGTAAAAAAGGATTTTTTTAAAAGGTGTATGTAGAGGGGAAGAAAACAAGAACAAGAGAAAATGAAAGAGAATAGATAGAGGGGGAGATCTCTGAATAGACTGCTGAGTCACACACTTAAGAAGCTCAAACCACAGGAAACCTGACCCTCACACATTCGCAATCAACCTTCATCACTAATATGCCGGTCTGTGTCTTAGGATGCAGGATTCGCAGTTGATTCGGCATTGTTCGCTAAAGAGAAGATGACTGAATTTATGATTATCAGTGGCTGATCTACAGTAGAAACGTCTCTCAGTGGGCTTTCTGCCATCTCTCTCTCTCTCTCTCTCTCTCTCTCTCTCTCTCTCTCAGTAATCCTCTCTGCTGGAACGTGGAGAGGGGAGGGGGTTAATATGTTTTGACAGAGGCATGTGACTACCTACCCTAAATGAGGACTCCCTGCCCGCGGCCACACTCCCACTCCATCCCTCTGTGTAATTAAATTTTTAATTTTTGCAAGGAACAAAACAGCATACAGTCAGAGCTGACCCTTTTCTGCACAATTAAAGAGACAAACTCTTGCAGTACCATCTGTTTGGAGACAGTCAGGGTCAGGTGTAGGATTCCAATAAACTGCTGTTTAGCAACAGATACATTTCCTCATGCATGACAAAACTAAGAAGAACGGATTTACATAAAACTGAAAAGACCAAAGACATTCACATTCTTGCTGTCAATTATAGTGTGGTTTTCTTAGCGCCCGCTAAGAAACGTATATATAGAAATATATATATTGACCACCTGCCTAATATGCTATTGATCCGCCATGTGCTGCTGCCATAACACCACTGACCCGCAGAGGCATGGACTCTACAAGACCCCTGTAGGTGTCCTGTGGTATCTGGCACCAAGATGTTAGTAGCAGGTCCTTCAAGTCTTGTAGGTTGCAAGGTGGAGTCGCCGTGAATCAAACTTTTTGGTCCAGCACATCTTACAGATGCTCAGTTGGATTGAGATCTGGGGAATTTGGAGGCCAGGGTAACACCTTGAATTCTTCATCATGTTCCTCAAACAATTCCTAAACAATATGTGCAGGGTGCATTATCCTGCTGAAAGAGGCCACTTCCACAGGGAACTTTTGTAGGCACTTTCGACGGTGGACAGGGTTCATAATAGGTTCTCTGATTGGTCTGCGGCTGCGTAGCCCCACACGCAGCAGAGTGTGAAGTACTGTGTGTTGTGACACATTCCTCTCATAACCATTATCAAAATTTTGTGTGACGTTCCACAGTAGACATTCTGTTGGCTAGGACCAGATGGGACAGCCTTAAACCAGGGACACACCAATATACGAATATATCTGATTAAATAGACCGTTATCTCCTTTACACGCAGGCGCAGAACGCACATGCTTGTTGACAGTCGTCTGTTGTCCTTTCGTTGTGTTCAAGCACAGATTTTTCCCCCGACGCAAGAGACGCGAGGCGACTTACCAGTTGGCTTTCATCAGCGCCAGTTCTTTGCTGTCGGTTTGGTGTGTCCCTACCTTTAGTACATTAACGAGCCTTGGTCACCCAACACCCTGTCCCCAGTATGTGGTTTGTCCCTCCTCGGACAACTGTCGGTAAATTCTCACCACTGGTGCTGACCGGGAGCAACTCACAAGTCTTGCAGTTTCAGAGATACTCTAACCCACTCACCTTGCCATAACAATTTGGCCCTTGACAAAGCCACATACATCTTTATTCCTGTCCATTTCTCCTGCATCCAACACGTTGATTATGAGAACTGATGGTTTGCTTACCATCTAATCTACCCAGACTTTAACATGTGGCCTTAAGAAATTTAGAAATGTCCATCTAATTTTTTTCTCACTCGGTTTTGGCTTTTCTCTTTCTCTTCTCCTTCCCCACCCCAGTGTCAATATTGCCTGTTACTGCTGGTCTTTGTCCATGTCCACACTTGTGCAGTAATTCAGTTTCCCTTTCTTTCTCTCTCCCCTGCACTCCCAGTATTCCACATTTCTCCCTCAAGACCACCGCTGGAGGAAGATGGTTCCTTTAACACCGTTTCTCGTACCCTCCCCCCACCCCTCCACCAACACCCTCTTTTTCTCTCAGAGTGGTGCATTGCTAAATATCCATCTCTTTCCTTATACCCTCGGCTTGCTGCGTAGCCCTTCCCACTTGTCTCTCATGCCCTCATATTGTCTGCTCTCTCTCTATCATTTTTCCTCTTCATTCTGGCCCAATGCCAGGACGTGCACCTGCATTCAGAGACCGACGAAAGGTGCGGATGGTCCGCAGGTCTCCTATTGTGTCAGCTCAACTTGAGATCGTGAACGTGCTTGCGTATATTTGTAGGTTAAGAGTGTCGGTGTGTTAATATGTATAGGGCTTCCTACCAAAAGCTATTTCAAAGCAAATTCCTGCCACGTTTATTATTGGAAATCATTCCTTGTTTTGAGTAGCACTACAGACTTGCAAATGATCACGTGAGTGACGAGAGAGAGCAAGTATAGAGGTTAGCAGCACCTTATTCTCTCACTAAACTCCTTCTGTCTCTGGGATACTATTGTAAGGTTGTGCTCGATCGGCCCAAGGTCCGGCATCCGACCAGCACGGAAGGTCTCTGCGTGTTACTGTCTTTTCTCACGGCAAAGTATTTTTGGTTAAATTCAACACATTTTGTCATATGTATTAACTCGTTATTTCATCTGACTCCATAAATGAAAAGGGTTTAATGATATCTGTGCATCATTAAATGTAAGCGAATGTTTTACTATTCTTTTAAACTCTTGAATGAAAGTAATGTCAAAGTCAATTAGAATAATCAAATATCACAATTTAATATGTCAGGTAAATGTATCATTACAATTTCATGATCAATTCAAAGATAATCAATGCAAAACATCAAATGCTCTAGAACAAAGAGAAAATGTTTACCCGACAAGAAATACGTGAGGCCGAGAGACTCGGCTCTCGACCTCATGGGCTGATCTGGATACAGAAAAGAGCCACGAGCTCTCGTTGCGTTTCATTATATACCCAGGTAAATTTCCAATGAAGTGTGACTGTGTGTGTGAAGTAAGCTGCTCAACCTGTTGTATGTCTGCTCTCCCTTCTGTATGTCTAAAGTATAGGAACAGTTGAACATTGCAGATGTGCAAAGAATTATGGGTAATCAGGGGTGTAGGAATGATATGAAAAGTCGGGGGCAAATTATAAAACCTTATCAGCCTAGCTCATGAATGTTAATTAGCCTAAATAACGTCCAGCAGCCAGTAATCGCAGCAGATTTGTTAAAAAGTGAGCACTAACCATATTAGCCAATTGCATGTTTGTTAGTTCAATCCTCTGCTGATGTAACCACTTGGCTTCTGTTTGGTCTTAAAGCATCATCAGAATTAAATGAAAATTAAATTTGAATTGTATGTTATTGTAAACAATTGCATACGTTTCTTTTTTTTTAAAATAAATGTTTGACCTAATGTTTAAATCAAAATGTCATAACTCGATCTTCCAGTGAAATGACAGACTTCTCTCTGGTGACGTATGCCGGACTCTCCCAATCATTTCGTCCCCTAACCCCCCCCTCCCCCTTATCACAATTGACTGCAAGCTTATATTTAGGGCCACCTCCATCCAGTCAAAAACCGATGAATAGAACCAAGCACATGGCATTTTCCTACAGATGAGTGCAGAATCATACTCATAACTATATGTTAAATATCAAATATACTCTGATTGTGTGATGTCGTGCAGCAATTTCGCCTTCAGGAAACTTCGCATTGCGTCTGGTTAGGATACTGTGTTAGTGTCTTTTAATTTTAAGTCCTGCGTCAAACTTCTTAATTTCCAGTGTTATGATTATAACAGCCGTTGACACCATTGCATTTTTAGTGTTGCCCACCACCCATGCATGCCTCAAAGAACAGACTGACATCCACATGTAGCTTTGGAAGACTGACAACAAAACAGACAAACAGTGGGTTGATTCTGGTACAAAACACTGTCTGTTGTTCTCTGTGTGTGTGTGTCACTTTATGATTACTATTAGCAAGGCTACAGAGGTACCCTGTACTGAGCTGAACAAGGGAGAAATGGTTCTTCACTGCATGTAATTTTGCCATTCCTTCAATCTCATGATAGACCCTCCTCGCCCTCCTCCGCCGTACTTTCCTCCATCCCCCTCTCACTCCATCTCGTCTGCTGTCGTACATACTACGCTAAATGCTCTATTTGTTTCTGCCCTCAGCACAGTCATAACTATTCAGAGCAGAAAAAGACGGCTGCACATGCAAAAGAAACATACCCTGACACATTTCAGTTAGCTGTCTTTCTCCTCCACACCTCCATATATTGCTCAGCCTCTGTCTATCGCTCTCAAGGTACCAAAATGGCACTCAGGAAAGATGGAAAATGGGGAAACAAGCTGTGACAGAGAAAGTCCCTGCCTTGGGCACTCTCTGTCTTTATTTTTCTTATTCCATCTCTCTTTCTCTCTATCTCTGTCCCTTCCCCCTTCCACCTTTCTTTTCCCTAGGGAATTAGGTGAAAGGCCGGGCCATGCTTTCACAGGCCAGTCTACTCACATCCTATTACCAGCTGAACTGCTGCCCAGATTCAGCATCTCAGCTGACCACAGCTCTACTGTACCTGTAGCCTGACCTCCTCTCATTTATAAAGCGGCTCAGGCCGGCCGCTTAGGTGATTTTTCTATAGCACTTGCGACTTGTAAAAGCATGAAGATATTAGTCTCGATGAAACGGAAGTAGCGACAGATCCTTTCTTCTGTATTGCGAGTAACAGATTAGTGAAAAAGAAAGAATGCTGGGTGGAGACTTTGTTTTATGGATTGGTTGTTTATTGGATTTTAAGATGTCGGCGTTGCACTCAAAAGTGGAGGTAGATAAACATGAGCATGCAGGGGCGGAGTTTAAGGGACTAAATTATTGGAGAAGTCCTGCATACGTCACCAGAGAGAAGTCTTTTGTTTTCATCGAAAGGTCCAGTAATGACATTTTGAGGTAAAAAAAAGAAACATGCACGATTGAATTGTTTCACAATGATATCTGTAAAGTGCACTGCATATAATAGATACAAGATAAATGCATATAAAACAGAAACCTTTTATTTTCTGTTAGAATAATAGGTTAACGCTATACTTTGACTTGTACACACAACTACAGCATAAACTGTTCTTCACCGTCCTGTGTGTAGTGTGTCTGGGCTCTTGGGTCTGCTCTGCTGTCTTGATGTATTACAGACAAACAGAACAGCCCACTTATAACAACCCTGAAAACTCACTGTTCAAAAGAAGCACTAGCAGTCCTATGAGAGAGACGAGGAGGAGAGGAAGGGGGAGGGAAGCAGATATTAATAAATGACTTTTCTTTATTAAATGTGAAAGGGGGTTTTGAGCCCCTCTCTAATTATCTCTACTCAGTTTGAAGCCCAAACTGGGGAATTTCAGCCGGGCCTATTAAAGCTACCTGATTATGGTCTCTCATCAGCTGTGCCATTAGGATTTACACATTGAGTGCATGTGTGAGGGGCATAGTTAAACTTCTTAAAATCAAATCCTTCATTACTCATTTAGCTGTGCATTCTCTTAAAGGGATAGTTCAACTGAAAATGAAAATTCTCTCATCATTTTCTCACCCTCATGTTTTTCCAGACCTGTATGACTGTCTTTTTTTGGGTCGAACACAAAAAAGAATATTCTTGCCATTCTTCTCAGTGTAATGAAAGTGAATGGAGACTGTGACTGCCAGGCTCAAACAACAATACAAATATCTATATCAGTGGATCTCAATTTTTTTTTCCCCCCAAGAATATATGCAAAGACACTTCCGTCTATGCTGATATGTATCTCTGTTACTTCTGTTGAAATAAAAATGTATAAACTCTTAAAGGAGAAGTTCGGTATTTTACACTTAAAGCCCTGTTTTAAGATCGTTTCTGATTAAATAGAACGGTTAAGATTGAAATTTGGACAAATGCTGCTGTCCCAAGAATTTTCGGTTTCTGTGGTAGCACCCCCCACCCCCCCACCTACACAATGGTTTCATAGGGGCACTGGAACAATCATTCATAAAACGCATTAAACTTTAGTTTACAAAGACGTGAAACTCATCAAGTTGTCTGGGGTGTTCACTGATATGCTCACACAAAAATCGCTGCAAAAGATGTACCGTACCTCACAGAACATCCAATACAAGTTAATGGAGTTGGACCTGTTGGAAAGCATCTTTTGCAGCGATTTTTGTGTGAGCATATCAGTGAACACCCCTGACCACTCGGTGAGTTTCACGTCTTTGTAAACTAAAGTTTAATGCGTTTTATGAATGATTGTTCCAGTGCCCCATGAAACCATTGTGTAGGTGCTAGGTGGGGGGGGGGGGTGCTAACACAGAAACCGAAAATTCTTGGGACAGCAGCATTTGTCCAAATTTCAATCTTAACCGTTCTATTTCATCAGAAACAATCTTAAAACAGGGCTTTCAGTGTAAAATACCGAACTTGTCCTTTAACATAAAAATTGTTTAATATTGCACATTTTGTATTTTTTTTGTTGTTTTTTAAAAGCAATTCAATTAACATTGTTAATATAACTCAATATAAATGATTTTAAGACTTATTAGGGCCCCCTGGAAGTTTGCAGAGCCCCCCCTAGTGGGTCCTGGTGCCCTGGTTGAGAACCTCTATCTATATGACTCATGCACTATATCAAGTCTTCTGAAGTCATGAGGTGACCATGTGCAAGAAACGCAGACAAATCTAAGTTCAGATATTTTTTTTATATGAATGATTCATTCATGAATTGGAATGATCCTGATTCTTGAACTTGGTGAGTTATCAGTGAATAGTGACTTAAAGCATTTGTTTGAGTCCTAGGTCATTGGAATATAAATTGTATGTATCACTTTTATCATTTTTATGGTGCTTTTGCATCCTTTTTGAAGCTTGAAATCTGCAGTCTCCATTCATTTTAATTAAAAATGGTGAAACGGAAAAAGAGCAACCAGTTGAATATATTATTCAAAAATTTCTCCTTTACAATCCACAGAAGAAAGAAAGTCATACTGTAGTCTACTGTTTTGTAACAACATGAGAGAGAGTAAATGACTTTTTTTTTGTGAAGGATCCCTTTAAAATTCTTACCATTTCATAAAACCCAAAAGATTTGAGAAATTCGTCATTTGTGAAGTTGTTCAAGAGCACATGCTGAGTCTTGCACAGGGAAGTCTAGAGTGAAGATTATCTGCTGTGTCAGGTACACCAAGACCGTAAAGGACAAACCTCTCTCTCTCTCTCTCTCTCTCTCTCTCTCTCCCTCCTTTCTTCCACCTTCTGTCATTCCAGCACAGACTTGCGATTACCTCCATCTGTCTGTCTCTCTCGGCATTTTCATTTTGTGTCTTTGCCCATTCCCACCCTTTTCAAATCCTCCCTTCTTCCTCTCTCACTCTGCTGACCCATCTCCCCTCTCTCTTTTGGGTAGGGGACAGCTGTCACTACTACAACAGTGGGTATTTCACAGGGGGAGCAGGGACGAGTTCGTTGCTATGGCAATGCCAGGCCTTGTGCCGGCATGGGGAGCAGCTCGTGCCGCGTCTTAGCAGGATAAGCCATTGTAATCCCGCAGAGGGGAGGCCGACACATATAGGCGTTCGCGCACACATTCCCTGCAGGGCGGCTGGGGAAGTAGAAGTGAAAGAATTAGCATCTGTTACTGCTTGTGCTCGGGTCAGCTCCGCTGAGGCTGACATAAGCTACCGGGGCTCACGTGAAAATGAAAAAGTACACACCACTCAAAACCCACATCATACACCGTAAGTGAATGGTGCTGTATGACCAGTCTGACTGTTCCTCTCAGGTTCTCATAGTGTTTTATGAATCATGTAGCATTGAATGTATACAAGATGAACACCAAAACAATGTCACCATTACGAGTGAAAAAAGTTTTCTTGAAGAGGGAATTCACTGGCAAGATTAATGCTGTTTTAATTAAAGTAGGAAGTAGAAATGCTTAAAGTAAGTAAGTCTTTATGTAGAAAGTAAAGGTTTTTCATCAAGCAAACTTTTACTGACAAATAAACAAGGATATCTAAGTGAAGATAACACGAAAATGAGAGTACCTATACTACAGACATTGCAACAGCTGGTTGACATTTGGCAAACTTACACTTTAAAGCCTGAGTTTCCAAGCTGAGGGAATGTTACTTTTTGACACAAAGAAAATTCTGCCATCCTTTTTTCATCATCATGTTGTTTCAAATCTAGTGTTATTGAATATGGACAAAGTCATACAGGTTTGGAACGTCAGTGAGTATATGATGACAGAATTAAAAAATGTAGGTGAGCTATCTCTTTAAAGAAGTAATTTGTTAACTGACGTTATGACTATGATACTACATTTGAAAGCTAGCTTTTATTGGTCTTAATTAAGTGGTAATTGTGACTGTTGACTGTCCAATTTACTATTGTGTACTGTTCACCAAGACTAACCATAAATCTTGTCTGAAAATGCTGCCAATTTATGGATGCTGTTATGAGGCAACAGGCTCATAAAAACATTCCTGTCATTCTCTGCACTAGATAATAGATCAAATTTATAGATAATGCATAAATTCTTTTGCTGCTCATTTTGATAAAAAAAATGCGTTTTAAGTGATAAAGAAAGAAATATGAAATGCCCAAAGTGTTCATTCTGTTTTAACCAAATCCACTTTAATGCCCATTGTAATTATTATTTCTTAATGTCCAAATTTCCAGGAAAAACCCTGCATAACTGCTCTGTTAAATCCAGCACTTAAGAAAAATAAACAAGTGCCTGTACAGTATGAACTCTAGTGTGGTTTCACCTGTGCGGGAAATTTAGTCTTCACACAGTGGTCATTTCACTATAACATCCATAATACACTCTTAATTGCACTTATTTCATATACACCTACAGTTATATTTTATGCTGGTATGCATACACATACTGTATATTATTCAGATAAACAGACATTCTTATGCATGAATATATACATTCATAAGTGTGCGCGGGTGTAAAGAGCTCTGTTCTTTGTCCGAGTGTGTGTGTGTGTGTGAGAGAGAGAGAGAGAGAGAGAGAGAGAGAGAGAGAGAGAGCATATGAATCAATGTATTATTTGTTTGTGACAAATGGAAT
Organism: Gila orcuttii; assembly: GCA_026230005.1. Classification (NCBI taxonomy): domain Eukaryota; kingdom Metazoa; phylum Chordata; class Actinopteri; order Cypriniformes; family Leuciscidae; genus Gila; species Gila orcuttii. The sequence continues at coordinate 24,079,840 of JAPDVR010000021.1, read as the reverse complement.
CCAAGTCACGCCGTGTGTAGTCTCATGGTCTCATAAATTGACCGTTGAGTGAGAAATTTGTGTATTTGTTTGTGAATGCATTTTCATTTGTTAACGTACAGTGACCCCAAAAAGTTTTGGACACATAAATGCCTGGACATCATTGCATTAGATACAACATTTTAAACCAAGTCTAATCTGCAAACAAATTGTGCTTTTTTTTTTTTTAGATACTTTTTACATGCATTAAAAATCACATGGTTTCCACATTTTTTGCTCTTGGATTTTCTGTGTTTGAGCTTGTGCATTTTTACCATGTGTGTTGAAGCATGTGTAAGTGTATGCATTGTGTGAGTTCTGGCATGTTTGTGCATGCACGTGTATGTGTGTGCATGTGTGAAGGCCCACATGGTTTAGTAGTATTTTTAGCTCTGTGATTCATGCTTTAGTTGTTCTGATGTCGTAGAATTGAGTTGATTTGAATGGTGAACTAGATTTTCATGTAGTCCGCTGTCCCCTACTACACACACTGCAGGAGCTACAGGCTATGCTCTGTACATGCCATACGGTAATTAAATTTATTGGCCCATTGCTACATTAAAGAAACAATTCCCTTAATTAATGCCATGCTTTATCTGTAGCGTTTATTTAAATCAATGTTCTCTGACCGGACTACAATGAAAACATTGATTGATACCGGCTCCTGTTAAATATGAAATTGCTGTTGTAGATTAAATCATATTGATTAAAATGTTTGCTCTTAATCCAGAGAAGGATAAGTGTTTTTGGCCAAGTAAAGGTTGATTTATCGTTCATTTTAATTAACATGTTGTTATTGCAAAACAGTGTAAAAGAAGTGCATATTTCTTTGATTTGATAAGAAAGAATGAGACTTGAGGTTGGTGTTTGGAGTGGCCAATCAGATTTTGTAATGCCAACTGAGAACTGAAATACCTGCATAATTAAACACTGCATAAGATCTGTTCTAAAACACAGTTCACTACGACAGCATCCTACTTGAATATAATGTATAGAAAAGACAATAGAAAAGTGACTGATTTGGAATGCTCTACATTGTTTGGCATCAACCCTGATCAGGCCTCGCACCACAAAAAAATAACGCTACTAACCCTAACCCTAAGGATTAGGTCACATTTACCTTTGTATGCCGAAATCCTGTGGGTGAAATGGTGAAGTGAGGTACGTGTGAGGTACAAAATTTGGATTTTATGTCAGATTCAAGTTTGTTAAATTTTAAACAAGCAATTTTGTTGTGCTGACCAATATAAGGCTGCTTAGTTTGGGAGTGAACTCTGAGTTAGAAGTCAAGTGCTACATGCATTGCTACCCTATTGATAATGGACCATGGAAATTTCTGTGAAATTTCGTTCAGGTTTCACTAATGTGACGGTGCCTTAACCCTAACTCACAACCGATTTCATTTGAGTTAGAAGGTAACGTTGTTAATAAGCACATTTTTAAATAGATTGAATAATTTGTATCAATATATTTTCCAGTATATTTTTTCAATGTTGAATTATAATAGTTTATAATAAACATTTCACACTCAATCTCGATCTTAGGTAAATTTGTGTACTTTTTCACCGAGTGAGCATATTTGGAGTGTCTTTTCCATGAAGGTTAATGTATACGTTATGCTACCTTACAATTTGGTGTGATGGTGTTACTTCTGCCGTCACATGTGACACCTTAAAATGCTGTTTTGGTAGGCAGGTTCCTTAGTTTTGTAATACAGTAATACAGCCTTAGTGCGTTTGCTTATTAAAAAAAAACACCCTGTGGTGAAAATCAAGTTTTAATGTTGTGTCGACTTTTATTCAAATTATGAATGGATTATATATAGCCTAGAAAGGGTGCAAAGACGACTCCCTTTATAATTACTAAAGAGCAGTCACTCATCTCAGTTTGAGATCTCACAAAGTTTCATTATAAATAATCAATGAAGTTGTCTTTACTGTACAATGAATCTCTTGTTTACATCTTGGATCAGGTAGTCCGAGCTGGTGTGATTGAGTGGTGGAGGAGACCATTGTGCAAATTCATGTTTCTGCGCATACTAAATTTGGCAAGGGTGTAGAGTTAAAGTCGTGCTATTTTAAGGCAAACTTTTAAATATGTCATTTTGATGATCAAAGATGAGTTTTAAGGTATACAATAATTTACTGCAGGGGTACTTTAAAGTGAGAGTATGTGTTTGTTTTTTTGTTTACGTCTGTGTTGAGGAAGTACTTTATGATGAGTTTGTTGGCAGCTGGTGGCTGATGCAGCACTCTGCTCTTCTCGCCTGCCCTCTGCCCCCACACCCCTGGGGAATCATGGGTAAAGCATTGATTGACTGTTTGTGGACCATTCTCACAACCTGACAGCAACTCAACGAGCCTGGTTTCAATCAGCATGTGTGTGCCCTTGTGCCTATTAGACCCTTGTCCTCTTAAACACACACACACACACTCCAGTGTTTTCCTGTCCCCAGTGCGCTAAATGCCCCAATGAATCACTGTGACATTCAGAGCAGCTGGACCGCACTGTCAGCCCTCTCTTTCATTTCCAGTATCCGAGCTCTCTCTCTCTCTCTCTCTCTCTCTCTCTCTCTCTCTCTCTCTCTCTCTCTCTATATATATATATATATATATATATATATATATATATATATATACAGGTCCTTCTCAAAAAATTAGCATATTGTGATAGTTCATTATTTTCCATAATGTAATGATAAAAATTAAACTTTCATATATTTTAGATTCATTGCACACCAACTGAAATATTTCAGGTCTTTTATTGTTTTAATACTGATGATTTTGGCATACAGCTCATGAAAACCCAAAATTCCTATCTCAGAAAATTAGCATATCATGAAAAGGTTCTCTAAACGAGCTATTAACCTAATCATCTGAATCAACTAATTAACTCTAAACACCTGCAAAAGATTCCTGAGGCTTTTAAAACCTCCCAGCCTGTTTCATTACTCAAAACCGCAATCATGGGTAAGACTGCCAACCTGACTGCTGTCCAGAAGGCCATCATTGACACCCTCAAGCAAGAGGGTAAAACACAGAAAGAAATTTCTGAACAAATAGGCTGTTCCCAGAGTGCTGTATCAAGGCACCTCAGTGGGAAGTCTGTGGGAAGGAAAAAGTGTGGCAAAAAACGCTGCACAACGAGAAGAGGTGACCGGACCCTGAGGAAGATTGTGGAGAAGGACCGATTCCAGACCTTGGGGACCTGCGGAAGCAGTGGACTGAGTCTGGAGTAGAAACATCCAGAGCCACCGTGCACAGGCGTGTGCAGGAAATGGGCTACAGGTGCCGCATTCCCCAGGTCAAGCCACTTTTGAACCAGAAACAGCGGCAGAAGCGCCTGACCTGGGCTACAGAGAAGCAGCACTGGAGTACCCACAGTCAGTGATGGTCTGGGCTGCCATGTCAGCTGCTGGTGTTGGTCCACTGTGTTTTATCAAGGGCAGGGTCAATGCAGCTAGCTATCAGGAGATTTTGGAGCACTTCATGCTTCCATCTGATTTCATTTTTCAGCACGACCTGGCACCTGCTCACAGTGGCAAAACCACTGGTAAATGGTTTACTGATCATGGTATTACTGTGCTTAATTGGCCTGCCAACTCTCCTGACCTGAACCCCATAGAGAATCTGTGGGATATTGTGAAGAGAAAGTTGAGAGACGCAAGACCCAACACTCTGGATGAGCTTAAAGCCTGTTTTATGCTTCTGCGTCAAATCGACGGCGTACCCCCGCAGACCCCTCTGCGTCGACGCGAACCCCTCTCCGACCCCTCCGCCGTAGCTCGACGTGCACCTCCAAAAAATTGTAACTACACGTCGAGGCGACGCAGACCGCAAGGGCTGTGATTGGTCAGATGCACCGCGATGCAACGCAACCTGACGCAGAACCATAAAACGGCCACGACGCCGTAGGAGTGACGGCGTAGCTACGCCGTGGAGTTGACGCAGAAGCATAATGAGGCCTTAAGGCCGCTATCGAAGCATCCTGGGCCTCCATAACACCTCAGCAGTGCCACAGGCTGATTGCCTCCATGCCACGCCGCATTGAAGCAGTCATTTCTGCAAAAGGATTCCCGACCAAGTATTGAGTGCATAACTGAACATAATTATTTGAAGGTTGACTTTTTTTTTGTATTAAAAACACGTCTTTTATTGGTCGGATGAAATATGCTAATTTTTTGAGATAGGAATTTGGGGTTTTCATGAGCTGTATGCCAAAATCATCAGTATTAAAACAATAAAAGACCTGAAATATTTCAGTTGGTGTGCAATGAATCTAAAATATATGAAAGTTTAATTTTTATCATTACATTATGGAAAATAATTAACTTTATCACAATATGCTAATTTTTTGAGAAGGACCTGTATATGTATATGTATATGTATATATATATATATATATGTATATATATATATATATATATATATATATATATATATATATATATATATATATATATATAATATTATTTATTTTTTTAGAAGAAGAACCAGGAGGAGAGAAGGGGCGAAGCAAGCAGACAGGGTGGGTCTCTATTGTGCAAAAGTGAGATGGAGGGATGGGGGTGGAAGAGGGTGAGAAGGGGTGAATTTTTCTTCTTTGAACCAGCTGTACGAACTGAATATTATATACTAAACACATACATACATACATACATACATACATACATACATACATACATGCATACATGCATACCTACATACATACATGTAGGGATTGCTCGATACCACAATTTTGGCTTCGGTACGATACCAGAACCTAATACCTCGGTATCGATACTAAATCGATACCACAGGTAAAAAAAAAAAAAAAAAAAAAGTCTCAAAATTTAAGTGACACTTAAAAAACACTGCTTGAAACTCTCCACTACCAAATGTGCTAAGAAAAGGTATCAAAATGTAAAATAAAATAATAATAATTCAGTCAGGGAACATACAGTAGGTTAAATTTTGATTTTGACAAAAAAACCTGAAATTATACAATTAAAATAGGTTAATATCTATAATAATAGATTAACATATAATAATAAAAATAGAATAATGAAATGACATGTAAACCATTAGCTGTCATGCATTTATTAAACAGCAGCGCATCAAATACCGAATTGAACAAAATTATGATATTGTACCGTTTGAAATATAATATATACTGGTATTTTTGCAGTACCGGTATACCGCGCATCCCTACATACATTAGAGTTGTGCGATGTCTACCAATTTGGCATCAGACGATGTGTACAGTGAAACATCGCGATTGACGATGATATCGGGAGGAGGGGTGGGGCTAACATTCTAATTTTTCAATTAAGCAATAAGCCCCGCAAAGCCGTGTTTTACAGTGGATTTAGAACAGCTAAGGGGCGTAGGCACAACGCGGAGATATTTTCCTCTACATCTCATCAGCAATTTTGATTTCGGGCACGCTCTGCAGCAGCTGACCACGAGCGAATGTACAGTGACGTGACAGAAACTGCCAGATTCAAACTGTGCTTTCGCGCTATGGCTGGCGCTGAGCCAAAGACGGACGCGCTCAGTGCTTGTCATATATCACAACTATTCAGTGTTTTTAACCACATAATGTTTATTTTAGGTTTCAGACATTTAAATACATATAATTTATAGCAAAACAATACATTTATAGTTTGTAAAATACACAATGGTGTATTTCAAATCAAATCAACCCATTCAAATATATTTGCCGACGGATTTTATTCATATCAGACACACAGTGTAAGTAACGTTAACTATAAAGTTAACTCCATTCTTCTCCCAGGTCACCGGCCATGTATTTCAGGGGGAAACTGATGAATTCACGTGCTGTAATAAATCCAACAGACAGGAATCTCTGAACTGCGCACAAACAAACATGACGGCGCCCATCTCACGTTACAGATCAAAATCATTTATAAATGTTTTTTAAACGACAAAACAAACTCACTTACACGTATTTGAGAATCGGAATAGAAGACAGTCGATGACATGGTAACCAGGTTTGTTAATATTGATAAATAAAAGCGCTAACGTTACATCTGTCATACAGCGCTATTTTGGCTGTGGTGAATCACGTGCCAAGCATGACGCGTCACCATGGAAACATGGGGGGGGGATCGCGATGCTGGCTTAACATCGTGATGTCTGTCAGCCATCACTATGGACGATGATATCGTCTATCGGCACAACCCTAACATACATGCATGCATATATACATACATACATACATACATACATACATGCATGCATGCATGCATGTATACATACATGCATGCATGCATGCATGCATACATGCATACATACATACATACATACATACATACATACATGCATGCATACATACATGCATACATACATACATACATGCATACATGCATGCATGCATACGTACATGCATACATACATACATACATACATACATACATACATACATACATGCATGCATGCATACATACATGCATGCATGCATACATACATACATGCATACATACACACACATACATACATGCATACATACATACATGCATGCATGCATGCATACATACATACATACATGCATGCATACATACATGCATACATGCATGCATACATACATACATGCATGCATACATACATACATACATACATACATACATACATACATACATACATACATACATGCATACATACATACATACATACATACATGCATGCATACATACATACATACATGCATACATGCATACATACATACATACATACATACATACATACATACATACATACATACATACATACATACATACATACATACATACATGCATACATACATACATACATGCATGCATGCATACATACATACATACCTGCATACATACATACATACATACATACATACATGCATGCATGCATACATACATACATACATACATACATGCATGCATGCATGCATACATACATACATGCATGCATACATACATACATACATGCATGCATACATACATACATACATACATACATACATGCATGCATGCATGCATGCATGCATGCATGCATACATACATACATACTAGGGGTGGCACGGTACATGAAAAAACATCTGAACCGTTCGGTTCGCTTGTCTCGGTTCGGTGCGTGTGTGCGTCGCACGGTTTGCACGGTTCGACGCATGCACAATGTAACCTCGTGCCCGTGCTAATACAATGCTAAATCATAAATCAGATGTATGTAGAATAACATTACGATGTCCAGCAATCGATTTAAATAGTGCACAGGGTTTACTTAGACATTTAATGAGATCTACTCCACTATATGTTGTTTTTTCACGTGAATAAATACATAGATCGACTGTTCCACAAACGTACTTTAATAGTCCAGTCAGTGGCATAACTTTTCAATCCTCACTCGTATATTTATTTTATTTTTTTCATCAAAACCGATTATGTTTATCAGTGGTTGTATATCAAGCAAGGACAGATTTGTGTGAATTTTGTTTTGTGATTTTACCGGAACGAATAGAGTCTCCTCAACGGATTGAAGCGCGCGTCCGAGTGAAGACGTGTGCGCGAGCCACGAGAGAACACTGTATCAGCGCCATTGATCGCAGCAACAACGAGCACTGTGATCACTTGATTAAAAAAACACATTTCAGCGCTAGATTGCTTCTTATTTAACAAACGAACGAATAATTTGCTAGTTAACTGGAGATGTTTATTTGTATTGGTACATCCGTGCCGCGAGATGTTTCAAAAGTCGTGGGGACAATATCGACCCTGGCAAAAAATGGTGGGGACATGTCCCACCCGCAAATTACGCCTATGATGACGAGACACGAGGAGAAATTGCAAACTGTCCGACATAGCCCACATAGCTCTCACTACAGATGGATGGACCTCCCAACTGGACCTCCAGGGCCACTGAAAGTGTCCCCACAGTGACCGCTCACTCACTATATTACTTCGAAATGGTAAATGAGAAGCTGCGTTTTGCAAACACGCCCCATTTATGAAATAAATAAATTAATAATTAGATAATTAAGCTATATAACATGTGCTGAAGTAATTTTTTGGAGTGTTAAAGATTAAAAGAAAAAATAACAACAAGAACCGTACAGAACCGAAAACCGTGACCCTAAAACCGTGATATGAACCGAACCGTGGGTTTTGTGAACCGTGCCACCCCTAATACATACATACATACATACCTGCATACATACATACATACATACATACATACATGCATACATACATTCATACATACATACATACATACATACATGCATACATACATACATACATACATACATGCATACATGCATGCATACATACATACATACATGCATACATACATACATACATGCATGCATACATACATACATACATACATACATACATACATACATAAATACATACATGCATGCATACATACATACATACATACATGCATGCATACATACATACATACATACATACATACATGCATACATACATACATACATACATGCATGCATACATACATACATACATGCATACATACATACATACATACATGCATACATGCATACATACATACATACATGCATACATGCATACATACATACATACATACATACATACATACATACATGCATACATGCATACATGCATACATACATACATACATACATGCATACATGCATACATGCATACATGCATACATACATACATACATACATATATACCTGCATACATACAATCAAAAGTTTGTAAAATATACTTTAAAATATTTATTTCAGTGATGCAAATATTCTAATATGTTTATTTGATACTCCGTTATTATCAATGTTGGAAACAATTGTGCTGCTTAATATATTTTTGGAACCCGATATTTTTTCAGGATTCACTTTTTATCAATTTAACACATCCTTGCTTGATAAAAGTATTAATTTCTTTCCAAAAAAGAAAAGAACGGTAGTGTATATTGTTACACAAGATTTCTATTTTAAATAAATGCTGTTTTTTTTTTTTTTACTTTTTATTCATTAAAGAATCCTGAAAAAAGTATCAATAAAAAATATATAAAAAATATTAAGCAGCACAACTGTTTCCAACATTGATAATAAATCAGCATATTAGAAGGATTTCTGAAGGATCATATGAAACTGAAGACTGTTTGTAATGGCTGATGAAATCAGCTATTCAGCTTTGCATCACAGAAATAAATTGTATTTTAAAGTATATAAAATTAGAAAACCATTATTTCAAATTGTAATATATTAATGGGTATGAATACTTTCACAAGGCACTGCAACTTACACATATTACACATATTAAAATGTGTAATTATAGTTAATTAATGTAAGTTTTGATAGTTATAAATATACGTTACTTGAGTGCTGTGCTTAGCTTTTAGACAATTTGCATGGTGAAAAATCTTTGAAAGGTTGAAGAGGTGTGCGAGTTGTCATTTAATCCTGAAGAATTGAAGGACGAGGAAGAAGCTGTTAGGAATGTGTGTGGTAGGTTGCGGTGAATAAGATTCTGTTAGACTGCAGTGGGGGGAGTTGACTGACAGGCTCAGGTTTATCGGAGGAACCCAGTGATTGGAGGTCATCTGCATAAATTAAAAAAACAGTGTGCAAGGAATGAGCCCACCGTCTCTCATTTCCTCCTGCTTGACGCCACCCTGTTTAGATGCCTTGTACAGGGGGTGTTCAAAAAATACAGTCTGTCCTCATGGACTGCACCCCTTGATGAAAAGTTTGTGTTATGGTGACTCCTCACAGGCCCTGCTGTGTAGACTGGATCATTACGTCTGATTGGTCGTTACTGAGATTCTGAGACAGGAAGCACAGCGGTGTTATCGACTGTTGTGCCTGCACCCCTCTGCGTGTCTGTGTGTGTCACATGCAAACACACAAACCTGCTAGAGTAATTACGTGAATAAACATAGCGACAATCACTCGACCTAATGTGTTTTTGTTTTTTTTCTCAGAGATGTAGAAATTTTTATACAGCATTAATGTAGTTAACGTTGAAAAGAAACGGGTTTTTTTTTACATTGCATGAAATATTTAACGTTGCAAACTTTCAGCAGAATCTAGAGTCGCCTTTGACCTCACTAAGAATTGTATTTGTAGGATGGGTAGAAATTTGCCCTAAAATCAGGATGGATGGATGGATGGCGAAAACTCCATGATGTTGAGATGCAGTGGGAATTGATGATTAAAAGGGAAACTCTCCTCAGGAGTGAACTGGACTGGGGCCAGATGAGTGACATGAGCCAGGGCTAATCATATTTCACGCTTGTCACACGGTTAAGAGGTTTTATTTGCCGTCCTTATTTGCATCAAATGAGTACGGAGAGCTTCAGGAAGCTGCCATCTACTTTCAGGGATTCATATCGTGTTAAGGAGGTTATCAAACCACCGTTCCACTGGCCTTGCTTAAAGCACAAGGGTTTGTATTGTATGTTTGGACTGAATACTGAAGCTGGTCTGAATACTACACTACATGATAAAACAACTCCTATCAGTCCAGTTATCACAAAGATGAATTTTGTGTGTCCACGGTCCACAGCTAATACTCCAAAGTGACAAATGAAATTAAATATTTGAGTCCTGGCCAGTTGTTTTTTTGTTGTTGTTGTTTTTTCTCAGTTTGAGCAACAATTTTAATCCTATATTCATAATTTTCTACTTAATTGGTTATCATGTATTTAATATCTGATCTACCAATAAATGCCACCGTTAATTTAATATATTGTTTACATGAATAACTCAACTCATCTGTCTCAACCCATTTAAAAAATGTGAAAATAAACGTGTGACTATTTAGACTGAAAAACTACTTTGCATAAAGATAATGGCATAATATTATTAATAACATTTAATAGTATTAATATTAATTATCATATCAACTAACGTTCAGAAGTTTTGGGTTAGAATGTTTTTGTTTTTAAAGAAATTAATACCTTTATTTTGCAAGGATGCATTAAATTGATCAAAGGTTGCAGTAAAAACGTTTACAATTCTATTATTAAATTAACTTTCTATTCATCAAAGAATCCTAAAAAAGTATCACTGTTTCCATTAAAATATTAAACGGCACAAAATTTTTTTTTTTAGCATTGATAATATTTTTAAAAAGTTTTTTGAGCAGCAAATCAGCACATTAGAATGATTTCTGAAGGATTATTTGACACTGAAAGAAAATCAGGTTTGCCATTACATTTAAATTATAATCAAATAGAAAACAGTTATTTTTACCGTAATGTAATAATTGACAATTACTGTTTTACTGTTTATATTATTTAGATGTATATAAGTATCTCAATGCACTTGCCATTGAAAAGTGTAGCAAAAAGTGAATACCGGCTCAGGAAAAACATACCAAAGCAGCAATGCACTGTTGAGAAAAAAAGAAAAAAAAGGCACAATGTATTGTATAAAAATAAAGGACTTTTCTTAATTGTTTCTTTTTAACAAGTTCTTTACCTGTATTTTGAATTGCACATTGCGTTGTGTTGCGTTTTAGGTTTCTCATAAATTTTTGTAATATTACTGGATAATGTCCTGGCTCCTGGCAGAAATTTACCAGTAATAATTTTCATTTTATTTTCAGTTTTAATTTTTTACAGTGTGTAACTCCTAGCCATTTGCAAGCCGTTCGAAACATACGCGAGAGAAACGCAACAGCAGCCTCGGCCCAGTATCTGCACTTCAAAAGCCTGACTGCTGTAGCCGCTTACTGAGCAGAGGCAAACAAATAGTGTATTCAGCACATCACAGCGCATAAGAGACACGTCCACCGCAGCGCCAGTGTGAACACTCGCACATTTTATGGACATTACACTGGGAGCTCTCTCATCTGTCTTTCAAACACCTTTCCTGAAAGACCATTGAAGTAGGGAATGGCAAGAAAAGGTGTGAGTGTACGTGCGTGGATGTTTCAGAGCTTTTTAGCAGAGCTGGTAGGCATTAGTCCAGTCTTCCTCTCCCTGCATGAATACTCTTTATACTCCAATAAATATGCGCTGTCTCAGCCACACTCACCCCCTCCACACACTCAATGTCTCTTTTTCTGCCTCTCTCCCTGGCTAAATTCTGGCTAATTTTCCCATCCCTCTTTCTTTCTGCCCCTCTCCCTTTCCGTACCACTCAGCTTTCTTTTATTCTCCTCCCTCACATCCTCTCATCCAGTGTCCTCCACTGATAATTTCACCATCCCCCATCCTTCTCTCCCTTCCTCCATCGATGTTCAGTGCCCCTGACTCTGACCTGCTTCCCGCTGCCCTCTTCCCCTAACTCACTCTGCATCACCCCCTCCCTCATTTCATCCAATCTCCATCCCTCCTTCTCCAACCGGCCTGTGTCCTCTCCTCTACATCCAATCCATCCTGTCCTCTCTCTTTTCCTCCCTCTCTCTCTATTTTTCCTGCTGGCACTCTACTCTGACCCCAATTCTGCCCTGACTGTTGTTTCGCCCTATAACCACGTGTAGGCATTACAACTGTATGCACACATCATTTTTAACCCACTTAAGTAGGACTTAAATACATATTTATATGTCATTTCATAATTAAGTGTGCCACTGAATATATTAACAAGCATTTATGGTGGACTAAAATTTACATTATATTTTATATTAAGACTATTTTGGTTTTAAATATATTTTTAATTACGTATTTGTAATAATGAAGTTGCAATTTTTGAGCTGTATATGTAATTTCTGAAAGGAACACTTTTTTTATTTTATTTAATTAAAATTCACAAATAATGTATTGCATTTGTATATTTGGGTTATGTTTTTTTCAAGCACAGGGGTTGTATGTTTCTGTGGGTCTGAGTATATGCGATGTTTTTGACACTCTGTGGTATGGATCTCTTCATAAACTAATTTTCATAAACTGGAAGGCACTGAACACACCACACACACCATTAAATGCCGCCTGGTAGAATGGACTTTGTAGTGGATGTACTGTAGATCCAGACCAGCTGTCATTCGTAGAGATTGTGAATGCTTCCAGTGTAGCGCATTAGCATGCTAACATTGTTAGCATGACAGGAAGAAGCCCTGGCAATGGGCAACATAAAAAATGTGTTTTAAAAAGATCATCTTCTAAAAAAAGCAATAAATAGGCTTCACACTTACAGATGAAGTCAAAAGTGTCCTCTGCAGACGGTAGCCGTTAGCTCTGTTACATTTAGAAGTTAGCTATCAGCCTGGAACGGAAAGCATTTAGCATAGAGAAAATACCAGCAAGTTAACTGTTAATGTTGATTTCCTTTATTGAAACGTTAAAATGCTTTTTTTTTTCACAACCAAGTATTGTTGTTGATTTTCCCCCAAAGATTGTAAATTATTCAAAATTTGGAAATTGTCATTATTTTGTGTTTTGGTGCTGCTAAATATGCTGAGATTACATGCAGAATATATTTTCAAACTGTATGTTTTTGGAATAGTGCAGTGTGTTGTCTGTTGTAAAACAAATCTTTACGATGTATTGTGTATATTTTCAGATGATTCATCTTCTGAAAGTGGGAGTGGCAATGGGATTCACACACTGACTCCTCCATCAGTAGGTGCGGCCGGTGTGAGCGACAGTACGGGGACAGGACCTGGATCAGTTTCGTACACCGAGGTTAACGGCAACGGTACAGCAGCTCCACTCGACTTCAGCACGACTTCCTCATCCTCATCCTCAGAGGACCAGCAACCAGTCAACCTCAGCGACAGACTGAGCCAGGCCCTGCCCAGTGCTGCCGCCATGCTGGCGACCTTTAACCCCCAGCAAACAGAAGGGTTGCGCAGAAAATACCCCAAATCCTCAGAGCTACGCCTTGACCGAGACATCAGGGACTTTAACAACAAGGTATTACATTCATTTGGAACAAACATGGGTAATACCAGTAGTAGTTAAATTTCTCTAGTATCATTAGCATTTTATTTAGCATCGACTTGGAACCAATGTACTTGAACTTTTGACATCCTTAGTTGTTTATCTCGATCGCATATAAACTCTCATACACATTCGCGCACTTGCTACTAATGTGGAAGTAAAATAATGACTGTCTTTAAAACAAAAAGCATGCTGAAAATTGTCCATCAAATATTATGGGTGGTATTTTTAAACAGACTGAATATTTTGGAAATTAAGTCCCGAAGGTGAATATGGATTATTGAATTTTTAATAATGAAATTGTGCATGAAATGTTTTCATTTTAAATATTCACAGCTTATATATACAACCATGTTGAATTTCAGCCCCCAAAAATGCAAGCCCTGAAAATACAATGCATTAAAATACACGCACTAATGCAATGCTTTTCTTTTTCAATTAGTGCAATTCAACATGCTTTTTTCTTTCAAAGACATTACTCATTATTTTACTTCCACGCTGTAGACTTTTCCTTCACCCTTGTTCACAACAGATTGTTATTTGTTTTGAGCGTACAATGGGAGTTGAAACAACAGTCATAAATGGCGCTCTATTAAACCTCATTCATTCAGTTAGCTAGCTACTGGCACAGCTGCATTTTTCATACAGACCGAAGCAGAAAGGTTTAAACAATCTGCCGAGCAAGGCTCCTGTCTGAATAGAAACTTTCATTACATTCCTGTTTTCCATGGTCAGCCTCAGTTGCTTCCTGTCTCCTTTTTATTTGTATTGTCTTTGTGAATCCGTTCATTTGAAAGACAGTTTTGCACTCTTCTTTTTACAATCTGAAATGCAGTACAAGACGCTCGATACTGAGAACGTCTGAATAACATGGTTAGACCTTGAAGACATGTTTTCATCAGCCCAATCGTCGTACTGTAGGTGGCCATGAATGGCCTCATTGGTAGATATCGTTTTTTTTTTACGCATCTTTCAGTCCGTGTCCTCCTTTTGAAAGCCTTTTCTGATCATGTATATGCTCTTGCAGACACAAGACTTATATTGGTTTCTTTGTGTGTTTATGTAGTCTCCTCAATACAGTTCAGGCAGCTATGATTCAATAAAAATGGAGATATGTGCTGAAGATCTGACTGTTGGTCGGTCTCAGGCGGCTGATGATGATGACGATGACCATGATGACCACGACGATAGCGATAAGATCAATGATGTAGAAGGAGTGGATCCAGAGAGGTTGAAGGCCTTTAATGTGAGTATCAGAACATTCAGCTGATGATTTTCTTCTGCATAAAAAGAGCTGTACAATCTCGCAGTAAACCATGTGGGTTCTATTTGCAAGTTAAACTGCAGTTCCTCAATGCATGTTTTATGTGTGGTTTTCACTCATTCCTTACACTTCATTTAAGGAATTAATTTGGCAAGCTGACCTATTTTTCTCTCTCCATTTAGATGTTTGTACGTCTCTTTGTGGATGAGAACCTGGACCGTATGGTGCCAATCTCTAAACAGCCTAAAGAGAAGATCCAGGCCATTATTGAATCCTGCAGCCGTCAGTTCCCAGAGTTCCAGGAGCGTGCTCGCAAACGCATCCGCACCTACCTCAAATCCTGCCGCCGCATGAAGAAAAACGGCATGGAGGTACACACACTGCCACTTTCAGATGCCACTTCTGTTTTTTGGTATGGTTAGATGACTTATATCGCTCCCTTGTGGCCAACACAGTACATAGCAGATACTGAGAAATAGTTCAGTTATGATCCAAAAATTCTAAATTAATATTCATTTGAATATAATTCAATTGAATTTTTAATTGAATTAGTCCCTCTTAATATTAAAATGTCTGGAGGTTTTTTTAAAAAAAAGTTTTGATTACCACTTTAAAATTCAAAGAAATTTAACAGAGGAATTTCATTTGTCCAACACAAGTTTAGCTACAAAGCAGAAATAATTACATAATTAATTTAGACTAATAATGCAAATGTATTGCTTGATATAAAGATGTTTTCCATATTAGACACATTTTTCTAAATTAAGTTCAAAACTGTCAAAACTATTAACAGATGTTTACTGTTTCTATACAGCAAGGCAACATGTCTTGACACAAAATTGTTTTCAGATATCTGTACAAAAATAAATAAATCTATTGTGTATACACTACTATTCAAAAGTATGTCAAAGAATCCTGAAAAACTTTATCACAGTTTCCACAAAAATATTCAGCAAAACAAAACTGTTTAATGTCACATTAGGTGGTTGCTGGCAGGCAGACGAGGAAGACGCATATAATCCAATACAGGTTTATTAAACAAAAAGATCAAGAGACAGGCGAACGGGAAGAAACACACACTTCACATAGACGATAACCGACAGGGGACTGAACAGAACAGGGAGTATAAATACACAGGGTAAATAAGGGAACTAAACAGGCACAGGTGGAGGAAGATCAACTAATCTGGGACTAATGAGAACAGACATGACAGAACATACTCGTGACATTCAACATGGATAATAAGAAATATTTATTGCGCACCAAATCACCCATTTAAAATGATTTCTGAAGGTTTATGTGACACTGAAGACTGGAAATTTAGCTTTGCCTTCACAAGAATAAATTACATTTTAAAATATATTCAAATAGAAAACAGCTCGTTTAAATTGTAATAATATTTTATAATATTACTGTTTTTGCTGTATTCATAAATACAGCCTTGGTTAGCATAAGAGACTTTTAAAAACATTAAAAAAATCTTTCCAACCCAAAACGTTTGAACAGTAGTTTATAACATATTAAACATAAAAATAGACAATTCATATTAAATATGCTGTGTGTGTGCTAGCAGACTCGACCCACGCCACCCCACCTGACCTCAGCCATGGCTGAAAACATTCTAGCAGCTGCCTGTGAGAGCGAATCACGCAAAGCTGCCAAAAGAATGCGCTTGGATGTCTATCAGGCACACGTAAGTAGTGTTGTAGAAGTGTATGTGATACAGGTACTTGTGAACCTTGTATATGTCTTAGTATGTTATTTTGTCTCTCTTTATTTTAAAACCGAGTTAGCCTGATATATCTGTCTCTTTCTCTCTCAGGAGGACCCAGTATCTCTGGAAAAGGCAGTCTCTCGTGAGCCGGTCTCTCTGACCCAGTCTGCATACTCCCTTGCTGCCTCAGCCTACTCCCAGGACCAGCTATACATCAATGGAGGCCTCAACTACAGTTACAGGGGTTACGGTGGACTGTGTGCCAGCATGCAACACCCTGTGTCCCTGACAACAGCTACCGCCCAGACCAATGGTGAGAGGAAGCTGGCAGCATCCTAAAATAAGTGATAACTGATTTAAAACTTCATTAATGCTTAATAAGACAATTGCCTTATCTGTGAAGGATATATGCAATGTTGCTGTGAAATTTGACCTAATTTTATGATAAAGCAGAGCTATGACATGACTGAAAATTTGTTAAATTATTATTGATATCATAATTAATAATAATATTTTTATTTTTTATATATAAAAACATTTCCAACTTAAATAAAAGGATTTTTTTTTTAAACATACAATCAAGATGTACTGAAACTGATGTAACTGAAATAATATTTATTTTTCCCCTCAATAACAAGTTAGGGATAATCCACAGCTAGCTGTGTATTAAACGATTTTAATGCATGATGTGGAGGCAAAGAACTCCTCCACGAAGTGCATTCAAATTGTTTAATGCACGACTAGCCGTGGATTATCCCGCTTATACCATGGTCATTTGCCAGCAATGACACCTTGTCAGCTATTATTGATGTTTGTAGCGCAATATTTGACCGGAAGGGTAAAAATGGCAGTTATTTTCTTCAGTTACGACTCATTAAATATAGCATTCTGCCTGCTTTGAATCATACACAGAGATAAAGTAGTGTGGTAAGATAACATTTATTTTAACAATTGTTGCATTAATTTGAATTCACGTGTGTGAATTACCTGAATCTGTTCAGTGTCTCTCTCTATTAACAATAAAGCTGTGAGTTTAATTACTTCAAACCCAGTGATGTTACCCTCTCTTTGCTGAGAAATATAATGTAGCAATTTAAAGCAAGAGTTTTATTTATATAGCACCTTTCCACAAGCCCAAGGTCACTTAACAAAGGTTCAGTATTCAGTAAAAGATTCAGTAGCAAATGTTTCTGTTTATGCACTACGATCTCCAAGTAACTTGTGTGTGTATCTGTGCTTCAGTGAAAACTGCGCATTATTATACAACTGTGATTAAACTGACATGGTATGCACTGTGCATTAAACCTGTGCATTAAACGGTTTTACCTTCCAGCCAATAAGAATCAAGTATTCAGACAGACCATGGTTTAATTGTCTTTATTGAAGAACATACAGCTCTTGAAACTTCTGAAATCACAAAATGAATTATGGTTAATTCATTTAACTATATTGATACTACCAGTTTCTATTAATAATATAGTATTGCAATTTCTATATGTTTAATCTATATATAATCAGTACAACCAAAAACTGCTGTAAAATGTGGAAACCAGCTGTAATTAAACTTTAAACTTAAAACTTATTTAAAAAAAGTTTATATTAAATTATTATAAACTTATAAACTGATGCTGTGGTTATAAATTCCCATGAAAGAGTATAGAAAGTTCATGAAAGAGTCATTTTGAATTATTCATTAAAAGGACTGACTTTTAATAGTCAATTGTTCATGAATTAGGCTGCATGTTTTGCACTGCATGTTTTTATTCAGTGAACCAGTTTAAAAGAGTATTTGTTTCACAGATTGGATTACACTGGTGATGCAGTATGTGATTGCATGCAGCACACAAGGGTGTGCCATTATTTTTCAGTACACTATCATTTTGGACTGACTTCATTTCCTATAGGACTGTAAATTAGAGGAGAGTAAAAGATCAATCCTGGGATTTTAAGAATTGATATTGAGGTAATTCAAATGCAGTTAGAGATTAATTATAAAATCAATATCTGTATCCTCCCCTAAGAGCTGCCATGTCTGTGTTCTTATTATGTTCATAATTATATTTTTACTCTCTCCGTTTAGGGCCTACTGATCTCAGTATGAAGTCTCTGGCATCGAATTCGTCCTCGTCAAGCTCTAGTAGTCTCGGCCGGAATGGAGGAGGGGGCGGAGCTTCAGCTCAGCTCAGCCATACAGAGGTAGCGGCAGTGCGTCAGCTGATCGCGGGATACCGTGAGTCTGCGGCCTTCCTGCTACGATCGGCAGATGAGCTGGAGAACCTCATACTACAACAGAACTGAACCGATCTTCAACGCTCTCTCTGTCTACATGCATCTCTCGTCCCTCTGGACCACATAACTGGCTGTGTCCCTCACATGATCATCATTATTGTCAGAGGTCACCAAGGAAAACCATCTGGCTCTTGAAAATTTTAGAAGAGAGAGAAAACACAGCTTCCTCAAGCTTTTGCTTTCATATAGCTTCAGTGAGAACGACCGACAGACGAAGAGGACAAACATGGAGATGGATCTCTGAATGACACTGCAGTGCTGAATCGGACGGTTCGATGTGTTCTCCGCATACTGCTCCTGCATTTCATGCCTTCTCCATGACCTCCCTCCGTTCATTCTGCCTTCATGCCCCTCTGAGAGCCATTGATTTCTGATTTTCTTTGTTTTTAGCTACTTCAAAGGAGGAATTACGGCACGCCAATCCTCCAGACAGCACTAACTAAATGAAGACACTTTTGATTTGGAGGTGTAATGGAAAAAAGAAGAGAAAAAAGAGCAAGAAGAAAACTAAGAGACCTTTGTATTTGCTGTAAATAAGCACTCGCTGTGTTCTGAAGCACTTTTCCATTCGTTCTGACCTCTGAATCATTAATTTATGCATTTAGATATGCAGGTGGAAGCTCACCTGGAAATACCTCAGCCTGTCTGTCCTGCTCTCTCTCTCTCTCTCTCTCCCAGCGTCCCCCTCTGTATGTGGGAGAAGAAAATTATCACCTGTCCATCCTCCACTTCACGGTCCACTTATTTGGGCATCGAAAGTGGAGAGTGGGAGTGAATTTGTTTCTGTAATTGAAGTGCAGATTTTCTTTTCCAAATCCTTCAAATGTGTTGTATATATTCCAATCCATTTCAAGGTATTGATCGCAAAAAATACACTGGACTTGTTTTGGGACTGGACCCTTCCTGATGCATTTAAATCCTTTGGTTTCATAGTGACTTTGTGTCCTCCGTACGTTTCACCTCCTGTTCTCCTCTTCTTTATGTGTCCTTCCATTTCTCCTGTACGTCCTCTCCTCCTCCAGCTTATTATTCTACTTTGGAGGGAGATGGAGAGGAAGGATCCGGGATGGAAGCTGTTAGTCTTTTATCTGTTGACTTTTCTTAATGGCCATTAATCCACTCTGCTGCTATGGACTCCAACGTAACGCCACAGACCTGAAACCTCAAGCCTCCCAAACACAACTACAGCACCTCAAGGTGAAAAAACAAGGCAAAAAAAAACAGAAATGGAAGCCAAATCCAGAAGAAAGATACAAAAAAACTGCCGTTTTGCATTCTGGTTGAGAGTGTTTGATTTGATACTGAGGGCTGCTTGTGTTTGCTTTTGTTTGATTTGTTCTAAAAGCGCGGTGTGTGCTTAAATCTCGAGATCAACTGGGATCAAATCACTGGCACAAGAGCTTGGCACGCACACACACACACACACACACACACAGACACAAACACAAACACGCATACGACACGAACAGACATGCTTAAAGGGTCTTTAGAGAACAACATCCAGCAGGAGAGGTTAAAAAATGTGTAGTTAGCGAGGTTGATTTGGTTAGGGACTGACTGACAGTAGTGTCACTGTAATTTGCTCCATTTTGCACACAGAGGCAGTGCTAATCTATGATTGAGGAGCTCTGCGGCTCCGTGATGCACTGCTAGTGGGGGATGGAGAAAGAAAATCGCAATGCAGAAGATAATCAAACGCATTTCTGGCCCTAAAGGAGACAGACTAATACAGTGAGGCTACCATGACCCCGGCTGAGGAGCCTTCAGAATCTTTACATACTTGATCACATGACCAGGACCTACATATGATTGAAAGCCATGATGATGAGGGAGTGTGACCAGAAACTACACTGCTCTCTTAAGACATTTGTGTGCAATTTTTACACCCCCGTTCAAAACGCAACAGTACAAATATAGAAGTAATGATTCCTTCTTATTGTACTATATTTATGGTAGACCTTCACAGTCCAGCTTCCTACTGCGATATTGATTTGTTAATTAGAATTTTGCTATAGATGTGAAGACATATGCAGAATTGTCAGCGTGAGGCCTCTCCTCAGTGCGTGGCTCATGGTGTGATCTTTCTATTTATCCTTGCTCTCATCGTAAAGGGCCCTTGACCTCTTGTCATCTCTGACTGCCTTCACTATTTCTTTTACTTCATTTCTGGAAAGAACGTGATAAGGACATATTTTAAAGGGTAGAATCCATTTTGTTTCACTCCCAAATAAAAATAAATAGAATAAGAAATTATATTTTGCATTTAAGAAAATGACATCTGCTTATAAAACCATTTTTTCCACCCAAATTTTCATTACCTTAATGCATCCTAAAATTTCATTTTTTTTATTATATGGTGTTAAATCACGTCATTTATAATTTCAATTATAAACGTTATTTTTTTCTATTTATTACAGTATATAAAGTTACAGTAAAAACACTGTAATACATTTTTTATTAAATTGACAAATAAAAAGGGAATACAAATATTACTAAGATGTTTAAATACTTTATAATTTAAATAAAGCAGAATAAGTTACATGTGTAAAAAAAACAATTGCATTACACTAATGAGAATTGTGGAGAAATGTGCTTAAAGGAATAGTTCACTTCAAAATGAAAAATTCTGTCATTTATTCAACCTCAAGTTGTTTCAAACCTGTAAGAATTTCTTTATTCTGCTGAACACAAAGAAAGATATTTTGAAAAATGTCGGTAACCCGACAGTTAATGGACCCCATTGACTTCCATTGTAGGAAAAAAAAAATACTATGGAAGTCAATGGAGTCCATCAACTGCAGAATAAAGAAATTCATACAGGTTTGAAACAGCTTGAGGTTGAATAGATGACAGAATTTTTCATTTTGAAGTGAACTATTCCTTAAGTCATGCACAAAAAAAAAGAAAAAAAAAAAGATTGTCCTAGCAATAGTTTCAATTGTCACAAAACACAATTTCTTATTTTATTATTTAGATTTTCGAAGTGAAATTTAACCATAGACATGTTTCTCACAAATTTGACCTGCACATTCAAGGGGGTTGTTTTAGGGAATCCTAATGGTCAAATGTGCTGTTTCTATTCATCTCTCTCTCTCTCTCTTTCTCTCACCTGCTTTTCTTTTCTCTGTCATTCTTGTCATGTCCGCTGTAGACACACAGATGGTGAGAGGTCAGGTAATAGCTGCTGTCTCGATCATCTGTCTTTCTCTCGTTGAGGTCTGATATGGGTCCCACTGCCGTCAAGCGCTGCTGATTATACGCCAACCTCACATGCTCTTCTGTGGATTTATAAAAACACACCATGGAAATGGGGCTGCTAACCCCATCTGTGTGGAGAAGCCGAAAAAAGCAAAGCGTTCATCTGTTCGTATGGTGTTTCTTCTCTCCAGTTCACTCAAGGACAGCAACTGAAAAACAAACTGTAAAACGAGGCAAACGACAATCTTGAAAGAAAAAAAAAAGGTGTAACTAGTTCACGGTTTTGTTTCCATGCTCTGTGTTCTGTGTGTGGTTGTACAGCGCAGTGTGTCCCGGCAGAGTGAGGGGTATTTTAGCCATAATCAGAGCATCTCTCACTCTCAGATCCAAGTTCTCATGCTAGCCGCTGAGGACTCGTAGTGGCCCACTGTCGAAAACCTTTTTATCTGATTCCTGTTTTTTTTATAATTATCTCGATTACTATTATTTTGTAATTCTTTTTGTATCGCAAGTGGTCTTTTCAGAACTGTTTTGTACCGACATCACATGTGAAGTTTGTCCTGTATGCCTATAACATTCCAAACAAGGATGTCAACATGCCAAGCAGCCAGCCAAACCACAGTCACATCGGATTGCAGATACACACACCGAGGGCAAATTCAATCCTACGCCGCACAGGCTTTAAAGTTGAAGTAATAGACATTAGCAACAGTATTAGTTGTTGACAGCCTGGTGTCTGATTCTTCTTGCGCCACAAACCCCAAAGAACTATTATCTCAGTACTGTATGACCAAGTTTTCTGATTAGTTACTGCGCCGTGCCTTCAAAGGGGCTTAACAGAACTGATTGTCATGTGTGTCCCTTTATTAACAGTGTATTAGAAAACCCATTCAGCTCTCTGGATTTGATGTCATATGGTACTTCATAACCTCCTCAAGGTGTTTTTGTTTTTTATCAGCACCGCAATCTACTGTGATATTATGGAAGTAAACAGCCCAAATGTCATTTTGTTAAAGGCATCACTCACAAACACACGGATAGTCCTACACGGGTTCAGGCTTTGCATTCAGGTGTGACGCTGGTTATGGTTGCTGCTAAACTACACACACAAAAAATGTTCTGGTTTGATCAGATGTATAGCTCTGAAAAAAAGAAGAAAGAAATGAAAAGAAATTGACTTTTATTTTTCTACCACAGTGGTGTACAGCTGCATTCAAATTCATGTGGTTCCCAGTTTTAGTCTGTTCTCTTTAATAATTTGTTGGTGTTTTGGATCTTTTCCATCCTGTCTCGGTTTCCTCCTGATTTCTCCTGTATAAGGTGCTGCTGATGTCGGCTCTGGTTTTCATATGTACCTAATACCAATGTGAAACTGTCTATTTCCTTCTCATTTTGGACTCAGTGGAGGTGTGATGTTTACATGTACAGATTTTTGAGATTTTCTCCCTTTATTTGTTGTTCTCATTTTTTTTATTTGTTTAAATCAAATGCTTTCCCTTTCTTCTTTTCAGGCATTGTTTCATTTGATCATCTTTAGTGAAGGGAAATGGGACTTGCAGCAATTTCCATGCATTTACAATAAGACAAAGTGTTTTTGTCTGGGAGACCCCCATCACTGACCCCAATCACTTTCTCTAACTGCTGTCAACCGATACACAAAAGTAAGAAGGCTTGTTGTAAATTAATCTTTTCCTCTGGCCATTAGGGACAACACATCCGGCTGTTCCTTAATGATTAAAAGCCATTATTGCACCCTTCGTCGGGTGCAGACGTCACGTATTACAGTACAAGAACAGCAGAGTGAAAACCTCAGGTAAATGATTGCTGTTTTATAGTTGAAAAAGAAGTCTTATCGGCGACCCATTTCCCACTTTAATACCATAATATATATTAAATAAATCTTTTTTTTATATTTATTGTGTTAAATATATATAACAGTGAATACTTTTTTCAGTACATGTGGCTAAATATTTTAATTCTTTAGAAAGTGTTGATACATACATATGTGAAGAAAATGAAAGATTGAATGAAAATGAAAAAAAAAATCTGTTGTTTAATGCAAAACAGCATGGGCGGCTCCTAACATATCACTTTCATTAATGAAAACCAATGATTTGAGATAAAGCTTTCTCCAGTGGGATGTCACTGCTAAAATGTCACTGACATGACATTGTGACTTTTTTTTTTCTCCCAAGCTGTACGTCACAAAGCTAAATATACTAATAAAACAGTGTGCTATATATCAAATCCAGTAGCTGTATTTCTTTTCTTCCCCCTAAGGAAAACAATTGAATCAGCATCAATGCATTTGTCTGCGTTTGTGTGTGGGTTAGGTTTTGCTAAGTAAAAACTGAAACTGCTTAAATTGGTCCTCATAATGAGAATGCTCCCCCATCATCAATATTTGAATACTAAGCTATTTCCTCTGGTGCTTAGATGTCAGTTTGTTTGTGTTATTAGTATTTTTGCTTGTGTTATTAGTATTTGTATTATTTTAATGTAGATTATTTTCATTTTAATCATTATTTTAATAATTTTAAGTCATGTTATTGCCCACTTGAAAGACCTTTAAAGGGTTAGTTCACCCAAAAATAA
Source organism: Gila orcuttii (assembly GCA_026230005.1). Lineage (NCBI taxonomy): Eukaryota > Metazoa > Chordata > Actinopteri > Cypriniformes > Leuciscidae > Gila > Gila orcuttii. Next base: position 24,054,912 of record JAPDVR010000021.1, on the reverse strand, counting down.
AAATTCTGTGATCATTTACTCACCCTCATGTCGTTCCAAACCCGTAAGACTTTAGTTAATCTTCAAAACACAAATGAAGATATTTTTAATAAAGTCTGAGAGATTTCTGTCCCTCCATTGACAGCTATGCAACTACCACTTTGACACTTCAAAAAGTTCATAAAGAGATTGTAAAACTAATCCATATGAATTGAGCGGTTTACCACGAATGAGGTCCATTCTCGTGTAACGCAGCACATGTTACGCAGCACGTTTGAGCTTCTGCAAGAGGTAGGCCTATGTTCTTGCACGTCAAGCAAGTTCGGTTGAGCTTCTGTTTATGTTCGCTGATCAATGTTTAAATGTGAATAAATTGCCTAAATCAAATCTGTTAATTATATAAAAGCGATGGAGTCCCTTCAGAAAATTTGGACTAAACCACTCGATTCATGGATTCATTTTGCGATCTCTTTGACATATTTTAAGCCTCAAAGTGGCAGTTGAGTAGCTGTCTATGGAGGGAAAGAAATCTTTTAGATTTCATCAAATATATCTTAATTTTTGTTGCGAAGATGAAGAAAAGTCTTACTGGTTTTGAACGAATTAATGACTGAATTTAAGAATCACTAAAAAAGGGTTTGGCACTGGCCTCATATGGGGCTTTTTTAAAGTCAATTGTAGCTATCACATAGCTATATTCACAACTTATAATATATAGCCTAACACACAGTTTTAAGACTAATATAATGTCGTAAAATAACTTGGATCGATATTAGGCTACTCCGCGTAAGATGTCGCTCAGATTCGACCCCACACAAATCGCGGAAGCAATATATCACAAGTTGGAACATGGGTTATTGAGTCGCGCGCACAACGGACAAAATATCTGCGCAACTGTGTAAAGAAACTGATGCCAGTAAAGTTGCTTTCCTGGCCTATATGCACATTTTCAGCACAGAGCTGTATTCTATAATCTCCTCTCTCATTTTTGTGAAAACGTGTTTAATGCGTGAATTATAATGTAGCAGTATTTTTCTGTAGACAGGCCGGGGTTTAGGCTATATTCCAGAAAGCCTGAAATCTACCTCCGTTTTTGGAACTGAAAGTTAGCCTATTCGTTAACTTTAGGTCAGGCTAACAACATGCTTTCCTAGGCTACCCATAATCTAGATTACCACTTTCTAAATGACAGAAACCTGGAAGTAGGCTAGCCTATGCGGAACATATTTCAGCGCAGAATACTCAAAAAAGAAAAAAAATGAGAGAAGAATGATGAGAAAAAGAGCGAAATTGCCCAAATTAAAACACGTTTCCATTATTTACCACCGATCGGCTACAAACATCCATGAATGACGTCAGCGTGTGTGGACGGACATATTTGCGTCACTGGATTAAATAAGTAGCTACATAATAGGCTTAATTATTTAAAACAACGTGTAAATTGAAAGTCATGTAAATTGAAAGTCACCCATCCTGTATAATAATATACGTGGGCATATGTGTTTGCGTGTCTACAAAAATAATAGAATAGGCCTAGTGTTATTTTCCAACTAGCAAAACGTTTGATGCATGTGCATGTAAATGAGTCACAGGAGGGACGCGTTTAAATAAACGGGAAAAAATCAACAACAAAAAAATCGGAGATGTTAGAGTAGGCCTATATACGTTTAACGATTAAAGACGAATCTAAAAATACATGGTTACTGGTTTCCAGCTCCAAGTGTGCGCTTGCCTAGTGAACAGATGATCGCACTACAGGAGACAAGGGTCGCTTGCAGCCAAGTTTACATACTGCGAAGCGTTTTGCTCCGGAGCGGATAGTGGCACAAATGCTGCGGCGCGCTGCAACGGTCATTCTGAGAGAAGATCGAGGGACGCCATGGACAAATAGAGCCTAGATTTAGATGAAAAGAGGATGTTCTTCAAGGTACTTCAACCACAATATCGTCTCCTCGTTTTAAGGTCTCATTGAACTATCCAACATGTCTTTTCCGCATGCCTTTGTGATCCATCCCGAAACAAAACCGGTTTCACCTGATCCTCCGCTATGATCGCGGCCAGTGCGTTAGCTCAACAAAGGCGATCCCGGTATAGAATCGCTACGCACGGTCTGTCACCATCGGACCCGCACACCTCTTTTATTTTCAATTTCAACCGCTTCGCTTGGTGGACAGCTTCCAAATATTCTAGCTACCCTGGAGTCCGTAGAAGGAAAGGGCTGGGATGGAGAAGTGTTGTCGCAGCTGCATGCCATGCCTGAAGAGGTTATGGGACTGGATATGGCCCGAATTTTATTATCCGAACATCGCTCGTCCTTCAGAGATCCGCACCGTTTCAGGTGATATCCGGGTCCCGGCTCCTAAGAAGAAGCCCACGCAGCTCTACGCGGCTCTGTTCGACTTTGTAGCCCGCAGTGAGGAAGAGCTGACGGTGAAAGAAGGGGACAAACTCTCTGTCATAGAAAAGAGGGGAGATTATGTGTTTGCCAAGAAGCTGACTGGATCCCTGCAGTCCGGACTGGTCCCTGCTAATTATGTGGCCCTTGTACAGGATGAATTCGCTAACTACAAGTAAGTCCTGAAAATCAATAGACTTATCCTACCTATAGGCTATTAGAGATTAGGTCTTTTATTTCAATTAGAATATTCATTATATTTAATGAAAAAATAATCACTCTGTCATAGTCAGCCACTAGTAGTCGTGCACATTTTTTCCTGAAGTTGAATGAAGAGCTTGACACTTCCTATACGTGTCACTGGTTGAACTTTCCAATTAGCCTTCGGTTGTTTTCATACTGGGCTTATATTTTCCACCGCTACACATCATAAACAGTGCATTTTAGGTTTTCATTAACACTATCTTGTTTGTTTATTCATTACACCATTAATAAAGCTTGAAATTTAAGTCACAACAAAAGAACAAAGTGTCTTAGTAAATTTTACTTAATAATAATAATTATTATTATTTTTATTTGTTTTTTTTTAAAGAACATATTTGCAATCAGCCAGAAGAGGCAAGTCTATAACAGTACATTGCTCGCAAGCTTCTGTTGTGATTTGTTGCTGGAGCTACGATAGATCCAGATAGAATAGAATAGTCATTCGAATAGAATTTAATAACATTCATTATCAAGGCTGTCGCTAAAAGAGGAGAAAGGGGGTAACAGGTCTCCGGCTTTCGGAACACAAATTCAACCAAGGAGGGCCAACAGCAAAAACCTGCACAAGGGCCCTGATACCCTGCCCATTACATCACCAACAACCTCTAGTGTAAAGTCTTTAGTTAATTGACGTTTGGCCGACGGCACTAGACTAGTTGCTGTAAATTTTAAAGATTTGGCAGGCATTGAATTGTCTTAAAATTTTGAATTCTTTTTGAGTAGACCCTGAAAACTATTGTATAATTCACTCTGTATCAATAAAATCAATAGGTCAAAATATTGTTTTGAAATTAGCAGTGCCCCTAGTCTGAGCTCAGCCAAGGAAGGTTTATATATCTGTTTCATTCACAATGGCCTTTATCATTGTCCGTGTGAACAATGAGCTGTGCTCTGTTTTCTTTTATTTGCGCTATCATTTGCTACTATTTGGTTGCGGTTATAATGGGGTTAGTCAATTGTCCTCACTATAAAGACCTCCTAAATAGTGTTGACAGGTAACTGGGTTATGATGTAAGAGCTGTGTGGGTTAGTGCACCTGTCAGAGTTTCACTGAAACTGAAGCATCATGGGATTGTGTTAAACAAGCATGTGCACCTGCCGCACCCATATTTAACATGGCAACACTTTGAATGACACCACAGTGTTTATTATTCTCGCATGAGAAGCTGAAGGTGGTTTATGTGGGCAAAATATGAGCTGTTTTTTTCTCTCTCAATTGAATAAATATGAAAACCCCAAATTCAAAATCTCAGAAAATTTGAATATTACATGAAATCAATGAAAAAAAAAGTACAGAAATGTTGACCCTCTGAAAAGTATAATCATGCATATGTATATAGTTATATATACTAAATATATTAGTTTCATCTTTTAATTTGAATAACTGAAATACATGAACTGTTGCACGATATTCTAATTGTTTGAGTTTCACCTGTATATTAAATAATTTATGGAATATATTTTTTGTCCCATATTTTATTCTGAACATCTTTGTTACATTTTTCTTTATAAAATGGCATATCTTTATAAAAATAAATGTCAGATTTATATTTTCATACAACAGTCTCAAGTTTGATGTCCATTATCTTAGATGTTTGGAGTGAGTGAGTAGCATTTTATGGTACATCACCCATATTGCACACATTGCATGCTGACATAATTACAGTAGGAATGACAGTAAGTATGTGTCAGCAAGTAATTACAATAAAATACATTCCTTAGTAATTCAATGCCTCTACGGCAAAAGGAGTAAAGGTAGAGTATTAAACATGTATTATTAATGATTGTATTACTAATATTACTTCTTATAGTTAAAATATATTAGATACAAATTGTACATGCAGTAGAGAGTAAATGTGCTGTGTTTGCTTTTATCTATCAACATCAAAATAAAATTTTTCCATATTACAGTACATAATAATATTGTAAATATTCATGGCTTTTATGCACATTTCTCCTGGTTTTAATTAAATCAGCATTATCAAAGGCACAACACCAGATATGATGCATAAAAATACTTTGATTATGACTATTTAAATATGCACATTTTCAATATGACTATTTTATATATTTATTGTAAAATATGTGTTGGACATAGTCTTGATAGGTTATGAAGTATAAGTATTTAGTCATTCATTCATTGAGGTACTCAGCTATGCTATGTGTGTCTGCTTTACAGATGGTACTATGGGAATATAAACAGACAAAAGGCTGAGAAGCTGCTTTTGGCTTCTCAGAATAAAACGGGTTCCTTTCTGGTGAGGATCAGTGAGAGCCACAGCGATGAATATACTATCTCAGGTTCGTTCCTTTATTTCTTCTCCCTCTCTCACGCACTCTTACGATTGAATGCCTGGAGACCTACTGTACTGTACTGTACATCATCTCCATTCTCATCTTTCTTTTCTCATCTCCCCATTTTCTGTCTGATCTGCATGACAACAGCCTCCACTTCATCAATCTAATTATTTTTTGCATAAGATATCCATTCTCTGCTTATCCTCCATCGTCTCTCTCTCTCTCTCTGTTTCTTTCTACCCCACAGCTTGTAACACCATATTGGTCATCCATGTACAACCGATTTAGCATTTTTCTGTCTCCTCTGGAGAATAGCGAGTGCGTTCTACCCTCATAATATTCTGTTTAAGGTCTCAAAAACCCCAAGGCTATTTTAATAGCCAAAATATATGCGTTACATTGAAGTAGCAGTTTTATACTTAATAATTTATGACTAATCTAGTTCAAATTGATTATACACAGTATTTCCAATTCGATAGCATGCTTCCAAAGTCCTACACTAAAAATATTAGTTTACTTATATTTAGGTCTCAGATATAAACTATGAATATATGCAATTAATTATTTATGTCGTTATTCAAAGAAATTGTTTCCAGTCACATTTTTGAAAACTGCATATCTACTTTGTCATAAAACAGTGTGATTCAGCTTCAGTAACATCTGCCTGCTGGGCAGCATAGAAATAATCCCGATGGATAAAAAAAAATAAAAAAATAAAACGTATAGAGTGTGTCTACGAATAAAAAAATGTTTATGTTGAAAAAAACTTATTTTATTCTTTGCTTCACAGCCAGAAGTGAAAATAGTGTCTTCCATTTCCGTATTCATCGCTCAGCTATTGGTGCTTACTTTGTGTCCGACAAGATCTCTTTTGGCACTCTGGATGAGCTCGTCAGATACTACCAGCACAACTCCAAAAGTCTGGGATGCCCCTTAGACCAGCCGTGCGTACAGCAAGTATGACACCCTTAATATTTAATATACACGCATCCACACACAAGACTTCAATTTTTGCTCTCATGAAGCAAATGCTTCTTATTAATAGGTGTTCCATTGGCATTCATAAGTATCAGTTCTGCATTATAGGTCTAATTAGCCATATAGGGAAACGGTCTGTTTCTAGAGAAGTGGCCCTTGATCTGCCTGAAGTGATTACTTTGGATTTCTAATCTCTGCTTCATCTTAATAAGCAGCACAGATGACAGTCAACATGGTCAACACTGGGTTTAGAGCAACATGTGATATAGGGGAGAGATTCTAGGAAGAGATCTCTTGTAACCTTTGTCGCCTGTGTGTCCACATGCAGAGGGAGTTGTTTGACATGGAGCCATGGGAGCGGCCGAGGGAGGAGTTTCAGCTACTCAAGAAGCTGGGGGAAGGCCATTTTGGAGAAGTCTGGGAAGCTATCTGGACTACAGAGAAGAAGAAAGTGGCCATCAAGATGCTTAAACAAGGTGTGACATATAAGATGGAATGTTTTAACATGAGATAAACCAACTAATATCACAAAACATCACAGAATTTGTCAAATCAATCTCTAATACTGATGTTGGTGCTGTTGTTTTTGCCACCAAAAGTGACTTTCTGAATGATAATGAACTCCTTTGTAAGGGGATATTACAAAATGTAGGACTTGTAGGTTCTCTTACTCTGCCCTGTAGAGGACACAAAGGTGGATGAGTTTGTGAAGGAGGTTCACGCACTGAAGAACCTGCACCATCCGAAGCTCATTCAGCTGTTGGCTCTCTGCACACGAGGAGAGCCCGTCTACATCGTCACTGAGCTCATGACTAAAGGAAGTCTCAAATCATACCTTTCTTGTAAGTGTCATTACACCCTATTTCCCTGTTCACTGCATTCACTGCACCTGCATGTTTATCTATGAATTTTGTTTTATAAATTGCACAAGGTTACTCTATATGGTCTTGGTATTTCGTGCATTGCATTGCATTTTCTCTTATCAGACAATCACGTCTGTACTCATAAAAATTTATGCCATTATCTGGCCACATTGTTTTATAGTTACAGTTCAAAAGTACATGCAGTCATTAAACACAAAAGTATATAATTGACTCTAAACCTTCATTCTGTGAACCAAGTTCTTAAAATAAAATGGAATAAAATGTTTCAAATTAATGCATCATTCCTTGAACTGAAATCATATTTGACATCATATAACGATTTGACTGAAAGTTGAATTGAAAATTCAGATTGGCTTTCAATTTGTTACCTTCCCCTTTTGCTTTAATGACTCGAGCTGCAGGAAATCCACAAAATAAAATCCAGAGCAGGGTTATCGTTAACTAAAACTAAAATAAAAACATGTAAAATTAAAAACATTTCTGTTAATTGAAATAAATCTGAAATAAAATAAATTACAAATATTTACTGAAAAACTTAAACTAAATAAAAGTTAGAAATGCTGCCTTTGCAAAAAACTTGAAAAAAGAAAACTAAAACCTGAAATAAAAGTAAATTTAACAGAAATAGCAATATTTAAAAAACAAAACAAATAAAATGACATAAAGCACATAACGAAATTGCAAAAAATAAACTAATATTAACATAACTAAACATTTCAAAAATAAAAGCTAATTCAATTAATAAAACTAAAATAACAGTGATGCATCTTGACTTTGTCTGTACAAAAACATATTTGATTAGTGGCCTAGAAGAACTGAATCTTCAAACATTTATACATTTATTATTTATTTTAAATCAATAAAAAAAATGTCCAGTTTATTTCCAGATATAAAATATATTTCGAATCCCATGTTTTCAATGTGGTCTCAGACATGTGGACCTTTTTGTTTCATGGATGTTCCCCTGGCCATTTCTTCCTGTAGCACCGGAGGGTCAGGTGTTGACCTCCGCTCACCTGATCTACATGGCTAGTCAGATAGCAGAAGGAATGGCGTACCTGGAAGATCGACACATTGTCCACAGAGACTTGGCAGCTCGAAACATCCTGGTTGGAGAAGACCTGGTGTGTAAAGTAGCTGACTTTGGTCTGGCCCGCATCATCAAGGTAATGGTTGGATGTCAAAGACCCTGCTGGAAATATGCATATACATTTTTTTCTGCTTAGCATGTAATCCTGTGTTTGTGTGCAGGATAGTGTGTATACAGCTAGTAGAAACACCAAGATTCCTGTGAGGTGGACGGCTCCAGAAGCTGCACTCTACCAGCGTTTCTCCGTCAAATCTGATGTCTGGTCCTTTGGAGTGCTGCTGTACGAGATGATGTCACGTGGAAAGATGCCGTATGATGGTATGGGTTTCTGTTTCTGATCTCTGTTACAGAAACATTAAATGCCTTCCATTTTTTTATATACACTACCGGTCAAAACTTTGTGGTCTCTTATGCTCACCATGGCTTTTCTCCAGGATTCTTTGATGAATAGAAAGTTTTGCAACATTATAAATCTCTTTACTGTCACTTTTGATCAATTTAATGTCTTTAAAAAAACTTACTGACCCCACACTTTTGAACAGTAGTGTATATATCTTCTGTAAATTTTCCACTCTCTGTATCCCACAGGGAAGAATAATAAGGAGGTGTTGGAGATCCTGTCGTCGGGTTACAGGTTACCGTGTCCAAATCGCTGCCCCCCAAACATCTACCGCATTATGATGGAATGCTGGCACGCAGAGGCTTCCAAACGGCCCTCGTTCCACGCCCTTCACAGTCAGCTGGACAATATCTACTCCAGACTCTACTTCAAAACCATTGAGGTGTAGAACACGAGAACAGGTGGACTGAAACAGAAGATCCTGTGGGACGGAAAGATTTGCATGGACTAAAGTGCACATAAGACTTTTTGATTGCTTATGTTAATGAAATTATGTGCAATAATAAATGCTTGTTAAAGGACTTTTAAAAAAATTCCATGAGAGTTGAGGAAAGGAAGGGAAATTGTAAAAGAGGAAACGTGCAGATCTTAATCTGACAGGGCCAGATTATCTGTAGCTTGTCATAGCAACTCCTGATCATCAGTGGATCAAGATGTCGAGCACTGTTATGCACCCTTATAATATGCATCATTTGCCCTGCACTTAAGTTTATTTTGCGCTAGAGTTGATCTGGCCCATTCAGTTTCTGTAGAAGTAGGAACAGGCGATTATTTAATCTGATGTATTCAGATCAGAGTTTATGTTTACAAAAGATTCACCTGCCAGTGTACGGACAGGTGTCGGGACGGTAAAAACTACAGCTGTTAAGTTATAACTGTTGAGTGTCTTTAGCCTATGTGAAAGGCAGGCTGCACAAATAACTGTTTTCTACCAGGTACACGATCGTGTAACTATACTGTGGTTAACACAGGAGCCATATGACAAAAACTACCTGGGTAGGTTTCCTCATGATCGGTTTCGTAGAAATCACATCCATGTCAAAAGTCTGTTGTCTTCCAATGGATTATTCTTAAAATAACTCTTGTAAATAAAGTATTTTTTCAGTATACATGTTTCTGCAGTTTCTTGGTCATTTGTTTGCCTAATATGTAACCCGACATTGAGATTGACCAGAAATTTTCAAGCATGCTGGTAGCCTGTAAAGCACTTTACCTCAAACAATAAAGATTGCCTGTTTAGCCTAACTGTGCTTGTGTCATTGTCGTCCACAGGCGTGGTTCAAATGCGGAAGATTTCACTCTAATGTTAGTTCCCTAAACTAGTAGACAAGTATGGGAATCCTCTAGAGGTGTCTCTCGGGGAAAGTTTTATCTCATGGGGGAATGTTTGAGTAAAACTTGCCCATGTCTTAAGACATGTTGGGACAGAATATGCGGATCCTCAGCGGGCGATGGAGAAAACAGCATGAAAACTGAGAGTGACTGTACGGGCGAAGGACCCGGTAATACAGAGACTTATCGTTACGCGCAGCCCCAGCCACATCCACCTCAGCCTCCGAGTCCGAAGAGTGCTGTTGTTTATACTGCTCTATGGGACTTTGAGGCACGCGATGGACAGGAGTTGTCGTTCAAAGCTGGTGATATGTTCGAGATTGTCAACAATTCCGGTGACTGGTGGACTGCGAAGAAAATAGACACATTCGGCAGTGTGACCACCGGCTTTGTTCCATTCAATTATCTGGCGCGAGCGGAATCCATTGAGTATCAACCGTGAGTGTCAAAGCTACTTCTGAATAGTTGCATAGTTTGTATTAGCTACAGATAAACAGCGCGTTTTTATTTCAGTGCTGTTGTTAATGTTATGGTTATTTCAGCAAATAGTTTCTTAAATCCAGCTTGAAGCATTAAGTAAAAATTGTATTTATCATTAAACTGAACTGTGCTCACGCATTTTACACAATTCCAAGCAATTAATGCACGTCCTTGAATAGGTGATATAATAGGCTACTTCGGTTTACGTTTCATGTGCGGCCAAAATTAGATTTGAAAACATCACATTTCGACTAATTTTTAGCTCAAATTGTATCCGAAAATCATTATCTCACAGCCCCCGCGGTCAAATATTGTGATTCAATTTAAGTAGCCTAACTGTTAGCTATTAAAAATCGAGATCTCCGAGACCCGTTTCGTGACCGAATTTTGATCGATTCTTTTAAATCAATTGGTTCACAATAAACAACATTGATTTGTGAATTCGACTTATGTAGAAGATTAAACAGTAGCTAAAAAACTTAGTGATTCAATTATACGTAGCGAATTACCAGAAAACAACTGAAGTTCTCTCATATTCAGACTAATGGTGCATACTATGGAAATTTGGAAAATATGATATTTTCCACTTGTGAACTGGTATTTACCAGTGTGTTGCGTTCAAGTGCTTTTGTTGTCGTAATGTGGTAAAAAGATGGAGATCCAGACCTGTTATTTAGCTAAAACTATTTTAGATTGCTTAAGTCATCTGCTACAGCAAGAAGATGATTTATCAAAACGCAAACGGTAAATAGGCTAATATGCTGCATATTTTCTAGATCATGAATAGTACATATTTTTACCATTCACGACTCTCGCGTTGCTCTCCGTCATTTTGAAAAGGTCAAAGGTTATCTCATCTCGGCAACTCGTGCATCAAAATATTCTACGAGCTGCCGAGTGGAAAATACCACATGAGGGGGTGTTCATGTTCTTTTTCCACGTCGGCTTTTGGTATTTACCATAATTACTATAGCACGTGAACGCACCATAAGACTGAGTGTGTGCTCTAGACTGAGCTCAACCTATTTAAGCTCTATCTTATTTATGTGGCATTAGACTTAGACACCTCTCTTTTACAGTTTTGTAACATAATTGATGACATTCGCCCATCAATCCATGGACCACTCTGACCTGCACCAACTATGAACTTTTCTATTCTATCATGAATATATTGAAGACGAATAAGCCAATCAGAGTAAGTGAGGGGGCGGGGCGACATGTGCAGCCCCGCCCCGATCTGCAGGTTGCAGCCAGGTGTAGCCTACTTGTTTTTACCTGTGCGATTTTTCCCCTCCCCATCATTTCCGAATGCATGCTGAAGCTGTCATAACGTTGAAAGATTCATAACGTTGCTTAGTACTGAAGCTTTGGGTGAAGAAATTAATTCACTTAAAATTTTATTCACTGATAATGTTTTCCTCCACTGAGATAACAGCTGTGAAAGATTAAGGCCTGTTCACACCAATAACGCTAAATACACCAATGGATGATATTTTTATGTTTATTTTAAGCATGCAGTTATGTCATCTGCCTCTTTAAATACTCAAGCTCTTTAAAGCAGGATGGATTCTGAATGACTGTCAATGTTTATATCATTCATCAACTATATAATAAGGAAATATTGCTCTGAAAGTGATTTCAACAATATCATTCTCTGTGTCGATATCGTTGTAGCTGTTCAGTGGACTTCCCTATTCTAATAGAACTACAACGATTATTACCACTTTCTATTTCTAGCCCTTGGTGTGAATGGCCCTTTACTAAGTGAACTGAAACACAGTTGAACGGAAGAAACGGATTAGTCTGTTTCATGAATGAATCGTTTAGACCGTTTTGAGAATCAGTTTGGTGATTGATTCATTGAACAGATCTGATTCAAAGGAATGTGAATTAAATAGTGGAGGATCACAATTTATTAATACATTAATAAACACCTGTGCTATCAATTGTACCCTAAGGAAAATTATACTGTACAACCCATGTGTTTTCTGTATCTTTAGGTGGTTTTTTGGAAAGATGAGCCGTATTGAAGCATTGAGTCACCTCATGTTTGCAGGAAATGATAATGGATCCTTCCTTGTACGAATCAGTGAGACTGACAGCACGGGCTTTGTGATCTCAGGTGTGTGTGTTGTTTTCTGACAGTCATTAGTGAGTTTGTTACCACATATCCTTAAAGCTGCTTTTGGAGACTGAAGTTCTGAATCTTCTCTCTTAGTGAAGACACAGGACACAGCAAAGCACTTCAAGATCTACCAGTCTGGTGGAAAGTTCTTTGTGGATCCATCTCCTACATTCGCCAGTGTATTAGAGGTGGTTGAATATTATCAAACTCACCCATTCTCCACTTCAGACCAACTGAAGCGACCCTGTATTCGGGTGAGACTCTCTTTCTCTTCCCATTTTCCCCCATTCTCCTCTTATGCTTGTTTTTTTTATCTCCCTTATTCTCACATTCTCTTTCAGTTTTGTCATTTGAGGAAGTGATTGAATTAGTTTCTCAATTTTTTTTAGAACACCAGCTTCTGTCCATTTGCATTAGATACAGTAAATATTTGCAACATCAAAAAACTTATTTTTCAGTCTTCCAGCAAACACATGCTGATGTCTAAATGTAAAGCATCCAACCCAGTAAATATGGGACGTGTATATATAATAAAATGAATTGTATTTCTAAACTTACTTCCTGACAACAATGACTCATCTTCCTGTAGAAGAAGCCCCGGCCTGAGAATCTGCCACCCTCCACAGTCGATGAATGGGAGGTTCCTAAAGAACAAATTACCTTAGGGAGGCTGCTGGGCAGTGGCCACTTTGCTGAAGTTTTCAGTGGCACGTGGAAGAATCACACTAAAGTGGCCATCAAAATCCTCAAGAACAATGGTGAGCTCATAGCTAGAGGTGCTACGGAGCAGAGCTGAAAATAAGAATGTAAATGTTCCACAGCAAAATAATATATAAGGGGTCATGACACACCAATCCCACGGTCGGCCATCGACCAACATCTGGCTAGTTTTTGCGGTGTGTTCCACACGTCAGCTGTTGTCGAGCTCACATCAGCAGGAGTTCAGCATATTGAATCGTCATCGGTGAGAGATCAACGGCTGTTCAGTTTAGCGCGTGAGTTAGTGCACAAGAAAAAAAGCTAAAGTGATGAAAGCACTGAGCATTCCAAATACAAGAATATTTTTTTCATAACAACATGATCCGCGTGATTGGTATTCAGTGATGAACATAGACTATTGATATCTGCTGATATAGACAGTTATTTCCCTACATGCAGGCGCAGAACGCTCAAGCTAGTTGGCAGCCAGCTGTAGTCCTTTAAGTGTGTTCAAGAGCAGCTTTTCGGCCCAGACGCAGCCAACGCGAGGCGACAACACATAGTCAGCTTTCGTCTCCGCTAGTTCTTTGACGTCTGCTTGGTGTGTCACAGACCTTTACAAATGCAACTTACAAGTCTTCTAGTTTCAACTCTGCCTGTTATTTTTATCCAAAATAAATTCTGGCGGTTTTAAATGTGAAAAGAATTTACCTGAAAGTCTGAAGTTTTTTAAATTAAGAAATTCCACAAACTGCAATTAATTCATTCCAAAATATGAGAGGACCGTCATCTTAATATTTTTTTTTAAAGGTAAAAACTTTTTGACATCGATATTACAATCTTTGATTCAGCATAGGCAGTGTTTGTTGGAAAAATGCTGGATATGACCTTTTCATAGCTTTAAACACATGAGTGTTTATGTATTCATGTACTTGACACTGACAGCACAAGTTAATGCAGTGGATCAAAAGAGGTTTTGTGTTTTTTTCTTATTATCCTTATAATAAGATACATGGCTGGAATTAAACACTAATTAAACATAAACGCATTCATAAATCGATATCAGGAAATTGAATAAACTCAAATCAGTGTTTGAACCACCTTTATCCGAGTAAAAACATTTCTAAGGTAAGATACACAATACTCCAGACAGAACCCCAGGATCTGCTGGGAATACTTGCTTTTGCCAGTAATAGTGTTCCGGAATTACCTTCAGGGAAGGAACTGAAGGACGACCTGGATAGGCAATTTTTGGATGTAAATGGGTAATGTGACATTGGGCAAAAATCAACTGCATAATTCAAACAAAATAAATGTATCCTTATGAAGGCAACCACCTGCTTTGCTGCCTTAAGGCATGAATAGCTTACAGCCAACGGTTTCAGATTGTACATTGCACACATTACTGGTAAGGTAAATGTGAGCTGAGGCTGAACACAATGTAAGTCATGCAGAATGGCAGTGATCCTCAACATTATACTGACTACGTTTACATGCAGCCAATAACCTGTTCAAAACCGGAATATTAGCAATAACCCGGTCGCGCACGGCCATGTAAACACCCGCCAAAACCCGAATATGCTCATCTCCCGGATTTTAAAAACCCGGATATGATCCCTGGGGTACCCCTTTTCTAACCCGAATTTTTGGTCATGTAAACGCGTATCGGCATATCCCCATAGTGATTTGTGTTCTACGCATGTTCTATTCGCAAGGAATCTTGGTCTTTTGAGTAGAGGAACTTCTCGCCGCATACAAAAACCCGCGTGCAGTATACCGGAAGTAAACATGGCGAGACGCAGCACAGCATCAAAGCCCGTATACGGAAAGCCTGTTTACTCCCTATTAAGCCCTATTGTACCAAATTTTTGTTGTAGTTCCACCAGAGTTCCACTGGGGGCAATCGCCCATAAGTGCAAAATGAATGTGAGTCTATGGAGCTAGACGGCTAAATTTGTCTCTTTCACCCGATTGCCATTGAGAAATCTCAGATTTGATTGTAGATTTTGCAAGTTCAACATGGGTTATAGGTCGAAAGTTGAATGAACAAGTACTTATGTCCTTTCGATTTCTTACAGGTTGAGTTGTTGTTGCCCATTACACGCTAGCATTCTGCTAATGAACGCTGATTGGTCAGTGAAGGACTGATTACGACCAGAGATACCGCTTGATGGCATCAAGGCATCCGAAGCAGGACCAGAATGTGTGTGTGTGTGTATTTTCAGCGTGGTCTTTTAAAACAACAAAACAAAAACTCTTCTAGCGCGTGTATTTACCTGTGTAAGCGGTGTTGTCGATGAAAAGAAAGTGCAGAGCGTGAAAGCACCAAAGTGACTGAAGGATTGCCGTAAAGCAGTATCTCTGGTGGAACGATGTGTATGACGTCATTGACATTTTAAAAGACTTTTTAAAGCAAATGAGTGACTCTAAAAAATCTAACACCCAGCAATGAGTAATTTCTTTGCATCTCCTTTCGGATACAACATTCAAATACTAGACAAAAAATTATATCCTGAGAAAAGTGGATTTTTAGGGGTATAGCTCCATAGACCTCCATTCATTCTGCACTCGTCCTGTGAGCGCCCTCATATGGAACCAGAGTGGAACTGCAACCAGTTCAGAAGCCGGAAGTTTACTGTGAGTGAAAGTTCCCCCCTTATTAGACATTAGCCTTTTCTCAATATGCGTTCTTGTCTGTACTTGTGTTCTTGTGAAACGTCATCAGTCGCTGCCCAAGTACTGTCCCAATTCAAAGTTCACATCTAGCCAAGTCCAGTTCAAATCCCCGGATGTGTTCTTGATCCGCCCCTTTTACCGAGGATGCATCGAGAGGTGACTTGTGCGGACTTGAGAGAGACAGCCATGTATCCCAGAATGCATCTCACACCAACCAGCAGCTTCAATACCAGAGGAGAAAACCCGCGTAATATCAAAATACTACTGTTATTGTGTCATGAAATGTAATTTTAAGAGTGTTTCAGGCGAGAATGAGGTTGTTTAAAGCTCAAATCTGTGGTTTGTTTATAAAGATAGCGCCTATTTGAAAAATTGATCTGACGCTTTCGGAGTTGTAAGATCCAGGCGATCACCGGGAGTTCAGTGCTCATTAACCCCGACTGGAACAGCTTTTCCTCGGCTAGTGCTTCTGACGTGTGCCGCTGGCTCTGGTGTCTCTAGTCTAGTGGATAAGCATGACGTATATTCGTCTTGTGTCGATCTTTGGTCTTACTATGGCAAGCCGTTTTAGCTTAAATTGTACCCAGCCTTACTCGTCGTAATTACGTTTTTACTAGTAAGAATTCAATTAGAGAGCTCTACAATTCAATTCTTACTAGTAATAATTACGATTAGAGAGCTCTCTAATTCGATTTTTACTAGTAAGAATGTAATTGCAGAGCTCTTTAATTCAATTACAGAGCTCTGCAATTGCATTCTTACTAGTAAGAATTCAATTAGAGAGCTCTCTAATGCAATTGTTACTAGTAAGAATTACAATTAGAGAGCTCTCTAATCCAATTCTTACTAGTAAGAATTACAATTAGAGAGCTCTCTAATTGAATTCTTACTAGTAAGAATGCAATTGCAGAGCTCTGTAATTGAATTAAAGAGCTCTGCAATTACATTCTTACATTCTTACTAGTAAGAATGCAATTGCAGAGCTCCCTATTTGAATTAGAGAGCTCTTTAATGCAATTCTTACTAGTAGGATTGCAATTAGAGAGCTCTACAATTCAATTCTTACTAGTAACAATTACAATTAGCGAGCTCTCTAATTCAATTATTACTAGTAAGAATTACAATTGCAGAGCTCTCTAATTCAATTCTTACTAGTAACAATTACAATTAGAGAGCTCTTTAATGCAATTATTACTAGTAAAAACTCATATTCATTAGATGCAAAACGGATTACACCCATTTCCTACTTTTCAAAATAAAAGTCATATTAGGCGTGGTTAGACATTTTATACGTACATATAGGCATTTGCATTCATATATATATATTTGCATTCAGCTACTGTTACATTATGAAGACTGTAACTAGGGTGACCAGACATCACGAAAAATTTGTGACAAACCCGAAATCTATGCTGTTGCCCAGTCCGGCCCTAATTATCCCGCAAATTATATGGGATAAGCAGTGGTGTAACTTTGCTTTGAAAAGTGGTGGGGACACCGCACAACTCGTTTTGCTATTTGTTTATTTAATAACCGAATTTACTTGGACTGAGTTCAGAGTTGGAAATACACTTAATTTTCACTTTGATGTAGGCCTACACACATGCATGTATCACATTCACAAATGTCTATAAGCAAAACGTAACATTCACAACACATCTTCGGTAACATTAGCCTAATAAATATATCAAAATACGCAAGATCAATATGAATGCCAGATGAATAAACATGAGGCACGATTATCATAATGAGATGGCACTGAATAGTGAGCTCTCTTTTCCAATTATTACTAGTAAGAATTACAATTAGAGAGCTCTCTAATTGCATTCTTACTAGTAAGAATTGAATTAGCTCTCTAATCCAATTCTTACTAGTAACAACTCAATTGCAGAGCTCTCTAATTCAATTTTTACTAGTAAGAATGCAATTAGAGAGCTCTCTAATTGTAATTCTTACTAGTAACAATTCAATTGTAGAGCTCTCTAATTGAATTAAAGAGCTCTGCAATCGCATTCTTACTAGTAAGAAATGAATTAGAGAGCTCTCTAATGCAATTGTTACGAGTAAGAATTACAATTAGAGAGCTCTCTAATCCAATTCTTACTAGTAACAACTCAATTGCAGAGCTCTTTAATTAAATTACAGAGCTCTCTAATTGAATTGTTACTAGTAAGAATGCAATTGCAGAGCTCTCTAATTCAATTACAGAGCTCTGCAATTATACATATCTTTAATTTGTTTTTTTACTAGTAAGAATTGAATTAGAGAGCTCTCTAATTGTAATTCTTACTCGTAACAATTGCATTAGAGAGCTCTCTAATTCATTTCTTACTAGTAAGAATGCGATTGCAGAGCTCTTTAATTCAGTTAGAGTGCTCTATGGCAAGCCGTTTTAGCTTAAATTGTACCCAGCCTTACTCAGCGTAATTGCATTTTTACTGGTAAGAATTCAATTAGAGAGCTTTACAATTCAATTCTTACTAGTAGCAATTACAGTTAGAGAGCTCTTTAATGCAATTATTACTAGTAAAAACTGATTTAGAGAGCTCTCTAATTCAGTTCTTACTAGTAAGAATGCAATTGCAGATCTCTTTAATTCAATTAGAGAGCTCTTTAATGCAATTATTACTAGTAGGAATTCAATTAGAGAGGTCTACAATTCAATTCTTATTAGTAGCAATTACAATTAGAGAGCTCTCTAATTCAATTCTTACTAGTAAATATACAATTAGAGAGCTCTCTAATTAAATTATTACTAGTAAGAATTACAATTGCAGAGCTCTCTAATTCAATTCTTACTAGTAACAATTCCAATTAGAGAGCTCTACAAATGAATTTTTACTAGTCATATGTCTCCATTGACTTCCATTCATTTTTAATTACGGAGCTCTCTAATTTAATTCTTACTAGTAAGAATTACAATTAGAGAGCTCTCTAATTGAATTGTTACTAGTAAGAATTAAATTAGAGAGCTCTCTAATCCAATTATGACTAGTAACAATTACAATTAGAGAGCTCTCTAATTCAATTCTTACTAGTAACAATTCAATTAGAGAGCTCTCGAATTGAATTAAAGAGCTCTGCAATTGCATTCTTACTAGTAAGAATTGAATTAGAGAGCTCTCTAATCCAATTCTTACTAGTAACAATTACAATTAGAGAGCTCTCTAATTCAGTTGTTACTAGTAAGAATGCAATTGCAGAGCTCTCTAATTCAATTACAGAGCTCTGCAATTATACATATCTTTAATTCGTTTTTTTACTAGTAAGAATTGAATTAGAGAACTCTGTAATTGCATTCTTACTAGTAAGAATTGAATTAGAGAGCTCTCTAATTGTAATTGTTACTAGTAAGAATTGGATTAGAGAGCTCTCTAATTCAATTCTTACTAGTAAGAATGCAATTAGAGCGCTCTCTAATTATAATTCTTACTAGTAACAATTCAATTGTAGAGCTCTCTAATTGGAATTGTTACTAGTAAGAATTGAATTAGAGAGCTCTGCAATTGTAATTCTTACTAGTAATAATTGAATTAGAGAGCTCTCCAATTGTATTTTTACTAGTAAGAATGCAATTAGAGAGCTCTCTAATTGTAATTCTTACTAGTAACAATTCAATTGTAGAGCTCTCCAATTCAATTCTTACTAGTACAAATGCAATTACGACGAGTAAGGCTGAGTACAATTTAAGCTAAAACGGCTTGCCATAGTGCTCTACAATTGAATTTTTACTAGTAAGAATTACAATTAGAGAGCTCTCTAATCCAATTCTTACTAGTAACAACTCAATTGCAGAGCTCTTTAATTAAATTACAGAGCTCTCTAATTGAATTGTTACTAGTAAGAATTCCAATTAGAGAGCTCTCTAATTCAGTTGTTACTAGTAAGAATGCAATTGCAGAGCTCTCTAATTCAATTACAGAGCTCTGCAATTATACATATCTTTAATTTGTTTTTTTACTAGTAAGAATTGAATTAGAGAGCTCTGTAATTGCATTCTTACTAGTACGAATGCAATTTGAGAGCTCTCTAATTGTAATTCTTACTAGTGAGAATTCAATTGTAGAGCTCTCTAATTGTAATTCCTACTAGTAACAATTCAGTCAGAGAGTTCTGTAATTAAAAATGAATGGAAGTCAATGGAGACATATGACTAGTAAAAATTCATTTGTAGAGCTCTCTAATTGGAATTTTTACTAGTAAGAATTGAATTAGAGAGCTCTCTAATTGTAATTGTTACTAGTAAGAATTGAATTGTAGAGCTCTCCAATTGAATTCTTACTAGTAAAAATGGAATTACGACGAGTAAGGCTGGGTACAATTTAAGCTAAAACGGCTTGCCATAGTCTTACTCATTAATCTATATTTGTTCCATGGCAAATCGTTTTGGCTGAGGGCAAAGTGAAGTTTCATAATTTTATATATTTAGGCTATTTAACTTTAACTTTGTAGCCTAATTGTTTGCTTAATTTCTCATTGTAAGTTAGCTTCTTATAGCCTACCTTTATACTGGATATTATTGATCATATTATTGATCAGTAAAAATGACATTTAACAAAAAGAGACAGGGTTGTTTTTTTTATTTTATATACTTTAAAATAGATATATATTTTTATATTTATTTTAACATTCTCTTCACTATATGTAAAATAAAATGACACAACCCTGTCTCTCTTTGACAAATGGCAATACAAATCAAGAATGTTTCATATTTTTAAAATAAAATAAAAAAGAAGCAGGGTTGTGTTTTAATATTTCATGTTGTTATAAATATGCAGTGAAGATAATTAATGTACACGTTGCCTGAACCACAATTGTGTGGCCATTTAGGCTAATATGTTTAAGATTTTTTTTTTATGAAAAGAGGCAGAGTGGTGTTTTCTAAAATATTTTGTTTTATTGTTGACGAAAAGAGGCAGAGTTGTAGCATATTTCGTTTGATTGTTGCCTAAAATATAAAATTTCGTTTGCTATTTCATCACTCAATTCACTTCTGAGAACATTTGATGCGAGAAATCAACAGTGAAGATTTCAAATATTGGCATTTTTACAAAAATGTATGGCGAGTCGTAAATGTTTGAGTTCTGTATGAGGGTATTGCGCAATACCCGCAAGAACACATCGTCTCAAACTGTCAGCAGCGTTCTGTGTGCTCGTCACCTTGTAAGTTCATTCTTCCAAGAACAACTAGCAAGAGCGTTCTCCCCAAGAACACAAGTCCGTTCTTTGCATTCTTGGTTTTGAGAAACACCCATTCTCTGACAGCATACTTTTGGAGCTAGGTCAGTACCAGCATAGACATAATAAATACATAGACGCCCTATTGGCCGCTGGAGCGTACGTCAACGGCGCCGCCATATTGCGGAGGGCAACTTTCCCATACCTCTAATTACGGGAATTGAGAAAAATCCCTGCTTCGTGTGCTGCTTGTGGCTGTACAAATCGCCACACAATTGAAAACAGGTCTCGGGGAATTACCTTTCACAAACAAGACTGAACATTTTTTTCAGGTTGTATTTGGTCATTATATAATTAGTAATAGTAACGTACACCACGTACAAACCACTGAAATCGGTTGATAAATGTAAACATTATTATTGTTTTTATCCAGGAAAACGACTCGGTTACTAACGTAACCTCGGTTCCCTGAGAGGAGGGAACGAGTATTGCGTAAGTAGCTTACGCTATGGGAAAACTCCTTTTCTCGAGAATATTGAAGTCTTTATGTAAAACGCATTGCAGCTGCACAGCTGACAGCAATGAACGAAGGAGCTCGGTCATTGGCTGTGCTGCGGCAACTTGCTCGAACCAATGACGGGGCGACTCTGAATGCGCGACCAATGAGCGCGCTTCGCGCCCGCGCGCGTCAGAGCCCGCCAAGATGGGCGTGGCCAAGCTATATATTGGGTGCCCCGTCATGAGAGTTCTTTGGGTTAAAACGACTGAAGCGAACTAACCAAGCACGGCAGCTTACGCAATACTCGTTCCCTCCTCTCAGGGAACCGAGGTTACGTTAGTAACCGAGTCGTTCCCTTTCGAGAGGTCTCTCCTATTGCGTAAGTAGCTTACGCTATGGGAACACCATGCAAAACGCCGTGCGTGCTGAACTTCGCCTTATGATAGCCAGAGGCAGGTGCCTGAGCTAAAAAGCAAAGTTATCATCCAACTAGCCGGCAGAGGCGAGCTTTATATGTGGGAAAAAATACAGAGCGACTAGAAGGCGCTCAGTGTGACACAAGCACATACATAATCTAGATACGAACTCGCAGTTCAACTAGCATTATGCAGATAGCACATTGGAATGCAATGTCGGGACCTGTAGGTTGTAGAATCTGATAAATGTGGACGGTGAGGCCCAGCCTGCCGCCGCACAAATATCCTCGATCGGTATCCCGCTCGACCATGCCCAGGAAGAAGCCACACTCCTGGTGGAGTGTGCTTTGACTCCCCAGGGGCATTGAAGTCCCTTAGCTTCATAAGCCAGCGCTATAGCTTTGACTATCCAGTGAGAGATTCTCTGCTTTGAAACGGCGGAACCTTTCGTACGGCCGCCAAAGCATACAAACAGTTGTTCTGTCTGTCTGAATAGGGCAGAACGCTCCAAATACACTCTGAGAGCCCTAACGGGGCAGAGTAGATTAGCGTCGTGTTCGTCTGCTGGAGACGAAAGCGCAGTTAGGGAGATAACCTGTGCTTTGAAGGGAGTGGTGAGCACTTTAGGAATATACCCATGTTTCGGTCTAAGGACGACCCTGCAGTCGTTAGGTCCGAATTCTAGGCAGGCAGCGCTTGTTGAAAGCGCGTGCAGGTCGCCCACTCTCTTGACCGAGGCGAGTGCCAGCAAGAGGGCCGTCTTGAGCGAGAGCTGTTTAAGGTGCACGGTTCGGAGTGGTTCGAACGGGGGCCCTTTAAGAGCGTCTAGGACCGTAGCTAGGTCCCAGATCGGCACTGAGGGGGGGCGTGAAGGGTTCATCCTCCTGGCGCCCCTTAGGAAACGAACAATTAGGTCGTTTCTTCCCAATGGACGTTCCATTACAAGGTCGTGTGACGCTGTGATGGCAGCCACATATACTTTGAGCGTGGAGGGGGTGCGGCCCGCCTCCAGAAGCCCTTGTAGGAAAACGAGTACACTCGTAATCTCGCATGTTACAGGGTTCAGGCCCTTGGTATTACACCAGTCACTGAACACTTTCCATTTCTGGGCATATAAGCGTCTCGTGGAGGGCGCCCGCGCCTCAGCGATGGTTTTTAGTGCTCCGCTCGCGAGGTACCTGGGAACCCGTTGAGGGGCCATGCATGAAGGGCCCACAGATCGGGGCGGGGATGAAATATCATCCCGCTGGCCTGACTGAGGAGGTCTGGCCTCAGTGGAATCGGCCGTGGTGCAGATCTGGATCTGGAAACCATGTTTGGTTCTTCCAGAGTGGAGCTATCAGCAGCACTGCGTTTTCCTCCTCTCTGACCCGACTGATGACCTGTGGCAGCATCGCGATTGGGGGAAAGGCATATAAGGGGCGGCTCGGCCAGCTCTGGGCGAGCGCGTCCGTGCTTTTCGTGAAGAAAAGAGAGCAGTGCGTGTTCTCCTTGGAGGCGAAGAGGTCGATCTCCGCTTTGCCAAAGGTTTTCCATAACCACTGAATCGTCAGAGGGTTGAGAGCCCATTCTCCTGGGAGAATCTTGTCTCTGGATAGCATGTCTGCCCCCTGGTTCAGGGCGCCTGGCACATACGCTGCTCTCAGCGAGCGCAAGTTGTGCTGGGACCATAAAATGAGTCTCCTGGCCACTGAATG
The DNA here is from genome assembly GCA_026230005.1 of Gila orcuttii. NCBI lineage: Eukaryota > Metazoa > Chordata > Actinopteri > Cypriniformes > Leuciscidae > Gila > Gila orcuttii. Next base: position 24,031,522 of record JAPDVR010000021.1, on the reverse strand, counting down.
CATGGAGCTCGACCTGAGTCCACCCTGGCGATTTATGTACGACACCACCGTCATGTTGTCCGTTCGGACCAGGACGTGTTCGTTTTTTAGATGTGGGAGCAGGGCTCTGAGAGCCAAAGCGACCGCTTTCATTTCCAGACAGTTTATGTGTAGGCGCTTCTCCGGGTTTGACCAAAAGCCGGAGACAGGCCTGCCCTCGTAAAGGGCCCCCCAACCTATTTTGGAGGCATCTGTCGTTATCATCTTTCTCCTTGTGTTCACACCCAGACTCACGCCTGACTGGTACCAGTCGGCGGCTTTCCAGTGCGTCAGGGCTTTTATACAGCTGTGGTTCGCTCTGATTAAAAAGTGGCCCGAATGCCACGCGTGAGTAGGGACGCGGCTCTTGAGCCAGCATTGGAGAGGGCGCATATGCAACAATCCTAGCTGGAGTACGGCCGATGCTGAGGCCATGAGACCGAGCATCCTCTGAAACCGTTTGACGGGGGCGCGTGCGCCCGCTCTGAATGATGTTGCAAGGCGCGGGATGGTGAGCGCGCGCTCCGATGAGAGACGCGCTGTCATTTGCATCGAGTCTAGAACTATTCCCAGGAAAGAAATCCTCTGGCTGGGAGATAGTATGCTTTTTGCAAAGTTGATTCTTAGACCCAGGCATTCTAAATGGCTGATAATCCAAGATCTGTGTGTTATTAGCTGACTCTCTGATTGTGCTAGAACCAGCCAATCGTCGAGATAATTCAGTATTCGCACTCCCCTTCGTCTTAGGGGGGAAAGTGCTGCATCCATACATTTCGTGAATGTACGGGGAGCCAGGGACAGGCCGAACGGGAGTACTGTGTACTGGTATGACTGTCCCTCGAAAGCGAATCTCAGAAACGGCCTGTGATGAGGCGCTATTGGAATGTGAAAGTAAGCATCTTTCAGATCCACTGAGAGAAACCAATCTCCTGGGCGCACTTGCGCGAGGATATGCTTGGTTGTTAACATTCTGAACGAGCGAATCATTAGTGCTTTGTTCAGGTGTCTGAGATCTAGGATGGGGCGGAGACCGCCATCCTTTTTCGGGACGAGAAAATAGCAGCTGTTAAAACCTGTCCCGCTCAGAGAGGGGGAAACAGTTTCCACAGCGCCCTTTTCTATTAGTTTGCGCACCTCGGTGCGTAGAACATGTGAACACTCTTTTCTTACTTTCGTCTCGACCACAGTCGTAAAACGTGGTGGTCTGCGAGCGAACTGGAGCGAGTATCCGTGCTTTACTATATTCAATACCCATTTCGGCATATCTGGAATGTTTTCCCATGCCGCTGCGTGTACAGATATGGGCTGAATACAGGCTAGGGGCGGGCCGCTGTGACGTAGGGACCCGGCTAGCGAATCGCCTGAGCTCGTAGCTCTCAGAGGCGTGGGCGTGCGCTGAGCAGCTGAGTGAATGGGCGCGTGTGTGATTACAACAGCGCGCGCTGTGTTTGTAAAACTCGCAGCCTGAGCTGAGGTTGTGTTTGACACTGTAAGGGCAGTGTTTATTAGTGGGGGTGCATAAACAGTGGTAGGCACACGCGTCACTTTTATAATGTTTCCCGCTTTTACTGGGGATGAATTTATAACTGTGTGAACAGTGCTTGTGTGTAGTGGTGCGTACATGACCGTAGACACGTGATCTACATTCATGGGAAGCGCAGCCTGAGCTGGGAATGAATTTGGCACTGTTTTGACAGTATCTGGGAATGCACACTTTGTGGACATGTGAACCCTTAGTGATGCAGGCAGAAAAAGACTCTTTTTGTGTTTTCTGTGCGTCGCCGTAAAAACGGCGTTTGTTTGCAGGTGAGCGAGCTCTGTGACTGGCCCATTGACTGCTGTATGGACATATCCAGCCGCCTGTAAGGGGACTGGGTAATGTTTGAGCTTTTGCAGAGAGAGTGGTCCGGCTTTTGCGAGACACGCACTCTCTCTTCTCATTTCTGTGGCTAGGACGGCTTTCGAGGCTCAGGGTTCAGCACAATCTTGGGCCGAGGACCCCGTCGCTCAGGAGGCGGCTTGCGGTTGTGAGAGCGCGAGCGGCGTCGAGCGTCAGCCTGAGGCGCGGGCTGAGAGGCGGTGGGAGCTGTTTTAGCCCGCTGCGGCTGTGGCGGTCTCTGTCTGCTCTGCGATGAGCTGGAGCGCTTTGGCAGGCAATGACGCATAGCTTGTGAAGCGTTCTGGGCCTCAGTGAAGCGTTCGGCGAAACCTTTAACCGCCGGTCCAAACAGCCCGCTGGTGGAGATAGGCGCATCGAGAAATGGCGCCTTATCCGCGTCCTTCATTTCAGTCAGAGTCAGCCACAGATGGCGCTCGAGAACAGTCAAATTAGCCATAGCACGGCCGATGGACTGGGCGGTGGCCTTCGTGGCTCACAGAGCTATATCAGTCGCGCTGCGTAAGTCCCTGAAGGCTTCGGGTTCGGGGCCAGACTCGTCCATAAAGCGGAGAAGCTTGGCTTGGAACACTTGAAGTACCGCCATTGAGTGAAGCGCTGATGCAGCTTGGCCGGCGGCGGCGTAGGCGCGACCGGCGAGAGCAGAGGTAGTGCGGCAGGGCTTCGAGGGGTGGGAAGCTTTGGCTTTCCATCCGGTGGTGGAGGGCGGGCAGAGATGATTGGCCACGGCCTCCTCGAGGGGCGGCGTTCCCTCGTAGCCTCTTTCCTTCGCGGCGTCCACTGAGGAGAGCGAAGAAGAAAAAGAAGGCTTTAGGCGCGCAGAGTGGGGGGCTTTCCACGACTTGGTGAGTTCGTCGTGAACTTCCGGGAAGAAGGGAGAAGGCCTTTGCCGAGGGGCCTGCTGGCGCCCCTGCAGAAACCACTCATCCAATCAGCTCCGGGTTGGTTCTTCGGGAGAAGACCAATCGAGTCCGAGGAGAGGACACGGATAATCTCAGTATCCATAGTGGAGCCCCCGCTCGTGCTAGCAAGCGTCGACGGGGCGGGGTCGAGAGTGGAGCCCGGCCAGTCGTCCGATGCAGCGTCGATGGACAAGCTGTCCTCCATTCCCCCGTCGTCCTCGGACGCGCCGAAAGTCACAAGGCCCACCGCTCTGCTAGAGGGGTGTGGGTCCGGCTGGGTGAACTGAACCGGCGGTGGGGAAGGCAAGAGCGGCGGTGAAGCACGAGGAGACTGGCTCGGCGTGACGTCACTGAGCTCAGGTTCAGGAAGCCTCTGTGAGCGGCGCTTTTTCTTAGTGCGCGGCTCAAACAGAGGGGTTGCGATGGGCTCGCTCACGGCGAAAGCGGCGAGGTGAGCCCGTAGTGCGGAGAGACCCAGGTCATCACATTCCGGGCATCCGCCCTTGGTCAATGCAGCTTCTGCGTGGTCACGGCCCAGGCAGGGAGCGCAGATGATGTGACGATCCCCGTCCGGGAGAAGGTCTCTGCACGATGCGCAGGAAGGCATTTGAAACAACGCCTTATTGGAAAATTGCTCTTTCACAAATGTCGCGGGGCGGACAGATGTAAAATACTTGCGTATATGGCGCGCCGGATGGCTCAGTAGGAGGTGCTTGAAGGCGGCTGAAGGTGCCGACGTCCTCGTAGCAATCCCGCTGGTATGCTTTTCCACGGCGGCGAAGGCTTCCAATAATCCGGAGGATCCAGCGAAGAAGGTGTTCGCTGAAGGAGATTAAATCTAAAGAACTCTCATGACGGGGCGCCCAATATATAGCTTGGCCACGCCCATCTTGGCGGGCTCTGACGCGCGCGGGCGCGAAGCGCGCTCATTGGTCGCGCATTCAGAGTCGCCCCGTCATTGGTTCGAGCAAGTTGCCGCAGCACAGCCAATGACCGAGCTCCTTCGTTCATTGCTGTCAGCTGTGCAGCTGCAATGCGTTTTACATAAAGACTTCAATATTCTCGAGAAAAGGAGTTTTCCCATAGCGTAAGCTACTTACGCAATAGGAGAGACCTCTCGAAAGGGAACCGCAGCTCACCCATTTACTTGCATTTGATTACAGTGCAGTCTTGCCCTCAGCAAAATGGCGGACGTGTTGACGTATCGCAGCAACGTTCCAAAGCGGCCAATAGGGCGTCTATGTATATATTATGTCTATGGTGCCGAAGTTATGACGCGGAAGTGAGTTAGCATTTTAGCACTTCCGGTTCCCTCGCCCTAAAGTCTATGGGTTTTTTGAATGGGTTTTTGCTAAATCGCCTGAAATAAGGTATGTGGTTAACAAAGCCTTTAAATATTTTCACGTTTTGATCTATGACATAAAACACACCAGTTATAACCTGCTTGTGGTTTTTTAAACTTTATTGTGTCTGCTTGTGGCTTTTTAAACTTTATATAGGCTTCAAAATGTATACATTTTGGATTAACTTGTAAAGATTATCTTGATAGACAAAACGTGTAAGGTTCACAACTCTTTGTTGAACACAGATCATTTTTTTTGCGGTTTTCCAAAAGTCTATGGGGAAAATGCATAACGTTAGCTTTTCGATCGAGGGAACCCATGCGCCGCTAACTTCCGAGTTGTCCTACAAAGTGACGTCATAACTTCGGCACTCCATTGGGCGTCTATGTATTTATTATGTCTATGAGTACCAGCACCAAAGCGCAAACGGAGGCGATCGCTATCTGCCCCGAACTATTCATTATCCGCGTGCTGCTGCTGTTGTTGTTGTCTTTGGATACAAGAAGAAGAATCGGAAATGACGCATATTGCGTCTTAAGGTTGTCCGTACGTCCAGACGCTAACCGACCGTGCGTCTCCGTTTACATCGGGATATTGCAATTCCATGTAGGAGTAACTCTCTCTGCTCACGCATGTAAACGGGTTATTCCTAATCTTTCAGAAACCCGAATAGTGACCTTAACCCGACCATAACCCGAATATTGGCTGCTTGTAAACGTAGTCACTGGTAAATCTGCAACTGAATACCTCGAACAGAAAAAGAAATAATGTGGAATAAATATTGTACTATACGTTGCAATACATTTTTGTCTTGTTAATTTAAAAAAAAAATCTAAACTTCAAAACAAGTTAAATTTGCTTTATGTAATGCCTTCCTTCTTACACCATTGTTAAATAATTCTTCTTGTTTTAAGCATAAATCTTAACTAAATTTAATGAATATGTTTAAAACAAGAAATAAAAAAATACAAGAAAATTATCTGAAGGAGTTTGAAAAATTAAAGGTACATCATCATGAAAAGTCTTAATATCTTATCCAATGAAGTTAATGCATTTTGTTTTAAGCATTTTTATATATTTTTGCTGGTAAACAAGGTAACAATGCTGATTTTCTAATAAATACTAAATATATTTTTATAAATAAAAAATAAAATTACATATATTTGTAATAAATGAATATCATAATAAATAATATTTTTGTCTATTTCTTTTTTTCCCCCCCACAGATGCTCTGAAGCAGAAGGACTTTCAGTTGGAGGTGCAGATCATGAAGCGCCTGCGTCATAGGCACCTGGTTTCTCTCTTTGCCGTCTGCTCTTCCTCCGCCCCGTTTTACATCATCACCGAACTAATAGAGAAGGGCGACCTGCTTAATTTCCTCAGAAGTCAGTCACTGTCCCTAGATATGACTGAATGATGTCTTGCATTGATCATGCTGTGATTATGCTGTCTCACGTTCTCAATTTTATACATCACTCCCCATCATTCAGGTCAAGAGGGTATGGCATTGGACATGGAGTCTCTGATCGACATGGCAGCTCAGGTAGCAGACGGGATGGTATATTTAGAGGGACATAACAGTATTCATAGAGACCTTGCTGCAAGAAATGTTCTAGTCGGAGAGGGAAACGTCTGCAAAATTGGTGATTTTGGCCTAGCTCGAGTCATTAAGGTGAGCAAACTAATTTTTATGCTGTTTTTTTTTTTGAGGGGTGGGGGGATTGGGGTCACAATTTGGATCTTAAGTGATTGATATGTATCTATATAATTTGTGTGTGTGTGTGTGTGTGTGTGTGTGTGTGTGTGTGTGTGTGTGTGTGTGTGAGATACTGTATATGTGATAAAAAGTAATCAAAAAGTATTCAGATTATATTACAATAAATGTACAGTATAATGTAATAGATTATGTTACTAACTATTACACACTACGTGTGTGTGTGTGTGTGTGTATATTTATATATATATATATATATATATATATATATATATATATATATATATATATATATATATATAAAACACATACCAACATGCAAACAAAAGCGAGTACCGCCACCTTATTTTGTCAACTGCAAGTACTGCATCCTGGAAATTATTTTTGAAATTGTTTATAGGGACATTTGCTTCCTGCTTTGTTGAAATATCAGTAGGGAACATGGTTTTGTGATCCTGATCCTGTGAAATGAATTCATATTTCTTTGGTATATATTATGAAACAGAACAATCAAATTTAAACAATCCCAAGAGCGATTTTACAATCATTTTTTGAAAATGTTCTTCAGCACATGCATTTGTTCTATGAAGTTGTCTTTTAACATGTCTAGGAGCATGTTTATATATCTGATGACAAGAAAATACCATATAAATGGACCGCACCTGAGGCTATCAGTCATGGCCGTTACTCAACTAAATCTGATGTCTGGTCATTTGGGATTCTCCTTTATGAGATTGTCACACATGGAGCCGTGCCTTACCCAGGTCAGTTTTAACATGCTAATTGTTGTATCATGTTTGTTTTGGGGGGTTTTTTGTGTTTTTTTTTTTTAAGTTTAAGACAGAATATTTATCATTTTTAAATCATAATTTTTTTATTATTGTATGTTTTATTATTGTATAAATTATTTTAAAAAAAATTTAGATTTTGAGCTATACCCTATGGCTTTTCATAATGTTTTGTCAGACTAGTGAAAAGAAAACCTACAAATAGACTTTTAAGTGTTTATTTTATTGTACTTTATACAATATAGTTTTTTTCGAATGCGCTGAGCAAGAAAAGCCAGAACCTGAGCCATTTTATTCCTAAAAACATGGAAAAAAATTCCTCCTGGCTGTTGACAATATTTTCTGATTTATGGAGTGATAAAATGTAAAAACTTCTGTAAAAACCTAAGAAGTTAACAAGAAATCAGACTTCTGTTCTAGAAAAGTATGCAAATGTGTGAATATTGAATTAGATAATTCCTCATTTGCATATTCAAACATGACATTTCAGAAAACTTTAAATATAAAAAATGTTTGCGATGCTAAATGTTATCAGTGAACTGTTTTTTTATCCTATTCATCTTGAGTTTTTTGCCTTACAGCCTTAAGTCCTTAACATTTGAGTCATGTATATTCAAGCCATTATCTTCTTTTATAGGTGTTCATAATGGTGAGGTGTATGATCTCGTCACAGAAAAACACTTTAGAATGCCTTTACCAACCAATTGTCCTAAGATCATTTATGCCATCATGCGATCTTGCTGGAGAGCAGAGCCAGAGGACCGTCCCACTTTTCAGAAACTGAAGCATGAACTAAACATCTATCAAGACAGCGTCTGTAGTTATTCGGGCAAACCGCACAGTTAGATTCCACTCCTTGCAAACATCCTGAGGCCTTAAAGTCTTAGAAACCAAAACAAGACTGGCCATGAACAATTGCAACAGACAGATGCAACGTAAAATCATCTTTGAATTATCCTTGATGGATTAGATGGACTGTACATTAGTCCAACATATCAGTTTTTAGTGAGGAAGATGTTTACATTTACATTTACATTTGTGCACATGAAGCACTTTTTGGGAGCGCTAATGGCAAATAATGATGTATTTGTGTTTAGACTTAGAGCAATAATTACTGACTGAGTTTAATGAGACAGATGCTGTAGTTGTTTTTTTTAATAATAATAATAAATATAGCTGCAAGCAGCCATTACCGGGGCCAAGCGCAAGAAGCGGCAACAGATGCCATCATGGGTGGGAGTGGCAGACCAACTGCAGCAAGGAGCAATTAAAGACATTTTAAGAGAATTTTGGCAAAATGGCTGAAAAATCATAAATACAGTAACTTTTAAGATGATTTAATGGTTTATCACTTTCGACAAATAGGTGGCGCAGTTATGAAATCAATTTGATGTCGTCAGAGTGAGGTGGCAATGACACATACAAAGTTTGGTGTCAAAATGTGAAGGCATTGCAGAGATAAAGACTTAAGTCATTTTGGCAGCATGCCTCAACTTTGATGCTGCGGTATACGAAAACGGTTTTGTCTATCGTCACAAAATCCATAACTTTTAGTCGGCACGGTCTCGAGAAGATACGATTCGATTTTGGTGAAAATCGGACAAACGGTCTAGGAGGAGTTTGAAAAAGTAGGTATTTAGTGAAAATCAAGATGGCGGACAGGAAGTTTGGCTGACTTTGGCAAAATTGGTATCTTTGTTTTCGGCATAACCCAAGGAATCAAATAAGACCAGAGTCATTACAATAGGCAAATTCATTCAAAAGTTATTAGCATTTTTGTATATTTAATTATAACTTTTGACCAAAAGGGGGCGCTGTCTCAATTTTTTGAGTACCTTCAGGGGATGGTGCTGGTGGCAAATTCTGATTTTCATAATGTTACAGCAATGCATTTGTTAAGTATAGCATTTTACATCAAAAAACTGTATTGAAGTCAATGGGAATTTCATGTTTTGTTCTATTATAGCGCCACCAAGAGGCAAAATCCCACAATTTTTTTCATGTGTCCTCGGAATGAGGTCATACATGTGTGTGCCAAATTTGGTGAAAATATCTCAATTCGCTTTGGAGTTATAGACATTTATATGAAAAAACACGTCAAAAATGACTGACACGTGACTTTGATTGAATTTTACTACCCCTTACTATCAATATTTTGGCATTTGGGTATTTACTCTTAGTTAACCAGCTATGGTTCCAAACTTCTGACGGTGGTTTCGTCTCGATCGGACTAACGGTTTTGAAGATATCGGCAAATGTTTTTTAAGCGCTAAATCACAACGCTACACAAACCGTGAGACGAAACATAGCATGTTTGGTATCTGTGAACTCGGCAAGGATTCAGGAACCTAAATAGATGACTCCCGTGCACATAAGTCAACCACATCCAGAGTTATAAGCATTTGAAAAATAAAATTTACCACTAGGTGGCGCTGTTTCGAAACTTCTCAGGCTCCTTCAGGGCATCGTACTGATGACCCATACCGAGTTTCGTAACAATTCGTTCATGCGTTCAGAAAATACAGCATTTTAGCACATAATTCAAAATGGCCGACAGACAAAATGGCCGATCTGGGAAAATTGGATATCACTCGACTTGACGTGGCGCCCTGAATCTAACGAGACCACTTTTATGATTTTTGGACAAACCGTTCATAAGTTATAAGCAAAAATAGCCATTTTCTGTATCTCTGGACCATTAGGTGGCGCTGAGCCGAAACGCAGCATGTAGCCTCAGGTCATGCTTGTGATGACATGGACCAAGTTTGGTCTTAATACGATGAAGCGTTGCGGAGATACAGCCTTACGTCTGTTTTAGCAAGCCCTACGTAAAAAATGTTCGTGCGTTTATCGAAAACGGTTTGACGAATCAACTTGAATTCCATAACTTTTTGTCCCCACTGCCTGAAGATGACCTGGTGCGATTTTGGTGAAAATCGGACAAACCCTCTAGGACGAGTTCGAAAAAGTAGTTGTTTTTTTTACAATTCAAAATGGCGGCCATATTTTTATGACGGAAAATGACGTCATAGGGTGCAATCGAATCGTCATGAGCTCGGTAATCAGAGGGAAAAATAATTTTGTTGATAGGCCTTACGGTTCAAAAGTTATTAGCATAATAAAAGTGAAATTTTGGACAGGTGGTAGCGCTAGAGGGAATGAGTTACGAGACACCAAAATTGGTGTATTTAATGTTGGGACTGTCCTCTATCAGAATGTCAAACCAAAACAACTTTCCCGGAAACGGTTCTATGGGCCGCCATAGACGCCAAGTCGGAAGAAGTAGAAACGGAAGAATAATAAGAACCGGAACAGATACAATAGGTGCCTCCGCACCTTCGGTGCTTGGCCCCTAATAATAAACCTTGTTGTGCTCAGGTAGAGTAGACCGAACTGCTTAGAAGACCATGAAACCATTTTAAATTTATCAACAATCTGTTCAGGGGCATTAAAATACAAGTTAAAATTACTAATCTATTTTTTATATATATTGAATGTATGTATATATTATTGTATTTGATGTTTTTTTCCTCTTCTCAAGCCTTTAACGCAAATATGAAAAGCAATAGAAAGGTATATTCCATCATACAACTGGAGTTATAATATTAAATATGAAGCTATGAATGTCAAAGAGTTGATTTGAATGCCAAAGAGTATGTTGATTTGTCTACTTTAAATTGTGCTGTATTTTCGTAATATACTTTATTGTATTTTATAATGTATTGCATTGTTAATGTTTATTGCAGTTCACTAAAACAAATTCCTCATGGCAATCTTACATTGCCGATAAACTCTAAAGGAAAAACGCACAGACACAAATATGTTAGAGCTCCTTTGTTTAAAAAAATTCTAAATTCCCTCATGACAGGCACAATCCTGATGTGTCTCAGTTGAGATCAGTTGTGTAAGAAAACAGTAATGATGGGGAAGCATTGCGATCATATAACCACAATAGGTTATCACCAATGAATCAGGCCTGTGCAGTATGAAAGTTCACCAGCAGATGGAGACACACCATTATTTCACTGATATAGGCCTAATGCTTGCTACCAAGAAGTCTGTATTTTAATGTAATTCAATGACATGTCATCATAGTGCAGCTGTCATAAAGCGTGAAACTGCAAATAAATAAATAAAATGATTATTCATGACCATGTTCAACCTTCATGCTTTCACTACAACAACAAACACAATATACCCCCTATGTAGGCTCTGACACTGTAAGTTTAAGTTGTTATGCGTTTGAACTACTGACAAGAGCTGCTGATGTATGGGATCATGTTAGTCATTGTCATTATCATCATCAGTGCCATTCCTGTTATTCCTTTTACTAAGCACATTTTCATCATATATTTCTTATAGGCTACCCAATTGTTTCAATATTAAACTCACTATTTTAAAGAGAATAAAATATGTTAGGTTTTTTTAATCACAGTATCACAATTAGGTGGACATGGGGTGAACTTAAAATATTTTCACTTCTTTGGTTTTCCAGGATAGTTCCATTTTTTGATGAGCGGGGGATGAACGCTTTTTGACTTTTTCAGTTTGTGTACATCAACTTAGGGTTCAGAGTATTTATTTTTTCCCACATTAATTTCCCACATGTCTAGTTCTATTATGTGGTTTTGTTTTATTAATACAGTGTTTACTTTTTTTCTGGATATACCCCGAAAGAATGGAAGTGAAGTGTGATAACATGCCCCATAGGTGGGGTACATTGTAGCATGTGAGGGGCACATTGTAACATGACCATATGGCAGCTTAAAAAGCCATCTGATCTAATCAAAAAATATACAAGACATAGGCCTACTAAAATATTTTCTCAATAAAATACAATTATTAGCTTTTTCATTTAAAATAATGGCATTTTTTTAATAATTACAAATAAAATAATTTTGAGTCGAACACACCGGAAAACACAACTATACAACATCGTTCACTTCAACACATAATAATAATGAATAATTTCTGAACATTGACTCTCAGTCTTTATTCACCCTTTTTCTCGTGTTTTCTCAATAGAATTAATAAAAGTATAGAATACAATAGCATATTTCTAATGGTACAAATGCAATTTTTTTTTTTTTTTACAAAATTCAAGAGCAAATTCCTTACAGGAAAATTAAAGTGCAAAAGAAACTCGTCATGCGTCATAAGGTAACGAATCCTTGAGTGTTAAAAAAAATGACAAACTAAAACAATACAATTTTCAAACCAGCCTTTTAAAAAATATACTTTTGTTTTTATACAAAATACAACGGTTATTCCAAATAAAATAACGCTGCGGAGAGAAGTTGTGCTTGTAGATCAGTTTGAGGATGTAGCCTATCCATTTAACTAACAAAATCCAGTTATCATGACATCAGCCTCCAGCCATGAAGTGATTTATTTTGCAGGTAAAAAAAAAAAAACAGCACTAAAAAAAGTATTACAGGTGTATTTGATTAATTTGTATGGTGTTCTTAAGAAATCAGTTTGATGTTATCAAAATTAACGTTATGTTTACATGCTCATGTAGCTATAGCTTTAGCTTGTTTCCATCCTGTTCGGTTCTCTCCATTTGGGTGTCTTGTTATTTTTAAAACTTAATTAATTAACAATCAAATAAATAAATAAAGTGAAGAAATATTAGGCCTATGTCTACATGGGCATCAATATCGAATTATATAAGAGGTTTTGTTGTGCTTAATATAAAGAACTTTGCTTGAGGTCGCTCAGACTATAGGACTGTGATGATGGTTTAACGGTGAAATGATCTCTTCCAGGGAAAGCTGCTGTACTAGTTCCCTGTGAGTGATTTACAGGAAGAGGAAAATCAATAATTCTGACTTCTCGTTTGTCTTAAATTTGAGCTTGCAAACCTTCTAGCTTATAAAACAAACACACTTTTTTGGCTAAAGTAATTGCATGTCTTTCTCTTCAGAAGTCATGTGATTGCACTAACCATTAAAGTAGTTGCAAGTAGGTCCATGTGATTAATGTATAATTGTTTGCACTTAATTATTTAAACGGATTAGTTATTATAGTTATATGTATTAGGGCAATTACGACTGGATTCTGGGTCAGGCTTGGTACATAGACCTGCACTTTTGAATAACATTTACATTCTTCACCTGAGGTAACATTAAATAAAAAATACAACAACCAGCTACTACAAAAACAACAACAATAGTCACAAAAAATTCAAACCTAGATTAATTCTTATAGAAAAACTATTACATGGCCAATGGCCCCACAAGTTAAGCAAACATTTGCAAGAGCTTATGGGTATTTTTCACTTCAATTTAATTATTTCTTTCTTATTTTTTTAACTTAAAATATACAAATTGAAGTAAAAGAAGTTTAAGGAGCGGATATTTGAGTTATTTATTTATTAATGACAAGATTATGCTTCACAGTGTGGCAGTAACTTGAATAAAACCAGCAAAAATAGCAAAATAGTTAGCATAAGTAACATATTTGATATACAGTTTTGGAGTGTCTGAAGCAATTTCTTTTTACTTGTTTAATATAAGTTTATAAAAAGAACTATTTTATATTTTGCATATGCCTCGCGCTGTAATGGCTATTGCTTAAATCTATCACTTTTGTGACTCAACAGTTCAACAACCTTTAGTGGTTTTATATAGATGAAAACAGGTCATGAGGCCTGCATGGCTTCCTCGAGCGGCAGCATCCGCCTACTGTGTGCCAGCATAATGCTAACCACATGATAATACTGAGGGCAACACCTCGCAACTAACTAAGCAGTTTATATGACCTTATGCTGCCAAAATTCAGTGGATGGAGATAATATTAACAGTGTTTGAAATGTCTGTATTTATGAATATAGCAGCAGGTTTCATGTTGCTCTTTTGCAAAATTATACAGTTAATTGAGGTCAACCACAAATAGACATGCACCCACTAACATTTTTAACTGGCATCAAGCCAAAGTTTTTACAGTGTTGTGGGTGCAGTGTGGGTAACTGCCGTGACCATGTACTGTTTCAGTGGTGCTATCATGTGGGTGTACTTTTCAGGTTTAAACCTGTCTAACTTAAGGCCTTACTATTTAATTAACCTTCTCCCTTTAAATGTAAAGTGTGATTGAGGAATAAGTAATATAAATAAAGGGCCTTTCTGCACCTGTTGGGTGGTTTGGGAAAGGAGTTGTAGGAGCTCTACCTTAGGCCTAGTAGTAACAGGAATGGGAGGGGGGGGGGGGGTCTGTATTTCTAGTTCTGTGAAAATAGTACCATAAAAGTATTTTAGTGTATTAATGTTAAAGGGATAGTTCTCCCGAAAAATTTAAATCCGTCATCATTTACTCACCCTCACCCCAAAATTGTATGACTTTCTTTATTCTGTGGAGCACAAAAGAAAATATTGAGAATATATGATGACTCAATTTATTTTATTTGGTTAATATGGACCCCCTAATAATGATTAAATGCTTTTGCGCTCCTCAGAATAACTTCAAACTTTTTATCTCTCTCAAAAGTTTTGCGTTTCCCTGGGCAAGTTTGTGTTCACTTGTAAAAAGCATTGAAATGTCATTTTGCCTCCCACTTCGATATTATTTCCGTCACAATTTTAGGGCGCGAACGAATGCACTATTGGTTACTCATATTCATAAAAATATATTCTTCTATGTTCTGCTGAAGAAAGCAATGATACAGATTTGGAACAGCAGTAAATGATGACAGAATTTTCATTTTTGTGAGAACTATCAGTGTATATATTCGCATATATACAGTACATTAACCTGGCAAAAAAAAAGATTTGTTCAATGGACAACTAATGGGGCACAATCTGCATATTTCATCTTTATGCTTAAAACATTAATAATAATTTGCCATTTTGTAATTCCTGGAAACATTGTTGATGCAAAAAATAATTAAGATTAATTTAAGAGATTTGATAACCGATCTTAATCTCATCACAAAATGCTGTAAATATAATAACAAAACAATCCTTATTGTAAAAACATCTTAAACGCAAAACTGCCACATCTGAGTTTTTCTAAAGGGCGGCTGAAGGCCTTATTTATTCATTACTCTGTACCTATTTCTCCCGCTTTCCCCCATTTTATTCTCTGCCCACCATTAACCTTTATACAGAATGACCTTTAACATACAAGGCAGGAGAGTAAACAGAAGAAGTACATGCTTCAGCCGAACAGCTCCTCCAGTTCAAGACTCTTTATCAGGCATGTCACATGGAATAGTCCTGTTTTTCTTACCATCGAGAATATAGGTCAAAGTGGATTGATGGCTTTCAGCGTTTTCTCTAATCTCAAAGACCTGCAATGTGAGATTATAGACATAATTACAACAAAAGGCAACAAAAACAAACACAATCTACTGGTAGTGTGCTTAATAAACAGTGTAATTATTATTATTATTATTTACAACACATACTAAAAGTCCATTCAAATCAGTAGCATTCATGTGTAAAAGCAGAAGCTTATCTCTTGTGCAATGAATTTCCACTGGCACTTGCGGGAACTGGAAGATATTGTAGCAGAGCATAAGAAGGGCATCCTACTCGTTCCTTGATCCCAAAGTCTTTCCCAAATGGTCAAGAAAGCACAGGGGTGTTCCTCAGGGTGGGACCTTCAGCTCCTTAGCAAATAGCTTTACTGTTCTGGAGCCTGGAGCAAAGGAGGGGTTTGATATAAAACTACGGTCTGCCTCATCTGTGTTTGATATGCTCAATGATTCCTCAGGCTTTTCCTTCTTCACAAGATTTCAAAAGTATTTTTCTGGGACGTTTATACTGCCATTGGACTTTAAGGATTTTACACATGACAGACAGCCTACAAAAAGGCAAGGTTAAAGATAAGATCAAGGCATAATGCATGGACTTTAAAGCTGCCTTTATAATTAAATGGCTGATTGGCAGATATATAATCAGCAACATGACTGTTTTTAGATTTGAAGGAATGTTAAACACTTAAAAACATTAAGCCGACTGTATATATAACCACAAGCTGTATATATAAACTGACCTAGATATGTCTAATAGGTTGACATGATACTAACCAAGCAGGTCTCTGAAAATTGCATTTGTCCAGGACTTTTTGAATTGTGTCAAGTTGTTTTTAATTTTTCTTTAGAAATGGGGCTTGTTAATGTGTTTTACTGCGGATGGAGTTTAGCTGGGGAATTTTAGATTTCCTCTGCTTCTTTGTTGCTCTTTCTCTTAGGCCAGCTCTCTGTCTCTCTTACTTTCATTCTTTTGTCTCTCATTCTTTCTTTCTCTCTCTCTCATACACAACTGCCCAACACATCAATTCACAGAAAAACCTTTGTCTTTTGGTCTTTGTAAACTGCCTGGAGGACATAGATCTTTGTAGAAGACTGACATCCTTTTCCATTAACTTTTTCTGCATCTGTATTCAATTTCTGACATCTCTAATGTGCTAACCTTTTATGATCTTTCAAATGAGATCAAACGACATCAAGTTTTCCTTTAATCCCTCACTCCTTGACATATTCATCGTAGCCTTTAGAAAACCGGGACATATTCACATAGCCATTTGAAAACCGGGACATTCAGTGTCCCGGGAGAGTGTATAAATTTCCCGGGACAGGTTGTTAAAAAACGTGACAATCCCGGGAAAAACGGGACGGGTGGCAACCCTAATTACACCTCCTTCACACAAAGGCTTTTGTGTTCAAGACCAATTTCATGTTGACTCAGTGAAGGATTAATGCTTAAGAGAGCCTGTTATGTGTCTAAATAAAAAGTAAAAATAAAAAAAGAGCCATGCAGGAGACTACAGATCTGTTGAGAAGCATTGTCTTTTATATTCAGTATCAAAACAAGGCTCCCAATATATAAGACAAGATCAAATGATACACTTCTGGCTGGCTATATAGAGTAAAGTTCATTCCTATAATTAGCATCATCCAGCTATGATCGTCTACTGTCCTCTCTCAGACTATTTGTGTGAAGGTAGTGACTTAATTTTTAGAGTTGGAAAAGTATTTTGGTGATACTTCAACACATCCTGAAGACAAAGAGTAAGCTGTCAGTCAAACATGAATTATGCCAAATCATATAACAATTAGTAGCCCTATAGTGAATTCCCATCAGACAGACATGACATACCGTTTTTCACTCTTTCTGTGAGTTACATTGATTCCTCAGTAGGTGGCGAAAAGTGACTCTCTATATGAAAGAGTCACTGAATCATTCACTCAACCCGATTTGTTCAAAAACACTGATTCGTTTAGAAACTATCTGTGGACGAAATCACAGCCATGCTGCTACTCAGAACAACATTCTGATTCTGTTTACAATTTGAGCAAAACTGGGACAAAGGTTCTTTCTATGACTTTTGACACATGTGATGCACCTATCTACAATCAGCATGTTTGTTTTATGTGGCGTCAACAAGTTTGGTCTTGTTCTGTCTAAAGTATGATAAGAGATTTTAGGTTTCCAAAATGGACTTTGACCAGTTTTTTGTCATGTTTATGTCGCTCTGATGAGGATATTTGTTCTCTGACCATAAAACAAATAAAGTTTATTCAGCACTGACCTTAAATCCGCCTCTTTTGCTATATTTTTACAGGTTCCAAAGAACACTTCCATTTCCAAGCATTTGGTTCTGTCACATTTACACATAAAAGCTGACCATGACCTCCGTAAACGCCCCCGTGTGTCTGCTCGCTCGGAATGAGTTTTATCGGAGTAAGTGCAGCGCTATTTTTAGCTCTCTGATGTTTAACCAGCTACAGAACACGTGCAATTCTGACTGTCTGCAGTTTCCCAAAGCTCTATTTATTTCTCCTGAATGAACTTGTACCTGAATGTACAGCACACATTGTTCCTATTTTAGCCTTATCAACTGACATAGTCATTGACTTATTTGTTGAACAAATAAAAACATTGCTCCTCTTTTTGTGAATTGACAGAAATAGACCTAATTACATTGCTTAAACATTACTGAAAACATCATAAGAAATAATAGAAAACAAAAATGTTTAAAATTACATTTAAAGTCCCCCCTGTAGTCAATAATTCTATCCCTTCAAACTCATCTTTGATCACCAAAATTACATATTTAAATATTTTTCCTTGAAAAAATGTATTCTTGCCTTAAAATAACTTGAATTTAACTCTACACCCTTGCCTCATCTAGTATATGCGGTTCTATGCATATTCAAATTAGCCCCGCCTCCACTCACTCACACCAGCTCAGAGGTCCACTAAGATCCTGATTGGTTATAAGGTAGTTTGTGACGTCAAAAACACCAGCAATTTCAAACCACGTTTTTGAGACTGTCTTTAGATCACTGCAGTTTTAAGGAGAAAATACTCAGCAATGGTGTTGACTTGTGAATTTGGTTTGCCTTAAGCATAAAAACACCACATAGACATAAACTAAATTAAAAGCTGAATTTTCACCACAGGGGGTCTTTAAAATATTTATCAATGCTGTATAAAGTGCAGATTCAGATTTATTTTTATCAAATGCATGCCTAAGAGGATTTTATCATGTGTTTATGTGTGTGTGATTGTTTTTGTTTGCAGGCATCTACCCAACAGACAAAATGAAGGCAGCCAATAGTCTTTCTGATAACTTAATGGAACCAAAGCAAAGACAAGTGACTGTCTGGTTGACCAAATCCAAACACCAAGGTATGGTAGAAGTTCAACTGAGATTTGTAGATCTAACTAGATGTACATTTAGCACTTCTGACAAGAATGTCTCTTTATTCCTGTCTTTCTGTCTGAATGCAGATTTCTCATGGCCTATGAACAATCGCTGGATAATAAATGTGGTTTTAAGGAGCCAGACATCAAGCGAAACCTCTTCCAAACGGATAAGTCCTGCTGATTGCGTGGTCAAGTAGACACCTGCACAAAAATAATGCATAGATTGCTGGGAAAAAAGGGTATGACTTATATGTGCTGCTGATTATTACCTACTAAATCTTTTTTTGTTAGAAAAAAACAAATTAGTTTTAGTTTATATGCTACCATTCAGAAGTTTGTGGTCAGTATGTCTCTTATGCTCACCAAGGCTGAATTTATTTGATCCAAAATACAATAAAAACAATAAAATTGTGAAATATTATTACAATTTAAAATAAATTTATATATTTTAAAATGTAGTTTATTCCTGTGATGTCGAAGCTGAATTTCAGCATAATTACTCCTGTCCTCTGTGTCACATGATCCATCAGAAATCATCCTAATATGCTGATTTGATGCTTAAGAAACATTTCTTATTATTATCAGTTAAAATCAGTTGTGCTTATTTATATTTCAGTGTAAACTGTGATAATTTTGGTAGGATTCATTGATGAATAGAAAGATCAAAAGATCAGCATTGATTTGAAATAGAAATCTTTCGTAACATTATAAATGTCTTTACTACAGTCACTTTTGATCAGTTTAATGCACACTTGCTGAGTAAAAAAAAAAAAAAAATCCTTAAACAAATGTGCAACTGAGCCCAAAATTTTGAACGGGTGTGTAATTATACTGTGAAATATCCATTTAGTCATGTGTTGCATTCACTCTGCTTAATTTACACAAAGCATATTCCCACCAACAGTATGAGGAAGAGATGGACCTCTCCTAAATAATGAATTGGAGAAATCACAGCTCACAATAAGTTAAAAAATCCAATTCTTCAAGATAGGCATTGCCTGTTTATTTTTTTAAATTATTATTATTATTAATTTGCATGCGCGTTAGCTGGACCAACCTGAAATGTAACGTGATTTGACATAAAGAATAATTTATAATATTGTTTTTAATTTTGGAGATCTTGCTCTTTCATCATTCAAATTCATATGAACTGTATCTATTGCCTAAATAGAAAATAGCCAATATGGCAATTGAGCGAACTTATTTGTCTTTAATGGACATCCAACTATTCTGCATTTAAAAAAAGTACATTAAAGTAAACTACCAATCACAGCACCTCCCACAGCCTCTTAGTTGAGACCTGTTGCTGCGAACAAAGGAAAAATGATGCCTGAAAAAGAACAGAGTCAGCATGCCACAAAGAGGCTTTTCCATGTATCTAACCAACCATTAGAACTTAGTGACCTGGAAAATCCATGTACACATGGGAACAAAGCCGTACAACGTCATCTCTACAGAGCAATCTTCCTCACTGTTTGGTCTACCTCCCAGTCGCATACAGGTCCACAGGCACTATGTTCTGTCCTTTTGGGGTTTCATAAACCATGTCCAAGTATGAAGTAGATGCCTTCTATTCAGAAAGCAATGCACTAGTTTAGTGAAATGTCTTTAAAATGCTTTATTCCACTCTAGAGCACTTATTAACTTATTTTTATTTCCTGGACCTGCAGCTCACCCTGTTCAAAAGGATGCTGAGCTCAATGCATTTATTTGAATTAAACGTTTTCTCCAAAAACAAACTTGTTTTTTTTATTCTTGGATCATTTCTATACAAGGGGACCTGACATTTCACTCAAGGGCAGTTCTTCATGGTCATGACACTTTGTCTCCCTCAGTTACTATCTAACAGTCTGTTTGTCCAGGTTGAAAGCGGATTCGCTGAATTTAGTTGCAGCATGCTTGTTACGTAATCTGATCATTCTTTTAAATGAAATGAACAAAATGCAGGAGCCTTTCCTCCACACTTAGAATTAATTTAGTACAAATCAGCTGTAATGTACACGCATACAAAATTCCCAATTACCATGTTATATAAAAGAACCATGTGCAAAAGAAATGGACAATGAATGCAGTCTCTCTTCAAGACACCATATATTTCTCAGCTTTTATCATTCAATTACAACTGCACCTTCCAGTAAGCTAGTAAATGCATAGCAAAGGATTTTTGGAAAAGGAGGTCTTTTCCCTCAACTGTATGGTTAATTATATAGACAAAGAAAGTCCAGTAGCAGTAGTGGGCTGTTTAAGACCATTTATTGTGCTGAAAAACACAGGTTAAGACAATAACAAGTAACAAAATCTCCATCAGAGTTACAGATGTGTAAAAATGTACAAAATTCTTTTTGCAAGTTTCAGCTCTTCCATTTATTACGTGATATATATATATAAAACAATGAATACAAAAAAGAAAAAGAACTAAAACAGCCCATTATATGGATGGGAAATTAAAAAGAAAAAAAAGGGAACCATTTCCGTCCCCTAGCGTTGGTGTCCTGATCTGGTCTCGGATTCAGGAAGGAGAACGCCCCAACTCCGACTTGCCTCCATCGCTACATTCGCTCGCTTGCCTCATCACCATCTCCCGGGCGACACATGTCACCTGCCCATTGGTCACGCTCACCACCCCTGACCTGCAGAGAGACAACCAGATTAAGAATAGTAGTCATTGATACGACAAACTGATACCTCGTTACAAATTTGCAACTGCATAGGCATTTCAAATCAGCACTTGGCAAGGCCTTCATGTTACAAGCACCAACTTAGGTGAAACTCAATCCAGTGACTCACTTCTGCTGCGCCTCCTCAGTAAGAGTTCCCATACCAGGCTGGTTCTGCTTCCCAAAGAAGAAACTGGACCACCAATGACCAGAATCCTGTTTGGGCAGACCTAAAGCACAATTAAACAACAGGTCAGAACAAAGCCTTTTCTTTCTCAAACCATCAGTCTTTCCTAATCTTTTAATGGATTTAGTATACAAAAACACAAGCACTAACACAATCATGGTTAAAAGAATCTCAAAGACATGTAGGCTGGTGCATGTATGCAGTCAGGTGAAGACAACGGCCTAACCAGACCCCTGCCAGATGACGAAGCAACAGTCCTTTTTCTAAATTCAATTAAGTGACTTCATCAAAAGTTGATTACCCAAAAACATTTAGAAGGACACCCATTTGAACAGAGCTGATGTGGCTGGTGACTGTGCAAATGGTTGCATAATGCATGCAAACTGTCAAAACTGTTGCAATAAAATATTGATTTAGGCGGGGGCTTGAAGAGAGATTGAAATGAAATACAACTGACCTGGATGATGTGGAATAACCTCCCCACTGTACTCTGAACTGCCACATGAGCTGCTACTGGACGTAGAGCCAATGCGCCCTGAGAAGGAACAGTCTTATAAGGCAAATTCTCAGTATAACATCAACTATTAATGGTGCATTTACTATAACAGTAAAGGCTACTTACTTCTGTAGTAGTCATGAGTGGCAACAAGAGAACCACTAGCTGGGATGGCTGCCATTTTACAGACTTGTGTAAATCGTGACTTAGATGGAAACCCTGTGAGGAGAGCAAAAAGAGATTAGGTCAGATATGACAGCTTCTGTAGCAACCAGATAATCATTTACCATCTTAACCCTGAAAAATAGCTTATAATGAATACAGATCGACTCAAAAGAAGGCATTTAAGAGGTTGGATCACTAATGTGTGGTTTGAAACCTTGTTTTGGTTAGATATTGTTATTGTAAGGGTTACTCATGTTTTAGTGCCAAACCACAATACTAACCAAAGTGACATTATGTCACATAAGGCATTCATTAAGAAAAGGCTTTCCACCCCATGTTTCGAAGACTACGCGAAGAAGTTAACGTTACTTACAGTAACGTTAAGCTCATTTTGGAATTTTGGCAGTTGAGACTGAGGGGCATGGTCATGCACTCACAAAAGAAACATTTTGCCCCAAACGTGAGAAAACATGCATGTAGGGCACTACAGCAAGATGCATAGCATTAACAGTGATAGACTAAATGTAACGTACTCTGCTCAGATTCTCTAACCCAAACAATGACCACCCTTTAAAATATTAGGTGTAGGACCACATCCTCACCTTCTTTTGCCGCTCGTGCTGATGTTATTGAAGCACCCTGCTCGATTCAGTCGGAGGCTTTGGGGAGAAAACGCTAGGCGACGGGGCCCATTTGAAAAGGTTTGGATGGATAAGACCCTCCACGTCAGGAAATAACTACCGCAATGCTGTCTAACAAAAACAACTCGTTCGCTGACATTTATACAGAGACGTTTAACTGGAGGCGGGGCGTCGCTCTCCTCTATATAACGTTAAACACCTCCGCGTGGAACCGGATCAAACCAGCGAAATCAAGGACGGAAGGGTTGGTGCTTTCCTTCTGAAAATGTTCATAAACAATGAGATTGTTGCCTAGATTTGGTATTGTAACACATTGTGTGCATAATACTGCATAAAAATATCAATAGATGCACATATAATGAATACATATAGCATTTTAATAAGCTTGGTCATTTGTTTTACTGCCATTCAACACACAAGTGTTTCACGCATCCCTGGTGGTCTAGTGGTTAGGATTCGGCGCTCTCACCGCCGCGGCCCGGGTTCGATTCCCGGTCAGGGAAGTAGTGTTTTGCTCAAAAATGCCACTTATCATTTGTAAAACAAATAACACCCACAGCTCTTTAATTGAGCATAAACTTATAACTGTAATATTGCGATTTAGTTGGTAATTGATTACTCGCATTCGAATCAGATATAGTCATATTGTGAGATTGACGCATATGTTTGCTTTTGAGGTAGGAGGGAAAGTTTCGGGGAAATTATTGAAAACCACACACACACACAATAAGTTAGCTGAATGTTTTTTTTTGTATTGTATTTTTATTTTTTTATGTCCTTTAGTATTTTTACCGTTTTTAAATTTGGTCCAAGAAGAATTGTTTGTAACACAGAATTTAACTAAAATAATAATAAACGTTTTCTAACTATTATCCAACTACTATGTTAACTAATGATCTGATAGACATTATTACAATACGTGTTGGCTAGAAAATGTACCATACTGAGAATACCTGGGCAGACTGAAAGTGGAATTCAAAATCTGTAAATCAAATCCTTAATAAAATGTGTATTATCTACATGTTAATGCAAGAACAAAAGAAAAATGTTAAAACATGAATATATGGCATGTTTTGGGCATATTTGCTGAAAAAGGAGCAAAGACCCAGAAGCACATACCTCTCCAATCTTCATGTACACTGCCACCTAGTGGCAGATTTACGTCATGAAGAATATGAAACGAATAGAGAAACAAACTAACAGAGAAACAAACTAACAAACAAACGCCATTTGAATGAATGTTTTATTGATATACAAACAATTGACAAAATAAATGAAGCATTAAACCACTGTTGCTTTAAAAGAAAATGATCAGAGCCTGAACAGCTAGGCTGAGATCCCTAATTTAAAGCTATACGGTGCCTGTTCCCTAAACAATCTCCCCAAATGACTTGTTAATATACTATTCAAAATAATAATAAAGTCCTTTCCCTCTGAATGTTCACTATCTTTTCCTCATCTTTTCAACGTTTTGCACTATGCAGAACTACAGGTGCATTCTAATTCTATGGTGTAACACGGATTTCAGCAGAAAGTCATGTGAAATTGGCATCCTCCTCATCAGCATCAGTCAGTCAAATACATGTAATCCCTTACATCTCACTCAATGAGGCATGTAATCTAATAATCATTGTGTAATATACTGAAACAAGGCCACCCACTGACCCATACAAGTGAATGAAATATCAGGAAAGAACGGATAAAAAAAAAAGGTCAAATAAGAGACTACACTTGCTAATAGTGAAATATATTCCAATATCTTTCAGGTAAAAAGTGACTGTGCTACCATACAGACTACACTAGTGTTTGCATCTGTCTGGAGAAATCAACAAATGCCACTAACAAAGGGAATTAGTCTTACTTGGCAGGACTTGCTCACCATTTGACATTTTGGGTAAGTGCACATGAGAGCAATTGTATTTTTATTTCTTACAATTGAACAAAGTGATCTTTGTGATGTGACAGTTTGTGTGCGTGTGAAACATTCTGACAGAAAAAGGTCTATGGCATCTACTAACTGGCACTCACAGCATGGCACAAAGCAAAGGCAAGCGATTTCCAACATAAATAAAACATTTCCATTAATCAATCAAATAATAACAATAATTATAATAATCGAACAAGGTAAAAGAGGATATAAAGCAAAAAAAAAAAAAAAAAAAAAAAAAAAAAAACTTTACCAGCAAAAGTCCAATAAAGCAACACAGAGTGAGAGTGTAAGGCCGATCGAGGAGGTCAGACATTCACCAGGTGTACAGCAAAGCCTCGCTTCACATTGTACTGAGAGTAAAAAAGAACTGAATTGAATGCTCAGCAGCATAGGAACCAGCAGCAAGTTTCTGTTCTTTTCTTTATTGGTCTAGAATCCGCCCCCCCTTCAGATTTGAACGTTTCTTCTTTGTGTTTTGTACCCCTCTGCCATCTGATGAATGCTGCTTGGCAGTACTGATTAAATATAGTTATTTGTATTCCTTTATAGTCATATATAGATAAAAGTTATGTAAAAACATTATGCAAAGCAGTGTAAAATAGTTTCTAATACAAAATGATTCAACATTTTTCTTCCTTTGTACAACCTGTGATGATTTCATGTCACAGAGCCTGTACTATGAGTGTTTTTTTAGTGAGATGAGCAAGCACATGCTAGCAGTAGGTGGAGGAGTATCAAAGGAGGGATGAAAGGATTCACAAAGAAATGAGATGAGTGTTTGAATGGAGAGAGTGGGCTCTCAGAATGGAGCGTTGTCCTGCACTGGGTTTGACTCGTTCGGAGAGTGAGCACTTTCACCATTGGCTTTCCCTCCAACCACCTTATACTGAGACACACAAACAGAAAAAGGAATTCTACTTTAAAATGCATCCGTCAAGTTTTTAGACAAGTACTCTTCGTATTCATGTGGTTTTATATGGCTTTGAGAAAACTTTTATATCATTTTTAGTAAAAGTTTACATTTCATGTGGTGTAATCATCAGGAAAAAGTAATACCATATTTTCCTTGCATCTTAAATATTATTTTAAAAGAGGCCATTCAGTTTTTTGGAGGGTTTGAACCACAAGAAAATTCGTCTCTGAGGGACTTCAAGGGTCCTCTACTTACACTACAGTTCAAAATCTTGGGGCCTTTAAGATTTTTATTTAATTTTTTAAAGAAATCAAAACTTTCATTTAGCAAGGACACATTAAATTGATCAAAAAGTGACAGTACAATTTTACACAAGATTTTATTTTCAAATAAATGCAGTTTTTTTTTTTTTTTTTACTTTCTATTCATCAAAGAATCCTGGAAAAAATGTATTGTGGTTTCCACAAAAATATTAAGCAGCACAACTGTTTTCAACATTGATAATAATCAGAAATATTTCTTGAGCAGCAAATCATCATATTAGAAAGATTTCTGAAGGACCATGTGACAGTGAAGACTGGAGTAATGATGCTGATGCAGATTTTAATAGAAAACAGTTCACAATTTTGCTGTTTTTACTGTACTTTTGATCAAATAAATTCATCCTGGGTGAGCCTAAGAGACTTCTTTTGATAACATTAAAACATCTTACTGAACCCACATTTTTCAATGGTAGTTTATATATGGTTGTTGTTGACTCTTGTTGGATGCACTACATGACTTTGATTTGATGGATGAATATTTTTTTAAATATTTGTCAATTGTATTTTTTAAATAAATTATTAGATCATCTGCCAGAAAAATAAACGTCATGTCATTGACCCAGTTTCAAAAGTGAATTCTTACCTTGATGTTTCCGACTTTGTCCTCAAACGATTTGAAGGTTGGAGAGTTCCTATTTAAAAAACACACATATTAATCCAAGAAATCATAGTGAAAGAAGCATTCAAATTAATTATACATAAGCAAATGTGCACAGAAAAGTAACTGGCAGATAAAAGGTTAAAAGTTTAGACATTTTAGTATTTTTTGCTTTAAATAAAAAATATGTAGTCATTTGTGTGAACATTATCTAATATTTTAATGTCCAATGAATCAGAAACAGTTTGTGTTGAGGGGCATTGTTTTACACTAGTACTTTACCTCATAGTTGGCATACTTATTGAATGGCGAATGGAGTAGTTGCTACTTCGAAAGCATTAAAGGAAGAAAAAGTTGTGTGTGTTAGCAAGCAAGCAGGAAAGCATGTAAGGCAGAGAGATCAACAGGGTTACACCAGACACAGACTGCTATCACATTTCATTTCATTCATGCAAAAGCAGGGTTTTGGAGCTAAAATAACATTAAAATCAATACTAATTTCAAATGATAATAAAAGCATTTTTTTCTAAATTAAATGGGCTTGGTATTAAAAACAGAGCTCTATGTTATGCATTAATTATTTGAAGACATTAATCAGTCTTACCCAAAGGAGTTAGAGAAAGGAAGAGCTCTGTAGACCAAGCAAAGGCAGCGTTTAAAAAGAAACGGGAATACAAAACCAATCAGATTGGGAGTTAAGCATGACCAGAGCAAGCAGGAAGAACAAATTATGAGAATTACTGTTTGTACTGATATAGAGGACTAAAGGGTGAATCCACTGACTACTTTTATTGGGATGAACATGAATAGATGTTATTTACACAGTGAATAAATTTGAGTGATGTACTTATTTGTCTGATGAATGAAGGATGAGGTTTAAAAGGACAGAGCAGTGAAGGTTTCATTTATAAAACATGGCTGAAGCTTTTAATCTGTTGAATGAAGCTAATATCTTCTTTCTGTCATGTATCATAGCCGTCTCATGATTTTGAAACTGATAAAGGAGTCTCAGGCACTCTGACGACCAACTAACAACATGATGTTTTAAAACACAAGCCTTCATAAAACTCCATATCTTCTGACTTCTGTTTGAGTTAGGGGTGGTGAAGGAAGTTTAATTAATGTGTGCAAATATTGATAGGAACTAGAAACCGAAACAATGTAGTGAAGTGAAGCCAGGAGAACAGGTTAGGGAGAGCTTCTGATGGTGGCTGCACTGCATTAACACACTCACTGTGGATAATCACGGCTTTATCGTGATGATGAATGACAGTAGGATCTCGTGGACTCGTGGATCAATAACCAAAGAGAGCTGGGACAGTTTTCAGTTTTCAATACAATCTTTTAGAATGACTGTTCGCACTGAGATTTCATCAGATTTCGAACCAAATTTGTAGGTTTTTCAGATTAGATATTTTTT
Source organism: Gila orcuttii (assembly GCA_026230005.1). Classification (NCBI taxonomy): domain Eukaryota; kingdom Metazoa; phylum Chordata; class Actinopteri; order Cypriniformes; family Leuciscidae; genus Gila; species Gila orcuttii. The sequence goes on along the minus strand of JAPDVR010000021.1, from coordinate 24,003,876 downwards.
TGCCATTAAAAATCAACGAATTTGAGTTGGATTTGTACTGCGTGTGTGAACGAACCCAAAGACAAAATGAAAAAAGTAAGAGGCACGTGATGAAGTCCATGAAATGCCACACATGCAAATGCAGTTTAAGATAAATCATGTGCAGTGTTGACACAAATAAACTGAATTGGAGTTAGACAAAATAATTAACAACGACATTAACAGGGAACTATTAGTAAATCTTATTGTATTATTATTGTCTTCGATTTCATAGTACCCCAAGTGATTGCAGTGCCACTGTTCTTAGTGACTGGAATAAGAGTACAAGAGAAAGACAGGAAGAACACGGGTGGGCATTTTGACTTGTGCATTACCTCATGTCACCCAGTTTCCTGCTGATGGCCGTGCCAACGGTGGAGAGGGCGGCTGATGTCTTCTGTCCAGCCTGAGACAGCGTTTCCTGAGTCTTTTTATACCTGTGAGAGGAAGAGCACAGAGAGAAGAGGATGTAAATAAAACTAAAAAAACATGTGAAACTCATTAATGTCCACGAACTTCTCCACTTTTCAGGAGTTAGTCAACATGACCGCAGCTTCCAGATGACAAAATCAAGTCAGATACCCTTTAAGGATGCACGATATATCGGCCACCATATCGTTATCGGCCGATATATGTCTATTTTAAAGTTATAGTTATCAGCCCAATAAGAAAATCTGACCGATATATTAAAGCCAATAAATAATGGATTATTTCCTTCTGCTGAGTCACAGATTTTAGAAATGGATTTTAATGGTGAGACCTTTGTTTCTTGAATCACTAATCAGGTTCTCAAATTATATAAAAATTTGGATTTAGACTTATTGGCCAATATATCGGCTTTCAAATATAAAAAAATATATATAGGTTATCGATATCGGTATTTATAAAAAAATTATATCGGTGCACGCCTACAAAAAATAAATGGCATATGCTACTGTTCAAAAGGATGCATAAAAATTGATTAAGTGACAGTAAAGACATTTATAGCATTACAGAACATTTCTATTTCAAATAAATGCTGTTCTTTTTTATTTATTAAATAATCCTCAAAAAGAGAGTATCACCACAAAACATCTACAGAGTAAGCACATTTGCAATCGCAATTCCCACTACTAAAAAAAGCAATATAAGACTGTAATATCTAAATAATAACCCATCAGCAAAATATCCACAAAGCACAGCAAGCCACCCTAAACCAATCCTTTAACCCTTCAAGACCATAATAAAACCAGAAAACAACCTTTAAAACACACAAAATGAACGTAAAGAATGAAGTAACTCACACTTCAGAGCTGGTAATGTCATCCAGAGTGGAAGAAGCTGAAACATAGCTACAAACGAACAGGGTAATACATTCAAATCTCCACTCTCACAACCACAAGGTGCTATAAACACACACATGCAGACAACATTTTCATTTTTAAATAACGATTATACAGTTATGCTGCCTCACAAGCAGAATGCAGGCGCTGCTAAACTGCACAGTCAGCAAAGAAATGGCGGTTTAATTCTTACACACTCAAACTCCAGGCATTTAACTTAAGAAACGCATGTGCTCAAATAAGATGTGTGAGTATATTTCAGCTTTCCAAGAAAAAAAGTGACATTATAAGCTGCCTTAGCTTTTGGGAAAACAAGTAGCATGTTAGCGTGCAGGATATTGCAAAGTAGGTCTTGATGTAATATTCATGACTACAGCAAGTATGGTTTCAGGAAGCATCAATTGGTCTGTATTGATGCAGACGTGGCATTCGTTCATCTAAAAATGACAAGACTTTCCTTACACAAACATATGCTCTCTGTCTGTAGACGTCTCAGTCTGGATGTGGGATTCAAACTGTGTGTAAAGAGGGAAGTGGGAGATCTCTCACACACTCGTGATAATATGGCCTGTCTGACAGGTTCAGCTATGAACCTGCAACTACACCAGGACTGCCGCTATGATTCTTGGGACCCGGGGGAAAACAGAGGCCCTTAGTGACCTTAGTCTCATCACAGGGCCTGATTTAAGATAATCATCTATGTAGCAAAACCTGTTAGTATTACTTTAATTACAAATTATTTTTGTGTTTTTGCGCACAAAAAGTATTCTCGTTGCTTCTTAACATTAAGGGTAAACCACTGTAGGACATGGACTATTTTAACTTTGTCTTTACTATCTTTCTGGGCCTTGAAAGTGGCAATGATGTTGCTGACTATGGCTGGTTCAGAAACCTCTCGGATTTCATCAAAAATATCCTAATTTGTGTTCCGAAGATGAACGAGTTTGGAACGACATGAGGGCGAGTAATTAATGACAGAAATTAAATTTTTGGGTGAACTAACCCTTTAAGGGAAAAGGTTAAGGTGCTTTATGCAACAGGGCACTGAATTTTGGCCTTTTTGATATGGTAAATCAAGCAAATTGTCAGCGATATGCCCTTTTATAATTGGCAGAGTAGGCTGGTGCACCATTCGAAGGTGTGGGGTCAGTAAGATTTTAATAAGAAATTAAAAATTTTATTTATCAAAGAGACATTAAACTGATCTTTTTTAAAGAGTTAAAGACATTTATAATGTTACAAAAGATTTCTATTCCAAATAAATGCTGTTATTTTCAGCTAGTAAACTATATTAAATTGTAATATTTTTTCACAATATTGCTGCTTTTACTGTATAAATAAAAGGCAGCCTTGGTGAGCCTTCTTTCCAAAACATTTTTAAAAATCGTATTGACCCCAAACATCTGAACAGTATTGTAAATTAATGAAGCGATTAAGTATTTACACAGACACACACACAAAAAAAACTTTGAACATCTGAAGGTGAACAGCTGATTCAAATTTCAGTGGCTATTAATTCAGGGTACATGAAAGCGGCAGAGCATTTAAAGAAGGAAACATCTGTATGATGATCCTGTTTGTTTCAGAGATTAACTATTTGCATGGGTGGACAAAAAAAATCAGACTGTGAAGGGAAAAAACAGAAGAGTCAAAAATATGTGACACGATTCAGTGTTTCAGAAGCCCAGTTAAACTAAAAATAGAAAAATTCTCAATTTTCTTTTATTAACAGCCTTTTTCTTTCAATAATGCAAAAGGTTTCAGTCAGTCTCTGAGTGGAGAATCAACAGGGCTGAAAAATGCATGTATTGTAGAGCAGGTTAGAGTCGGTGCTACAGGAAAACCAGATAATAGCATTTCAAAAACAATCAGTCTCAATTTGAGAGACAGGTTTTAGTTATTGGTGTCAGACTGTTATGAATGGTTCATTTAACACATCAATAGGCAGAGCATTTGAACACCTGAATCTACATTTTGATATACTGAATCCACTGATTTGTGATCAACAGGCCAGAAACCCCCACCAAGGCATCAGTTATGTTTCCTCCTGAAACACGCAGTTTGATGGTGAGAAGGGTTGAGCTCTGGAATCAGGTGTTCAAGTGCTTCATCCCCATTGACGTGTAGAGAGTAGGTGAGAGGAATTCATGCTTTCACTGCAAATACACTGGATACGTGCCGATGTGGTCAAACACTCACACATCGCACCCTGTAACCTTGGCATTCCACTGGCCCAGTTTCTCTGACATCTTCACATAGCTTAAAAACACAGACATGGTTATGTGCTGCCTGGAGCAGAGCACATAGTGAACATCACTAAAGCAAAGTGTGGTGTTACTGATAATCCAAAAAATGACTGACATTCTCGGACCAATAACTTCCCTGTACCAAAGAGTATAGAAGAACAAGAGGCGAAACTCTGATGCTTTTTTGGTAACAGCCACTAGGCGGCGCTTCGGTAGCTCGGCCACCATTTTGGGGTGAAAATTCCAACTGGATCACTGGACAACAGCACAGATAACAGTTGCTTTATTGAGTATTTACATTTTATGCAACTTTACACATTTACTACTATTATTAGTTACCAACTCCACTAGGCCTGAAATATATTTTGTACGTTTTACCCATACAAAAATGTAATATATGGCCATATATGTACTTATATTTTAAATAGCATGACATATATCTATACATATATTTGACTTATCTGAGAACACAATAAATGCCTGCAACATATATGAACATTTATGTGTCCAAACATGTGAAGAAAATATTTGAGTTCATCCATATGATACCATATATCTGCATATATTACAGTATAGTATTGTTCCTCACATACACACATATGGACAACATTAAGTATAAATATGTGACATATTTGTTTCCCACATATTTAAAGCTGCAGTCCGTAGCTTTTCCTCTTTGTCGCCATCTCTGTTCGAAATCTGTAATTGCAGTTTTTCGCGGAATTATAAACTTTACGTGAGTTGTACATCGGCATGAAACAGCGCGGATGAACACAATGTTTTGAGGAGACTGCGCTTTTGTCAATCGGCCCGTCGGTGTGGATATTGCCATTGAGAATCACACAATCTACTTTTTGGAAGTACAGTATGACCAACATAAGAATTTGTCATCTGAACAAGTAAGTAACATCCACTTTTGTTCTGATCAACTAAGGGGGAAAAAAGCATAACATCTTACGACAGGAAAATTTTCACTTTACCGATCCGATTCAGCTCCAATGCTTGGCAACGGAGAAGGCGGGTTTGGTTTTCTTGGAGTAGAAGTGAATTGCTCCCTCTCATAGCTAGCACAAAATAATTAATATTTACCATAATAGCAAAACGAAAAAAGCCACAACAAAGGAAACTCCGTAACTGTGTGAATTAAGTGAACAAGTGCTACTGTTACACGATTGAACTATTGAAAATTCTGACCTGTCCAGCAGAAAAAAAGCCGTCTCTGCGTCCGTTTTGAACCCCTTCAAATCACGGAGTTCACGCCACCTTTCAAAAGCCCTGCCGATGTTTATCCTTGTTTTCGCGTAGGCCCGGTTGCAGTCTCTTTTTACCACTCCGAAGTCCAAAATTCTTTTGGGTTTTACAACGGGTGAATCTCCAGTTGCACTGGTGATTGTCGTTTGAACCTTTCTGAATCCGCCATAACTTTAATTATTTAAAGTGCTGTGAGAAAAGGCAAAAAAAAAAGGCTTCCACCTCCAACATCCTCACACGCAATATAGCCTACTAGCCGAAACACCTTCTTTATGTGACATAATGACGCAAAGACATGCTCGAATTTCCCGCGGAAATCCACCAGAACCACTGGAATTAAAATCATTATTACAAGCTAACCGTTTTGAATCGAGCTAAGGCAAGAAGATATTTTTGAACACTGGTTGGTTATGTTTTTTATTATTATTATTATTTTGGATAATTTTTAACCCAAAAAAGTTACGGACTGGAGCTTTAATAAATGTATGTAAACATACATGCATGTGATACTGATGCATTGAAATAAGTACATGCACATATATGCGTCTTAGGCTACATATATTTAAGATTTATGTGCATATATGGGAAAATATATGGAACTTACATGAAAATGGCCATTTTTGCTATATAGTTTCATATATGTCTATGTATTTTATATATATGAATGTTGCATATATTCTCATGTAGGCAGCAGACATACATGGGCACTGACATTATATATGTAATTTACTTATATTGACATATATTACATTTCTGTATGGGTAATCCCCTGGATCATGCTACAAACATGATGATCTTATAGAACATGATGGACAGTGGCTGTGTTTTTTTTTTTACATAGTGGTCATTAATATAAGATAGTAACTACTGCAAAAAAAAAAAGACTGTAAAGCTATTCTATTGCTGTTATATATAAATATTGTCCAACGTTCCCAATTATCTGATATAGCATGTCCTTTACTTTTATATGTTGGTATTAATTCAGTGTTTGTAATGCTAATACTAAAGGTTTTGTGGGAAAAAAGTAGAAAACTTGTCTAAGTCTATGAAATAAACTGTTAAAAGGGATTTGATGATCACTAGCCTAGTGATTGTACTCTGTTGTCATCATTCAGTTTGAATTTGATCTTTAATGTAACGTTACTTTAAAAAAAAAATTACAATTGCAGCTGATATTGCCATAGCGACAGCAAAAAGCAAGTGGATAGTGATGGGAAGTCCGGCTCTTTTCAAAGAATTGGCTTTTAGAGCGGCTCGTTCGCGAACGACACATCAACACTAGTGGACTGCCGAGTCGCTTTCACCCCAAAATGGCGGAAGCGTAGCGCTGCTGCTGGGCTCTGGTGTTGCAATGGAACGTTCTATTGAGTTTCGCCTCTTGTTCTTCTATAGTCTTTGCCTGTACTGACAGACTGATATACTGGCCAGGCAAATGAACATTTATAATATTATACTTTGCAGTATATTACCTTAGCATTAAATGTTATATTACCGTTCACCTATAAGTTTACCCATCTATGGTGACTTCCACTTCTATGAAGGACAGAAATGTGAAAAAGGTCCATTATTGACCATCAGCCCCCTCTAAAATATTGTTAATGGCATTGGCTTAAAAAAACATAGGTTATTTTAAAGCTTGCAGGCAAATTGGATCTTTGATTTAACATACATTTGATCCACCTACAGGATCAAAAACAGCAAACATCAAGCATCTATTGTTTCTATCTAAAACCTCCAGAGTCACATTCAAACCACTGGCCATGAGTCCCAGCTTGGAACACAATAAATAGTGATGATTCATGAGTCGACTACAATCCTCCCACAGAGCCTTTTGAAGCCAGACTGCCATTTTTTCAACTGATAAAACACTTACACTGAAGGACTTTCAGCTGATGACATAGATGCCCGCCCATAATATACACAGAAAAACACAGTCATCTCCGCTGCCTAAACAGGCACTCAAAAAGCTTTTTCTAATGCTTTCATGAGGTAATGTACAATCCTACAGAAAATGCATCTAGACAACTGTGACTTTATTTTTAGGCTGATTTCCAGCAGGATAAAGCGAGGGGAATGTGTGTGAGCCGGAGGAGAGCGAATTGAGGGTGGATCAGCTCAAAAAGGTTCAGTTCTGCCATGAATTCCTCCGCTGATGGCACCAGCTAACAGCTTGCAGCAACAGGATCTGCCATCATACAGAGTCGTTACCCAACTGCCACTTCAACAAACCTTTTTTGTTCTGAATTTTGTTACATTTTGTCCAAAATTATGTCAAATCACTGTCATTCCTGAAGAGTCTGTGAAGCGGGTTTAGGGTTCGACTTTGCAGATGGCATCCCAGTCACCTCCTGAGTTTGAGTAAGCGGGACATGTAGAAGGAAGGCATCCTTACGCGTTTGAGGTCTGGACGTCCTGCCAGCTTTTAGAGATGTTCTGTTTGAACTCGCTCAGGGGGCTGAGTCCCAGTTTCCGCTTCAGCTCCGCCGAATGGCGCTCTTTAGCCGACAGCACCTGCCGCAAGGTGTGGATCTCCTCCTCAACCTGATACCAGGATGTCACAGACTTTTTTTAGAGAGGTAAATAACTCCTCAACAGGAATATATATTTTTTTATTTATAATTAAAGGTGCTGTATGTAACTTTTTAACTCTACTAAAGCATACAAATACCATAATATATTTGCATATATTGAGGAAACATGCTTAGTTCACATACTCGTTTCTCTGAAAAACTCTTCTACAGCCAGTTACTTTGAAATGTGCGTTTCCAGGCTGGAATGTTTGTTTTTGTTTTGGTCTGTGATACTGCACGTTGCCAATTTGCCAATTTTCATTGTCCATTGCGCTCGTTCCTGTTGCGTGTGCTCGAACTGGCAACCCATGTGAGCATCGTCAAGTCTGAGGAGGAGGTGGCGGGAGAAACAACGATCTGCGATATTTTGAATTTGGACTGTAGTCCCTATTTCAACCACTAGTTGTCATTCTTACAGACTGCACCTTTAAACAACCTAATTTGAAGACCTACTGTATACGAGAAGATGAGCACATCTTCAAACTCATGGTTCAGTATTGCAGTGTCATGCAGGGACTGTAGGCGTTTACCTTGGTGAGTTCCAGTCTCAGTTCCTCGGCCTCCTCCTCTGTCAGACCTGGGGGAAGAGTCTCTGGACTCACAGCTGCTGCTCCCCTCTCTTCAGGAACGTCCGAGAGAGAGTCAGAGCCCAGGCCTTTATGTGGAGAGTTCAGATTGATGTCTGAAAGAAAGAGAGTGTGTTGAGTGGCATAAGTTAAAGGTGAAGTGCATATTTTCTGTGACGCTATACAGAAATGTAAAAATTGTGATCACAGAATCCCACCAATAAGAATATATATATATATATATATATAAATTGTTTTTTTATTGATTACTTTTTGCAGATACATTTAAATGTTAAAGCCTTTCTTTTCTGGGAAAAAAACAAAACAAAATGATGACTCATTCTGCACGCTCACAGATTTTTGACCAATCAATCGTCTAAAATAAGAATGTCCCTGTAATACTACCTGCGACAGACTAGTGAGTAGAAAATCATGGTTTCGTGGATGTGACAAATCTTTTAAAGACATGAGTCTTTCCATTTGTTCCACCCAAACTTCCTTTTTCAATAGTAAATATGTCACCACAGAAAGAAAAAAGTATAAAAGAGTATAATCACTCTTCACATGAGAGTAACTCCCATTCAAAGCAAAAGAATAAACAGCTAAGAAAATAAATAATGTACAGTATACAGACACACACACACACACACACACACATACATATACATATAGATAATAAACAAAACCAATATACAGTATGCTGTTTAAATATTTATTGTGCATTTTAAGCCATTTAATACAGTTCAAATGTTTGATCAAACTGTGCCCAATTTAGGTCAGGCTGTGACAGAGAGGTCACGTGGGGTGTAAGTTATATTAATGAGACATGTCATCAGCCCCTCACTGACCCTAAACTGCCCATTTAAATAGCATCACATAATGTGACCAAAGACAAAGGACCGGTACTGTAGTAACTGTTAGGTTAATGTTAAAATACCAAATCCAAGTTGAAAATCATCACGCCATAAAGCCGAGCAAAGGCACCATAACTTTCCTACATCATATCTTTGATTTCAATGTAAATCAAATAACTGAGAAAGAAACACCTCCACTCAGCCGCGACGTGTTTTTGCCGTGCATTAGTAACCTGATCGCCTGCCCTGCCCTGATCTCCCCTTCACCGCCACATATTCACCACGCTGGGATCCAGAGATAAGGCTACATTTACGCTACAATACGCGATAAACGTACTTGCTGCTCTATCAATCCAATGTATCGTGTTCGATTGCTTTGCTTTTGTTTACCTTGATTGGCGGAATCCATGTCGTCAGTTTGGATCTTTAAAATGTTGCGTTGACAGTTACGTAATTCAGAGGACTGTGCAAAAAACTACGTGTCTTCTCTCTTCTATCAAAACATCCAAAGGCGCTTGACAAGCCAACACAAGATCCCGAGCGAACAGCCAACTCAGCTTGAAGAGCTGCCCAAGTGCCTTTCTTTCCGGCGCCTTGAGATGACGTCTACTAGCGTCCCTTTTCCTGCTATCAACAGGAAAAGGTTAGCTGAGAAAAACACATTACTGCTGTTTGGGTTTAGGAAAATCTTGCATATCATTACTTAAGAGAAGCATGCCATTTCTATAGAACAAACCGTCAGAAATTGCACGCAGGCTATTAAACTGTGGTTATAAGAGGACATTGAGCATTCTTTGAATTATTCATCAAATCATGTGTCTTGACAATTCGTTTGTTCTACAGAGCATCAGCGATATGCGATAAAGGCTCTTTTGTCTTTGTAGAGAATCAATCGACCCTGTTAACAAAGCCGTTCTGAACGATTCGTTCACGAATCGAACTGATTCGGTTATAGCAAATCTCGCATCAACAGCTCACCGACTTTAAAGTCACCATGAAATCAATATAAGAATTCTTATTTTATGGAATGTTGCAGTGTTTATTATAAATGATTTATCTGGGCTGTGCATATCATTTAAAATAATAATAATAATAATGTACCCTTCTTTGTAAACTTTAATCAAAATAACTTCCCCTCCCTCTTGCAGTGACATATGGGGTGCTTCTTATTTCTTATTTGTGGATCCTCATTTTCCTTTTCTCGAGTCTCAGCTCCACCCCCTGTAGGATGCGAGGAAAGAAAACGAGGATGGAGGAATCGAAGGAAAGCTTAAAGGGTTAGTTCACCCAAAAATGAAAATTAAGTCATTAATTACAAACCCCCATGCTGTACCAACCTCGTAAGACCTTCGTTCATCTTTGGAACACAAATGAAGATATTTTTGATTAAATCTGAGAGGTGGATCACTCCTCCATAGGCTTCCTAAGGGAATGAAACTTGACGGCCCAGAAAGTCATTAAAGAAAATGTTTAAATATTCCATGTGCCTACAGTGGCTCAACTATAAGTTTATCAAGCGACGAGACTACTTTTTTCCCCCCAAAAAACATAAATAACGACTTTATTCGACTATTCCTTTTCTTCCTTGTGGGCCTGAGACGAGAGTTCAAGAGATTTCCACGACGCATGCGCGAGAACTGAACAAGAAGTATTAGAAAAAGAACGTCCTCTTCTCAGTTCTCTCGCATGCGTCGTGGAAATCTCTTCAACTCTCGTCTCAGGCCCACAAGGAAGAAAAGGAATAGTTCTAATAAAGTCGTTATTTATGGGTTTTTTTTCGGGAAAAAAGTAGTCTCGTCGCTTGATAAACTTATAGTTGAGCCACTGTAGGCACATGGAATATTTAAACATTTCCTTTAATGACTTTCTGGGCCGTCAAGTTTCATTCCCTTAGGAAGCCTATGGAGGAGTGATCCACCTCTCAGATTTAATCAAAAATATCTTAATTTGTGTTCCGAAGATGAACGAAGGTCTTACGGGGTTGGTACAGCATGGGGGTGAGTAATTAATGACTTAATTTTCATTTTTGGGTGAACTAACCCTTTAAGATCACTCTAGTGTCACTTCCCTGCGTCATCAGCTGCGCTCAAGGGATCTGCCCTTATGTTGTTAAAGTGTGGTTATTTAAGAAATTAATAAATAATAACAAGCAAGATGCCCTGTTGATATATTTGTGATAAGATTTATGTAAACTGCAAAGGTAAAAAAATAAATTAAAAATATTGTGACAGATGTGAAGGGGGAGGAGAATTTATATGTGCGTCAGGTTTCTTGACAAAAAAAAAAACTTCCACATAGGATGTGTATCCTCGCTCATGACTCCTCTGGAAGCTTAGCTTCCTCACTCCTTGTTCCTTGCGGTGCAATTAGAGAATTGAGATGTCCTTCAAGATGGCTGAGCTCGATTGGTTTCCGGGTCATAGGATGGAGGACAGAGGAGCGGGGAAACGAGGAGGGATATTGAGAAGCACCCCTCTCCTGTGTTCACTGGCGTGAGGGCGGGACAACCTGGCACTCACATGAAATTACAGCAATAGAAAACAACAACCATCCAATCTAATCAATTACCGACAAAAAAAATCAAGTCCTGTACTAATTTTTTTCTTGTTTGAGAAGCCATTTCACTCAGATATATGTCACAATAGGGAAGAGAAGACTATCGCAACTTTTGTTTCATGCCGAGCCCTGACACGACATGCAGAAGTGAGAATAAATATTGTGGCCACATAAGAATTCATTCTCACGACTTGATCGTGGCCACGTTTTATTAATTAATTCTCTCATTTTTGCAAAATCATGGCCATGTTGTACTAATTAGTTCCCTCATTTTAATCTAGTTAAATCGACAATTTAACTAAAATGAAGGAACTAATAGTTAATAAATTGTGAAGGAGTTTTTAATTCGTGGGCACAATATGTTGTTTTATATTTGTTATGACAGTGATTTTCTAGGCTATTTTTGTCAATTTTACATAATGCACAGCTCAAAGCAGTTAGGCAGTCAATCCAAACAAAAATTGACAGTTAAAGCCAGAAACTCTTAGGATTACACTATTTATACAAACAAATTCATCAACAGATAAGAAAAGCCTTTTATTGAATATAACACTACTGTAAAACAACATTTCATCCATTCATGACAACCTAGGGTGGGAGATGGGTGTTTAGAACTCAAGGTAAAATACTGCCTTGAAGCACTCTTGTAACAAATGGTGAGGATTGGAGAATTGTCATTGACTGTTTTTGCAAGACAGTTATTGAACGAAAAAACAAAACCAAAAATAAGCAGACATGATGTTTTAATTATTTGCACAAACACAGGGAAAGTTTTGTCAAGAACCAAATGGAGGAGATGGTCCACATGACCCAATTCTGTCATCATTCTTGCTTTGAGCAGAAGGGTCACTTCTTATTAGGTGCAATGAACCAGGAGAAGGAGAATCAGAGATGAATCGGCTCACTGATGACCTGGAGGGTTCAGTCCTTCTTCTGGCTCACAGGTTTGCCAGGCTGCAAAAAATGAGGTAAAGTGACTTTCATGCATGAGCATAGAGACATTTTACTAATCCAGTCTTATCTTAAACCTTCCTCAATTTAAACACGAATCTTTGGCTTTGATTTTATTTGTATAGCTATTCAAAATAACATGTGTCTCTTCACCTCTGCTACATACAAGTAAGGCACTGAATGCTTCCCCATATTCGCTGTAGGATGACCAGAAAGGCCAGGAAATACAGGGCTAGAGTGAAAACCTGAGGAAAGATGGAAAAGTATTATCACTGACATGTATGTCAATAGCAGTATGACTGGGAATGAGATCAAAAACCACAGATGATGGTGTTTATTATGTCTTTAAGTTATTGAAATGTCCAGAAAACGTTCTTGAAGACTTTGACTGAAATTGTAGACCCACACGGCGAATGTGATTCCACCAACTACAACATGTAACTGGATCAACATCTTTGTTGATTTTGGAACAACATTTCAATCAACCAATCAGTTTTGAGGGACAAGTTTACAGTTTATGTCAAGTTTAGGCTTACAACCTTAACACTGCTTCTACATCAGTGTTATTCACCTATCATTTCCCTCTGATTTTAAGGAAAAGTTATGGGTATGGGTATCAAAATATGTTGATCTAGGAACATGTCTTACTTGGCAAAATCACGGTGACCAGATGGACATACTAGGAGATGAATGTATACCTGTGAAGTGCTTAAGCTATTCTTCTCACAAACAGCCACTTTTCTGATGTCTCTACACCCATCTTCTTGTTCCCAATTGTCCTCCGGTGTCTCCGGTGTTGGATTTGTCATCTCAGAAGGTTCTGATTTCAGATCCTGATCTGGTTCAGGGTCAGGTTCTGGTGTCAGAACTGGTTCAGTTTCAGATTCGGGTTCTGACTCTTGTTCATCGGGAGTTTCTTCCACCTCTTCTTCAACTGTAAAGTTTCCAGTATTAATCAGAGGAGTTGTAAAAATAAAGGATATTAGTTAATCTATTGGGTCTCTGATGCTCACTCTCCAAGAAATCCATCTGGTGCAGAACTCTCTCTTCTGCATCGAAATCCACTTTGTAGTGATTCATGTTCTCATAATCAGGATCCAGGGCCTCCAGAGTGAAGCAATTAGATGCTTCACCAAACCTTCAGAGAAAATGACAGATACTGTTGATTGTTAGATGAATCATCTGAACAATTTAACTGATGCTAAATTTGCTAAAAAGATGAGACTTACTTCTCAATAAGATCTTTTGAGGTCTATTAGGAAGAGATAAAAAAAATATATATATCAAACGTTGCATGCTTGACATTCAAAATGGAGGATTACTGAGGAGCCCCAAACAAAAGATATAACACCTGGACAAAAGAAGCCATCTCTGGCTCCTCCATGGCATTCTGGGCTTCCTGGATCAACTTTGAGTTTGTGTCCACATGCTCACTGTAGGTTTGCAGTAAAGATTTGGCCCAGCCACTCTTTTCTTCCTGCTCAGAAGTGATTTGTTGGGTCATGATCTTACGACGTTCCTCCAGAATGGCAGACATGTGATCAAACTTCTCACACAGAATCTGTTTCTGAATCCTGCTGTTTTCCTGTAAGCATTAATGGATAATCTGTTTGATGTTAAATGTCTTTTGTGATGTTTCATTGTGTAACATTGTAAAAGTAATTTCTTCAGAAAGATCCATACAAACCTCTATGTTCTTGCAGAGTGCCTCTAGTTCATTAACAAATGACTGAACACGGTCATTTGTGGCAACCAAAGAAGCAACTCTGTCATTTAGTTCAGCCTACAAGAAGTGAAATTAATGAATTGTTCTGAACGGTGTAGAGATGTAACACGACAAAACAAATATAGGCCATACCTTCTCTTGCTGGTAAACTTCAGGCAGGGGAACTACTTGGCAGTTCTTGTGTGCCCCAAACACCTTACAGAGAGAGCAGGTGGGCACCTGACACCTGATGCAATAAATATTAAGCTTCTCGTCTTCATGCTCTGCACATTTAAACTGTGCAAGAGGCTTCGGGGGTGGAGGCCTAGAGCTAGAAACACACTGATTTAAATTCAAGATCAGGTCAAAGTGTTTAATACACCATATACCAACAACCAAAGCGTCACTATAGAAGGGGCTATATATTAACCAGAATCTTTTATTGATAACTTTGAATTTTAACCAGACAGGGGTTAGATTAAGCCAGGATTAGGCCTTGGTTCAATTAGGGCATTTAAAGGGACATTGTGTAGGAATTTCTCCCATCTAGCGGTAAAATTGTATTTTGCATTCAAACTAATTGTGCTCTCCAGCGCCTCGCATTTTCAAATGCGTGTTGCATATATACGGTAGCTGTTATGTACCAAAAAGCTATGACAGGATGTCTTCTAATAGCACTTCGTCGAGTTTTCCTTCGGGTGAACAGGTTTGTTATTTCAAACAAACTGCAACTTGACACAACGAACAAACGAATGTTACAGTATGAATTACTGACTGACTTGCCGGGGCAGTGACAAGCGCCTCTCACTGCTCTGCTCCTCCGTTTCTGCTGCTTTCAGTTACGTGACGCTGGCTCTGAACGAAAACGCGTTGTGGAAACGCGTTGGCCTAGTACTTTTTGACCCTCTCTGCTATTATAGTTTTTCAAGATGGCGGAACGACATGGAAGCCTCCGTGGACCTACCCGTCACATGTATATAAAGATAATAAATTCTTCGTTTACGAGGATAAGTCAGATAATTGGCAGAGGTATTTGTACACCATTGAGGACATATTTATGAATGAAAATATTGATTTTAGATAATAAAATACCTAAAAAACTACACATTGTCCCTTTAAGTAGATTTTATAACTGTGTCTTATATTTAAAAAAAACATTACTGATGTGCATCTTGAGAAAAAACAATAGCACTGACATATTTCAAGATAAATCAGTGCAAGTTGTTTTCAGTTAAAACAGCTCAAACACATATTTCTATAGACACTAAATGATCAAAATAATTAAAACGATGCTGAAAAACCTGTTTACACAATCTACTCCATGCCTTCTGTTATCTGATTGATAGTTTATTCTTTTTTTAACACAAGTAAAATATCTTTTTATTGCAAAAATGTCCCTCTTCAGGTGTCATTTTGCTGTGAAAGTTTTTTTCTTATTCGATTTTTATAAACATTTACTTGACCAAAGCAACTTATGTTTACTTGATTATCCATTATCTTAAAAAAAAAAAAACATAAAAATGTCAGTTGACAGCGAAATTTTGTGCTCTAAAACCCCCCCACTGATGGAGAAAGTTGCAGGAGGCCCAGAAACCCCAGCGCTACCCCTGTTAACTGTACATAAGAAATCTGTTGTATTGTTATAAAAAACGAATTGATTTACATTACAAATTGCATTTTTTTCCCCCTCAGTTAGTTTAAAAAAAAAATTATATTATTAAAAAAAATTCTTCTCAAATATTGACTATATTATATCCAGAGGTGGACAAAGTACACAACTTCCTTACTTGAGTGAAAGTAAAGATACTACTGGTCAAATATTACTCCATTAAAAGTAAAAGTTGTAAAGACCAATTTTTACTTGAGTAAAAGTACAGAAGTACTTGTTTTTAAGTATCAAAAGTTAAAAGTAAATGTCAAAGCATTGTTTTATTATTGTTGCATTGTTGTATGTAATACAGTACCTTATGCCTCTGAATCTATGCCTGCCTACCTACCCTCATATCAATATCAAATTTATTTCTAGAACACAGTTCCGGTATAGTGGGGATTGAATGTGAGATTGAATAAGTGCACTCAATAACGTCCACAATGGTTTCAGACACACAACTGGCTGTTCCCTCAAATAGTGCCCTATTTGAAGTTTTTTGGCTTTTATTATGAATATGTTGGCCTTACTGTTATCTATAAGCTAGTGTGCTCCAAAGCATTGACAAAATTCGCATTTAGAAGACCAAACTTAATGTTAAAAATAAAAATCAAGTTGATGTCAGAAACCAACATCAATCGGGTTCTGACGTCAACCCGACTTTCATTTCCAACCAAAATGCAACCCTTGCAACCAAAATCCAACGTCTGTCTGACATTACTACTTTCTACTCAAGGACATTGACAGAATTGTAGTGGAGTAAAAAGTACGATATTTGTCTTTCAAATGTAGTGAAGTTAAAGTAAAAAGTTTCCAGAAAAAAATAATACTAAAGTACAGATACTCAAGTAAATGTACTTCGTTACTGTCCACCTCTGATTATATCCAATATCATACTATATAAGCCATAAAAGCCTGATGTATAAAATATAAAACTCAACAAAAAACACATCCACAAACTTACAGTATTTACTTTTTTTGTTGTAATTTGTTATATAAAGGTTCAATAATTTGTTCCATTTAAAAAATACTATTACAAAAAAAAAAAATGATTTACTAGATCATCTCTGTTGACAAAAGTTAATCAATCAATACACTCCTGACCTGACCTTTCAGACTCCTGCTTGTAAACATCAATAATGTTCTCCACAAGTAAATTGCGCTGCAGTCCATAAACTCCATGACGGTCCAAGACAACCTCACGCCGACAGGAAGGGCAGCGGAAACGGCCTCCAATTCCAACCTGGAAGAGAGATGGCTGCACATCTTACTCAGCATGCTGTTCTTCAGCTGTCAGCAGGACTTGTGTATCAATTCTTTTTAAGGAAGGAATAAACGGCTAGGATTGTTAACTGGTTTGTTAGACTAATTGGACTCTCATGTACCTCTCTAGAGATGCACCGTGCTTTCTTCAAGGGTAAGATGATCTTACTCTATGGTCTGAATTCTGTGGTTGTGTGAATCTGCGTTTTGTTCTGTGTGTCCTTTCAGAATTGCTGTTTACCCATATGCACTTCTGTAAACTAGTAACTGTGTAATACAGTCCACATAACAACCATTTCCTTGCATTTGCCTTAATCAACACAGACAGTCCTGTCCTCCTGAGCATGAGATAGAGATTGTAAACAGAAGAGTTTGAGACTGATCTCACCAGGAATCCTAAAATAGTCATACTCTTTAATATCTCTCAGCAGCTGAGGCTTATGGGGCGAGTCATGTATTCATGCAACTACCTCGTTCTTGGCTTGAGTTTTAAAGTGACACAGCACCCACTCCGAGAGGTCAAAAGGCAAGTGTATGTGAATTGTGAACTGCAAATCAAATTTGAATTTTCAAGCTTTTTTTTTTGTTCAAAATTTATATAATAAGCAAGTACATCAGAAATCCATTTTCCAAACTGCGTTTTTGTCTTATCCTGAATCACTATGAGTCGACACACCTGTAATAAGTGTAAATGTTCGGACTATTTTAGACTGGTTCGGGTCGGCACCGCTGCGGAGTAGCCCAGTACCTGCGTGACTCATCATAGACATGAACAGAGAAAATAGCTCCGACTACAATGTTCTTCTGCAAGACGCATGGAGTTCTGTTTATTAACCGCTAGAGCGTCAAAGATCACGTACTGCAGCTTTAAGGAAGTGGAATTAAAATGAATTAAAATTTTAAAAAATATATCATATGACCCTAATAAGTGTATTTTAGCTTGTTGAACTAATGTTTTTGAAAGTTTTTTGGATCTTTATATTCTTCACAGATTTATGGACCAGAGTTCATGCATTTCCCTGAATGACATTATCTAAGGAATTTCTCTGAATTGCAATTAACAAAATTTCACTTTCTAAAAATCCAATTCAGATTTTAATTTAACCTCCTGCGCATAATTAATAAAAAAATTAACACATGAATTAAAAGTCCAGTTCTTAAATTCTACATTTTGTCCAACAATAATTCTTAGAGGAGAAGAGATTAACAAGTGTTTTTAGCGTTCCTTTGGACCACCTTCCCAATTTACTCATGGCTTTTAACCTTTGCCTATACGAGGAAGTGTAAGGGAAGACTGGCGAGGTATGAAACTTCAGTTAGGTGCAGAGGAGGACATGGATTATGCTGGCAAAACATTTAGCATTACTAAGGACTCTCTTTTCATATCAATACATCCATTGTGCATTGCATGAGTGCTAAACCCCCCGACGGCTCAAACGCATCAAATGTAGGCCATCACCTATTTTTATACCTCAGATTGCAGGCTGGGGATTGAGTTTAGACATTTACAATCCCCACCTGTTGGGTTTCACATATTAGCATGACAGGTTTCTAGAAAACTGTCTGTTTACTGCAGTCATGGCAGTTACTCCTTGTGTATGTACAAGCACCTTTACGTTATTGACAATCCATAGTTCTTAGCAAAGTTTATGAAGGACACTGGCACCTCATGTCATGTACAGATGAACTGTCTGTGTACACTTAATAAAAAAAATAAAAATAAAAAAAATTAATAATCCGAAGAATAATCCTTTTTCCACTGTAAAGAATCCACAGTGGAAAGGATCCTGTGCACATGGTATTTTGAGAATTTATCGTCTTAACAAAGGCTTGAAAATGTACTTGTAAGCATGTTTCTGATTGTTACCCGTATGAAAAAGAAGTTTATTCAAGTGTGCTATTAGTATATTTCTTTGAAACTAAAAATAAGAAAGTTGACCCAGGAAGGGTTAACAACTGTGAAGCTTTTGGGGTGTTGATGGACTTGATCTACTCCATCTGTTTTGATCATCGTTCTGAATCCCATCTGGGGATTCAGATTTAGCTTTTTGTTTAAAATATTGTTTTTTTTAATGAAACATACCCACATTGAAGTGTTGATAAAAATGACACATGAAGCTAGAATAGAATGTTTTAAAATGCGAAGAGTTAAAGTACAGTTAAAGGTATATTTCAAGTATAAAAAAATAATATAGGAACATAGTCATAAAAAGCAAATATAATGTATAAATACAAAACTATAAGTATGTTGTTTTTCACTTAAAGAAAACGACAAGTATACTTGAAGTATAAAACTACTACAGCAAACTACTGAGAGTATACTTCAAAGTGTACTTTCATAAACTAAAAAATATGCAACAAGTATTTGACTAGTAAACTATCTGTATACTTATAAGTATAGTTGCAGTACAAATGAAAAACGTAGTTGTAAACTAGTTGTGTACTCAAAGTTTACACTTAAAGTATACTAAAAAGTATACTTTTATACACTAAAAAGTGGGCCAATTTAGTCCTAAGTAGTATTGAAACAGTATACTTCTAGTGAATTGATATGAGTGTACTTAGCTTACATAAAGTATACTTAAAATACACTGGAACTTTACTTAAGTATACTTGATCAAATAAAATTGAAGTATACTTGTTTTTCAGAAGGGTAACACAAAATGTTCCTTCATCCACACATAAACCATCCTCCTCTTGGCACACGGTACACACCTGGTACAGTTCATTGGCACACTTGCGGCAGAGGTTGTGCAGACAGGGCAGAATAACGACTGGTTTCGTAAACACGTCCAGGCAGATGGGACAGATGAGTTGTTTCTCCAGCGTCCCCATCGAGGGGTCTTTGTGGTCAGAGCGTATATCCAGTGGAAGAGACATGGCCGTGTGCCCCCGCTGACCCCACACTCACTGGAAAACTAAGTTAGGAGAGCGAAACCACAGCTGAGGAGATGAGACGCCACCGTCTCCATGTCTCTGTGCTGTTCTTATGTGGATTTCCAGTCTCTCGAGGCAGAGGGCAGTCGCTCTGCCCCAGTGCTCCAACAGAACGATGTTGGTTTGCAGCTGGTAATGTGTGCATGTGCCAGAAGGGGAAGGTGTCTGGTTTCTTGCTGGCTCACTGTGACACACCCTACCCTTGATAAGTTGTGCCCATTTCAGGCGGCCAGTGGAATGCTGGGAAATATAGATGATGCCCTTTCTCCTGTTACTCCAGTCATTCATGTCTTCAGTTTTAAAACCAGCCAACAAAGTAAATAATACCAGAATAGCAACAGCATTGGGAAAGAATGTTTATGAAGTGTTCCTGAATCTTTTAACACAAAAACATCTATGCTTGTACGGGTGTATTTGAGTTTCAACTGCTTTCGTCCATACAATAAAAAGCCAATGGGACGACACTTTGTCAAAGTAAAAACATTTTACTTTAATAGATACATAACTTTTCTTACTTTCACTTGAATATGTTTTTGGCTTGATATTCTAACTTTTAATTGAATTAAGATTTATTTCTTGCATCCCTGTAAGTGTCAAAAGCAACATTAGCACTTTATTTAGCAGATCATTGGCTGTGCACAAATACACACAAACACCACAGATACTTTTTAAGTTTCCTTTCACATTTATTTTACAGTTGTAATTCAGACCAACTATCCATGTTACATCTCTCTGACACAATATATTCATGCTACAACAATTTCAGCTGATTTGATCCGGAATGCGCAAAAGAATTCTGTACAATGGTCATTTTCGCTTACACATATTGAACTACGTAATTTAATAATAACAGGGAAATAATAAATAAAATCTTGTTTCTCATCGTCACTATTTCCTTAATTTATAACATGATTCTGTTTAGGTGATGCACTCAGACACAAGCCTCCATTCGGATCAATATCTGATCAATGTTTTTTCATTTATGATCATGAACAAATACAACAAATAATTGGACAGGAAAACTGGGATAATTGAAACCAAAGATAGATCATCTGTGTTACAGTGGAGATTGTGTTGAGAAATAATATTTTGCAAGTAAAAAGCGTTACACATTGTGAACAGTTTTAGAAATGTTTAGAAACATGATCACTAATATAATCTGCCAGTGCCTTATGCTTCAGACATAAATTAATTACAAAATGAAGTCGCTTTGGATAAAAGCGTCTGCTAAATGAATAAATGTAAATGTACAAAAAACAAACTATGAGATACATCTAGACACCTATGAAATATCCACAATGTGAACCTAAACAAATAAAACATACACATTTGGGGTAAATTACACAAGTTTTCTGCACATCCTCTTTCAAGTGCATGTAAATGAATGTTTAAAATACACGTGCCCAACAGTGACAGCTATACATCTTAAAGAAAGGACAACTGAACACAGTACATAGATGGTGGTACAGTGATTAAACTCAGAGCTCAGTTTTAAACAGCACACACACAAACACACATATAGTGTCTAAAACAGAAATTAGGTTTTCCTACTTTGAAGTCTGTATGCTATGGAAGCTTGTTTCAGCCACTGAATAAAAAAAGGTAATTGCCACTTTTCTATCTCACAAATCTGACTTTTTCACTCACAATTGCGAGATGTCGTCTTGTTTTCTTGGCGAAAAAAAAAAGCTTTCATAGCATGTTCACGCCTATCAAAATTAAAATGCATGCATTCAGTAGAATTGCAAGTGTCAGGGTTCCCAAAACTTTCAACCAATGATTTTTCCATGACCTTTCCATTCACCCATGATTACTAGATAAGGCTTTTTAAATTCCTTTTTAGGAGTGTAGCTCATGAAGTTTACTTATTTGCTACATTCCAAGTCACAAATTGAAACTTCCCAGGTTTAAATCCAGGTTTTCCATGGGTGTGGGAACCCTGAATCGTGTATGAATGATATGATTAAAACCAGCGAGCATGAACTATTATAGCCTGAAGGATACAGATCACAGAGTTAGTCATATTTTTTGGCATAATAACAGTAATAATACTGTTAATGAGTATTAACTAGAATTCAATATTATGTAGACCTGATTACATTAAACCAGGCACTAGGGATCAAGATCAAATTATGGGTACAATTACAGCCAAAACAAAATACAAAATGGCCACGTCCATGTCTAGAACTACAGTTGTTAAAATACAATTTCACAAATGTAGCTTACTAAAATGTTTCGTTAATAAAACAACTTTGGGTCAGTGTGAAACTAAAGAATCAGTTAGTCAGTTAACTCAATGTTTCTAAATTATATGGGAAACATAAGTTAACATAATTTATGCAGATGAATGCCTTTACCCACAATCCTCCTGTGCTTGAATTTAATCTAACTGTCTGTCCTTTGAAACCACAAACCTGAAGAATGCAAAACACTAATGCTAGCGCAACCCTTTAACTTAGCAAAGCCTTAAACTGACTGCCATTAATATATATATTTTTCATACTACGGAAGTCAATGGGGACCAGAAACTGTTTGGTTACCCACATTCTTTAAAATATCTTATTTTGTGTTCAACAAAAGAAAGAAACTCAAACAGGTTTAGAACAACTCGAGGGTGAGTAAATGATGACAGAAATTTCATTTTTGGGTGAACTATCCCTTTAAGAATACAGATGGAAATACAAAACACATGTACAAGAATAAATAACCTGGCACAGTCTCAGTATGTATCGGACAATCCTAATCTCTTGTTCCAGTGACTACACACACACACCACAGTAAGACGTGGATGATATTAAGCAATAGTCAAGCACTGCATGATTATATTTGACAGTATCTCCACCGGATGCCATTAACGCATAACCGTCTCACATAAACATTCACAGCATGACACAGCAATGATTCCTCAATCGTGTCCTCAGTGACTACACTACACTGCTTTCCTGTTTAAAAAAATATAAATGTATGTGTACTACTGAAAACCCTTTCATGTTGATGTAACAAAACACTTGAAATTTTAATCTGAAGGATTATATATTGTTACTTTTGCTTAAAAATGGCACAGGTCTCTTTCTTACTAGTCCAGAACATGAGCAGCAATTTTTTGTCAAAGACATAAACACTGTTCAGAATGTGGAAATATGAAAACAACCCAGGACAATGTTTATGATGTGATTGTGAGGTTTGTGCTAATCATATTCATGGAAAGGGCAATAACTTTTGAAAAGTTTGGGATCGGTAAGATTTTTTTAATGTTTTTAAAATATGTCTTTTCTGCTCACCAAGGCAGCATTTCTTTGATTAAAAACTCAGAAAAAAGTGAAATATTATTACAAATGTAAAACAACCATTTTCTGTTTTAATATATTTAATAATGTTTTTTATTCCAGTGATGTCAAAAGCTGAATTTTCATTATCATTACTCCAGTCTTCAATGTCACATGATCCTTCAGAAAACAGTTGTGCTGCTTAATATTTTAAGTTTTTTTTTCTTTCAGGATTCTTTGATTAATAGAAAGTTCAAAAGACCTGAATTTAAAATAGAATTTATTTGAGATATAGAAATCTTTGTAACATTATAAATGTCACTTTTGCTCAATTTAATCTATCGTTGCTGAATAAAAGTATTAATTCCTTAAGAAAAAATCTTACTGAACCCAAGCTTTTGAATGGTAGTATTTGAATGATTTGACAACTTCAACCGTTATCAAGTTGTTTCCAGTCAGTTAGTGTAACACCAGCTTCATTGGCCATTATCATAGCTGAATGCAATAGAACATACAAAAATATTTGTGTATGTCCTGTTGTTACGAATTAATTCTCAAATAAGATTGATCAAAATGATCTTCACTGATCATGTAGACAAATGCAGTGTAAAAGATGAAGCATGGATCAAAGCAGGAAGACTGTATGGACACTGTAAGAAAGTCCTTGTGTGTGTGTGTGTGTGTGTGTGTGTTGAATATAAGTAGGTTTGGGGATGATAAAGGTAAAAGGCAGATAAAAATAACAACTCGCTTCTTGCCCTGTACAGTGGAGCATATAAGGTTTTTCAACAGAAGATCTGGAACTAACTAACCCCCTCATCCTCTTCCTCTGGATCACTCATTCCCCACCGAGACCTCTTCCGGGGATGGTGGTCCCATGTGTGAGAGAGCGAGGGAGGTTTTAATAGCTGGCGTCTGTCCGGTAGCTGGTGTGGTAAGAGTCTGCGGTCAGCTGAGTGGTCTCTGTGGCAGAGGACGGCTGCATCACGATGGGGCTGCTGCCATCTGTGGAAAACAGACACCTACTTTATAATATGAACAGCTAATAGCCCAAACTGAACCCTGTTGATAAGCATTTCAGGCAGGATTTTAAGTGCCAGGAAGCCACATCAAATGCTGAACGGACCTTTGAAGGCATTTAACTGCAATTGTAAGCGAAACAGGCAATAATGTTGGGCGGGAATTGATTTTATCCATTTGGATTTGATTGAAACCAATGATACTATTGACCTACCTGCGCGGCCTTGGTTATGCCAGCAGAAAAGAAAAGTTTCATTTCAGAAGCAGATAAAATTATGACATTGTCATATGAATTAATCAATAGTACCAGGGACATTTATTGAAATGTCCAATGAAATTGTTTGATGAATGTAGTTTTATTTCTAGATGCATTTCCTTTTGAAACAGGAAGTAGGGGAGGGGGCATAATGAAGGTGTTTAAAAAAAAAGATTAATAGCATTTCGTTTTTAGACCACTAAACTTGAGAAGAACCAATATTAAAATTCTGTCTGATACCAATAAACTGATAAATATTAATGCTATAGCCAGTAACCAATAAATGGGTGATATTAAAATTATTTGCAATTTGGTCAAAAATAAAATAAATAAAAATTAAAACACAAAAAACCAAAAAAATCAACCTGTTTCAAATGCTATGAATTTAGATATGACAACATTATAATAATATTGATTTTGATATTTGCTAAAGATCAGATTCAACAGTGTTATTCAATTATTAGTGTTGATAAATTAACTGCATTGTTGCTATATATAATGTTTTAATAATTAACAAGTTAAAAAAATCAAATGTTATTTTAAATCATCTTTACTATAATTTTAATAAAAATAGAATTTCCTGAATATCCTGCAGAACTGCATTCCTTGTTTTTATTTTTTTGTATGACTAAACATTGAAATAAACAGTAATAAAAAAAAACATTAAGGCTTTTAACCAAAATGCAGATTTACTAACAGCTTGTGCCAGCGGAAACCCATTTTTGGCGTTAAAAAGCTACTGTCAGGATTTACTAAAGACAGGCAGTGAAAAATGATTGCTGAAAACTAAAGGCATGGACACAGTTATTGCACATGCATTTATAGGAGTTTTACTTTCAGACACAACATTTATGGGAGGAGAGAATTTAAATGAATCGTGCAAGGTGATTTACTAGGTTTGCGCTAGTCAATTTACTGTTTTTTGAGCCATTATTTACTGGCAAAAAAAACCTGCCATACTTGGCACACTGCGTTGGTCATTATGGAAATGATCCAGCTGTGTCGGTGTTCTTTAATTTGTGCATCATCAGTAGATCACGCGCAGAACTTTCCACTCCCATCACCTCTTTTTTGGAACTGCGCTCTCACGCTAATTTCCCTGTTTAATAAGTCTGGTCCTAAGTCACCAAACCACAATATGCTGCTTCCTATTGGTTGTCAGTGTCAGGTGGTATTGGTGGGTGGAGAGTCTCATTCTTGAGAACTTTTATTAGACTTTTAGAAATACACTAGCTTATGTATGATCTCAAAAATACACGCATGGACTAATAGCCACAAAAGTTCTATTTTGATTTCATGTTGTCATGTTAATTTGACTATTGTGAATGAATAAGCGAGTCAGTGTGTCTCACCTCTCTCATCAGACTGCATCTGAGCTTCCAAGTCTTCAGGAGACACATAGAAATCCGGCTCATCCGACTGCGGAGGATGAGGTTTACACTTCCCACAGCAGCAGTTACAGCAGCAGCACAGACAGCAGCAGAAGTAGCAGCCCGTGGCCACACCGCAAAATATAAACAATGCCTGTCAAGAGGGGAGAAAACTATTCAACAGAAATAACAGGATGCACATACATTTAGTATTTACACCATGGTTCAAATGTTTAGGGTCAGAGGTCTCTTATGCTCACCAAGACTGCATTTATAGGCTCAAAAATAGTCAAACAGTAATATTGTGAAATATTATTACAATTTAAAATGTAATTTATTCCAGTGATGTCAAAGCTTAATTTTCATCATCATTACTCTGGTCTTCAGTGTCACATGATCTTTCAGAAATAATTTTAATATGCTGATTTGCTGCTCAAAAAAACATGTCTTATTGTTATTAACGTTAAAATAATTTTTCAGGATTCTTTGATCACTAAAGTTCAATAGAACAGCATTCAAATAGAAATCTCGTGTAACAGTATAAATGTATTTACTGTCACTTTTGATCAATTTAATGCACGCTTGCTGACTAAAAAAATATTTCTTTAAAAAAACAAACCCTTACTGACCCAAACCTTTGAAAGGTAGTGTATGTTACTTAGTATATATCTTGTATGTGTGCTTGTGTGTATGACTAACCTTGGCCCACCAGCTGGACAATACAAAGTATGTGTTAACATTCTCCTCTCCAAACTGTTCTGCCACGTAAAGGCCCAGAGATCCGTATTTGTCATAGATGTTGCGTTTGGTGGGGTCTGATAAAATGGCATGAGCGTTGTTGATTTCTTTGAATTTCTCAACCGCTTCTGGATTGTCGGGGTTCTTGTCTGGGTGGAATTTCAGAGCTAGTTTTCTGCAAACCAAAAGAGAAGAAAGAGAATGAAACTTTTATTATTTTGCAACTATGATCTTTCCTGGCATCACTGCCAATCTGCTTTTAGGTGTGTTAATGTAAAACTATGGCTATGCCCATAATGGTATACTATCTGGCAACTATTATTTAAAAATAGTATGTGAAATACTAAGCATTATTTGTCAATAAATGTTGGTAAATGTAGTCATCTGGGTATTCATGCACAAAGAAAATGTACATACTGTGCATTATGTAGAATGTTATCCTGAACACACAGAGGAAGTGAAAATGTTCTGTCACCCTCTAGTGGATTTAATTGGATTTAACTCAAATGTGCTTAACACAAGGAAATTTGTGTTTACCTACACAATCCCTCTTGAGTAAAGTCAAATCAAATAAAATAGATTCAGAGCAATTTCTCCAATATTTTTATTGGTAATGTTGTAACAATCTTTTTATGTCCATCCAGAGTGTCTCACCTGTAGGACTTCTTTATGTCTTCTTGTGCGGTATTCTTATCAACTCCCAGGACCAGGTATAGGGATTCTCCCGACGTGGAGAGTGAACGCTGTCTCTGCTGCTCTGCCATTACTCACACACACACACTCTCCCCTCACACAACCACCTCCTCTGTCTGAAAGAAAAAGAAGAGAGACGTGTGTGATATGTTCTGTATGCGCCTATATGTCTGTTATTTCCACTGCTTTCTGGTTTCTTCCTTTTTAAAAACAGCAGCATAACATGTACATACAAAAAATGCAAGTGTGTACATGCTGCCCAGGAATGTAGCAATACAACTTTTCAGTTTTCAAATTAATTTATCATATACATTTTTTTTCACCCCATTACCCTTTAGCTCAGCAAAACACTGAGAACCACCATTATTATGTCAGTCAGAGTCATAGGTCCCAAATGTCTCTGTTCTGAGAGAACTAAGTCACTGCATCAACATTGTGTACACTCACTGCACTACAAAAAGTCATGTGACTGCAGCACACAGGGAGGAGTTTGAGAGGAAGGGAGAGATGCTGGTTCCCTTTAGGTGCAGCTTTCTTTGCCATGGCTAACCCTTGTATTCGCATACAAGCTAATCATAGTATGTTAAAATAGTATGCCAAAGGTGCCGGGTGATCTTCCAGTGCACAAACTGTAGGAAAGGACTTGATTCTATGCTTTGTTGTTTATTGGGTGTTGCACTCAAAAGTGGAGGCAAATACACATGAGTTTGCAGGGTGGAGTTTTAGTGACTAAATTATTGGAGAAGTCCTGTGTATGTCACCAGAAAAGTCTGACTTTTTCATCGGGAGGTCCAGGTATGACATTGACGTTACAAGGTAAAAAAAAAAAAAAAAAAAAAAAAAAACATTCATGGATGAATTGTACACAATAAGATCTATATATGCATTTATAAAAGTGATAGGTTGAATCTTAATTTCATGCTGACTTTATTGTATAAACCTGAATGTATAATAAAGAGGAAGGGGGAGATGCTAACGTAGCAAACAAGCTATCAAATTTATAACTGACATGTTTTACTCAAAAGTATATACTTTCCCCATCACTAGAATAATTCCCCAGCCTAGAATAATTATGATTTTTATTGTCATTATTATTAAATAAAAATAATAAATATTTTTCAAGCACTACTGTACTGTAAGATAAAAAAAAGTAATTTAGTAATGGGGAAAAAGTTATTTTATAGATTAAAAGAAAAAAACAATTTACAATTTAATTTGCAGTCAAATAAATGTATGCGCTGCAGGTTTCCGAGTGAAGCATGGCACTATGTTAATTTACACACTTGTAATTCATTATCTTTGGTTTCAGAGTCTCAGAGTGGCAGTACTGTAAACGAACAGAGCAGCTAAAAAAAACAGAAACAATAGTGCTTCACTCGGAAACCCACAGTGTATATATTTATTTAAATCGCAGCCTTTGAGTTTTGATAATCCCACTAAGCCATAACACATTAGTGATTTTATTTTGATATATCATGCAATCTAATAAATGTAAAAAAAAAGAAAGAAAAAAAAATATGCCAAGAGTTTTTTAAAATGGCAAGCTTCAATCTGATTTGTCGACTTTTATTCTGGATAAAGAAAATATGAGAATTTTCTCAATTTTTTTTTGTCAGTGTCCATTATTATCAGGACAATCAAGCACATTTTACCCCTCATTAACAGTTCATTAAGCTCACTTTATACAGACGGACAAAGGTCTGTGTCAGCCAGAGAATTTGCTATATGTTGTCGGGTAGGTGTACGTGAACACATGGAAGGAGATAGGGAGGCAATGTCTCCCACACAGGGAGAATCGTAAGTTACGTCCTCCTGTATGCAGGAAAGTCAATTAACCCATTAACCCAGAGTAATTCAGGTTTAGACACTTCCACACAAAATGGCTGCAAAGAGAAGAGACATTTCACTGTCACAAGAGGTCAATAAATTAATCAATTGTTAGCCCAAAAAAAAAAAAAAAGACTTAATGACTCTGAATAAGTACAAATTTCTCTTTTTCATCCGAGGAGCTTTCTTAGCGAGACAGTTTCGTCTCCATTCCAGGTTAATCGTGCAGCTTGTCAGAGAGTATTAGCAGATTAGCATTAGCGGAGCGTCTGAATAAGTGAAGGGTTATTTCTGTCCCTTCTCAAACCCTGTGTGCTTCTTCCCATAATTCCTCTAGGTGTGATACTCTAAGAGAGTGTGTTTGGGTGAGATTTTGTTGGGCTTCACAGCTAGCCTGCTAGACGTTATCTCAGAGTAGCCTTTGACCATTTAATACAGCATCTGTTCAAATGCTAGTGGTGCTTATTTACTATTGCTCATGCTTAGGATTTTCAAAATTCTTATTAAAGGGGTGGTTGATTATGATTTAACTTTTCTAACTTTATTTAGTGTGTAATGTTGTTGTTTGAGCATAAACAAAATCTGCAAACTTACAATGCTCAAAGTTCAAAGCAAAGGGGGATATTTACTTTTACAGAAATGGCTTTTTAAGGACTACAAGAAACAACTGATAGGGACTACACGAGCTTCCTCCCGGGTTAGTGACATCACAAACCCTAAAATTGACAAACTCCGCCCCCGGGAACATGCAGCAAAGGGAGTGAGGCCATGATGAGAAGAGGAAGAGTTGTTGTAGAGCACATTTGTGAGTCTGCTCAAGCTGTCTCATCTGTGTTTTCACATTTATTGCGATACAGTACGTAACACAAATGCTCGTTAGGCGTCTTACATCAGTTCCCACACGAGCAATTATAGATCATCATGACAGAATATGCTAATCAAAGACTTGAAGATAGATAACTCCACATGCATTCTACATGTTGACACTTCTTCCCAGCTTAGGCCCCATGCAATCTGATTGGTTCACAGCACGTTTTATGGGTAATCGCTTTAGTGCCTGGTTACAAATCAGATATCACTTTATTATATAAGTCGTTTGAGCAGCAGCTCATTTGCATTTAAAGGGAAACACACAAAACGATGCGTTTTTGCTCACCCTCAAAAGGGACAATTTTAACATGCTATAAAAAATGATCTGTGGAGAATTTTGAACTAAAACTTCACATACATACTCTGGGTAAATCTTGTAAAAAGGGGCATTATACCACAACCTTAAAATTAAACTTCAGCACATAACTTCAAAACCTTGCAATTATAAATTACGAATTTTGCTTGGCATTAAAACCTTGACAATAAAACTGCCAAAAAAAACAAAAACAAAATAACTAAAATAAATATAAAAAGAAGCCCTGAAGGAGGGACCAGAGTCATATCCAAGGAGGACCACAATATCATAAGTTGTCCAAAATTGTGTGCTGTCAGAGTATGTAAAGCATTTAATGAACTTATCAACTGTTCTGTATAAGTATGCATGCGTACCATTCAAAAGTTTGGAGTCATTTTTAATGCTATTGAAAGAAGTCTTAAGAAATGTTGCATTTATTTGATCAAAAACACAGTCAAAACTAAATTATTACTCTAGTCTTTAGTGTCACATGATCCTTCAGAAATCATACTAATGTGACAAACATTTCTGATTATTATAAATGTTGAAAACAGCTGTGCTGCTTCCTATTTTTGTGATACTTTTTTCAGGATTCCTCAATGAAAAGACTCAAAAGTTCAAAAGGACAGCATTTAATTCAAATAGACATGTTTTGTAACATTATACATGTATATACTGTAACCTTTGATCAATTTAATTAATCCTTTCTGAATTATAGTTCTTTAGAACAATCTTACTGATCCCACAGTTTTGAAGGAAAGTGTTTGTAGGATTAATGCAATCCTGGTAACATCTATTCTGAATACTTTATGCATGTTTGGACTTTAGAAGCCTCTTTTAACTTTCACCAATAAGCAGTGACATCTCAACCCCCAGCACACTGTAGCAACCATAACGCAGTGTGCAAAAAACAAGCATTAGCAAGCACATCAATCTCCCACAACACCTTAGCACCATGCACCACCAACATTTACTGAGAAAAAAATACACGTATACAATTTGTATCTAATATGTTGACAGTAATAAGCATATGTGTGTGTGTGTGTGTGTGTGTGTGTGTGGGCTGCTATCAGATAGACTTCCTGCTTCAGTGGCTCATTAAATGTGATTACTAATAGGGTTTTCATCAGGAGCAGGGCTCTGCAATGCAGCCTCACCAAACACTACATCCATCTCTCTTCCTCTCTCACACACTCCCTTCCCCCTCCGTGTCTCTGCACCACCATATGGTCCAGCTAAATCTTTAGTGGCCATCTCAGCCTTTGGACTAGTACTAGAGACGGCTGCCAAAATCTCTTCTCCACAGCTTAATGAATATCACTTAGTCCATGTCTCTCCCATAATGTTTGTCCATCAATTCTCTGTCTGGTCCCTCTGTTTGTGTTCTAACATCCCTCCCACGCCACTCTATGTGCATCTGAGCAGGTGAAGTGATGCGGCTTGTATTATGTGTGCTGGTTTTAAAAGGTCTGTTTGTAGAGGGATGGAAGAGCAGGACATGTTTGATGAGAGTCTGTACATAATGAACAAATACACAGAGGCTGTGACACACACACACACACACACACACACACACACACACACACACACACACACACACACACACACACAAACACACACACACACACAGTTGACAACTAAGACCAGGGTTATTCTCATAAACCAAAACTAAAACCACAAAAAACATTTTCATTAATTGAAAGAAAATTAACATTTTTAAGGTATTTGCCAAGGCAACATTTCTCATTTTTATTTAGTTTAAGCTGAAGCACTAAACAAACTAAAACTAATAAGTTTTCTACTTATAAAAAAGTAGAACATGTTGTCATAACTTATTGACCATATAATTTTTTACAGTGTAGAACAAAATGGCTAAAGTGTAAATTACAATTAATTTAAAAGGTAAACCAGAAAATATACAAACAAAACCTAATTCAAAATATTTACAAAAACTATAGTCGTAGTATATCAATGATAACACTCCTTAAAACAACATGTATTGATTTTTGTTAGGCATAAATAAACGGATCAGAAGCATTTATCAAAACAACAATGTCAGGTGTGGGGGTGGTGAAAGGAGCGAGGACTCAGGTGCAGAGTTGATGGGCTTCTTTTAATAATAAAAATAAAACAAAATACAACAAAAACTACCCTGAGTGGGAAAACAAGACTGACGGACTAGACTAGACTAGACTAGACTAGACTAGACTAGACTAGACTAGACTAGACTAGACTAGACTAGACTAGACTAGACTGAAGCACACAGCAGGGAAACACACAGTGTACATACGACAACGAACCAGCACAGGACTGCAAGCACAAGGAGAATAAATAGTGAAGCAAACAAAAGAGGGTAACGAGGGAGGACAGGTGAGGCAAATGAATCAATAATCAGGTAACAAGATGGGCGGGGACTAGACAATCAGCAGGAGCAGAACCCTGACACATAAGGAGCAAACAGGTGGTGTTCAAAGGTTGGGTAGATTTGATGAGGACGGGGCACAAAAGCTCTCAGAGAAGAAGACCAGACACCAAACAGATGAAGAGTGGACGAACAAACAGCTGACAGCACTACAGAAGCAAGGTTTTTGTGAAAAGTCACGGGTATTGTGTCAATGATGGAAACTGTCTACCATTTTTCTAATATAGATATGAAGAAATCAAGAGAAACAACTTCTTACAAGAAACCTATAATGACTCCCATGGAAATTAATATTCTATTATAGCCCAGGATCACGCAAGTCTATTGATCTAAACACACTAATTAGTGTTTATAATTTCAGCCACTTTACGTCACACAACTGGTGTCATTGTTATCTTCTGTCATTGTTCTGCATCCCTAATGCAAGTCTACTTTACTCCACCCAAATACACGAGGACTATAAAATACAGTACAACTATTTGTTCCTTCATTAAATCATCACTTATGTGGCCAATTATTGCAAAATGAGAAAAAAAAAAACTAGAAAACTGACTGGAAAACAAGATATATCAGTAGGCTTATGTCAGTGAAATGAAACTTTGTCACATGATGTGATTTTAGTATCAGAGCCTGGGAAGACAGAGAGAGGTATGCTGGGTAACATCAGTCGCAAGTTCTTGTACACACATCACTAACCCTGAGAAATGTCTGCAGTCGCCACAGAAACAATGGTGCGGTTGTTAAGATCGGCAGACTAATTCTGTTATTAACGGTTGCCATTCAAGTTACTTTAGTTCTTACAAAAATCTACAGCGTCGCATTACTCACAATTACTTTTGTGTCTGACTTAGGACTCTTATTATTGATATGTGGTTCCTGTTCTCATGGTTCATGTGTTTCATTTCCTATGCTTGCCTTGTTTCTTTATTCTGCCTTCACATGCACATTCAAAAAACACATTATTTTTCACATATTTTACATTATTACAGCACCTCTCTGCCCGGTCTGGCTAGAACCCGCCTACTAGGTCCTGTTTCGATTAAGCCCCTCCTTCCGAAATACAAAATGTGCTGTGACTGGTTAGCTGGTCCAGGGTGTTGTGATTGACACAGCGTAGTGCGTGTTCGGGAAATGTCCCGCCGCTCCATAACTGCAAGCTCTAAATGTTGGGGTTAAAATGTTCAGGACTAGTGTTAAAAACTCTAAGTTTGTCTGCCTTATGAAAGGCCAAATAAAGGGGTTTTGGAAATGCTAAAAGTTGAAAAAGCCCAATGAAAAATAGGACCCCTTCATTTGAAGCATACTGTATGTTTTATAGGCTATATGCAGCAAAAATAGCCTGTATTTGACAGAAATTTCAGAATTGTCAGCAAGATGACCATCTTTATATTATATTTAGCATTCCCTTCATTGACCACCATATAAACGGGCAGTCAGAGAATCTGCTTGCCAAACAATACAGAATTTTAAGAGCCGTTTTGTTAATGAAGCTAACTGCATGTGTGCAACCCGCAAGGACAAACTATAGAAAGATATGTTTTCTTGACATTATTTATTTATTTATTAGGTAATCATATTAAAGCGTTGCTGCTGAAAAGTGGTGTACACAGGAAACATTGCTTACATTTTTATTTTATACTGGGATAATTCTGGGGTGGCAAAGCTTTTTCTTAGGTTGGCAACCGGTAGATCCGGCCCTGTATACCACGAACTTCACATACTCCAGAAAACACAGAATTTAGTTGATCCGCATAAGTGCTCATTGTCACAGTTGTAAATGAGTGGGTTTGGCATCATGGCGGCTTTGTTTCAGGGGCACCATTAAAGAACGCAACACGCACATCTCCCAGAAATCCTGTAGAATTCAACCAATCAGATGACGACTCTGAAACTCCCGAAGTGTTTCCCATTTTCTGTGCCATATGCGTTTAGCCAACGGTCTGTGGCACGTCTGAGGCTGAGACTGACATCAGAGAACCACAAATAAAACGAATGTGTAGTTAAATTATTAAAACGTTCATTTAAAATCTCAGGGGGTACTTCAAGCAAATATTTTAAGACAAATGAGTTTGACTTCGACAGACAAAAAATGTTGGGAATCCCTGTTTTAAGTGAAGCTGATCGAGTTTATATCCTCCTGTGATTGCTTATGGTGATCTAAATTAAATATGTGTGCCATGTGTGGTGTGGATTTTCAGGTCAGGAACACACATATACACATACACAAGACAAGGGATGATGATGAGCATCTGTCAGCCAGCTCTTGCTCATATCTCAGTCTGCATTGTCTCATTTCGTAGCATTCTCTCTTTTCCTCAATTCTATGTTTGTAATAGGGTGTTTATTTTAATAATGTGAACTACACCTTTAACAAATGAAAATTTAATTTTCCAGGTGAACAAGCATCCTTATGAATCCTAATGAACTCTCATCAGAGCTTTAATCTCACTGTGATCATCACACCTAATCATCATCTGTGAGACTGTAATATCACTCCAGTGTAATCTTTATCAAAACTGAATCATTTGAGTGAAAAGCATTATTCATTGCACATTTAAATCAAGTGAGACACATCTGAAAGTGGTGTGTGTGTGTCTTATTATACCAACGATTGTCAGGTGAAAAACAACCCATTTGCCAGCATTAAAACAAACTCTCTTGACCATACAGGAAGCATTAATTCTTAACGTTTCCTAGCCAAAAGATTGTTACATTTATTTGTGAACTTAACAATAATTTAAAGAGCAGTTATATAAATGTTTAGGTAGTATTGTTTTCAGTGTGAAAACAGTGCGATGTGTATCATTTTGATGATCAGATTCAGAAAGCGGGTCTAATAAACTAGCCTCATTCTGGCAAACACTCACATGACGATCAGTGCGCTGTGTGTTATAGTGTGAGACACTGCACTGCCCCATATAAGGCTGAGTGGGAAATTGTATGAGCATGTGTGGTTGTTTCCCCATCAAAGATCTTCTCACTAAGCGTAACCCATAGAGAGGCATATCTGTTAAAAAAGTAAAAAGGCAGCAAAGAGTCTCATATCTAAGAACATTGTTTTCATTCATATTTAACTACACCACCCATCTCATAAAAAATGTCTTGTGAGAACAAGTATGGTTTTCACCAATCGTTAACTTTTGATTCTTGCTTTCAGTTTCAGGTTCTGTTGCAAAATACAGGAAAAATGTTCTCCATCTCATTATGGATCAGCTGGTCATTCCATGTAAAATCAACCAAATTTTGTAAACTTCCCAGACTCAAATTTTTTATATTGTTCATAAATTTTCTGAAGAAAGACAAACATAAATAGTGAAGAAAGCCAAAATATGAAATGTCATGAGGCATGACTCATGAATGGATATTTTTTGAGTAATCCACTATTTTGTAGAGGGGGGTCAAAATGTCTCCAGTTTTGCATATCCATAACTCAAGAAGTATTAAAGATTTCTTAATATCTTTTAAGATTCCGGTTCTTACATTTTTCTTTTGGTATCTTCATCATTTATGAAGACACTAGCCTAATGGTTTAATTCCAATTGGGATCTCAATTTGACTCCAAGAATACATTGTTAAATTGTACACATTTTTATTGTCAAAAACCAAATGTGGATCACTTTTCATACAGCTGATACTTTTTTCTTTTAAAGAGGAATGTTTTGACAAAAAATAATGTTACAATTATTTTTTGTTTCCCTCTGAAAACAACTGCATAGCATATTCCTGTCTGAGTGCCAAAAAAACTCATAAAAAATACTCATCCTGGTTTTCCCAGGTTTGCATGCCAGTAACTCAAGAAGTATTACAGATATCTCCATATGACATTACATTCTAGTACTTTTCTTATGGTATGTTAATTTTTAAGGCTCTATGTTCAATCCCATAGATATTGGGATTGTGGCTCCATGTCCAAATTGTTGAATATTACCGATTTAAAATCAAATGTGGGTCAATTTGCAGAGCTGATACTTAATGTATTTAAAGGGGAATGTCTGAAGAATAAACGATGCTGAAGAAATGTAACTTGTTACACTCTATTAATTGCAAAAAAATACCCATCTGAGTGCCAATAATATACACTGACAAGATCAAGTTGTGGCACATTAACTGGCTCTCAGTAGTCTGTTCATAAGATTCTATGAACAGTTTCAGAGATATTTGGAAGAAGGAATTTTGTTCATTTTAACAGCTTCTGAAGCTAGAGTTCAAATTTGCAGTATTGCAACATGTTTGAAACAAGTTTCATGCCTACTAGGAAAGTGTGTTTGCTCTCCGAAAAAATTCTATTCACACACACAAGATTTGCCTCACATGGATTGTATTACAGTTTCCAATTGTTATAACATGTGAAGCATAGTCAAAGATCAAGTAATATCAACAGCTAAGGGGTAGGCTATATTTGGTGGAGTCAGTGATAATACCTCAAACCTTGAAACATTTAAGGGCTCTGGCTGGGTAAATGGGACCCTGGGTTATCTTATTTTAAGTTTCACAATGAAAAGAAAAGATCAAAATAAAAAAAAAATCTAGCCGGGGACATGACTAGCCGGGGAGTTGACGTGGAATGACCCTACTACAGTTCAAGAATTCAGGATGAGAATATTCAAACATTAAATTGATCAAAAGAGACAGTAAAGACATTTATAATGATACCAAATATTTTCCATTTCAAATAAATGCTGCTCTTTTGAACTTTCAAAGAATCTTGAAAAAATATATAATGGTTTTCCACAAAAATATTAAGAAGCACAACTGTTTTCAACAGATATTGATAATAAGAAGAAATGATTCTTAAGCAGCAAATATTCATATTAGAATGACTTCTGAAGGATAAAGTGACTGAAGACAGGATTTTAAAATATATTAAAATAGAAAACAGTTGTAGGCCTAGTACTGTTTTACTAAATTTTTGATCAAATAAATGCAGCTTTGGTGAACATAAGACACTCCTTTTAACATTAAAAATCATCTGACCTCAAAATTTTGAAAGTTATTATACCTGATTTTTTTTTTTAACTATACTATTGTGGTAATTTTTGAAGTAATTTAAAAAAAACATATCCTGATGAGACCACTGAACATGAGTTTACACTGGCTGGATAAAAAAAAAAAAAAAAAAAAACAAAGCTGAGAGGGGACTTTTAGTCCTCGTTTCAGAAGTCCATCTCACACCACTGTTCTATACAACTGTATAAGAGGAGGACCTCCTAACACCCCCGTCATAGACTACACGAAGTAACTTAACTGCAATAAAATTTAACTGCAATAACGTTACTGAATAAACAAAAACCTCATCATCCAGCCACAGCGATGGCAAGAAAACAACTTCTAAAACCATCCAGTTAATTAGCTAATGGAGCGCAAAGGTGCTTTCAGTAGGTCCTCTCGATGAGATGGACCACTCAGCATTTTAGAGCAAAATAGATGGACAACCCAAATTCAAACCTGAGATTTGATTAATTATGCAACAGAAGAAGGTGGAATAGTGATTATTTCAGAAAGAGCACAAAAAATGGGCATCTATATCATAAACCTGGTTTATGGCAAGTCATCTCTGGACTATAACAACAAGAAAAAGCGGTTTCATCAATAAACAAGATGAGGACCCACTGACAGGGCCTATGTGTAGATACATAATAATTACAATTCAACAGACCTGATAGCAGTCAAGATACAGGGAAGCCAATAACTGGCAGTGTCTTACCCAATGAGGTTTTGCAAGACCATAGTTTGAGATTCAGCAGCAGCACAAATAACAAATAACCTCAAATAGCCTACGTTGACAGCGTGATGAGAAGAGTTTCAATACTGATGGAGGCCAAACGTGTTGACTGTCCGGTTGGAGATTTAGAGCCTTTAATCTCCCTGTACTGCGCTCAGCATCCATATTGGTTTGCTTGTTAAAGAGATAGTTCACCCACATTTAACATAATATCAAATAATTTACTTTGTATAAACCCGTAAGACGTCCGAAACGAAAGAAGATGCAGAACGACAGCCGCAGTCACCATTCACTTTAATTGTATGGAAAATAAAATACAATGAAAGTGAACGGTGATTGAAGATGTCAGTCCTTTCCATCTCATTTGATCTTCCAGGAAGAAAGAAAGTCATGCGACATGAGGGTGATACAATGATGACACAATTTTCACTAAGGGTGAACTATCCCTTTAATGCTGGTTCACCGGGCTGCATTAATCTTTCTCGCTCAAAAACCTACTACAGCAGACAGCAGTAGCTACTAATCCACGAGCAAGGGCAGCATGTATGTGTAAGCAGGACGTTAGTAGCAGGATTGAGACGCACAGATAGGATTCTGGCTGCGTTCACATTTCTTACCGTCTAGGAGAGAAACGTAGGTAGAAGTACAGATCGTCAGTTCTTCGTATAGTATATCCTATATCTATAAACGGCCTTCAAATAGGAGTGAATCAACCTGCGGTGCTCGGTAACGGCGTCCTGGTCTTATGATCGCGTGAAGCGTCTCCGCTCAATGGGAGTCGTGCCTGACGTCACGATCGATCTAGAAAGGAAAATGGGCGGAAACGAGAGACGGACAAACCAGAGCAAACGCATGCATTCTGAAGGTGAAGGCTGCTGTGTTTTCATTGTCAAAATTATTGAGGGCAGTGGTATGGTATTGTAAGAAAACGCCAAGGTAAGTGCTGCTAAGTGCTGGCTGATGTAACATTTAAAATTAAACAAATAAAATGAAGAATTAAAAGTTACAACGAACACAATATTTTAATTATTTTGACAATACATCTATTTATAAACTTGTAAGCAGTCCGCTACGTGGATGTTATAAAGGTGACTTAAAATACGTCTGATCGACAGCCAATCCAAACGAGGTATCGTTGTAATCTCGTTTTCTTTAACATCGCGAGAGTTTAGTACGGCCTTTCTCCCCGAGCTGCTGGTGAGGAAAGTGTACACATTCAGGTAAAATGCAACATTTTTGCATAATCGTCTTGTTACTCCAAGTGTTGGCAACGAGGCGTACTGTGTAAATGCTTGGAGAATATTTGTGTTTATTAACGTTCATATGTGGTTGTTGTTACGTAAATATTGAATCTGTTGTTGTCTTCTCTCCAGCGGCACAGGCTTCAATGTTATGATACAGGCCTTTATAATTAGAGCTTCCGGTCATCATAAGCGCAAATGTTATCTTGCTTGATTTTAAATGACATTATTGATTTATATATATATATATTCTCATTGTATATTCGCTGATTCGTTTGCGTTTTCTTTAGATTATTGTTTCGTTGCCCTAGTCTTTCTCGAACTAAAAGCTTTATAAAGTAAACATAATAGTATGGGTTTATATCAAGAGTGCCATTTGCAGACTATACACTAACAAATATGTATTTTAAATGACCTTAATTAAATTAATTTATTTAACCTAGATGAAGATTATAACTGGGAGATTATAAATTTATACATAAAATAAGTTTATCTAGCTTTCAAGCTGCGAATTTTCCCATAACTGGAACTATAATTTAAAATTGTATGTATTTATTA
The DNA here is from genome assembly GCA_026230005.1 of Gila orcuttii. Lineage (NCBI taxonomy): Eukaryota > Metazoa > Chordata > Actinopteri > Cypriniformes > Leuciscidae > Gila > Gila orcuttii. The sequence goes on along the minus strand of JAPDVR010000021.1, from coordinate 23,963,711 downwards.
TTATTATTATTATCATATTATTATACATCATGTTTGTATATTTTTTGTCTGTGCAGAACACTTCATGATGAGTTATGCTGAAAAGCCAGACGACATAACACGAGATGAGTGGATGGAAAAGCTCAATAATGTTCACATTCAGCGGGCAGACATGAATCGACTCATTATGAATTATTTGGTGACAGGTAAGCGGTCAACTGACCACTTGTATTTATTCACCATATATTGCAGCTTTAATACAAGTGTCTGTAGATCTTTTTCCTAATTTGCTTGTTTTTATTTACATAGAGGGTTTTAAAGAGGCAGCTGAGAAGTTTAGGATGGAATCTGGCATTGAACCAAGTGTTGATCTGGACTCTCTGGATGAAAGGATAAAAATTAGGGAGATGGTCTTGAAGGGACAAATTCAAGAGGCCATTGCACTGATCAACAGTCTGCATCCTGAGCTGCTGGACACTAACCGCTACCTGTACTTTCATCTTCAGGTAAAGCAGATCAGTTATTCATTTGACGATTGTGTGTGGACCAATTGTTTAACACACCTTTGCAGACACTGTTTCAGTTGATTGCATCTGAGAAAATCTCAATGCATCTGAGTAAAAATAATATTTCAATTTCGAAAAAGTAGATCTGTTACTTTATCATTCAGAACCTAACAAAACATCAAAACAACTTAAAGGTTTGTCTAATGCAATAACGTTCATACATTAAGTGTGAACTTTTATTTTGCAAACTGGCTGTTAACCTATATATTAATATATATGTATATAACACTTTCAAAAGGTTTTGTACTGTTTCATAGTGAATCATAGATTTGTAGTTTTTAGAAAGACTGTCTGATGCTGAATCACAGGGGAATAATTCCAAACTTACAACAAGTGCCTCCTTCCTGTAGCAACAACACCTGATTGAGTTGATTCGCCTGCGGGAAACTGAGGCTGCATTGGAGTTTGCACAGACACAGCTGGCTGAACAGGGAGAGGAAAGCCGAGAGTGTCTGACAGAGATGGAGCGCACCCTTGCACTCCTGGCTTTTGATAACCCAGAAGAGTCACCCTTCGGAGACCTGCTTAACATGATGCAGAGACAGAAGGTAACATTGTTTTACATAGAACAACCGTCATTTTTTAAAATCATATTTATTGCTGTCTATCTCTTTAGAAATGTTGTTATTTTAATATATTATTAAAGGGATAGTTCATTCAAAAAAGCGTAATATGCAACTCAAATTTTGGCGCTTCAAAAAGTTCATAAAGAGATCGTAAAACGAATCTATTCGTTCGGGTCACATGACGTCACTGTAGCTTTGCGCCGCCGTCTTTACGACCGACGGTCTCAGTAATGCCTGCAATATGTTGTGCAGTTGGCTGCAACAACATCCGAAAGAGGAACCCCGAACTGGTATTTTATTCTATACCAAAAGAAAAGGATAGAAGAAAGAATTGTTGGCATGCGCTGCATGTCTCATATTGTATGTCTCATCTTTCTGTGCGCACACACCCGACCCGAAGCGTGCAGCCATAGACCCCATACAGCGCACGAGTAATGAATTGAGCTCTGTTTCGTGTCTGAATGGACAAATACACACAACATTGTTTAAATGTCCGTTTTGGAGAGTATTCACGTAAAATATGTCGGTTATGTCTTAAACAGAGTTGTCATCCAGTCTCTTTGGTAGAGAGAGACGAGGAAAACAAACAAGCATGGAAATTATCGCAGCCGGAAAAAATTGAGCTCATTTTTTTATCGTGCGATTTAATTGATTTATTGACTATCGCGACAGGCCTAATCCAGATTAATGACGGCTAGCCGTGAGCCGTGGCTAACAGCTGGCAAGCTACCAGCTGTTAGCCACTTAGCTAGCTCTCTCTCTCATTCAAAAGGGCAGTTTGGGCGGGCATACCGGGCGACATCGGTCGTAAATATGGTGGTGTTCTATTGGTAGTGACGTAGGTGGCATCTATGAATATGAATTGAACGGTTTAGTTCAAATTTTCTGAAGAGACTCGATCGCTTTAAATAATGAACAGGCTTATATTGACATATAAACTTTGATCTGCGAACATAAACAGAAGCTCCACCGAACCTCCTTGACACACGAGTACAAACCTCATTGGTTCTTGCAGAAGCTCAAACGTGCTGCGTAACACGAGAATGAACCTCATTGGTTCTTGCTGAAGCTCAAACGTGCTGCGTAACATGAGAATGAACCTCATTGGTTCTTGCTGAAGCTCAAACGTGAAGCTCAAACGTGCTGCGTAACTCGAGAATGAACCTCATTGGTTCTTGCAGAAGCTCAAACGTGCTGCGTAACACGAGAATGAACCTCATTGGTTCTTGATGAAGCTCAAACGTGCTGCGTAACACGAGAATGAACCTCATTGGTTCTTGACGAAGCTCAAACGTGCTGCGTAACATGAGAATGAACCTCATTGGTTCTTGCTGAAGCTCAAACGTGAAGCTCAAACGTGCTGCGTAACACGAGAATGAACCTCATTGGTTCTTGCAGAAGCTCAAACGTGCTGGGTAACACGAGAATGAACCTCATTGGTTCTTGATGAAGCTCAAACGTGCTGCGTAACACGAGAATGAACCTCATTGGTTCTTGATGAAGCTCAAACGTGCTGCGTAACACGAGAATGAACCTCATTGGTTCTTGATGAAGCTCAAACGTGCTGCGTAACACGAGAATGAACCTCATTGGTTCTTGATGAAGCTTAAACGTGCTGCGTAACACGAGAATGAACCTCATTGGTTGCTAATGAAGCTCAAACGTGCTGCGTAACACGAGAATGAACCTCATTGGTTCTTGATGAAGCTCAAACGTGCTGCGTAACACGAGAATGAACCTCATTGGTTCTTGATGAAGCTCAAACGTGCTGTGTAACACAAGAATGAACCTCATTGGTTCTTGATGAAGCTCAAACGTGCTGCGTAACACGAGAATGAACCTCATTGGTTCTTGATGAAGCTCAAACGTGCTGTGTAACACAAGAATGAACCTCATTGGTTCTTGATGAAGCTCAAACGTGCTGCGTAACACGAGAATGAACCTCATTGGTTCTTGATGAAGCTAAAACGTGCTGTGTAACACAAGAATGAACCTCATTGGTTCTTGATGAAGCTCAAACGTGCTGCGTAACACGAGAATGAACCTCATTGGTTCTCGCACTACAAGTGAACATGGTTGAGCTTCTGTTTACCACAGCTGATGTGTGAGTTGGTGAATGTTTATATGTTAAAGGGCACCTATTATGGCCCTTTTTACAAGATGTAATATTGGTCTTGGGTGTCCCCAGAATGTATTTGTGAAGTTTCAGCACAAAATACCCCCCAGTTAATTTATTATAACCATTTGAATGTGTCATTTTTGGGGCCTGTTTTGAAACGAGCTGTTTTGAGGCAGACGACCTTAAATGCAAATGAGCTGCTAATCCCCACCCTGCCGCTGGATGTGGGCGTAACTTGCATAACTATGGCAATTAACAGTCGGTAGAACCATAATGGCCGAGAGTGATAGACCCGCAATTGTGTATGGCATTCGGCCATACATGTTTGAACCAGAGTCCAACCCAGATGACGAAGAGACTCCGGCTGAAGAAACACGATCGAGAATGGACCAGGATGCTTCGGAATGGTTATTTTAAACATTTATGAACTCAATGCGTTGTCATTGCTGTGCAACACACACACAGACACACACAAACCGTGATAACGTTGACGCAAATGTTTGAAAACACCTCAGAAATCATAAAATACACTTACTTCTTCAGGAATTGTCGTTGGATCGCGAACACTAGGCAACGATCCACCCTTGAGGATTAATTTTGTAGCAAGACCTGCTTTGAATTGACCGCCGTTCAAAAAACAGTCACTCTCAAAATGATTTGAGCAAACATAAACGTACTTCGGGAGTGTAAGAGGCGCATTTCCTTCATAAATAAAATCCACCCACTGCGTTTTCAGTGGCTCTGATGTCGGAAGCAAGTGCAAACAACTATGCGAAGTATTACAGCCCACAACAAAACACTTATTTTTCTTAGGAGGCATTTTCTAGAACGCAGCACAAATCTTCAGAACAGCGGTCCGGCTGTCGTTGAAACAAGAATGGAGGATCAGATCACCGAGGGAGGGGTCTGCCTCAACCACACTGTCAATCAAACCCCTTTCCCATGTTCTACGTCACAAAAAGCTGAATCTTAGAACAGCTCATTCTGAGAGAGTGCATATGAATTATTGAGATTGTAAAAAAACACTGGGTGGATTTTTATCATTCTAGGGTGGTTTTGCTCACACACTGCCAACACACATTTGTTCAAACAGCATGTAAAAGTGAATTTTGCATAATAGGTGCCCTTTAATAGAAATTCAATCTGTTCTTCATAAAAAGCGATCGTGTCTCTACAGAAAATTTGGACTAAACTGCTGGATTCATATGGATTAGTTTTACAATCTCTTTATGAACTTTTTGAAGCGTCAGAGTGGTAGTGGCGTAGCTGTCTATGGTGGGACAGAAATCTCTCAGATTTCATCAGAAAGATCTTCATTTGTGTTCCGAAAACTATCCCTTTAAGTATGGTATAAAATAAACATCTGCCACTAATCAGTTACAGGTACCTTTTACACATTGGCAGAGAAAGGTTGTTTATATATATTTGAATTGAAAAATTCAACAGCTAGTTAAAAAGTGAATTCATCAGCTATACTACCATTTAAAACTATTACAAAAAAAAAAAAAAAAAATGTGAAAAATCTTTTGAAAGTCTTATGCTCAACAAGGCTGTATTTGTTTGATCAATGTATTAAACCAATAATATTGTAACATATTATAACAATTTAAATGAACTATTTTCTATTTCAATATAATTTAAAATATAATTTATTCCTGCACTGGCTTAATATTTTTATGGAAACCGTGATGCATTTTTGCAGGATTTTTTGATGAATTAAAAGTTCAAAAGAAAAGCATTTATTTGAAATATATATATTTTTTAACAATGTAAAAAGAATGTCTTTGTTGTCATATTTGATTAATTATATTCCTGTTAGTTAAAATTTCTTGCTGGTATTAATTTATATATATATATATAAAAAAAATGTAAATCTTACTGCCCCTACACTTTTGAAAGGTGTTGTACTTTGGCCACTAGGCAAAAAGGTCAATTATTATGTCAGTATGAAATTTATCCTATTTACTTAATGTACATTCCCAGTTTTACTGTAAATTATACATCAGCACTTATTTAAAAAAAATATATAGTTCGTCTTTTGTAATCTGTTTCAAAATGTAATAACTCTAATATGACTTTCCTTTTCTGCAGATGTCACTTGATATCATTATATTTGTAGACTGTAATGAAAAGCATCATTTATTTAAAGGGTCTAGAATTCAGAAAACCTTGTTATTAGCGACAACGATGGCCGGTATGTGAACTGCAGCCAGCAACTTATTGCTGGTGCACACATAACATAGTAGAGACTGAATGTGATTCAATGCCCGATATACTCGCAGCGAAGTTCTTTTTTTATTCACTGTTTAGATGTATATGTAAATATGTGCTGCGTGCTTTCCTCTCAATACACAGAACAAAAATGACAGTGGTGAGAAAACTGCAATTAAGAAAGCATCTGATCATAATGCTATGGATATGTTTGCACCATGTCTGGAATTCACCCGCATTATGTTGACAGATGAGGTCATTAAAATTACACTGTTATGGTAGTTTGATTATAAAGTATATTTGAGATTATAGATCTGACTATGTGAGACTATGACTTAATCCCTTTTTTTTGCATGACACATTAACATTACAGTACAGAATGGCCCTTTCTGCATTATCCCAAACAAAATAATTTTATGTGTCATAGAATGATAGAGAGGATCTCGGGAGCTCATGTAAATAACACATCCATTTGATTTTGAGATTCCTTCCAGAGTCCTTCACATAAAAGTCAGTCTACAGGCTTTCATAGACAATCTAGGAAGTCGAAGAAGGTCTCGTGTTTCATTACAAGCTGTTCAAACAATTGCAATACAAAAGCGATGAATGCATGGAAATTCTTACATATAGCCCCTTTTAATCTGCCAGTGACTGACAGCATGTGGTGCTCTATAACAGGTATGGAGCGAGGTAAACCAGGCAGTGCTGGACTACGAAAACAGGGAGTCGACACCGAAACTTGCCAAACTCCTCAAACTGCTGCTGTGGGCTCAGAACGAGTTGGACCAGAAGAAAGTCAAGTACCCCAAAATGACAGACCTTAGCAAAGGCACCATCGAGGACCCCAAGTGAAAACGAACCGGCATCTCTATGCTTGCGCTCTGCGGGGAACAAAAACGGACGCTTTCCCTCTCTTTAACTATTTATACTCAGTGACTGACACTCAAACATCCTTTTATCAACCTTTTGTTTTGTTTACTCGTCGCTTATCAGAGACTTTGCATTAAGTGGGCTGTGGAAATGAGATTAAGATTTAAGGATGACTTCTAGCCAAAATGGAAACACTTTTTATCGCAGATGGATTTCTGTGATTTTTGTTACCACAATGTTTGACTTGCTGAGCTGAATTGATAGAATTTTAGCCATTTTGTTTTTGCAGAGGATTATCTTTCTATTTTGTCAGTGACTGTTCAGAAAGTCTACAAATACAGTTGAGGACTGAACCACACTATTTAGATTTACCTTCTGTTTGACTGTCTCCTCTGATGTGAGGTACCTAAGGCACAATTGTGGTGTTATCAAGGACAGTGAATTGATTGTACCAATACGATGAACGAGTTCTGTGTGCTTTCACAACTTTTATTTGCAGTGCACGGGTATACATTTTGTATGCGTGTAAAAGGGCCCTGTCAAAGAAAATCTGCCCTTTTGAGTACTAATGTTATTGCATTATAATGTTATAAAGTCATGTGACATTGTTTTCTACTGTACATTGTCATAGTATTCCTGCTTACATTGACATTCAAATGTGATTTATAGATATTGCAGAGATCAATTTGTAAGCTTCTGAAATCAGATGCTTTACATAAGTATTAAATATTCTTTTTTAATCCCCAAACTCTATTTGAATATCAAAATTGCTGCTGTTGTTGAATGTCAAGGCCAAATACTAATGCTGTGATGCCTAATTAAAGGTTGCAGAAGGGTGTTTTTATAACGAATTAATATGTGGTGAATGAAAGCCACCCACATTGGCTGTCTCACGACTGATTGTGATAATTGCTTGCTGTTGGCTGGTAAATACGCAACCTCAGAAATTACACTTCAAACGAGTCAGAAGAACAAGAATCTACTATGACAACTTGGGATTCTGACTTGTAAAAGTTTATTTCTTTAGCAATGTAATCTTGTCCAGGTAGGCTAATGGACAAGATTATTACCCCAGGGCCGACGATTCTTTCTTTGTATATAATATAGCGATGAATGAAATTTTTTCTTTTGAGTCGGATCTTTTTAATGAATCAGATGAACCGGTTCACAAAGCGAGTCCAAAGGAGTCGTTAACCTAATCGGACTGATTCGGTCCTCAGCTGTAATTGACTGGACTGAACCTACAATCATCTCTATCAGACGATGTCTGATTCATAATAAAGCGATGCATGATAGAACAGCTGGATTTAACTAAAGATTTTACTGATAGGCTGAGAAGTAAGTTACTTTAATATATTAATCGTAGAAATGTTACAAAATAAAGCATATATTTATGACTTGATTAATAACGTTTTATCAACATGGAACGGAGTTAGTTTAATAAACAGAAGTCTGTAAAAGAAGAGTGAAAACTTCTTTCAGCCAGGAGATGTTAACGAGTGTTGTTTAATGTAAAAGCTAATAATTAGCCTATGTTAAAAACTTTTTATGAGCTGAACGACTGCAACAAACCAAACTGGGATGCTTGAATTTACATTAAGCATCCTAAAAACCGAATTAAACCTTATTTGAACGTAATACATACAAGGAATGGCGTAAAAGAATAGGCGATTCGTTTTGTTAAACAAAACGTTTAAAAGAATCGATTCGCGCACATGAGTCGGACCAAGTGTATCTGTAATGACTTTGGTGACAATCAGTCGTGTTACGTCTGCTAAACCTGTCAGCTTGCATTTTGCATGAAAATCAAAGCCGTCTTCATCATAAGGTTTTCAATTTCACATCCAGGTATGTTGCCTAGGGCAGAGGCGAAATCATGACTGTGGAAGGGGCTGAGTCACGTTACTTCCTGGTTTGAGGCGCCAGTGGTTGGAGGAACTGCGTGGCTGAAAAAAGAAACTGACACGTGGATCATCATCAACACTCAGGAATCAGGAACAATCTGAAATTCGTCCCGCTGCGTTATAGCAGCTGTGAAAGCCGAAAGTCCGCAGGTTTCTGCTGGTCGCTGGAGCACAGTGGTTGTTGCGGCAGGGATGTTATAAGGAGATGCTTCCGCGAAGAAACTGGGATAGAAACATATTTTTTTCATTGCTTTGCTCCTTTGCCTGTCACGCTCGCAAAAACTGACCCGAGAGGACATCAGAGCAGATAGTCACAAACGAATATATTTGTCGTTGAATGGCAATTTTACAAAAACATGGAAAGAACTCTTGTCCAGATTTGGCCAGTATTAAGGAGAATCCCGCAGAAAATATCGGACAAGCTGGATCACAGAGGAAGTGGTCAGAGTCAAGTCAGACCTGGACAAGGTGAGACCACCACCTCACCAAACTTTCCTCTAAATAATGCCTAGTCTGATGCAAACAACTAATTAATATAAGTGGATTAGCCTACTATGATAATAAAGTATAATAGCCTAAATAAAGTATATTCATGTTATGTATATCCACTTTATTCTAAGACACACCAATTGCTATTTCAAATTTAAATTTTATCTCAGCAACAAATTATGAGTAGTTAAAAGTATTATTTTAATGTCAGTGTGTATATATATATATTATAAACACACACATATATATATATATATATACACACACACACACGTATTATATACACAAATAAACACGTATATTAAATAAACAAACCTTTTTATGTTAGATGCGATTTATCGATTTGACAGCGTGACCTTAGACGTATTCATTCATTCATTGTTAGTTCATGTAATATAGTTAACCAATGTTAACAAATGCATTCCAAACTTATTGTAAAGTGTTACCATAATGATAATAATTATTATTAATTAGCCTAAGTACTCCGTCTTAGTCACAGTTTTGTTCTAAATCAGAGGATTAAAATAAACTTAGTTAGACTTGGTATTTAGGTCATCTTTTGAGTAAAAAGGTTGATGAATCTGAAGCAAATCAACCTAGATGGGCACTTGCCAGTTTGTGTGCTTTGGACTATAACATCTTTTCTTATGAATCTTGTTTGATGTAAACTTTAAAGATGCAGTTGTATCTCTCTGTCTTTAGGCCAGTAGCGAGGATATGGACGGTGGTGCTGTTGCTGGGCACATGTTTGCTGTACTGTGCCCGTGTGGCCATGCCTATCTGTGCAGTGAGCATGGCAGAGCGCTTCAGCTGGTCCAAGAGAGAGACGGGCATGGTGTTGGGCAGCTTCTTCTGGGGTTACTGCTTCACTCAGGTCCTTGGAGGCTACGTCAGTGACAGGTCCTTTAAATCCATTGTTTCTGTTGCTGAAACCTGAAAATAAATGTCTTTATTTGTGTACTTTACATAAAGATTTATTTTAAGTTAGTAATATTAAGTAATATTGGATCTTGAGTTCTATCACTTAAAGTGGCCCTTACATTTAAAAGTTAATATTTAATAGAATGTAAATATTTGTAACTTTAATCAGGCAACAGTCAGTAGGTCACATAAGTTAGCTTCAGCAGTTGAATAAATAAATGAAGGAATCACTATCTCATTATTTAAAAGTAACGCTGCATTTAAAGGGCGAGTGCACAGTGAATTCATTGTTAGTAATTACGAGAATGTGATGGCAGTCTCTGGTTTAAGGGTGTGGCTCTATTTTATAATGTCATCCTTTGCCATCTGTTGAAACTGCTTTAAATATTTGTTAAACAGGTTGTGGTTAATATGCAAACAGTTCCGAGGACTCCTTTCCATGCTGTCTGCTTAATCGCATCAGTTTAGTCCAGCAGTAATTTCCATTCCCTTACATTCAAATAATATTAAAGAACTTAATAATATGATACACTTTTAAACTGTGAGCTAAAAGGCAGTCATTTTACAAGTCTATTGGCCACCAGAGAGCCACAACCTGCTCAGAAATAGGACTGACCACAATGAAGTATGTGATGCAAATGAATCGCTGGTCTGCATTGGTCCCATGCTGCAGATCTAAGGACTGAAACAGCATTACAACGTTTTTAAAATGTGGAATGTAATGTCTGTTTTGCTGGAGAAATACATTTTTAAATGCAAAAACTCATGTTTGAATTTGATGTCATGTTCATAAATGCGTGTTTTTGTTGATTTGTTTGGTGTTTAGGGTGGGAGGAGAGAAAGTGATGCTGTTGTCAGCGGCAGCATGGGGAGCAATGACAGCCTTCACTCCAATCTTAGCCCATTTCTGCTCCCAGCCCATCGTCTCCATGACGGTCTCCCGCTTCCTCATGGGCCTGCTGCAGGGTGAGAGACCGTCCCAGAGCGTACCGAACTTCCCATAACTGTGCTTATGTGCTTTCATGCTGTGCGGATTGTGTACTTTCGAGGATCTAAGGATATTGAAGCACAATAATAGTTTAAGCTTGGAGAAAGTTGCAAAACAATATCCAGCTGTTTTCAGTGTTTATCTAAGTGGGGCTGTGCTGTTATTATGGGAAATTTTGCTTGCTTAGTAAATCATTGCACATTGTTAAATGTTCCCTTCTGAAATTTTTTTATGAGAAGAGGACATTTGCTGTGGATTAGAGCATAATTGTGCTGTGGTTGGCAAAGCGAGGAATCCAACCACTATCATGCTCTGCCTTGCGATTTATTTGTGCTGTATGTCATTGTACTGCTGTTATATTCTCTTGAAACTAGTGAAAGGGGTCTGTTACAGTCACTGGACTACTGTGAAATATGCTACTTTGATTCCTTTGTCAGCATAGAGGGAGCTGCAGTTTGGCTTTTTGTTACAAAAATGTTAAAGTTTGCTCAAATGTATTAATGGCATCATCTTGTCCAGGCTTCTGTTACAAATCACGATGTCATCTCGTAATTACGACATGGCGTGAGTGTAGCAAAACAGCTTTACGTTATTATGAGATGGGTACAAAACATTCGATGCAATACTACTTGCACATTACAATGTGATGTAAATCTCCTTCTGTCTAGTGTTAACACGCGTTAGCACACACAACGGCTGCAACCACAGTGCGGTCCCCCCATGACAACCGTCTGGATTGAGCTGAGTAGGGGACATCTCTAGGGTCTTCAAGTGGGCACCTTCCGTCCTCAGTGTTTCGTCGACTAGCCCACGACACCTCAAGAGGGCTCGACAGTGACTCTGGCGTCCCAGAGTCACCCCCCTCCGTCCCCCACTCAACTCAGCCCAGCTTACTGACCTCTACATCCCTCCTGCTGCTGAGACCTAACCACAATCTCTCCGCAAACCAACCATACGCGCCAACCCGTTTGACTAAGGCTGTCGAGCCCCACTGGTGCGTTAATATGCAGTTTCAGTGGCAACGGTTCCGTATGGCATACCACCTACCGCAAAACACAATATCTGCCCAACCACTCGTCATTCATGCAATATACACAGGAACGTAATGACTGTAAATACTATACAACCTATACAAATAAACCAACAGACTCTTCAAGTTTTTCAAGAATTCTACGAAACCATAGCATGGCGGCCTGTACACAGCCAGCTAGAATCTTTCCGTCTCAACCACAGCCAGTTGCTGCTCCTTTCTGCTGCTTCAGATAAGTTCTTTACTGTGCGACGCAACTCTTGGCCACTGAATCCGACGTCTCTGAGGAACCGGGTTGTAGAGTGTGCCACACTGGACTCTCTAGCCAACCTGGACTCTCCATCCTCGCTGTTCTGCTTCAGTGGCCAGATGAGCATACCGCAGTTTCTTCCTCTCATATGCCTCATCTACCGCATCCTCCCATGGCACTGTTAACTCTATCAGTTGAACAATGCGTGCTGACATTTATCAGTAAATAATAATTAAATGAATCATGGAAAATAAATATTTGTTTTTTTATAATTAATTAATGAATTATTAGTACCACAGTGTGTTTGTTTTTAGGATAGGGGTGGGCAAAGACTATCCAAAAATGAGTGTGTTTGTTTTCTTGGCGCTCAGGTGTTCACTACCCGTCTCTGGCCAGTCTGTGCTCTCAGAAGGTGGTGGAGAGTGAGAGGGGTTTCCTCATGAGCACAGTAGGAAGCGGCTCATACCTGGGGTTAGTGTATGATCGCTGTCTCTGTGGAAATGTAACTGATGCCTTTCAGATTGAATTTGTGTAACTGTGTTTGTGTGCAGGACTCTGGTGATCGGAGGTCTCGGCTCTCTCATGCTGGACTTGTACGGCTGGGAGAGCGTGTTCTACGCCTCTGGGCTTCTGTCTGTGCTGTGGGCGTACTGCATGTGGAAGTATCTGCTCAAAGGAGAGGGTATGTACAGGATACGCAAACATACACAAGTTGGGGAATCTCTAGGTAGATTTGAATGTTTTTGAAAGAAGTGTATGGTGCTCAACAAGGCTGCATTTATATGATTTAAAGTACAGTAATACTGTGGAATGTTATTGCAATTTCAAACATCTGTTTTCTATTTGATTATATTGTTATATGTAATTTATTCCGTTGATGTCAAATTAATTTTTAGCATCATTACTCCATTCTTCAGTGTCACGTGATCCTTTAGAAATCATTTGAATATTGCTGCTCAAGAAACATTACTGTGTAAACTATATATAAGAATCCTGAGAAAGAAAAAAAAAATATATAAAAAATGTAGTTTTCAGAATTCTTTGATGAATAGAAAGTTCAAAAGAACAGCATTTATTTGAAATGGATATCTTTTGTAACATTATTAAATGTCTTTACTGTCACTCTTACTGATCAATTTACGGTATCCTTTCTGACCCCAAACCTTTGATGTTTGTGTACTTTGTAACGATTCCATATTTGCCATTGCAGTGCTAAAATATGTTAAATATTCGACTGCCATTATTGGCCAATCAGAATAAATAATTCTAGAGAAATGTGTAGCAAGGAAATGTGGTAATTGATGTGTTTTCCATTATGCTGTGCAAGCCATTTTTGGTAGTTTGGCTGATACATGGGTAAATATAATAAATAAATAAAAATCTGTGTTAATTAACAAGTAGTTTAAGTGTCTCTATTTATACACTCCATTCAGATCAGACACTGTAGCCGTGCTGTTATTCTTTTCCATAACAGGTGTTAACAACTGTCTGTTTAAAGGCCGATTGTGCTTGTGTTTGTCAGGTCCCATCATCACACTGGAGTCTCTGGGCAGCGCTGGAACCCAGTCCAAACTGTCTAAGAGAAACTGGCTGCGTCTCTTCAGACAGCCAGCTGTGTGGTGAGATTAGCACCTGAATACTGTGTGTGTGTGTGTGTGTGTGTGTGTGAGAGAGAGAGAGAGAGTGTGGGTGCTGAACAAAGGGTCTTTACTGAGCTCCCATAAAGGCCTGATTCACATCCACTCCATGTCTGTCTATATATAGAGCACTCAGAAACACAGTACTCTGTCCCGTCAGCTAAACATGGCTGAGTGTTTCTGAGCACACATGACGTGGATGTTTTTTGTGATATTTTAAAGATTATATATATGTATAAGGAAACGTAGATAGTAATTATAAAAGAATGCAGCTGTCACTGCCCAACTGTAGTTTACCATGTTGACTGAGAGTGTATTATTTAGTATTTGTATTAGTATTAGGTAGTATTTGTTGTTACTGTTGTAGCAATAGAGGACTGCAGTGATGACGTGCTTTTGTAGGCCAGCCTGGAAGTTTGCATCACCACGGTTCCCTCGACAAAAAAACAGAGGATTTTTTTTCATTGGCTTTTGAATTATTGCAGAAAATAAGCTCTGTGCCCTACAAAAGTTTGATTCTTACACATTTTGAAGCCTTAAAATAACCAGCAGAAAAAAAAGCTAAAGTTAACTTCAACATCAAGCTTAAACCAAACGTAACCATCACTGATCTTCCGACTACTTTTTCAGTAAAAAAAAAACCCACTTTGAAAGTTCGTTAAAATAGCTTGCAAGAGCACAATTATAAACACAATGAGGGTGTGAAAGTGGACTAGTGAGTAGAGGATTTTACCTGTTCAGCTATAACTCATGTAGTCCCATTTAACCACTTGTTAGAAATCGATTTTTTAAAAACAAGTAAAAGCTTAAAAAAAAATCACTAGAGGGCTGATGTATTTTATGCCATAGGGTAAAATGTGAAAATGTCTGTATCTTGTGTTAACCACAGACCTTTTTTCAGGCATTTAACCAAAAACCACTCAAAAAACAAACACATTGACTTCAGGACAATGGAACCGGAAGTGCTAAAATGCTAATTTCCGGGTTTTGGCCTAAAAATATGTCCTCCCGATTAAGCAGCACTCGATTAAGACTTGCTTAAGTTTTCTTGCATTTTTAAATGACCCACATTCATTTTTTGAATTAAAATGATTCTTTTTGTATTAATTTTATAATTTATATGAATTAAAGGTGCTTTTGTAATCCATTTGTAATTCTCTGTAACCTTTGTTAATATTGTGTTATCTTAAACATAGTGATGTGGATGCAGTATCATGCAAATAATGATCACTAATGCCATTGTGGAAATGCACTATTTGCGGTTAGCCATGATTAATTTATTCCATGAGCATAAGGCCTTCAGATATAAGAGTTTGCCAAGGTAAATGTTAGTATTCGGCTGTTCATGTGATCGCAACTTGGTGGCAAATATTCTAAACATATTTGTTGAAACTTATTTATCTTTCAAAACCTTTTTTTTTATTGAGGAAAAAAAATGACTGAGTGCACCTTCGGTGTCTTTTGTCTGCCAGCTGCGTTGGTGTCATTCATTCTGTCTGTTTTTCAGTGCCGTCATTATTACACACTTGTGCACCGCCAGCACCTTCTTCACACTGCTGTCATGGCTGCCAACGTATTTCAAGGACACCTTCCCTGATGCCAAGGTAAACTGAACTGCGCTCTTTCAGACAGCGTGTGAGAACATGATCTGTGTCAAAGCAAAATAATATCAATTTGCATACTGAGATTTCTCTCCTTCTATGTGAGACATGAATTACAGGAGATTGTTTATGTTAGTATGATGCTGTTCTGGTTGAACTCCAGCAGGGGGCTCCACATAACAGCACATCAGAGTATGCAGAACTGTATATCCACATGCGTTGGGCTGACCTATTGTTCATTGCGTGTTCCTGTGTGTGTGTGTGTGTTTGATTGTATGTCTGCATGTGTGTGTTTCTTCAGGGTTGGGTGTTTAACGTGATCCCATGGTTTGTGGCCATCCCCTCTTCCCTGTTTAGTGGATGCCTTTCAGACCATCTAATCAGTCAGGGTACGAAACCACACGTACTACACAAACGCATTTAAAGATATAAGCTCACATTTGTTCCTCATATCATTGTCTGATTGATTGACAATAGAAAGGCAATTAAATAGTCCCCGTTCCTTTATTTAGTGTCAGCGGCTCTGTAATCATTGTTGTGTCGTGACTTTGCTCTTTCCTGCCAATGTTACACGTCTGTTTGAGTTTTACGGTGTTGTAAATGTCAAGTCTACATGACTGTAATTGTCTTATAAAATCTGTTAAATGTTCCTCAGCTGGCACACTCATACTCTCGCCCCTTTCTCTGACTCTTAAAGGTTTTGATACTGCGTCAGTGAGGAAACTCATGCAGGTACAATTGAAATACACACTCTCTCATGAGGTTGCATTAACAGCTAAATATTATTACAATATAAAATAAATGTTGTCTATTTTAATATATTATATTTAGTGATGGCAAAGAATCATTACCACAGTCATCAGTGTCACATGATCCTTCAGAAACAATATGCTGATTTGCTGCTCAAGAAACATTTCTTATTATTATCAATAAACAGTTATGCTCCTAAAAAATATTAAAATAATTTGTATCAAAAGAACAGCATTTATTTGAAATATAAATCTTTTGTAACATTATGAATGTTTTATTGTCACTTCTGATGAATTTAATATGCCCTTGCTGTATAAAGGTTTAAAAAAAAATCTTACTGACCCCAAACTTTTGAACGGTAGTGTATATAATAATGTATTGATCTGTGTGTTTTTCAGTTCTTCTCTATGGGCGTGTCCAGTGTGTTTACTCTGTTACTGTGCGGGACCAATACGTTCCCCACAGCTGTGGCTTTCGTGTCTGCTACGATGGGCCTCACCACATTCAGCCACAGGTAATGCCACACACTGCTTACACATGCATTGACACAAACAAACAAACAGCAGAGCTTGGCAACCGCTAGTAACCACAAGGTCATGGGTTTGATTCCTGGCTAATGCAAGCACTGATCAAATATATGTAAAATAATCTGCCAAATGCATGAATGTGAATGTAAACACATAATTCTCTCTGTCTTTGTAGTGGGGTTTCAGTGAATGTTCAAGATCTCGCTCCATCCTGTGCTGGGGCACTGTTTGGTAAGTATCATTCTCTCTGCTCTAACCAAAACTATGATTGCACACTTAAGGCTCATTCACACCAAGAATGATAATGCTATATGTATTGGCATATATACTGATGGACAATACCTTTGTTTGTTCTGTTATGCTCTTGTGTTCTGTTCTTCAGTGTACGCTTTAAAGTAGAATATAAATATTGTGAGCGGTGTACATTTACTGTAGACTGATCAACTGAAAATTAAAATATACTGTACAAATAACATTTTAAACCTTCACCATAAATCTAAAATTTAAATTCAATTCCTTATTCTTCAAAAACATGATTAATTTCTAATTCAAAAAGAACGCTGTGGAAATTATTTGAAGGACGTTATGTTTATCGTTTCATAAATAAGTTTAATAAATTTTTTACATTTTATTTCAAGTAAGAAAATGTTTTCTAATAGTTTTAGTTAACCATAACCAACCCTGATTCTAGCGATATTGTTCTACGGTGTCATTGTTTTGCACAGATGGCACAGATTTTTTGTAATTTTACAATGAGCAAAAGGAATATCTGCCATTTAAACAAAGTACAGTGAATATTATAAGTCAGTCTCATCATTTCCTTGGTCTTTTCGGAATCTGTAATATTTTTATTTCTTATAGGGGTGATGAATACCTGTGGAGCTTTTACAGGTAAGGACATTTTACATTTAAAATGTAATGTTAATCACTTCAAATTAAATGATATAACAGGGACACATTTTTTTACAGGTAGATTGTTGTGTTAATGCTGTTGTGTGTCCTTGTTAGGGGTCATCATGGTGTATCTCTCAGGGTATCTGATCGAGGCCAGTGGGTCCTGGGCGTCAGTTTTCGGCCTCATCACAGTAGTGAATCTGCTGGGTTTAGCCACGTTCTTAAGCTTCGCAGAAGCTCGCAGAGTGGACATAGATCTAGCGAAGGGCCGTCACCACAACATCCACATCTGAGAGCACAGGGGCCTGGAGCAGAGCAACACCATCAGGATATGGAGCTTATGGATCAGCTGAGTTTTGTGTATCAGGGGTGGGAAGGACATACAGAAATTACTGGCTCTAAAAAGAAGGGGGACGTCCTCAACAGTCACTGGTTTCTTCACTATGGAAACTATTTTGCTCTCTTTGGCTGAAGAGAATATTGGAAAAGCTGTAGGAGATACTTAATAGATCTGTAATAGATTGCTAGGAGCCGCAGGATGAAGAGTGTTACTGAGTATTTTGTTAAGGTCCATGCGTTCATTCATTTCTATTTTATCCTCTAGCACTTGTGCTAGTGTGACTAAAGCAGTTCAGAAACCTGCAGTACACCGTCCATTTAATCAGATGAAGACCAAAAGCTAGAGTTTGACAGTCTGGGAATTGACAGTGTTTATTCAATTATTAATACCATGTTATTTTAAAGTACCTCATCTCAGACGTCTGTTTCTTCCACAGGGTATGAGCTGTTGATAGAGATTACGTTTTTTTTTTGTTTGTTTTGTTTTTGTTACTGCAGAATTGGAGTTTGTCCCAGTTGGAAAAGAAAGTTACTGTCTTGTTAAATGTTAGTTAAACATGTGCTCTTGTGCATCTTTTAGCTGGCTGATTCCTTAAAGCATTTTCTTTGTCTCCACTGTCTGCCGTTGAGAATAGTTTCTGATCTTCAAAAGAAGTTTCTGTTTCAGCCTTTGAGACAAACTGCTAGTTTACTTTTGTCTTTGACTGATTTAATTATTAGGGACCTTTTCTCGGTGGGTCATTTGTTTGGACCAAGAAGTTGCACAATGAAATGAATGTATTATGGTGATAAGCTTTATTATGTTAGAAACAAGAGACAATCCTGAACGTTATGGGAATGATTTGACCAAAACCTATTTCGAATATGTAGCCTGTAAGTCCAATTATGCTGAAAGGGTCACAAAAGTATATTATCTCATAACTTGTGCTGTAGATTTCCCATTCCCCAGTTGTTACTGCTTTGAGACGTAATGTAAATGTAACTGTTAGTTACATACAGAATTGAAGGAAAACGAGTTCCTAGGAAGGCTTAGCTGTGCTTTAATGGGCCTTATTTCAGTGTGCATTAAAACATGCAATACATTTCTGCTGTTATTGCAGGCCTACTGCTAGGGAAGATCATGGCAGATTTGCAAAGAAACGGGGAAAAAACTTGAATTATTATATAACTCTCTTCTCTGCGAGGGACTCAAAGAAATTTTTATTTTTTTCCATTACATAAAATCATAAGAAATATGTTCACAAAGATTATTTGTGATTAAAATCTTATTTTATACATAGATTAGATACCACTGTGTATTATATATACAGTAGACAATATTTCAAAATACATTTATATTTATTGATTTATATTTGATTTAGAGAATAGATTTAAAATGCTTATATGATTGTCTGTTTACCATATATATATATATATATATATATATATATATATATATATATATATATATATATATATATATATGTATATATATATATATTTGTATGTTTTCTCTGGTTTCTTTCCTGTCATGTTTTCTTGTTCTGGCTGATGCAGCTTTATAGAAATGCCATATCGCATATATATATTAAGTTCCATTTAATTTGATATTTAATGTGTTATTGTTCTACAATAGACTGTTCTGCATAACTGGATAATGATTGTGGGGCTTGTTTCACCATCACAGCTGACAATTACTTGCATTTGAGTAGCGATGAAGAAACTTTGCATATTTATTACGCTTGCGTCATTCCTTATTAAACTTTTATCACTCAAGACTAGGAAATACAATAGATGAGCTGTGAATTAATGCAATGTCATACTGTCCTGAATTGTGGATGAAAGATAGGTTTTGCAGAAAACTGAATTAATCAGTATTGCATTCTTTTAGAGACAAATATCACATGAAAAAAGAAATGTAAAACCATTTAAATGCAGTATTCTGTATTTGTAAGCATATTTTGCTGAAATATAAAACTATATTTTATCAAGGGAAATATGTGTTGTGTATTAATTTACTCTCAACGGTGATCCGAGACGTATTAAAGTTGTGTTTGGAACCACACCACCAGGAGGCAGCAGAGTCCAGAAAAAAGCGTAGTGTAGCGGCCCTGCCTTGCTTACAGGTTTACAGTCAGCTAACTGTCTGGCACAAACATTTAAATGCTGAAAAAGAGGCCTTTATGCGTTCAACTGAAAGTGCGAGGGCGGGCATATGTGTGCGTTCAACTGGAGTGTCATGGCTAACACCTCCTGACTGTTTGTAACGTTAGCATCATTACACTTCAAAATCCAGTCAAACTTCGCCAACTGCGTCCAACCAACTTTCACACAGGCTCTTTAGTAGTATACTTCAGTTTCGATAATTTAACTTTCGTGGAGCTCAACATTCTGAGTAACGTTAGCCAAAATATATGCCTGCAAGAAGTCTGTAGTTACTGAAAATGCTATCGCGCTAATTAATTGCATAGACTAACGTTAGAGCCTGAGCCATACAACTAGTTGTTCACACTGTTGTCGTAATTCCAGAGCTGTATCAGCATGGATGGACATGCAGGTCTTCCTCTGCTTCTGTCGCTAGATATATGGGGTGGCACCATATGGCAGGTCGCTGCGTGCCATGCTGGTGAGTTGGCAATGTGTGCGTGTGCCAGGCATCCGTCACCCCTCTCACGGGACTCTCTCAGGTTACCATAGAGACAGATGGCGGTGGCGGTGGGAAGGGGGGTGAGATCAGGAGCCTGGGGCAAAGTGGGCGACACTGTGTCACATCTGAAGATGAGAGGTGCTTCATGTACTGAAGGAGGTTCAAGAGACCAGATATATGTTCAGCTCGTTTTGTTTGGTAATAGTTTATCTAAAATATCGAATAGTTTACAGTACAAAATACTGAGTTTGTGTGATTCAGTAATTCAGATCGTTAGCCTACTACCTGTCACACCTATGTTCACTTGGCCTTTGCTGATATTTATATTTGTAAAATGTGTGAAAGACTAAAGATTATTGTTGATTCAACTTTAAAAAGTAAGTTACCTGGTTGCCTTAATTTTGAGTTCGTTGAAATTAAACATTTTAGTTAATTCAATGGAGATTGGTATAATAAATAGAAACTCAAAATATTATGTTTTCTGAACCACATTAGTTGAATTGCCAAAATATTTAAAAGGTTGTGATAACTCATGAAAATAATGTTTTACGGTGAGAGGACTATGGAGAATAACATCCCCAGGCTCTCAGAGTCTGATCCGGTTTATGTCCAGACTGTTCGAGTGACAGGTGACAATATCCAGATCTGTGCTGATGTGCGAATGCATTGTCTGTGTGTGTACATGTAGACAACAGTAATACTCCTGGCATTTTAGATGCAGTTTTATTGTTTTACCTGGTCCCAAGCTGGGACAATGTTTTTAAATATAAAATTCTACAGTAAAAATGATCAATTAATTTTTTTTTTAATAGAATAGTTTAAACAAAGCATGATTGAAAACAATTTCAATAGGCCTATTTGTCTTAAATTGATTTTAGGTAGCCTATATTTGCTACATAAATGATGTTATTTAATTGTGCCATCATTTCCACAATGACTAAAAATGATTGACTAAGAAAGGTTTATCAAGGTAAACGAGGTAAACAAGCTTAAAGTTAAGCTTGTTTACCAAGAAAACAACTGTTTCAGTGAAGAGCTTGAGATGAAATCTGAGACGGGTGTATGAAAAAATAAAGCAAAATTAAGGTAAATATATGGAAGATCATTTCCGCCACATAAGGGAGAAAGAAATCATGCATGCAATCATGCATTATTATGACATTAAAAAGAAAAATTATGATATACTAGTCAATATTAGGCTGTGAGAAAAAAATAAAAATTGACATACTAAGAGATAAAAAGTTGAAATTATGAGATAGGCCTAAGTTATAATTATGAGAAAAGGTCAAAATTGTGACAAAAACAACACAAAACATTGAAATATGAGATAAAATGAAACGTGACTCTTCATCTCATAATTATGACTTTTCATCTCAATTATAATTTACCAAAGCACAAGTTTTTTTCTTATGTGCAGGCATAAATAGACTATATTTATTGTGCATCATTACCATTCCAGCTACAATTGTCAAATTATGCAAAAGTCTCAAAATATTATTTAATTGTATTTCACATACATACAAATACTAGCTAGAAATCAGCTAACTATGAAACAGAGGATTCAGCCATTTTATTCCAAAAATGTTATTTTGCTTACATCATTTCTGCCACAGAATGCTTGAGATGTGTTGGAAGTGATCATGAGGTTCAGAAAAGCATGACTGAAAATGAAACAAGTCTCCAGTGTACTGGTACATGTAGCTGTGGGTTTTATTTTGCCTGTGTTCACGTCAGCTTTTAATCCACATCCCATAACAGTCCATTCTACTAACTGATACCATTACCAATACTAATAATATACTCCAAGTATGAATAAACGAGCTTTGTTGTGATAAATGATGGTGTTACATTTAACACAGACCTTTAAAAGTATTGATTTAAAATCTATTGTCAATCTAACTTAAAACCATATAAAATAGCCTACAATCTCGATTTGTTCCATTTCTAATCTTTTTAATTAAACAACATCAAAACTGAGGTAGGGCACTGTATGTTTTCGGGATATTATTGAATTTAACACAGCTGGTTGTGACATGCCATAGTATCACAGCTTTTACATATCTTAAGGATCGTGGCAAAGCTCTTAATTAACTCACGCGGGAAGTGACAGAAGAACAGCCCACCGCGCATTATTGGTTTTCGTCGCAGGAGTAAAGGAGTAAAGAGCCTGTCAGAGGACCGAGAGATGCGCCTGAGTGAAATAGCGCCGTTAATTACTAATTAACTTCAAGCTAATGACAATGTCACTGTGTCTTCGTCTCAACGAATGTCCTCTCCTTATAAAGCCCCCCACTTAGACCTGATCTGCATGCTAATTACTCCAACACATGCACTATTTAGACTCCACAATAAAAAAAAATATATTTTTTTTATACACTTCAAATCCATAAGAATACATTTTACTGCATCTTCAAATGGGACTACTTTAAATAATTTAATGGAGTATTTGGTGAACAGTTTCTTTTAGGCTGCTTGGAAATGAATGAATAAATAAACAAAAACAAAGATAATGACCACAAGAAAGCTCCAACCTTCCTCTCTGTCTTTCTCGTCTGTTAAATGCTGAGCCCTGTGGCTATAAACTCCCTCTACTAACTAAATTACGCCTCACTTTGTTTAGCGTTCCCTGTGGAGCGACTGTAGTATTGCTGAACGCGAAGCATTTCCGCCGGCTCACATCTCACACAAACACAAGCTCGTGTCCAGATATGTTGATTTCTGTCAATTAACTCAGTCAGCTGTTGGCTTCCTGGTAAGCATATGGCCAGCGTTACACACACTGTCCTATAGTTCGGAGCAGCGAGGGACAGTGTTTTAATGGAGCCCTCCGGGACAGGACCTCACACCTGCGCTCATGCCATGCTAAGGAAGTGTCAGCGAAGCACCCATGATATATCAAGAGGTGTTGCAAGAACTTCTCTGTCATCTCACTGAAATCAATGATGATTGTCCAAGACACTGTCATTTCATTAATGTCGTCTCTAAAGATACGCTAGTATCGTAGTGTTGTTCGGTGACACAATGAAATTAGGCAATGCAACACTTATTTTTGTGCTTAAAACAGCTGAAGAAGCAGAAAACGTCTGAAGTCCAAGACAAAAAATGGTAGACAATCATCATGCTGAACCTTGTTGATAGAGGGCAGTTGTATCAGTATTTGAAGTATATACACTCCTGGGCAAAAGAAAAAAAGGAAGAGACCAAAATGGCTAAACACTGAGCTTTCAATTATCTTATTTGGCAGGAAATCAGCAAAACTGAGGCAAATGCACTACTTAAAAAGCAATTGCTGTCACAGAAAAACATCAAGGACAGAATTAAGTTTTTGGGAAGTTGTGTGTGGAGTGGTGAATCACAATGAAACACGAGTTGCATGGTGATGCTTTAGAGCTGTGTCTTTAAAAATCTGCTGAGAAATATAATTATAAACAAATCTCTACCACAGTGAAGCATGGAGGAAGAGACTGTGTTATTGTGTCTTTTTAGCTGCTGTATTGGTGAACTACTTCACGGTGAAAAGTCGTTTAATGCTTTGGAGTGCAGGAGAATATTGCAGAATGGCTTGCTTCCCACAAATGAGAAGTTGATATCTAAAGATGAATGATCAGATGTTATTTTTCAACAAGACAATGCTCCCACACAAATTACAAAGACAACCAAGAAGTGGCTTGAGAACACGTCCATCAGGATCATGTCTGGCCTGGTCAGAGTCTAGATTTAAACCCTATAGTGAATATTTAGTCTCACATTAAAATCAAACGAACTAAGAGACATTTTTCAACTACTCATGAACTGTTTGAAGCCATTAACATTGAGTGGAACAACACTGACACTGTAAAAAAGCTGTCTGCAAGTCGGGGAAGGCTATTCTGTGCTAAGTTACTTATCTACAGTATTTTTCCTATATTCCTATATATTTCCTGACCAGTGGTTTGTGACCAAAGTGGTTAGGACCATTAAAAGACCACTAAATAATTGGCCATTGCCTTTTTTTTTTTTTTGCCCAGGAGTGTACAAAGGATAGACATGCTAATGCTAGCTAAAGAACTACTGAATGTCCTTTAATCAGGATGCAAAAACACCATTTAAATATAAATTGGTCCATACAGCTCAATATACGTCATACAATAGCTTTCAGTGAGAAATTGACCAAAATTAAAATCACTGTTTTCTAACAATTTTCTCCTGCAGTGAGCAATTGTTGGCTATGACCAAATGATTGGATCAATGAGATGAAATGAATCAGTTAAATTTGTGAACAAATCATTCTGACCACTTTTTGTGATTCATTAAAAAGATCCAAAATGATTTGTTCAGTACTTTGATATAGCAACTTCTCTCATGAACGTATCAAGGTGTAATTAAACTAACTACTAAACTAATTCAATTTCAGCAGTTCCTCACATAAAAGCTATAATGACTTTAGGTGAAATATAGTGCACAAGTCATACAGACCAACTTTCATGATAGCGTTATGCTGCTTTATTTGCTTATATGCTTCAAGAATCTTCAAAACATCTTTTTTTTTGTTCACCACAAGAAATGAAGTCATGAATTTGTAACAAAATAAGGGTGAGAAAATAAAGACAAAATTTAATTTTCAGTTTACGCTTTAAATTGATTTACTCAAGTTGATGTTGTTGTGGACAGCTGCTGTTATTTCAGATTGTCTGTATTTCTTACTTTTGAGTGTCCTGATATCTTTGACATAAACAGAAAGAACACAGAAATATGCTTCCCATTCATCTTTCTGCTTCTGACAGTTAGTTCTCTATCCTGCTTTCTTAAACCGACACACAGACAGCAACAAGTGCCAAATGTTTACAGAACAATATGATGCATTGCTCTGGCAGGGAGTCGTCGTATGCTGGCCACTTCAGAAATAACTCCAACCCCCTCCATCTTTTTCTCCCTGACAGAAGGTCTCAAATGATCAGACACAACAATGTGCTTAATACTCACTTAATTCTCGCTGTGCTCATCGATGAGTGTGTTTTATAATTGCAGGAGTGATAGCGCTATATGTCCTTAAGAATTGGACAAGAAGGCTTCTTCCTAACAAAGGATCTTTATTAGCTCAGAGCTTTGGTGGACCACTTCAATCCTCTGGCAGCCTCCTCTTTGTTGATTATCAGCTCATCACGCAAGGAAATTTCATTCTCTTGTTTCAAACTGAGCAGCCTCTGTAAGTCATTAGCTCAAAACGTGCCATCGCTTATCAGTGAAGCTTAGCAGCGCTTCACTGTAAAAAAAAAAAAAAAAAAAAACTGCATTCTTCTTAGACTGGTAAAGTTGAACTGGATTTTTCAGACAAAAATTAAACTGGTCATCATCTACTCACCCTCATGTTGTTCCAAACCTATTTTATTTCTTCAGTGGAAAACAAAAGGAGATATTTTGGAAGAATGTCCAAGTGGCTGTTTTCCATAAAATAAAATTATCAAGTAACCTGACATATGTGCTGTATTTCATGTTTTCTTAAGTCAACACAGAGGGGAGTTGTAATGCAAACTCTGAAAAATGTTTTTGCTCATCAACAACAACAACAACACAAAAACATAACGCAAGAGTTTGCATTCATTTCACAAAAGTTGACAAATTCTATGAAATTATGTTCTACCAACAAACTACAGTGAGGTAGATGAACTAACTTCTTAAACACACATTTTTATGATGATTACTCAAACGAATTAAGTTGTTCCAACAAATGTCAACATAATTGAGTGGCAGTCCTGGAACCAATCAAACTCATCTATTTCAGCTGTTACAGCTATATCACATGCTGAATGGATTGAATTTAACATGTAAAGATATTAATACTTGTATCAGCACAATTGTTGCTCATAGAACCATTGTAACCTAATATATAACATATTTTTGTCACCCACAGCCTAACCATGAACACTAATCATTAGCACAAACTTCAACATAACAGGAACTCTTTCAAATGTCAAACATAACAGCATTAAACAGTAACAGCTCTTTCTTTTTACTAAAAAATGTACTATCAAATTTCCACTTTAAAGAACATGGATGTAAAAGGTTCTTCATGGAAACATACCAATAAAGAACCTTTATTTTTAAGAGTGAATCGTGAGGTCAGGGGTATTCTTGTGTAGCCAGACCTTCAGACTGACGGCAGAAAGTCTGGACTCTATCTTTCATTGGCCAAGGACCGCCCATAGTAATTCAACCAATCACCATTCGTTTTGTTCAGTGTCATGTTTAGGGATGTGAAAATGTACCTACAATAACAGACCGGCATGCATCTGTAAATTATTCATTCAAGAACATTGCGCACGTTTACTGCAACAATGGAGCCGCGAACTTCACATACTTTTGAAAATTCAGCGTTTAGTTGATCCTGGTAAGCACTCATTGTCACAGTTGTAAACAATGACGTTGTTCTTCTTCCGCGAAGGTGTTTGGCGTCACGGCATTTGTTTCCAGGCGGACTGTTAAAGAACGCCACACACACGTCTCGCGGACATCCTGTAGAATTCAACCAATCAGATCGCGACTTTGAAACTCCTGAAGTGTTTCCAGTAAAGGGTGCCATATGAATCAGACGTTCAACCAACTGAGTTACTGAAATAAAAATGATGAGTCCGAATTGAAAAATTCATATGTGTGAACATTAAGCTGAATTGTCCTTTTGTGTTCAAAAGAAGAATTAATGTCATATAGGACAAGATGGATGAGTAAATAGGCCTAATGACAAAATGTTAATTTTGGGGTGAACTGTTATATTTCGTTCTCGTTATAGTTAAACAGTGTTGCGGTAACATGTTGTTCAGGTACCAGTTTGTTTTGAATTCAAAACGGCACCTTGGTTTACGCTTCATATCTTGTGTCCCAAACACAACGCACCACTAAATCTGTCTCTCTGCTTCTGTCCATGCCCTGTGCCTCTTCCCCCCTCCACCAGCTCTCTCTGTCTTTCACTAAAGTTCGGCTGTCAATCAGATCTACCCTCCGGCTATGTGCACTGATTAAAAACCCCCAGAGATAAGGAGACCTAAATTAGATTTCAATAAGGCCACTGAATATTCATAACAGGAAAACATCTAAAGGTAAATGCTTTTTGATCTCGGCTTACAAATACCACTTGTGTGCATTCCCAGGTCTTTTTACTCTGGCTCCAAGTTTTGCTGTGCCGAGGCGAGCCGGTCCAGCTCACACTCCTCCGGGGGTTGCGGATGAATACTGATGACAGCCTCCATAAAAGAGGCCGGGCATTAATTATGTTTATACTAAAGGGATTCAAAAGAAAGGGCACCCACACTAAGCATTCATTAATTAGTACAGCGGGAGAAGTTGACTGGGTGAAAAAGAGGGAAAAGAAACTGACTGACTCGCACACATACGGAGGACACCATTAAAGCTACGAGATACTGTTATTATTGAAGAAGTTTAGAGGGTGAGCACGAGCTCCAGCCGGACCATAAACCATTCTCCAGACAGCTTATTTATGTCGTTTTCTACAACTTCTGGTTTTACGTCTTTAATGAAAATGCCAGCAGAGTGTGTGGTGTGAGTAGCTTATATCCATGTTTCTAATGATGAAAACATAAACCTAAAGGCTAATTAGACTTTTTTATTTGTAATATGTGCTTTTGTATCTCGTTGTTTTTAATTAATTAACTTTTAATCAATGTACTAGGTGAAACTAGGGTCAAGGACAGATTTGTGCATTCTTCAATCATTTGACTGCAGCAGTGACTCAGTATTATTCTGTATTATATATTAAGCCTATACAAATTCCTACATTTACTTCTGCTGAAAGTCTGAAATGTGCATAAGAAACAAGTGACCTGGTCTGTAAAAAACAAATCCAAAATAAGCAACCCGGTCAGGAAAAAACAATTCACTGTAAAAAAATAATAATAATAAAATGTTTTTTTTAAGTACAATCAACTTAGATGTTTAAGTCATTTCAACTTAAATCACATTTAACTGACTTTAAACAATTTTTTAACTTGTAAAAAAAGAAGAAAAATGCTTAACTTATTTTGATGAGTTAAAGCAATGCAAAAACATTGCAAAAACAAAAACAACGTTGTCATAATTTTTTTTTTTTTTTTTTAAGTAAGCCCAAATTGGGGGTGGGGCATGTGCATATGACACAGTCTGCATAGGGTGCATATGCTCCCCTTTAAAAGGGATTTTGTTTAAATTTTCTATTATGTTCTACCAAAAATGCTATTCTCTTTCTTTCCTTGAAACATTTCCCTTTAAAAAAAACAAACCTCCAACTCCCACAGCACATTATTGACCATCTCATCATGGCATAACTGCGCTGAATTAAAAATTATGATTTTATTGTCCCCAAAACTCATAAGACATGTAAACTCTATCTAATTTAAATATTTTGAAATTTAATATCGGAGCCTTGATGGCTATAAACTTTATTATTTAAGAATGTTCTTACTGTTGTAATGGCATAAAGATGCTGAATAATGGTTTCAGTAATATATCTTTAAACACTTGCAGCACTGGGACGAATAACAGACCGTTTCGGTAGAAAACAAGAGAGCGCTTACTTTCCTCTGACCCTGACTCATAGTGCTCATTCTAACAGACAGAGCAGCGGTTGCCATGCTATTGACAGACAGAGAAACATCATCACACACTAATGATAAAGTGGTCAAACATACTGTCCTATGAGTGCCAACCACTAGCAAGCACAAATATGCAACTGTACTCTGGAAATAGGCCCAAAAAAACGCAACCTGTGACTACCAAATCTATAAGCGACTTATTGGAAAAACAAGCCCAAGTCGCTTATAATAAGCAGACTTGACTTGGAAACACTGGGTGGATGTAGTATGTCCAGATTAGTTTGGGGTCAGAATAAAATACAGGTCCTTCTCAAAAAATTAGCATATTGTGATAAAGTTAATTATTTTCCATAATGTAATGATAAAAATTTAACTTTCATATGTTTTAGATTCATTGCACACCAACTGAAATATTTCAGGTCTTTTATTGTTTTAATACTGATGATTTTGGCATACAGCTCATGAAAACCCAAAATTCCTCTCTCAAAAAATTAGCATATCATGAAAAGGTTCTCTAAACGAGCTATTAACCTAATCATCTGAATCAACTAATTAACTCTAAACACCTGCAAAAGATTCCTGAGGCTTTTAAAAACTCCCAGCCTGTTTCATTACTCAAAACCGCAATCATGGGTAAGACTGCCGACCTGACTGCTGTCCAGAAGGCCATCATTGACACCCTCAAGCAAGAGGGTAAGACACAGAAAGCAATTTCTGAACAAATAGGAGTTCCCAGAGTGCTGTATCAAGGCACCTCAGTGGGAAGTCTGTGGGAAGGAAAAAGTGTGGCAAAAAACGCTGCACAACGAGAAGAGGTGACCGGACCCTGAGGAAGATTGTGGAGAAGGACCGATTCCAGACCTTAGGGGACCTGCGGAAGCAGTGGACTGAGTCTGGAGTAGAAACATCCAGAGCCACCGTGCACAGGCGTGTGCAGGAAATGGGCTACAGGTGCCGCATTCCCCAGGTCAAGCCACTTTTGAACCAGAAACAGCGGCAGAAGCGCCTGACCTGGGCTACAGAGAAGCAGCACTGGAGTACCCACAGTCAGTGATGGTCTGGGGTGCCATGTCAGCTGCTGGTCTTGGTCCACTTTGTTTTATCAAGGGCAGGGTCAATGCAGCTAGCTATCAGGAGATTTTTGGAGCACTTCATGCTTCCATCTGCTGAAAAGCTTTATGGAGATGAAGATTTCATTTTTCAGCACGACCTGGCACCTGCTCACAGTGCCAAAACCACTGGTAAATGGTTTACTGACCATGGTTTTACTGTGCTCAATTGGCCTGCCAACTCTCCTGACCTGAACCCCATAGAGAATCTGTGGGATATTGTGAAGAGAAAGTTGAGAGACGCAAGACCCAACACTCTGGATGAGCTTAAGGCCACTATCGAAGCATCCTGGGCCTCCATAACACCTCAGCAGTGCCACAGGCTGATTGCCTCCATGCCACGCCGCAATTTCTTTCTGTGTCTTACCCTCTTGCTTGAGGGTGTCAATGATGGCCTTCTGGACAGCAGTCAGGTTGGCAGTCTTACCCATGATTGCGGTTTTGAGTAATGAAACAGGCTGGGAGTTTTTAAAAGCCTCAGGAATCTTTTGCAGGTGTTTAGAGTTAATTAGTTGATTCAGATGATTAGGTTAATAGCTCGTTTAGAGAACCTTTTCATGATATGCTAATTTTTTTAGATAGGAATTTTGGGTTTTCATGAGCTGTATGCCAAAATCATCAGTATTAAAACAATAAAAGACCTGAAATATTTCAGTTGGTGTGCAATGAATCTAAAATATATGAAAGTTTAATTTTTATCATTACATTATGGAAAATAATTAACTTTATCACAATATGCTAATTCTTTGAGAAGGACCTGTATATATATATTTTTAAAGAAATTAATACTTTTATTCAGTAAGGATGCATTTAATTGATCGAAAGTGACAGTAAAGACTCTTACATTGTTACAAAAAAAATCTATTTCAAATAAATCCTGTTCTTTTGAACTTTCTATTCATCAAAGCATCCTGATTTTTTTTTTTATCTCAGTTTCCACAAAAATATTAAGCAGCACAACTGTTTTCAATAACTGTTTCTTGAGCAGCAAATCAGCATATTAGAAGTGATTTCTGAAGGATCATGTGACAATAAAGACTGGAGAAATTATGCTGAAAATTAAGCTTTTCATCAAATGCAGTAAATACTCTCACAGTATGAGATTTCAGACACAGTTAAAGTACCTGGGACACCGGAATTAGCAGCATGGTTATATTCAGAATGCAACATTAGCCTAATGCATACTGCAGTGTGTTGAATACTGCCTACTATATTTTAACATGAAGCCAATGTGAGAGAACACATGAAGCATTGTTTCAAACAGTAGTAACAGTAGTGATCTCATAATGTTTCATATTTATTGTGCATTTTAATCAAATATTGAGTTCGACACCGTTTTCAACTAAACAACGGAAAAGTTTTATGCATTTTGGCCGCTCATTTACACAACAATGGTGTTTTGGGGGCCTGAAAACGCAAACCTGAAAACAGATTTTTGAAAACAATACCATTATTGTTGTGTAAACTATTTTTGAAAACGGTGACATCATGCGCATGCATATTACCTGTTCTAGTCTATAGGAGCGTAGTGTTTCTTTACAAAGTGACATCGCCAACTACTGGCCAGTCATGAATAATGCATCGGTTTGCATTGCTTTGACGATGTTGTTCGACTCTTTTGCTTTTTTGTACGTTGTTTTCATGTAAATGTTCCCTAAAATGGTTGTAAAATCATGAGTGAAGAAATAACTTCTAAAAATCATGGTTGATATTACTTCCAGGTCACAGGAATGAAAGTTCAAATTGAGAGCGCTGCTTTGTGGGATAGTGTGCTTCATTTTAAAATATTACAAATAAAATATAGATTAAGAATACGAAACATAATTTGGCACAGTCTAGGTTGATGTCCCCCCTCCTCCAGCGTGTTTCGAGCGAGTGTGAGCTGTGTGTGAAGAGAGGGGACTGGTGTAGTTTGTGCCTGAGGCTGTGCTGTGACAGTCAGCCCAGAACGTTTGGCTAAAAGTCTCAACCAGACATCAGGAAACCAAAATGTCATTCACTGATGGGGCCAGTGGGAATCTCTGTAATAATACCCCATCGTTAAATGAAGATTTGACCCATGACACTGCTATAGTGTCCTATTCACACAGAGGAGAAGTTTTCAGCTTCAGCATCGTCATTATTGCAAAGGTTTCTGATACATGTAATTACGATTAACACAACTGACTCTCACATACTGTAAATGTAAAATGCACATCTGAAGATAATTAATTCAGTCAAAATGATTATTTGGTATTGGCATAGTGGAAACTATAACTGCCACCATATTTTCTCTTTTTTATGTTCAATCCCTTTTTCTCTTTTTCTCTCTCACTCTTTTTCTTGCACCAGATGATGGTCATTCTGTTGCCAGGCAATCTGGTCTGTCAGATTCACACTTGCTTTTACCCCCAGATTTGTCTTTCTTTACTCGCTCTTTCTCCAATTATCTCTCTCTCTTTCTTTTTGTCTTTTTTAAGTCAGGACCATAATCTCTCATATAAAATAAAAACAAACAAACAAACAAACAATAAACACCTTTCAGTTGTGTTATCTATATAGATGGTGTATTTGTATGTGTGTGTGTGTGTGTGTGTGTGTGTGTGTGTGTGTGTGTGTGCGTGCGTGCGTGCGTGCGTGCGTGCGTGCGTGCGTGTGTGTGTGTGCCAGGTTTTACAAACATCAAATGTATAGTAAAACCTGCAATCACCTACATTTTGAGAACGAGATGGTTTCTGGTTCTGCAAAAGGGTTTGTTTGGGTGTTCATTTTAGGTGAAGAGGGTTGAGAAATCTCTGTATAAAAAACAATAGAAGCCATGTTAGAAATACAAATATGCGTGTGTGTTTCCATGTATCTGTGTTGCACCTGAAGGAATGAGTGAACTCAGTGAGGGTCACTGGGACCGTACAGGGTCATAGCCTGGCCTGCAGTGTGCAACGAGGGCCTTAGGCACTGATCATGTATATAATCGTACAGAAATGATTCAAATATTCATATTTGTGTATGCATGTAGAAACGTGAGCATAGGAAGGTAATGCGGGTATGCCAGTTGAAGTTTATGAAAAGAAAAACAGGAAGAGAGACAATCTTGTGTTTTTGTGTGCAGACGAGTACATGGAGGCAGGTGGTGGTCTGGAGGGCTGGAGCAGCGGTGTGTGTGTGTGTGTGTGTGTTTATCTTTCCAGTCCTCAGGCCCTGTTCAGAGATGTGAGGTGTCATGCTAGCTGGGCTCCTGCAGTCTGAGAGGCAGCTGTGAAAGAGACAGGTACGTCTGCCACACACACACACACACACACACACACACACACACACACACACACACACACACACACACACACACATAGAGAGATAGAGGGGATGTTTCTTGCTTACCTTCCGTCTCACATGAGAGCCAGAGGTGATTTTTTTCTACATTTCTGAGGAAAAAAACAAAGAGAAGGTGTAGATTGATAATGTGTGTATTCTATTTACAATTACTTGAATACACCTTCTATTGATGAACATGTTTTTAGTTTCTAAATTAAAAAATAATTTTAATATATTTTTTGGGGATAAAGTAGAAAATGTGCAAAAAACTGAAGAAAACAAGACAAAAAAAATGACAATATGGAATTGATTTGTTTCCTTAATTTAACATTTTTATATATAATTAAATATTTTAAACACTTCACTGCAAAAGTAAATGTCTGCAAAGGCATGTGATGCAACTGAATTGAAAGAGCATTGAATTGATTTGAGCTTAATAATGACACTTGTCTTCTGTAGAGGTGCTTATAGCTGAATTGAACTTGTTTCTTAATCAAAGAACTTTGTAACAATGACACAGTTATTGAACTGAATATCATTTACTGAATATTTGTATATTATTTTGTGGAGCTGCTTTGAACCTTTTTGTATAAACTTTTTGTATGCTTTTGTATAATGTGATATAAGATAAAACAGGAAATGATATCATAGAGAGGGCGCCTAAAGACCCTCAAGGCTGTTGGTTAAAATCATTAAGTCTTTTAAAATATTTGATAATGTGAACTTTTAATGACACAGCAAAGTCATGTCATGTGGTGTGAGATCCAAACCTAAAAAGTAAAATTTACCTCAGATTTCTTCAAAGGATGTAACATCAAGATGAGTACACGGACTAATGTATTTTAAAACCATATGAAATGAACATGAATGCAAAGAGTACATTTTAATAACTTGGCACAAAAAAAGGTTCAATGAGGTGTTATATACCCTGCATGGGATTCTTGACAAATTTTTGACTCAAGAACCATTTATGCCAAAAAGGTTTTATATAAGGAGAAATGTCTTAACATAATATTTCCATGTTTAACAGGTTATTTATTTTTTTCCCTTGAGATAAAGTGAGTTTACAAGCTGTTTAATTCATAAAATGTAATAAAAAATGCCCATGATGGCAACCCCTAAAAGATTCTATATATAGTGCCTAACAGAACTCTTTAAGATTCCTTTTCTTTTTTCCTTTCCTTTATTGTGAACATCATATATATCATTGGCCTAGATATTAGTAGACTCTGCTGAATTCTCGCATATCCTATTAGAGGAATTCTCCACCCTCTTTCCTCTCAGACATCAGTCGGCTCCAGTTAACCGGCTGGTTTATCAGTTCATCAGTTAGCGGGTGTTGTAAGATGGAAATGTGAAGTTTTCACGCACCATCGGTTCGATGTTTTAATTGAGCCAGTAATTGAATAAGGAGTGTCCGTGTGGCTGTGCGCATGCCTGTGTGATGGTGCGCTCGCTCGGCGCCCGGGTGCCAGGTGTCTCCAGGTGTCTGGCTGCTCTCTGCTTCATTTGTCACATCAGAAAGCAATCATTCAAACCCGACAGCCCCCAGCATCACTCATTTCCTTTGAAAACGCAAAAGAAAGCAGCAGGGAAAGAAGAAGTGGTGGAGAAACGAAAGACAGAGAGAGAGAGAGAGAGAGAGAGAGCGTCTCAGCAACATGTTTACCTCCAAGGCAAACGTAAGCCTCCCAGGCCTGAATCTCCACAGAGGCGGCAGAGTGAAGTAAGAGGGTTAGAGAGCTTTTATTCAGAAGCTCCAATACAATCCCACACAGTCCTTTACTCATCTCTCCGAGTCTTCCCATATCCCATACCCATCTCCAAATGTTTCAGGCCAGCCAGATCCTCTCTCCCACACTCGCTCGCCTGTCTTGCTCTCCCTCTGGTTTCGTGGTGGGGCCAGATGTCCAGGTTGACACAGCGCTTACGGCGTTTGACTTGATAAAAAACCAGGCTGGCTGTGGGTAAAGGGGGATTAAAACAGGGCCTGAGGCGCTGGTGTTAGATTGAAAACATCCTGGGCTGCTTTGTATGGAGATTTGCATACATCCAACCCGTGCGGGGCCTGTCCATCTGCTAGAGTGCATTGTCCCCGCACAACAAAGTGTGTTTAAATATTTCACATCTCCATTTACCACAAGGGAGAGAGAGGGTGAGGGTGAGAGGCACAGACACGGGCACACAAAGCGACGGAGGGGGAACGAAGAAGAAAGAGAGAATGATTTGGCATGTCTTTGAATTTGAACAGATCCCAAATGTGCTCCCATCACTGAGTAAACAGCTCTGGCTGGGTTTTGGCAGAGTGTGGGCCATTCAAATATCTCATTTTGAATTCCACTGTGACACCAGGTGAGAGCAAAGCTGGAAACAGGTAGCAAAAAAAAAAAAAAAAAAAAAAAAAAAGAGTTCTTCATAAAAAACACTCGAAAACAAACCTGATTGGGGAGAGACAACAAATTTAATTGAACCCCCTGTGCCTAAACTCATGATTTTTGGTTAGTCAAGTCACATCTATTGCTATAGCACATTTTAAAAACAACAAATGGTGACCAAAGAGCTATACAATTAGAGTAATTAAATTAAGAGATTTAAAG
Source organism: Gila orcuttii (assembly GCA_026230005.1). Taxonomy (NCBI): domain Eukaryota; kingdom Metazoa; phylum Chordata; class Actinopteri; order Cypriniformes; family Leuciscidae; genus Gila; species Gila orcuttii. The sequence continues at coordinate 23,927,889 of JAPDVR010000021.1, read as the reverse complement.
AGATAAAAAAAAAAAAAAAAATTCATGGATTCTTTTTTGTCATATAACATAAAAAGCTATTTTAAAGAATGTACTGGTTAAAAAAATAAAATAAAAATGAACTAACTAAATAAAAATAAGCTAATTAATTAATTTAACGAATGTTAATTTACACACCACAAGCACATTTTAGGTTACCTAACAAAACATTTTGTTTTTAGGTTCTCAATTAAAATTAAATGTTATAAAAATAATGACATTTCTAAGAAAAAATATAAAGCTGAATTTCATATTTTAATATTAATATTTTCATTCAATATTTTAAAGACCCCACTGCATATTAATATTAAAAACATTTCGTCTGACAATCACTGACTGAATCAACCCTGAACTAATTTTAGCTGAATAATGACAGTATTGTCTTCTGTAGAGCTGCTTATAGCCGAATTGAACTTGAACTGAGCATCTGCAGTGGGAGAGAATCTAAAGTGAAGTCGCAAACTATGCCAAAGCCATTTGACCACAAACGAGAACGATCACCCTTAAACTTTAAACGAGACGTGGGAACAGACAGATGTAGGCCATTTAATACCTTTGAGTCTGATACTGAGAGAAATGTAATGTGATGTCAAGCCATGTTGGCCCTTAAAAACTATTAATAAGACCTTGGACTGAATCCTAAAGTGAACTGTGAACAGGAAGCTTGTAAAGAAACATCATAACTGGCCAAATACTCTCTTCCTGGTTACACAACGGAACAAGAACCCGAGAACCTTATTAAGTGTTATCACCTCATAAATTAGTGTTTAATGCTATAGGATGTATAGATGTTCCAGAAGTGGACATTTGAAATGGCCCAAACACATGAGTCATAATTAAATAAATAACTGGATGGCGGGCAGCTGACATATGATTCATCCTCACAGCTCTGACACTTGTTACTTATATCTGGATTGTTAAAACACTGACTTAAAATCTCATTCATTTACAAATGCATACATTTAACCATCTGATCCAAAGTTTAATCAATTAAATATTTTTCGGTTTCTGTTTCTACACACGAACACGCACATGCACACACACACACACACACACGCACACAAAGGTTAAATATGTAACAGGCACAAAAATAAATGGAGATTGGCTTCGCTGAAATTTTGATTTTATTAAGGTATCCTTGTGCCTCAACCCTCTTTGTAATATTAAGTCCATAACTCTGACTACATGAGACATTTAAAGGCGCTATAAAGTTAGATAATTATAGCAATATATCTGTAATAATCTGCAATCTGAGAGCTGGAAAGAGTGTGTGTGTGTTGGTGAGAGAGAAAGAGAGACTGAGAGAGAGATATAAACATTCACTAAGTATGGTTTGAAATATCCTGCACGTAATCCATTTTGTAAGGCAGAGGAGTGTGACAGTGTACCTACATTATAGTGGCACATTGCTTTATGAACTATACAATTATAATTCATTTATTTCTAAATAATTTTGGAAGAAAATATGAATGTTTGACAATGAAAAACTCACTACCATGATGCTTGGAAGTTGTGGGCGGTTGCCAGGGTGTTGCTAAAGTTTTTTAGGTGTTTTTTTTTTTTAGCACAGTATAAGGTGTTTTCTTATGGACCAAGTCTTAAGAGCCTCCTTAAAGGGATAGTTCAACCAAAAATAAAAATTCTATCATCATTTACTCACCCTCGTGTACACTGAACAAAATTATAAACGCAACACTTTTGTTTTTGCCCCCATTTTTCATGAGCTGAACTCAAAGATCTAAGACTTTTTCTATGTACACAAAAGGCCTGTTTCTCTCAAAATATTGTTCACAAATCTGTCTAAATCTGTGTTAGTGAGCACTTCTCCTTTGCCGAGATAATCCATCTACCTCACAGGTGTGGCATATCAAGATGCTGATTAGACGGCATGATTATTGCACAGGTGTGCCTTAGGCTGGCCACAATAGGGCATTTCAGAATGTTTGTAAACAATAGGCACCAAGATACTTCCGGGTGGCAGAACGCCAGCGGCTTCTACTGACCAACTGAAGAGATCCAGCTGGCTACTGTAAACGGTTACATATTAAAATCATTGTTGTTGATCAAAGTTGAAACGATGGCAAAAACGTGTTGTGTTTGGGGTTGCGCCGCCAGATATACAGCAAAAGGTGTAGGGTTTTATCGATTTCCTTCAGAAAAAAGTAAATCTATCCAGCGGAACCTGTGGGTGAGGAGGTTAAAGCGAGTGGACGTCGTCAAAAGTAGTGCATGTCGTCTTCTTTGCGCTTCCCGGCCCGACACATTAACTGTAATTATGAGCCCGATTTAAACCCAACCATTTTTAATACGGTCATAACTGACGTTCTCAACTACTTTCTATATGTTACTTTCTCCCGCCCGCAACATTTATGTTTTGTCCCGCTCCCGCCCGCAAATAGACTTTTTTTCTGTAGCCTACCTCCAAATGCTTTTCAAGTTAGCCTACGTGTCGCCATCATACACATCAGCATAAATGCTCCTGATAAATTATTTGTTATTAAATAATAACACACAAACCACTGTTATAATATAAAAGCAAGCAGGCTACCGCGTGCATGGTTTGGCATGACTGAATGCACTCAAAGTGCGAGCTCTCTTAATAATTCCTAAAAAGCTGACATCAGTTCATCGCGATCTCACACATCTCTGTTATTATCAATGAAGCTGACAGCACAATGCATCTTTCATAATATATACACTTTGTTTGTTATAATTAGAGGATTTGCCAGCATACAGAATTTAGCTCTGAACAAAAAGTCCGTTTTGAGCAGTGAGGGGAGACTATCTTAAATGCTTCTGATTGGCCATTGCGTTCAAGAAATCAACACATATGTCTGTGATTGGCTACATCGCTCAACGCTGCAAACATGTTATAAAAAGAAACTCTGGCCTGTAAATCGTTTCTATTTTGTTTTAGTTGTTCTTGTTGCTTTTCTGCAACAGATGAATAAAATGTATCAGTATTTATATGTTTTATTCATATATATTTCTAGTTTGCGGGAGTCCCGCGAATCGTTTTATTCTCCCGCACACACAGAGTGAGTGCATTACCGCCCGTGCTCGCACTCGGCCATCAAATCTAGTCCCGTGCCGCACTCTTTTGCGTTGGGAGTGCAGGTTTCTAGGTCAAAGAATCTAAGCTCTAATGATCATGTTAACTATGTCTGAATTTCCACCACGTCTGTTTTTTAATCAACTGTTGAAATTTATGCCGCGTTCCAGGCAACCTGTAACCCGTGTTTTTCCAACCTTATACCCGTGAAAGTGCACTGGAACGGCAGTCAAACCCGTGACTTCCCACCCATTCACTTTAGGACAATATAACGTTTCAGTCAAATTAATAATAATATAATAATGATAATAATACACACACGATTATGTATTACAATGTTATGTGTCTCTGAAAAAATAAGTAGCCTATATATTGCGCTCAGTTAGTTTGGCGTGACTGGCCTGGAACGCTACAAAGTCGTGGTTTGAAGTCGTGATTTACGTGCTCAAAAACTTGCCTGGAACGCAGCATTAGATTAGACTACTACCGACGGTGTGTCTCCCTTCCAAGCAATTTACTAGTGTTGCCATAGGAACGCTTCGGCTTTTGCCACCCGGAAGAACGTCTATTACTGTTGTGACGTCATGGTGAATTGTCGTATAAAAGGCCACTCTAAAATGTGCAGTTTTATCACACAGCACAATGCAACAGATGACGCAAGTTTTGAGGGAGAGTGCATTTGGCATGCTGACTGCAGGAATGTCCACCAGAGCTGTTGCCCGTGAATTGAATGTTCATTTTCTCTACCATAGAAATGTTAATTTCTCTACCGTTGCACTGCGTGAGGCAAATGGTGGTCACACCAGATACTGACTGGTTTTTGGACTCTAGATTTGAGACCATTTCAATGTATGGCTTGAGCACTTTTTATATTCCACCAGGTGAAAAGTCTGTTTCACACAAACGGTTCAGGATGAGTTACACAAGTTGATACTTAGGGTTGGGGTTTGTTTAAATCAAAGTATCAAAATATGAGCAACAGTAGTACTCACAATTGCCTTGGAAAACATGAAAATTTCGGATAAAATAAGCTTAGGCTTATTAGGAAAGCATACAAAATGATAGTATGCTGCTTCTTGCACCTTTCACAGAACTTTCAAAGTGAGTTGTGCTAAAAGTGTTCAGTTTTATCTTAAACTAATGAACGTAAAAGTGGCAATCATAATTTGTGTAAAAAGGAATAAGTTGTTGGTATTTTAATACCACTAGTATTCAGTTGAATTGAATGTAAAGGTATTTTCTGGGAGTTTTCCAAATGTAGAGGCAAGTTTTTCAAATGAACCTATATTAGATAAAATACAATTTAAAAATGAAACATATGTGTACACAAAAGAATCAATCTCTTTTTCTGTCCATACAATGAAAGTCAGTTAGGTCCAATGTTGTTTTTACCCCATTGATTTTTACTGTATAGACAGAAGCATTCTTTCAAATATTTCTTCTTGTGTTCAGCAGAAGAAAGTAAGTCATACAGGTTTTTGGAATGACATGAGGGTGAGTAAATGATGACAGAAGTGTCCCTTAAAGATTTGAATAACAGGCTGCAGAACTGGATCAGGGAGACAGTATTTAAGGTAAAAGTCAATGGCGAACAAGTGGGCCGAACCACCTGGCAGCACATCCACGCCGATCTCACACCTCTAACACCACCACGCCAAACACACACACGCATCAGAGATGGACGTGAGGGAAGTGTGGACTGCACGGGGGAGGATTTTGGAACACGGTGCCTGGTCAAGCTGTCTTCTCACTCACATGTCCAAGAACACTGTAAAATACATTTCATCAAATATTAAACGAGATGTCCAGGCCTGCAATTAGGTGTATGTCCTGTCACGGCCGTCCCAACAACACACAAAAAAAGTTTAATTAATGAGTATCAGTGTAGGTTGGGAGAACAGCTGTATCACTGTTACTATGGGATTTGGATCATAAATGAAATTTGTGCCAAAAAGTCAGTAGACAGATTCATTCTTAACCACATAACGGAGACAGCATATCCTCTGTTAATCTGGATTAACTGCAACAATGAACCATTATTTAAAAGCCATTACACCCATCTCTCCTGAGAGAGAGAGAGAACGAGAGGTGCACGGCTCGTACCAGAGTACAAGTCAACATAATCAGACTAATGGTCCGCATTAGTTATGTGCCAAACGCTTGGCTTTTTACTTTAGATCCTACTAAATAAATACGGCGCACAGATCACAGTAATTAAAGCAATCCCTTTAAATCACTGCAGATTCTCTATCAGGCGCCGTCCTCAGTGGTAAACGTCGCTTAACAGATTAAGTCATCTGGGGCAGTGGGCAGGCTCACAGCGTGGGTGAAAAGTGCTCGTAATTTCCTTGGGACAAGGACGCATCTTGAAAGTTTTCTGACCGGCAGGAATCCATGGGTTATGCTCGAACGCTAATAGATGCAGCATTCTGCACAAGTTTACACACACAAACACACGGACCACTGCGGCGCTGTCAGCAGGAGGCCGGAGCTGATGGACATTCTGGTTACGCAACTCAGCAGATCACAGCCATTAGAGACAGGTGGCCCACCACGCTGTGTGTAGGTGTGTGTGTGTGTGAGAGAGAGAGAGAGAGAGAGAGTGGGGGGTGATAGAGATGTGGATGGATGGATGGAGTACAGTATGACCATACGAATACTATGACAACATAACATTTCAAATCATACTGTGGCCGTCAAATATCTCCTTTTCACTCAAAGATGACTTTCAGGTTATAAGTAAATTGAAAACAAATAAATGTGGCATGTAATTTTGAGTGAATGTGTTGTGGTGTTGAACTGCCAATATCTTTTTGTGAATTGTGTGCTGTAAAGTTACCACAAACAACTCCTCATAAGCAAGTAAAAGCACAAATAATAAACCCAACTGTTTCTCCTAAATGGAGAGCAAATTGAGTCTTTTGCTTTCTATTGCGAAAAAAAGAGATTTTTTCAACCTCTCTGGGGCAATCAATTATTATTGGATCTCAAACTGATTGTTGTGAGAAAAAAAAAGTTCAACTTCATAGCTGTTCACAGCTTCATTGTTCCTCCCACATTAAAATATATTGAGTCAAATTAAATATATGTACAAGTACTGTATGGCTTTACAATGTGAGCATTATAACAAAGCATGTAAACACATTAATATTGTAGTGTTTTATAGAGCAGGCTTAATATGCAAAACACAGTCCCTACTTCATCTCTCTTCATTCTCTCTGTAAAGTTTGAAGACCTTTGCTTTAGAGATCTCAACATGAACATTTCTCATCAAATTCTTCTAAACCAAATGGTATTGGTGTATCCATAGTAATTTTATACCTATATATCAACAATTGTCAGCAGTTGTCTCTTTTTATTTTTCCTAAGGAATTTTACTGAGCATTGAAAGAGCAAACTCTTGAGAAATAAACTGTTTCTCTGGACATTCATTATTTAGTCAATTTATGGAATATTCTACATCCTCTTAACACACAAAAGAGAGGCATAGAGAAACAACATTATATTAGGTGCGTCAAATCACTCCAAAGTTAATCTAAATTAAAGGATATATAGGCCTATAATTTTATAATATTTAATAATATATTTAATATGTATTTTAAAGGTGACATTGAGCTCAATACAGTCTGCTTAATGCATGTGCAAAAGCGTGGTCAGCCAAAATACACTCTGTCTTCTTAATCGGGCTTTTGCCAGATGGTGTCCTATTGCACAGATGATTCATACAAAAACCAGACCCAGCACTGATCTGGTCTAGCGCCTTGGGAGACCTAGACATGAAATAAAGACCATTTAATGCCTATACAGTCAATGTCTGTATAAATCGTTTTTGGTTAATTTACAACTAACAAACTGAATCACAGTGCAAATGCAGTTATTAGAATACAAGTAGATGCACTGCAAGGCTGTAGCAGAAGTTTCTTGTGTCTTGTTTTCCCTCTTTCAGCCTTTTTTATGTGATCATCAACACCTACACAAAGCCATGCCAGTGCCTTTAAGCTTTGACCTCGCTGAGTAATCTTGAGTAATGCATAAGCTAAATCATTCATCGCTGCATATTTATGTCATAGATTGACCATAAGCTCAATTTGTCCAAAAAGCACTGTGTATTACAAATACCTTATACAACATGCACTCCATTACATACACATATAGTTTATATATTTTCCTCTCTCACAAATGACTGATTGTATACATGGCATGTGAAGGACAGTATGAAATATAAGTGGTAAACATTTTGTATGGACAGATGTGGATTAGTGTTCATCTTTGCCTCATGAAGGAGATTAGAGCTTATTCACTGCTAACAGGGTTTATCTTTCTCTGTAATTCTGATTACAGCGAAAGAGGAGAGAGAGAAAGACAGAGAGAGAGAGAGAGAGAGAGAGAGAGAGAAAGGGAAAGTGAGAGGGAGAGGCAAAAGAGATGAGAAGATGTTAAAAGACGTGCATTCTGCACTTAAGAGGAGCAATTGACTTGAAAAATGTATGTGCCAATTAAAACTATAAGGAAAGTTTGATACAATAGAGTGGTGCAAGAATGACATCAAAACTCAGAAGACTAATCCATCACTGGTTCCCTCAAGATTTTCCTATGGGGTTTTATAATGGGGGGGGGGGGGGGGGTTCAATTTATAGGTAAAATAAGGTCTGTGTAAACATAACTTGATACATACTTGAACATTTTGCTCTACAACGTAAATTACACACACTCATATTGTGAATTTTTTAAAACGTGAATTTTGAAGCTGTTATTTAATTTTTTATTTTTAAAGGTATGTTTCTAATAAGTAAGACAGTTTGGGGTGTGAATGTGTGCAGTTTACTAGGTAGAACAAAACCTCAGAGTATCGTCAAGTTATGTTTACCACAGGCTTTATTTTACTCATAAATTGAAAAACCCTAAACACTGAAAAAGTGATCAGTTGACTTAACTTAAAAAAAGTGAGGAAACCTGTTGCCTTAAAATTATTAAGTAGATAAACTTCAAGCGAAAATGAAAAAATTAAGTTATGTAAACTTGATAATGCCAATTTCAAGGTTACCAAGTAAACAAGTAAAAGTTTAAACAAATGAAGGTTTGTGATAACCTTTTTATTTTAAGTTGGATTAACTTAATCTTATTAAATTGCAATTACTTAAAAATGTTAATCTACTTAACTTAAAACTAACACGTTTTTCTGAGTTCTGTCTACTTCCTTAAATTGAGGAAACCCTTTGCCTTGAAAAAGTAAAAGTAACCACAACTTATTGTATATGTGTTCTTATAATTCACTTGTGACTGATTTGATGCATTCTTTTATTAATTTCTTTGAAAGTCTTCACAAAAATTGTAGGCTACTAATACAATTCTTAAAAAATATAAAATTGTTTAAAACATTTTCTTCCTCCATAAAAAAAAAAAAAAAAAAAAAAAAAAAAAAAAAACATTTCTCTGAGAATAGGAAAATCAGTGAAAAAAAGGAACCAGTGTCCAATTAGTGTTCTGGGTTTAAACGCCACGCCTGCAGCACTCGACGGTATGTTCATATTAATAAGTCTTGCCTGGAAGTTTAAAAAAGTTTAAAAAGCCTTTATGTGTGAAGTTTATTAGACAGAAGGTCTGTACCGCATTTGGTAGCTTAAAAGTTCTAGGTGGTTTTAGAAAATTTCAGTAGAAGTTTTCAGGATCATCCAATTAGGGGAAACTAAGATTGAAGGAAGACTGAGATTGGAGAACTGGAGACAAGATTGGTGGATGTAGCTTGAAAGCTCTGATTTATAGACACAAATATCTTAGAGATTTTTGCAAATACATTAATTAGTTACTAATACTTTAGATAAATAAATATAATTAAAAAAGGTTTAAAGTTTATAAAACCACACAAAATGCTTCTACAGTAATGAAGTCAATGGGATGATCCTGAGTTAAATATAGAAATGTGAAGCTTGTTTTTGTTAAAGCACTTACTATAATTATTCAGTAAAAATAGTTTATCTGATGTGCAGTTCTTATTTTACTGATGTAATTCCTGTAAGTGGTGCTGCTACATTTAAAAGTGTTAACAAACTGTTGGTTTATATCAGAACATCCAACACGATCTCATGAAAATGCATATCTATAGCAGGAATTTTATTTATCGTGTAATTTATACACAAAAAAGAGTTTTTGCGTTCATATGATATGCAGTTTTCATGTGCATATGATACACACTTTATGGCGAGTAATACGCACCTACTCCGAAAGTGAATGCTTTTACTCTGCAATGATACAATAAAATGATCAAAAGTGGCCGTAAATACATTTACAATGTTTCAAAAGATTTCTATTTTAAAAAACTGCTATTCAAGAAAGCCTGAAAAAATCCATCACAGTTTCCACAAAAATATTACGCAGCACAACAATTTTCAGCATTGATGATAAAAAATGAGAAATATTTCTTGAGCAGCAAATCACCATATTAGAATGATTTCTGGAGGATCATGTGACACTGAAGACTAGAGTGATGATGCTGAAAATGCAGCTTTGCATTCATAGGAATAAATTACATTTTTAAATATATTAAAATAGAAAATAGAAATATTTGACAATATTACATGTTTTACTGTATTTTTATCAAGTAAATGCAGCTTTGCTGTATAATAATAATGTATAATATAGAAAAAGTACCAAGAGATAATGGATCTAACTTGTTTTATGACAAGACAAAGAGAGAGAATATGTGTGTGTGTGTGTGTGTGTGTGTAGGGGTAAGTTTATGGTGGTTGAGGGGGTGCTGGTGGTGGAAGAAGAGCTTGGCTGCATTTGTGGTCGATAACGAACGTTCAATGCAAGTCTGGAAAACTGAATACGGTCACCATCTGCTCTATACACGACCGTGTTCTGAGAACGAATCAACAGCCAAGCACACTTACAGAAGACAGACAGAGATGGAAAGACAGTGTATGTGTGAGGGAAAGAGAAAGAGAACGAGATATAGAGAGAGCAAGCCAGGAGCACACACAGAGAGAGAGAGAGAGAGAGAGAGAGAGAGAGAGAGAGAGAGAGAGAGAGATTTGCTCAGAGGCGAGCGATCCATCACGTGTGTTTAGGGAAAGATCAGACACAGATGAAGGTGAGCACAAGTAGGACGGTCAGACATGAGTCTCACACTCAGAGGTGTCCCAGCAGAACACACACACACACACACACACACACACACACACACACACACACACACACACACACACACACACACACACACACACACACACACACACACACACACACACACACACACACACACACCCCTGGGGTACAAAACACAACACATGTGACTCACAGATGTAAAGTTACCGCTCAGATCAAGAGAAAGTGTGTGAATTCTTGCAAGAAAATACTTTTTTATTCATTTTTTTAATTAAGAATGTGCTGTAAAACTATATGGTAACAAACAGCACCTGAGGTTGCCAGAACTTTACTGTAAAAAAAAATTACAGTAAAAAAACATATTTCATTAACTGATCATTTTATTATACCAACATACTGAAGTAAAAAAATCTGATTTGTACTTTACTGACAACCACCATAAAAACACAGGTGGTAATGAGAAAGCCACATGTAGAGTCAAAGCTCACCAAAAAGCCTTTCCACAAGCTGAGGTAATTACTGAAATATTGAAGGTACTCAAAACAATACAAAATGGTAACAACACAACACAAAAATAATGCAATAGACATTATTTTAACTATAAGATGTAGAACAAACTGATAATTTATTCATGTAGACAACTGATAAAAAAAATTTTGAACTATCAAATATGAAGGAATTATGGGAATGTCAATTTACAATTTTTCACTCTAAATTATAAGGCTTGTTCTTTTTTAATGTCCAAGAACAGTAAATTTAACAATATTTTACTGTAAGCTTACATGAAATGTAAAATTCATTACAGTTATTAACTGTATAGCAAGGAAATTTACTGTTAAAACTTGCTATAATCCCATTTTTTACACACACTCACTTCACCACCAGCAGGTTGTGATTAAATTCACCACTGCTCATGATCCCTGGCTAAATCTTTGCAATTTTCATTTTAGAGAGATTTAATATGGATCATCGTTTGGTTGAGCACAAACCCCCCGTTCACCGCCACACCCCCTCCTAATCTAGAACAATCTCTAGGACAGGAGAGTGAGTGATTTTAACCAGAGACAGAGAGACTCCAGTAAGAGACTAAACAGCTGGTCGCCATTACAGTTATTGGTGTTAATCTGAGCCTCTGTGACCTGATATCAGTCATAATCACTTACAAACACACTTTAAATATGAACACACAAATCAGCAGCTATGATACTTCGCAGGGGAGGGAAGAGGCCCACCCATGACCCAGAGAGGAGATCTCTTTCTTGGGGAGGAGAGACAGGCAGATGGGGGTCTGTCTCTCCTGTCTGGAAGAGATCGTCTGATCCAAATGGCACATGTTGATAACAGATGTACTTTGAGAGCTGATGTACCTTCATGTGTGTAGTTATGATATGAACAGAATGTTACTGGTATTAACGTCAATGACTGGAAAACCTGTAATATGCATTGCTGATTTATGATCTAGTATTCTCATGTTTGTTATAACTGGATAATGTTTCACTAACACAACTATCAAAATATTACCATGGTATTACTGTGGTGTTCTTTGAAGCATGTTGAAGTACCATTCTAATACCAGGAAACATAATTATGGTAATCATTTAGTTTGCTGCAGAGTTGCACACCATATCTAGAACTATTTTAAAGTTTTTTTTTAAATTATTTAAAAATTATTATACATGCCATTTTATGAATAATTTTCTTATTAATTTAAAGACTACAAGGAATATTAATTACTTAAACTGGTCATGAATAAATAAATTCATTAAATAAGTAAACTGCTGCAAAAATGCTAAATGATCATTAAAAGTGGCAATAAATATAAAGAAATTGTGAAAAATGCTAATGTTGTTTTTACAGATATAGAGATGTACATTCTCTCTCTCTCTCTCTCTCTCTCTCTCTCTCCCTCTCTCTCTCTCTCTCTCTCTCTCTCTCTCTATATATATATATATATATATATAAATCAAAAATATTGATGTATTTGTACTTGCATTTCCTGTTCTTGCATTGTCATTATTTGTCAGTTACCCACATATCAAAGTGCCATGGTATTGTTATTAGATACTATCATCGCACTATGGTATCAACACAGTAAGCCACAAATTATTTATTTGATTAGTGCCCTAGACATACTGCAGTATCACATTATTTCTTCTTAATTTTATGGCAAAGGCTAGTGGTGCTTTATTTTAAAATTCTCAAAACTTTCTAGTTAGGTTTAAATTAGATTTTTTGTATTCCCAATGTGGCCTCAGTCTTTTGGATAAACCCACTATAAATGCAAAGGTTGTGAAGAGCTGCATGAGATGAATGAAACAGAATGTTTCTGTATTGGGTGTGTGAGGGAAATTGTTCCTGCTCAGTCTGAGACAGGCTCGAGCTCTCAGCCGGATTACAGCAGAGCATTAGAGCAGAGACCACAGAAAACCCTTCAGCTCTAATGTAAATAACGACTGTTAGCACAGATCCATACACAAATACACACTAACCCTTACCAATAAACATCCAGTCATATAGATTATACACAAGTAATCACTGGATCTGGCACTTTCAGATGGTCAGTTCTGAATTAAGATGGTAACTGACATGCACACACAGACACAAATGCACAAACAGAAATGTTGTCATTGTAAACCAGTCAAACAGTCTGCCGGTCTACAGAAATAAAGCAACTCCATTCAGACATGATAAAATGTCATGCATTTGTGTGTGTGTGTGTGTGTGTGTGTGTGTGTGTCTGTGTGTGTGTGTGTGTGTTTGTGTGTGTGTGTGTGTGTGTGTGTGTGTGTGTGTCTGTGTGTGTGTGTGTGTGTGTGTCTGTGTGTGTGTGTGTGTGTGTGTGTGTGTGTGTGTGTGTGTGTGTGTGTGTGTGTGTGTGTGTGTGTGTGTGTGTGTGTGTGTGTGTGTGTGTGTGTGTGTGTGTGTGTGAGCAGACTCTTTCTCCTGCTACTGAGGGGATTAATAGATGGGGTGAGTATATCTCCCCCTAATCCCCACACACTCCATGCTGCCCTGTAAGTGTGTGTGTTCTGTCTCACACTGCCTTTCACTCTCTCAGCTAGACTGAAACTCTCACTGATGGAGATAGAGAGGATAAATATAACACAACTGCAAGAAAATATTTAAGAATATATTCTTATGAATGTATATACTCCCACAATAGGATGTAAAATCACAACAAACATATGCATGTAAACATTTAAAGCAATTGATCTGCACAAGGTGTGATGCATTTTTTTACGAGTTGTATTCAAAACCCGTTAAAGAATCTGAGGGAGTGTGTGCTCTGCGTGCTGCTTGAATGTGCATGCGGTTATAATGAAGGGCCAGATAATTTAGTGTCATTTTAAATGCCACTTCTGGTGGAAATGGTTCCTTAAGGTAATAACTGCACATATTCATGTTTGCATTGTAGGGGGGTTTTAGATGCAAATATCCGTCTGAAACATTTAAACCGGCGATCAGACCATTGAGTATTAAACAAAACCCTTCACTGCCTCAAACTACTGTCATGTTCTGTTTTAACCCCCTCCAAGCATGTAAGTGCTGCTTTACCTCTGCAAACATGATTAAATCAGACAATCTACTGTGTTAAATCCTCTTACAACTCCATATTACATATCTGCCCAACAAAAGAGACTCAATCAGAACAATCAAAACCCACTCTCTGGCCTGGATTATCTGATCCCATTGTCATGATTAAAATGAAAAGAGAGCCAAGAACATGATGGAAAATCCCATGTTCTGAATATAAGAGATATCAGGAGGGGCGGAGGAACGCAAATGTATCTGTCGTAAGTCTCTGATACGGATCAGCCGTTGTTTGCTGTTATGTGATAACAATACACGGGCCAGAGATGATTGGTTGACAGGGACAGAGTGTCAACCATTGGCCCAAACTTCGGGTGGAGAATGTAAAGGTTTTTGGCTGTTCATCATTTTAAAAGGGCAGTTGGGACAACTTAAGACTGTTATTGCCTATTACACTGCGAAAAATAATTTTCCAAATGTGTATTTTTGTCTCAGTTTACAATAATGAAATCGAAACATCCTTAAAACAAGATACATTTGCAGATGGATAATATATCTTAAATTAAGTTCCAAATATTTATTCTTTTTTTAAGTTTAAACCTCAGTCAATTGTTTGTTTTTTTGTTGTTGTTTTTTTTTTTGCTTAAAACATGAATTTAAAATAAACCCAAATAGTGGTATGCATTTCATATTATAACAAAAAGATTTAGTAGGTATTTTCATAAATATGAAAGTTGTAATAAAAGATTACTGGAGTAAGAAAATGCTATTTCTGCTTCATTCTTCAAAATTTCACATTAGATTCAATGTGTTACATGCCATTTCTTTGTAATTATTTATGAAATTTACAAGCAATTTTTTAGCAATTGTTTTTTCCAGTGTAAGCTTGCTGTAAAGAGAGCAAAATGCTTAATTTTTCAATAATGGCTCTAAAACATCCTATAGAGTTGATTTACAGCTTGAAGTGATGTGTGTATGCAGATCGTGAGTGTTTATGTGTGTGTGTTTCTGCCAGTTTCCCTGTAGTCTCTGCAGGGTGTGGGGATTATCTGAGGAAGTGCAGGGGAGTGGCAGTAATGAAGAGACCTCCTCGAAAGCGTACGAACACACACACACACACACACACACACACACACACACACACACACACACACACACACACACACACACACACACGCACACACCAGGCTCAGTAAGGCAGTGTTCATTCATGCTATGCACTAGAAATGTGCGCTCTATAATAGACTCTATGCACACTCTATGGCTGTTTATGAAGCTTTTGAGGGCCATATATGTTTCTTCATACTGAACGTGAGAGTGATTCTACCCAGTATCAGTTTATCTGTTGTGTTCTCTCTTGATCCTCCTCAAAGTCATCTGGGCCATTATCCTTCCAGATTAATTAAGAGGGAGAATATTACCTCAGATACACCCCCTCACCCTCTCATGGATCGGCCCCTCTCAGCATGATGGATGGAGGGCTGTCACATCAACCTGAGCAGCAGAGGGGTGCAGGACCGGCCATAACACACCTCTAATCACATAAAACCAAACACTTGTCATTACACACTCTAATTGTCAAAATGCAGATGGCAGGGCTGAGTAATAACAGCCTCTTGAATGAGGTTTACTTAGATTTGCAAAGCCATGACATTTAGGCATAATTCATGTATTTCATTTTATAACATGCTCATTTCAATCACGTTTTCCTCATTTGTAAGTAGTGTTGGGTATTGATACATATTTCCTGATTCAATTTGATTCTGCTTTATAAACTAAGCTCTCAATTCATTTAGATTTTCATTGAGATTCAATTCCAATTTTCATATAAATTCATTAAGAAATTCTCTCTCAGTTTAGTTTATACAGGGAAGATTCTAACTTTTTTAAAGAAATTAATACTTTTATTAAGACAATATCCATTAAATTGATCAAAAGTGACAGTAAAGACTTTTATAATGTTACAAATGATTTCTATTTAAAATAAAAGTTGTTCTTTTTAACTTTCTATTCATCAAAGAATCCTGAAAAATTGATCAGTTTCCACAAAAATGTTATGCATAACCGTTTTTAATTATTGATAATAATTAGAAATGTTTCCTGCATTAGAAATAAATCTGTATATTCAGAGGGATCATGTGCCACTGAAGACTGGAGTAATGATGCTGAAAATTCAGATTTGCATCACAGGAATAAATTACATAATTGGATTTAAAATATTTTAAAATAGAAAATAGTTCACAGTATTACTGTTTTTACTGTATTTTTGATAAAAAAAATGCAGCCTTGTTGAGTATAGGAGAGAGACTGACCCTAAACTTTTGAACGGTAGGGTAAATAAATGTATGAGTGTTTTATTCCACCAGTGAAAATTATAATAACATGTTGTTTCAGTAATCACTCGGATGGATTTACATCTTTTTGAATTATTAATTTAAAGATTTGTTGCTAAATTGAATCTTGTGTGCTTGTGTGCAGCCTGTGAAGACGGCTCAATAGAAAGGCATGTTTTCTTGCAATTATTTTGTGGCCTTTTGTCTTTTTAAATTTAATTTTGTAAAAATATGGCTTCTTTTGGCAAATAACAAAAGATCAATCAATCAATATTGAGATCATTCAAACCACTGTAGATTTGCGCAAACTGGAAAATGTTAAGGATCTTTAGAGAAACAGTATCTGCTAAACGAATAAACGCAAATGTAATTTACCTTGTGTTGTTTAATGGTGGGCTTTATAGTGGATTGAGGTGATAAATTGTCACTCTACAGTAAACATGATAAAGCCACGAGTCTGCAGATTCAAAACAAGTGAGCAGTTATACAAAGGAACAAAACAAACATGAAACAATGAAGATAAATATAAAAAAACACTATACATCATTGACTTTCAGTGGTATTGCGTGTGCGATAACAAGTTATTTGTGAAAGGGCTTATCTTGAATATTAGTATTAGTTGAGGAGGCTTTAGGGAACATCTCTTCTCTCACTATCCTACTCTAAAGCTTTCATCTCAGGGGCAGAAGAACTGAAAAACAATTGGATCCCTTTAATGTCAAAGCACGTTAAGAAGCCCTTCTGCCACCCCCCATATCCTGGAGAAAACTAAGTCAGAAAGAAATTACATAAATCAAATCCATTTTCATTATTACAATATTTCAGAGGCATTATCCCTCAGACAAAACGCCATAAAACCCCATTTATTCTTTTTAATCCTTCAAAGAGTGGCTGATATTACCTGATACTGATTGGGTTTGCATGGGGTAAGAGTGTGAATGACATCAACAAGTCTAAAAGCCTGGAATCATGTCTGTGGATCCCATTGAGATGATTAAAATGAGCCGGTGTGTGTATGTGTGAGTGTGTGTGTGTGTGTGTGCTCCTGCTCACTGCATGGGCGTGCCTCTATCCACTCTTCAGAATTAGAAACCATTATAACCCATTCAAATCGGTTGTAATGTTTTGGTAGAAATTAAAATTGGAGAGAAAGTAAACAACAAAAACAAAAAAGAGAGAAGCAGCAGTGTCTGAAAGAAAGAAAGAAAGAAAGAAAGAAAGAAAGAAAGAAAGAAAGAAAGAAAGAAAGAAAGAAAGAAAGAAAGAATATGTATTGAAAGATGTATAGATGTGTTTAGTCAGAGACGATGGCCTCATGGGCAGCCCTCGCTTTGGGCGACCCGAGTTCGAGTCCTGGTTTGTGGCGATCCTGTCTCCCACTTTGCTTCCTGTCATCTCTCCAACTGCACTATCAGAATAAAGGCAAAAAATACCAAAAATAAATCTGTATAGATGTTTATAGATTGAGTATATATATCACTTGTAAAAAAGTGATCAGTTGTGAGTGAGGAAAGTGAGGAAACCCAATGCCTTAAAATTATTAAGTAATAAACGTCATGCGTAATTGAAAAAATTAAGTTATGTGAAGTTGACAATTCCACATAACGTAATGTTTTCAATTATGCATAAGGCAACAGGTTTCCTCACTTTTTTAAGCTAAGTCAACTGATCGCTTTTTACAGTGATTGCGTTTATATACATGTTAAAGCCCCCCTGTAGTCAATCATTTTATCCCTTATAACTCATGTTTGATCACCAAACTGACATATTTAAATGTTTTTCCCTTGAAAAATAAATTCTTTGTGCCTTAAAATAGCTTGAATGTAACGCTACACTCTTGCCTAATTTAGGATAAGTGGTTCTATGAATATGCGAATAAGCCCCGCCTCCACCCACTCACTCCAGCTCAGAGATCCACTCGTTGATGATCAAACGTTGACGTGATTCGTTACAGGGTAGTTTGTGACGTCACAAACACCAGTGATTTCAAACCGTGATTTTGAGACTGTCTTTGGTTCACAGCAGTTTTAAAGGGACAATGTGTAGTTTTTTAGGTATTTTATTATCTAAAATCAATATTTTTATTCATAAATATGTCCTCAATGGTGTACAAATATACCTCTGCCAATTATCTGACTTATCCTCGTAAACGAAGAATTTATTATCTTTATATACATGTGACGAGTAGGTCCACGGAGGCTTCCATGTCGTTCCGCCATCTTGAAAAACTATAATTGCAGAGAGGGTCAAAAAGTACTAGGCCAACGCGTTTCCACAACGCGTTTTCGTTCAGAGCCAGCGTCATGTAACTGAAAGCAGCAGAAACGGAGGAGCAGAGCAGTGAGAGGCGCTTGTCACTGCCCCGGCAAGTCAGTCAGTAATTCATACTTTAACATTCGTTTGTTCGTTGTGTCAAGTTGCAGTTTGTTTGAAATAACAAACCTGTTCACCCGAAGGAAAACTCGACGAAGTGCTATTAGAAGACATCCTGTCATAGCTTTTTGGTACATAACAGCTACCGTATATATGCAACACGTATTTGAAAAAGCGAGTCGCTGGAGAGCACAATTAGTTTGAATGCAAAATACAATTTTACCGCTAGATGGGAGAAATTCCTACACAATGTCCCTTTAAGGAGAAAATACTCAGCAATGGTGTTGTCTTATGAATTCGCACATGGTTTGTCTTAAAGCATATTAAAAACACCACATAGACACAGGGGGAACATTTCACCACAGGGGGACTTTAATATTAACTATTCTGTGTTAGTATAAATGTGTTTATAGACTGTGTACATATTAACCATATTGTGTTTGCATAGATGTGATTATAGATTCTGAATATCGTTCATGTGTTTATATTAATTATACTGCATTTGTATACAGGTTAATATTAACTATATTATGTATCAATCAATCTATTAAAAGCGATCATAAATCAAAGTTCAGACTTTTTCAAAAGTGAGGTGTAATTAGCAGAACATAAAAGCAGTTTAAAAAGAGAAAAGTGGCACAGGCACACGAGTGTTAGTGATTGACTGGGCTTTAAGTGGGAATCCCTGGAGTGAAGCACTTTCCCGTGATAAAGATCCTGAACTGTAGAATCATCCATAAGCAGATTAGTACAATGGGATGAGGAGGCTTTGAGAGTCTTTAGCCCAATTCAATGCAGAAGAGATCGACTGCGACTAGTCTAGATAAATCTCAACGCCCCCCTCCTTCCCTGCCTGCCTTCATTCAGCCCTTCAGGCCAAACATCCCTCTCGAACCCCGCATGCCTCATCTGGACCTGATGCAGCGTGGGCCATGTCCAGAAACCAATGACTCGCTGAGAACGAGTACATGACTTACCAGCGCTCACGCTGAGTTCGCCTGCTCCCCTAACAACACTAATCTTGTGCTACAAATGCTTTGTCCCGTTGTCCTATCACCCGTTGATGTAGATAACAAGGGTGTGTGGTGAATTGTAAACTCTGAATGGGACATTAAAGGGGGGCGGGGGGTCATTAGGGCCTGTTAGTATGTCTGACTCTACACAGCTCTTCTCTCATGTCAAGACTTGTCGAGTGACAGTACATCACTTCCCAGTCTGCACTGTACAGCGCAAGCGCCAGGAATTCAAATGACATAAAGAGTTATTCTGTTCGTAATGAAGCCGCTTAATGAAACCATTGCCCTTGAAAGTTCTTCATCAATTTCAACCCTCCCTCGCTCTCTCTCTCTCTCTCTCTCTCTCTCTCTGTCTTTTCAGCACAGCCACGTGGCAGCTCTATATTAATTAAAGCCACCGTTTCCTGAAGTACTTAAGTGAGGTGTCCTCATTGATAATGAGCAGGTTCAAAAGAGTGCCATCCCTCCAAAATGACTTCTTAAACCAGCCTTATTAAGCAGAAAATTATGCCCAAATCAGCCTACAAGCTCCTCATTAAAAGCCACTGATCCTTGGCCGTGCGCTTGCTCGTCCGATTTTAATTAGGAACGCACGAGTCTCACCGCCGTGCTAAACGCCATTAATCTTTCCTTTCATTCCATCTCAGACGGCCAGGAATGCGGAGAGCCAGCCCTGCTCGCGCTCACAGCCTCCGCCTCCTGTCTGCCAGCCAGCCTGAGGGAATCTGTGCGCCGGCTTGAGCTGGGGGCGGCGGACGAGTATGTCCAAGTTAGGAGGAGTTTCTTTCATCAGTGTGAAAACCGAAAGGCATTTCACAACACTTAATGAATTCAATATTCAAGTGAAAGCATGTCAAACTGTATAGAAAAAAAGAAACGCTCCATACATATGAGCCTACTCAGGAATCTGTGAAAAACATTTGCCATTGTTGGATTAGAGGTTTAATTAAAGGACTATTCAAATTAATAGATTTGTTCACAGCATTTGTGGCATAATATTGACTACAACAAAATTAATTTCAACTAATTCCTTGAAAAAAAAAAAAAACCTGTAAAAATCAAGGTTATGGAAACTTACAATGGACGTAAAAGGACCCAATTTTAGAATATAATGAAGAACTTAATTTTATAAAAGCACTCATTCATTCTTGTGATTATTTGAAATGTAAACTTGAGCGCATCACTTTCTACGGTAATTTCTCTGTTTTAAGCATTGAGCAAATTGTTGAAAAAGTTAATTCCAGTTACAGTAACTTTGGATAGCCTATTAGATAATACACAGAAAAGGTAAGCAATTAAAAGTTGTTGTTTTTTTAACACTAATTAAAAATGCCTCATTCAGATTTTTGTTGAAAGTTGAACTGAAGTCAACATACGCAAAACTGAATTTGAACTGAAGCCAACATGTTCTTTTATAAAGGTAAAAACTCTGAATTTCCTCCTGAAAAACACATGCACACACTTGCGTGATGCGTTACGATTTAATCTCCTGCATGTGTTTATCAGTCTTTGCAGTGGAGCGCACCTCTGCCTGCCTGTCAGAATTCTACGTGCATGGAAGATTATGGATGGCCAATTACATAGTTTCTGGCATTAATTAATGATGTTAACCATCTCCCCCTGCTCCTTACAAAACAGTTTCTACTAAGCTGCCTCGAGGAGGGCAGACCGGGTGAATGTGTGTGTGTGTAGGCGTATTGTCTGTAGGGTGGCATCTAAATAAATTAATGTACAACACAATGTCCATATGTTAGTTGATGTACTACAATTGCACATTACATATTTAAAAATCAATTTATGCTTTTTTTTTCAGAGACTTTGTTAGCGTGTATGTCTCGGCATGTCGTGTGCTACCACAAAAGCTCTGATTACATGTTCATGAATGTATTGGCCTTGACAGTGGAGAGGGAATGTGGTTGAACTGGTGCATGTCTCTTTTTTCAGTGTTTCTATTTTTCCTGCGTCTCCCCAAATTTCCCCCCACCAGTTCGGCGTCTGAGGGCCATTACAGAGATTAAGCTGAGGAAGTGGACTGGCTGCCCTGTGTGTCAGCTCACATACACTGACAAACTGGGAGACAACCACTTAATCTCTCATCCTTCCTCTCTTGTTCTTTTACACAGCTTTTAAAGACTTGGCTAGCCCACCTGCCTGAAGGCCTAAAGCAAAACTTTCTCTGTATTTCTATTTGCTTCAATATGAGTCATGCTAAATTTTCAACATGTGTGGCATAATGTTAATGGTAGCACTTTACAATAAGGATCCATTTGTTAAAATGTGTTAATCTGAGCTAACAATGAAAAACACTTCTAAAGCAATTATTAAGCGTAGTTTAATCATCCAATCTTAACTGTTAATATTGTTTAATGGACCTGAGCTCATATGAACTAACAATGAACAGTTATCAATGTTAACAAAGATTAATAAATACTGTAACAAATGTATTACTCATGTTAGTTAATGCATTAACTAACATTAACTAATAGACCTTATTGTAAATTGTTACCATTGATCTTAAATGAATTGAAACTGGTATATTCCTTTATCTGTGCAATTAAAACAACGAATAAAGATGCTGATTCTGGATACTGCAGCTGGTTCTTCTAAACTACGCTAATATATCTTTATAAAATATCTGAATGGACCTTGGTATTCCTCCTTAGGATCATTAACCTTCTTTTCTTCGTCTCTCTGCCCCTCGGCCTCATCCAGCAGTAATTCTATAGTTTAAATGCATGGTGTCAGGTGCCTTGTGGCGATGGGTGAGGGTTCTGGCCTGCATGGCATGTTAAGAGCGTTAGCGGGCATATAGACGGGCAGCGCCGCCCTCCCGCATCCATGTCTGATTAGAGTAACGAACGGAGGGCTGGTCCGTCATGCCGCATTGTCCCTCACGTCGGCCTGAATCACATGGCTCCTCGGAACCAAATGACTTAGTCGGTCATCGTATACGACAAACTGGGCCGCAAGCAGGGGGGCTGCGATGATGTCATAGACCCACCAAAGGGGATCCCCAGCACCTGAATACATGGACATACAGTACAAGATATAGAGAAACAAACAAAAACAGCACTAAAGGGACATAAAAATAAGCTAATTATCACATAAGGACCATCTGTACCCTCTAAATCAGCATTTCAACCCGCGCTCACGCACACGCAGGTCTGATGAGGGTCATCACATACAGACATACTGCTTTATGCACTTTTGTATTTCCTTCCAAACTACCTCTTCTGATTCCAGGGGCCTCTGACACTAAGCCTAAGTGCCTTCCAGTGTCTGTTGTGTATAAACAAGCATAAACCTGAGTGAGGTTTCCAGCAGTCCGCCCCCATCTCTCCTTTGTTGCTCTCGGCCTGTTTGCATCGGCGAAACTCACAGTCCCAAACATGTGTGCGCAGCTATATGCGAATGTACATGAGCGAGGCCAGAGCTGTGATGTGCTTCCTCAAGAGCTTAATGTCTTTCAGCAGTGCTGTCAGAAACACTCGGCAGAGTCCGGCACTTAAGGGCATATGTTTTTCCCTCTCCTCAGCCGCCTGCAAAGAGCGACAAACACACACAAACAGAAGCTCCCAGCTACGGTAATGAAATCATTCTGCAGTGAACCCACGGAAAAGAAGGGCAAATACTGTAAGACGTGAGAAATAACTGGAACCCTATTATAAACAACTTGTGTTAGGAGGCTGATACAAAAGGTGCACTTATCAGCAACGATATATATGCCATAAAACATCAATTAATGGGTTAGTATGTTGTTAGTCTGATTACATGTTGGAATTAAAGAAAGTGCAATTTATATTTTCTCGTCAGAATAAAGTTTTGCAATACACAATATAAATGCTCAGATAACAAATAATACAAGCTTTTCATATAGTGCCTATCTTTGTCTATAAGAAATGCTCACAAACAAATAAGCCTTTAAATAGTTCAGCTGATCAGGTGCAGGACAATGAATGAAACATTTAGGAGTCTTACTTAATTAGTTGACAAATTAGATTCACTCAATAAAAATGGTTGTTTAGAAGCACTTCAGCTCATTGAGTGCATTGCAAATAAATCCTAAAGTAGGCCTATACATCACAGTTCCTGTTTCATTTCGATTCAGACCGAAAAATGAATTGCGGTTCAGTGAGGGAGTCAGATGTAAACGACTCTGAACGATTCACTGAGGGAGTGAGTCTGAATCATATTGCTATTTATGCCAGGTACACACTGTACAATTTTAGCCCTGAATTTCACTTGCCAACAGTTACCAAAAAAGGAAGCAAATTGGTGCTTGTTTACGTGAGTGACAATCGCTTTGTGTGTATTATCAAAGACGCAAAGCGATTGTCACTCGTGTGAACAAGCACCGATTTGTCTCTGATTTGGGGGATTTTTTTACTCTTTTTTTTAAAAGATTTTTTGCAGATGCCCATGAGATATTTAGCATACTAAATATCTGGACCTGTCTGCAACTCAGTCATGCAGTGTGAAATGTGTTTTGACTGGAAATTACATTGGCGATGACCTACAGCCAATAAGAGAGCAAGATACAGGGCAAGGGAAAGTTCAGGGGAAGGAGTCATTGCCTGTGTCCCAATTCAGAGGATGCATACTTCGAAGGCCACGAAGGTTGGACTGAGCATTGTTAAATTGGACGGTCTCGGGAGTGCTCTCGTATCAGACCGAAGACTGAATCGCATCTAATGGCATATTCTGACAAATATGTTTGAAGAATAGACAGTATAGTTTTACATAACTTACAGATCATCTTGTCAGCAAGTGTTGTTTTCATACTTCAAATAAAAGTCAGTGTTGTCTGGCGGTATCAGTCTTAGACACAGCATTCTCAATATCTGTGTTCTGCAGCCATTTTCTATTGTGCCCGATAAAGGACAGGTTTGGTTGACCAGTCTGTTGGGGCCACCAGTGTTGGGGAAAGTTACTTTTAAAAGAAATGGGTTTCAATATTGTGTTATTCCCTAAAAAAGTAACTTATTACATACATTTTATGGAAAGTATGAGTCACACAATGCACTAGAATTTTTTACAATTGCTGCTATCTCTTATGCATCTCTTATGCAATGATCTCGTTTGCACTACAGTGTAAACATGTTTAAACTCTCATGTTAAGTGATGTTTTTATTGTACGTATTGTATTTTATTTATTTTTAATACTTGTCTTGTGTTATGTTGGTGTTTTACACCGTGGGTCTGAGGGAAACGGAATTTCAATCCTCTGTATGTCCTGTATGTGAAATAAAATTTACAATAAAGTTACTTTTGCATTACTTTTTCTCACCTGGGCTAGGCTTGCTCGCTTTTTTTATATAACAAAAAAATCCCACAAAAATTGTATTTTCCACAAATGTAAAGTCCCTTTCACACCAAAAGTAAAATAAATAAGCCCCAGGCTGAAGGAAATGCACATTCACACCTGTACAGTAGAGGGCTCAGCTCAAACGAAACAAAATCAGCTGTGCTGCCATTGTGAAATGCATAAGAATAGGCAGGAGAAGAAAGTTTAACACCCTTAAGGCCAGGACACACCAAGCTGATGGTCGGCCGTTGGGAAATGTAGGGTCGCTTTGGAGCATCGGTCGGCTTAGTTTTCTCTGTGTGTTTTGGTGTGTACTTTAGGAATAAAAAAAATTAAACACAAATGTTGTTAAAGTAAAATCATTTTTTTCTTATTTGCATGTTGAGATGAATCATCAATGGTCAACAGCAAAGAAATTGGTTAATAAAGTGAGATTAAATACATAAAGTAAATCTGAACTATTTAACATATTTAATTATTGCAGGTTTGCGTAATATTCTGAGTTTGCATTTCACTGTTTTTATTCATTTTGAGGAACACCGAATATGTTTTTGTGAAAGTAAAATGAGTAAATATATGCTCACATTAGTCTAGAACTATAATATCCATCATGTTTACACACAACATGGGGAAAGGAGAGGTGTCAGTCAATACATGGGAAAACAGTAACTTGCATTACTTATTTGAAAAAGTAACTCAGATATTTTGTTGTAAATTACTGTAAAAAGTGATCAGTTGACTTAACTTAAAGAAATCGAGAAAACCCGTTGCCTTAAAATTATTAAGTAAATAAACTTCATGCTTAATTGAAAAAATTAAGTAATGTGGAATTGTCAAGTATAAATGTCAAATAATTTTAAGGCAATGGTTTACTTTTTTTTTTTTAAGTGAACAACCCTTTTTATAGTGTGTGTTACTTTACTATATGCTAGGCTAATATATTTATTTTTATTGTTATAGCCTATATATCTTTTACTTTCCCCAATGCCTCACATAATTAAGGTTATTATTTAATTTAATATTTCAAATACCATAGGCTGTTTTGTAAGTATAAAATGTCCGACAATAATCGACTCTGTGAATCTCGCGATTCTTGCCAGTAGGTGGCGATAAACGAGCAGTCATATTTGCAGTCATAATTATATCTTTGAACTGATTCGTTAAAAACATCGATCGTTTACAAAACAATGGACTAGAACGAAACGATTCGTTCACTTATACAAGTCATTCGCAATGGTAAAATAATACATTTTCTAGAAAGCTGATGTCAAAAGTCTTGTGAGTAGCCTAAACATGCTGTAGGCTCTATAGTTTTTTGTGCAAAACCTTTTTTTTAATAGCTATTTATAAGTTCTTTAAAAACCAGCAGTCAAGCAAGAATCCTCAACGATTATCAGAAACAAACCTCTAAACAAGTTTAAAAGAGCAATAAATAAACTCCATTACAGCGGTCAAATATTTTGGCCTCATCCACACCAATTAGATTAAATCAAGAGTGATTAGGAAAACCGAAACAGCAGCTCGCTTGTCACTCGAAATCGCCGCTTTCTTCCTTGTCAGAAGTGTTCAGTGGTAAGTCTTGTGTCAGGACAGCGCCGGCTCGACATGCCAGGGGTGTACGCTGGTGACGCCCCACTGGGAGTGATGATGACTGTTCATTTAACGCAGCGCGAGCTCAAGATTACTTTCTCTCGAGTGCACAACTTAGTGGACAGGTACAAAGACTGAAGCTCGTTATAAGTGATGGCAGTGGAATCCTATCTTTAAAGAACACTTTTCATTGTAATAACCATAAAACACAAACTGTGAGAACTGTAAATAATAATTAGGCTACACGTTAAAATAACAGGTATTCAAAATATATGCTCCTGTGATATGTAAATGAAATATTAGCTCATTGCACGAAATGGGAGCGTTTTCCATTTTGAAAAGCTGATTTTTTTTTAATTTTTTTTTTAAAGGTTTTAAACATTCCCTCAGACAAATAATAAGCAAATAAGTTCATTAAATTTCATTATGCAATTTAACAAGACTGAATAACTTGTAGGCTATTGTGCCATATCGAGCTATAGCCTACCTACGTAAACATTTGAATGCATTTAAAAGGTAACGGGATTGAGGATTTAAACAGAGTTAAAGCCTACAGTTCATTAGCCATTGCCCTGGGCCACGGTGTTTTTCTAAAGAAAATGTGAACATTTGCTAATAGAGAAG
Organism: Gila orcuttii; assembly: GCA_026230005.1. Lineage (NCBI taxonomy): Eukaryota > Metazoa > Chordata > Actinopteri > Cypriniformes > Leuciscidae > Gila > Gila orcuttii. Next base: position 23,900,940 of record JAPDVR010000021.1, on the reverse strand, counting down.
GTGGAAAGACAGGGTGGAGATAGACCAAAAAAAAAAAAAAAATCCTAAAGAAACGCTCAAATAAAATTAAGTTAGGCTACTAGATTGTTTATGTGTCATAAAGAATGCCTATAGCCTAATACCATAAGTAAAAGTTGGTGTCATCTTGTCTTTGTTAGCGGCACTGTTTATGTTTATTGGGGAAATAAAAGGCACATTTGTCATGCCATGACCCAGGATTGTTATTATAATTGTTTCTATTACATAAATTCTTATTGAAAATCAGAAGTATAAAAAACAATAGGCTACTTGCCTACATTAAATTAACAAGTAAAATATATATTATCTTTTAAATGTATTAAGAATATAATTTAATTCTTACAATTATTTGAACGCGTAAAGCTCAATATTTGCCTCCTCTGCTGGTAGAATAGGCTGTGCAAAACGATTAAAAACGATATTCTCAGAGGCTAAACAAACATCAAGAAGAACAGTCCAAAACGAGGTGATATATCGATTCAATGTTAGATCAGTGACAAAGGTCTGGTTTGGTTAAAGAGCAGTGTGTATGAAACTGTCTTTGCTGCGCTCATGCATTGTCAGGCTGTGGACGACAGGCGCTGAAATCGTGTTAATAAGTGGAAGGACTATAGGTTACAAAACACTGCCGATTCACGATCACACAAATACTCAAGGACAGGACCCTTCGGCCCCGGGGCGCTTCCGCCAGCAGGCCCCGTCTTACCAGTGAAGACCAGAGACCGGTCTCATTTATTACAACTTCAATACACATTACAATCGTGACACAAACCTTCAATAGGCCTACATAAATTGAACTTAAGTGTGACAGACTTTTGTGTTGGTACTTACACGTGCTAGGCCCTGTTTACTAACAGCAATAACAATCACTGAAGCTTTAAATTTGGTCATTTAGGACCATCAATAGGCGACAGACTTTTTAAACCGTTTAATGGTTATGAAATGAAACAAAAGCAGTAGCAAAAAAATGAATAAGTGTGAGTTTGGGAGAAAAAAAAACAGAGATGGTCATAGATATATGTTTTAATTATAAAGACATATAAACAATAGGCTATACAGTATGAAACTCATGTCGCAACGAGACCAAATGCTTTGTAGGTTTGATCAAGTAATTCTTCACAGTTGTACAATACAATCAAGTGAATTGTGCAATAACAAAAACAAAATCTTTTTAGGCCAAACATTTGAGAATGTTACACCGTTTTAATACACTGATGGAGGCGAGACAGTTCATCTTCCGTTTATTCATTTCTGACAAGCAGGTTAAGAAATTATTGTAGTGTGGGAAATTGCAGTAAATTGCATTGTTCACCAACAACAGAAGAGAAAAGGTTTGAATTAAGAAATAAATCCTCCGCAAGCTGTGAGCAAGTAACATAGCATCTCTTTATGTTTGTTTGTTTTTCACACAAATAATCATTTTTAATCCTTGGGGGGGAAGCAAAAAAGGCTTTAGAAATTGAGGGGTTTAAAAGCTTATTCCAGTAATACTGTGTGCCTCAGTTAGTTAACATTTTTTGTATTATCTAATAAATCAGGATGACATATCGTAGATATTTAGACACGTAGGGCTTTTAAATCAGACCTAAGCTCATTCCCAACAAAACCATTCCAATTCAGACCAACATAAGGATGAAGCAGGAAGAGTTCAGCCCGTGGAAGTCAAGGCTTGTCGTTGCAGTGTTTGAACAGATTGGACGGGGTCCCGGAGAACGAGTTGCATTTCTCCGCGCAGGTGGCCAGTGCCGTGCTCGAAAACGGATACACGGCCGCCTGTCCGAAAGGCGCGAGCGAGGTGGGAATCGGCGAAGTTATAGTCTGTCCTTGGTTTAGATAAGCCACCAATCGGCGCATTTCCTCCAGCGCCTGCGCCTGCATTAGGATGTAGTTTTTAGCAAGAAGCAAAGTTGCGATTTTAGAGAGTTTTCTTACGGACGGACTGTGCGCGTAGGGAATCACAGACCTCAGGCCGTCCAGCGCGTCATTGAGGTCGTGCATGCGTCTGCGCTCGCGCGCGTTGATGCTCAGCCGGAGAGATCTCTGCTCCTTCGGCTTCTTGGCGAGAGCGCCCGGGTGCTTATCATCGTCGAAGCCCGCGCCTCTCTTTCGAGATTCGAGGTGGTCGAAGCCGTCGTCTTCGTCGCTGGTCTGCTCTCCGCCACTTTCGTTTGACTTTCCCGTTTGACCGGAGAGGAAATCCGCGGCAGGTGTGAGGGAGAAGCGGGCAGGACTCCCAGCACCGTGGCCAGCGCCGAAGCCGAAGGCGGACTGTCCGTAGCGCTGCGTCAGGTCCAGCAGGGTGTCGTTGCTGATCGATTTCAGCAAGTTTTCTTCGCCGGCATTCATTTTGGAGAAAATAAATAAAACGAAAACAAAAAACGGACCGGATGGAAAACTTTCGAGCGCGCTCTTGAAAGCTTCCTCGCGCTGTCTTCTTTCTTTTCTTTCGTGGGTGTCCTCCAAAGGGCTGTTGTTGAAAATGAAGTCACTTTTTGATAGATATCTTTCTTCCCCTATTACGTCGAGCACTCGCGTAACGCTCTTCCGCGCAGACAGTGGTGTTGTGTGCACTTTAGACGCCTCGTCTGAACTTGCGCGCGTTCTTGCAGTGCGTCTTGCCCTCGCCCTGGGCAGATTGAGACTGGCGCGCAGTTCTACACACCAGTGAGTAAGAGCGCGAGGCCCCGCAGGATTATCACTGTCCAATCAGGAGGGCGTTTTAATTAAGAAGATTAGAAACTGGCATGCTCCTAAATTCAACTATATCATGATAACTGCTGAACAAATGATGGCATAATGTAATACAGGGCAGGCGAATTGTAGTGAACAGCCATTGTATTATTCTGTAATCTACTGTAGGCTATCAGTTAAACGCAAAATTAACGCAGTATTGGCATTACGAAATATCTTAACTGATGATCAAAACAACTTGTTTTATAGTGTACTTTTTTTCTGCCATGCACGTTCAACCTTTTTGGTGACCCTAATTGGGTGACAAATTTAGGCTATCTTTTAAGGAATAGGCCTATTATATCACTGAATATTTTGTTTTGATTGTAGGCCTACTGTGGATACAAAAAGTTTTCCAATACAAATTTTAGAGAGGTTCAGTTAGAAGTCCTACAACTGGAACAACAGTCTTTTTCCAGCATATGGGTTTCCTCAGAAATGTTCTGATTAAAAAAAAAAAAAGTTTTGATCTTCATAGTAAAAATAAAATAAAATATCTGTGGTTAACATTGCTAGAAGTTACACACATCAAACCTCAAGCACGAATTGTAAAGAAACTAACAAGTTGCAACATACAGGCTACAACTAGCCTACCATAAGGACCTGCTTGAGAATTCAAGGTTTACTGTAGTATTTAACTGTACTATTGAACAGATTAAAGACGTCTCTTTAAGTAATTTTAACCACATACCTTATTTTACTCATATACAGCTAAAACCCATAACCTGAGAGGGAACCAGAGTTAGCCAAAAATGGACGCGAATTAGGCTGAATATAGGCAACAAATCTTAAGCAATACAAATGGCAATGTTTTCTCCAGCTCAAAACCCTTCACAACAATATTTTTTCTTTTTACTGTGCAGGATAAATTATGTTCATTGCATCTGACCTGACGTGTGTCTCTTGTTGAACACGGAGGAAGTGAATGAGAGAGAACACGTGCTGTGAGGGATTTATCTCATCGCCTGGATAAGGCCCAAAATTCAGCTTCAGCACCTATAGCCAAAATCCAAGGACGGGTTACTTACAACAAATGTGAAAATGGAAAAAAAATCTTTGCATGTGGCCCGGTAAAATCTCAACTTTGATTCTTTAACGATGGCCTTTCTGGTTGTTTATAAAACAGTTCATGGGATTATGTGTTACAGAAGCAAAAATATAGCCTAATTTTAAACCTATTAAACAAACTGCAATTATCATTCAACAGTTGTTTTAATTTAAACTCTTTCTAGAAAAAAGAACAATAAAAGAGCCAATGAAAGGAAGAAACTATCTCTTTATTAAACAGTCTTAATGCAAAGATGATGCCATCTTGTGTTCATTTCAGAGAGGTACAATTCCAAAACAAGAAAACATCAAGGAGTTATTAGAGTAGTTAATACACAATTAAAATCAATAAAACACAATTTAATGTTGATAATCCATTCAAATGTTATTAAAGACCCCCTGTGGTGAAAATCACGTTTTTAATGTTGTTTATATTTCTATATGTGGTGTTTTTAATATGCTTAAAGACAAACCATGTGCAAATTCATCAGTGTTGACAGTGTTCTCGGTTTGAAATCGCCCCTTTTCTCCAAGTCTCAAACATGTTGTAACCAATCCTGTCAACTTGCGGGCGGGCTTTAACATATCATTATGCTATTATACACTGCCCGGTTACTAGGTTACCAATACCACCATCATCCGCTGAACAACTTGAAGGAAACGCACCTAATTCGCATTTGTTTTTTTTTGCTAAATTTGAAAAGATTCGCTTCATGTTTGGATGAAAACCCAGCCATTGTCGTTCTGGAATATGGCCATGATGTGTCTTCCTACATGGTTGTTTAAGAAATTAAAACTACACATATCAATTAGAGTTAGAAGAATTGTTGTCAAACATACAGTAGGCTATAACATGCTAGAAACATAATAATCACTGCAATAATGATCCAATCATAGACTTTTATTAATCATTTGTCTATTTAAATCCAAACAGCAACTTTTTGTGGCCGGGCAGTGTATAACATTAACTATGAATGCAGGGTGTCTCAAGAGAATAAGCCAGGTTATCCAGGTATATTTTTCTGTTGATAAAAATAAAATTAGTTCGATTTAGCAATATATTATGTATATGAATTATGATGAATTATTAGGGGTGGCACGGTTCACAAAACCCACGGTTCGGTTCGTATCACGGTTTTAGGGTCACGGTGTTCGGTTCTGTACAGTTCTTGTTGTTATTTTTTCTTTTAATCTTTAACACTCCAGAAATGTACTTCAGCATATGATATAGGCTATAGCTTAATTATCCACAATTCAGGATACAGTATTAAAAAAATGTGTATCATGTAATCATGCAAAAACTGAATTTGACTTGACTTTAAGCACATTATTGAGACCATCTCTGAGGAAAGCTAGGTGACATTTTGATACAGCAAGAGAGAAGACATTGATGAAATGCTTTTGTTTATGTGGCAAAAAGGGATAATGTGTGTTGCTATCTCTACAGGAACTTATGTGCATTTTTAGCACACAAAGATTAAAATTAACTTGCATTTTATCAAACTGTCAACTTCAGTGTAGCTCATACAAAATGTTTATCTTTTAAAAGAAAAAGAGAGGAACTCTTATTGCTATAACAATAGCAAAGGCCATAATCATAAAGTGAAACATAAGTTCAACCTCAACACAAACAGTATCAACAATGCTTCTATTCCCTGAGAGTGAGGATAAATTTTTTTCACTTGAAATTAAAGTGCAGTATTTGGAAACATATGACTGGAGTTCTTATCTAAACTTAGTGTCACTGTATATATTTAAATATCATAGGTAACATGAAATCCCTGTTAGCCTTCCTTATCTCTCCCACTTGCCATTTCTATACGTGACGTGACCTGCAGCGCTGCACAGACCGATCGGTTTATGACATCAAAGTACTGCGAGAGTGATTGAAAAGCATACGGAGCCGTTGCCCTCGCGGTACTTTGATGTTATTCATCGATCAGTCTGTGCAGTGCCGGTTCAAGTCGAACAAGCCTCATATGTATGTCCACACATCTCTTATTTCGCGCGAAAAGTAAACGCACTGTCTGAGGTCACGGGCACGAGGTTACATTGTGCATCCGTCGAACGAACCGTGCGACGCACACATGCACCGAACCGAGACAAGCGAACCGAACGGTTCGGGTGTTTTTTCATGTTCCGTGCCACCCCTATGAATTATGTATTTGATGTATATTACGATGTTATCATGAACTATAGGAGTTGTTCAAAGCGTTTCTGATGATTGTTAGAAGGCAGCTGTCTGACTAATGGCTAACAGGAACATGGTTTGTGTAACATTAGTAACACATTATTAGCTGTTTGATAACGTAGTCAAGAAAAAGGCTGATCATACTAATTACCGCTATGTGTCTGACGTTGTAGAGCGATACATAAAACACATTACCATTCTGACATGGACTTGTAGACGAGCCTGTATAATTCACTCTTTCACTTCTGAAGGAATCGGTTTCTGGTTCAAACATACACTATATTACCAAAAGTATTGGGACACCCCAAATCATTGAATTCAGGTGTTCCAATCCCTTCCATTGCCACAGTTGTATAAAATCAAGCACCTAGGCATGCAGACTGCTTCTACAAACATCTGTGAAAGAATGGGTTGCCGTGATAGGTTGCCACCTGTGCAATAAGTCAATTTGTGAAATGTCCTCACTAATAAATATTCCTCGGTCAACTGTTAGTGGTATTATAACACCAGTGAAAGCAATTGGGAACAACAGCAACTCAGCCAAAAAGTGGTAGGCCACGTAAAATCACAGAGCGGGGTCAGCGCATGCTGAGGCGCACAGTGCGCAGAAGTCATCAACTTTCTACAGAGTCAAATACAGACCTCCAAACTTCGTGTTGCCTTCAGATTAGCTCAAGAACAGTCTGTAGAGAGCTTCATGGAGTGGGTTTCAATGGCCGAGCAGCTGCATCCAAGCCTCACATCACCAAGTGCAATGCAAAGCATCGGATGCAGTGGTGCAAAGCACGCCGCCACTGGACTCTAGAGCAGTGGAGACCTGTTCTCTGGAGTGCCACAGTGTAAAGATTGGTGGAGGGGGGATTATGGTGTGGGGTTGTTTTTCAGGGATTGGGCTTGGCCCCTTAGTTCCAGTGAAAGGAACTCTTAATGCTTCAGCATACCAAGAAATGTTGGACAATTTCATGATCCCAACTTGATCCCACCAGTGCACAAAGCAAGGTCCAAAAGGACATGGATGAGCGAGTTTGGTGTGGAGGAACTTGACTGGCCTGCTAGTTCTGACTTCAAACCGTTAGAACACCTATGGGATGAATTCAAGCGGAGACTGCGAGCCAGGCCTTCTCGTCCAACATCAGTGCCAGACCTCACAAATGCGCTTCTAAAAGAATGGTAAAAAATTCCCATAAACACACTCCTAAACCTTGTAGAAAGCCTTCCCAGAAGAGTTGAAGCTGTTATAGCTGCAAAGGGTGGGCCGACTCCATATCAAACCCTACAGATTAAGAATGGGATGTCATTAAAGTTTATGTGGATGTAAAGGCAGACGTCCCAAAACTTTCGGAAATATAGAGTATATGGCTGAATTAAACCATTATTTACACTTGCCATTGTGCAGTAAAGTTGACAGAGTGGATCGGGAATTCTGAGCTGGTGTGAGTGAGTGGAGGCGGGGCTGATTTGCATATTCATGAGTCCTTGTATACTAAATGAATCAATGGTGTAGTTACAGTCAAGCTATTTTAAGGTATGAATGTTACTTTTGTGATCAAAGATGAGTTTTAAGGGATAAAATTATTGACTACAAGGGGACTATAAAGCTTCAAACCTTAAATTCTGTTTAAAAAAAGCATCCTCGATATTAAACTGTGTTATTTCAGCTTATAGCAATGCTGAAGATTAGATTTTAAAGGGGTAACAATTCATCTTTTAATCCTAATCTGTGTTATTTCAGTGTTATTTTAATTGTTATTTTAGTTTTTTGACATTTCAAATTTTTCAGATTTTGAGATAGGCTACTGTTATAGATTTTATTACTATATAGATTTATATTAAATTAAATTATATATATATATATAAAATTTATATTTTATTATAATTTTACATTATTATATATTTTTTAAAGATTACTATATAGTTTAATTTTTATTTCAGTTTTAGTTATTTTAGTACATCAGGTGAAACTAAATAAAAAATGTCGCTTAGCCTTTAGTTGAGTTTTGTAATATTTTATTTCAGTTACTATGTTATTTTTACTTTTATTTTAACATAAAAATAAATAAAATAAAATCGAAGATTTTGTCCTAGACTGAGTCTAACTGAACCAGCGGAACAGGTTTGTGCATTATTCAGACTAAAACACGAGCTACTGCTGTTGGTGGGAGAATATTCTCTCTGCTTATCTATTTCAGAATAGCAGTTTCTGCTTAAAATGCAGTATTGAATTGAAAGCCAAACAAAAATATATCCATTGAGAGGACAATCTGTGCTTTCTCATATAATACACAAGGGGGCGCCGCTGTAAAACAATTCTGGATTGTGTTGTGAAAACACTAGAGCTATTCAAAATGCATCCTCACACTACAAAGAGCGCTATCATTAAAATATAATAATATTAATTGCAACAAAACCCCTATGCACAGACTGTCTACATGTGCGTACTGCAGTGGGGATGCGGAATATCCAAAAATACAAAACTATACCTACCTGGGGGGTAAATGTGTAAATAAATATGATTTTATATAAAAAATAAATTTGTTTGATGTTTCTTCATAGCACACACAGCAGTTGTGCTTAGTGCTTTGAAAATACAGATAAACAGATGGATGGATGGATGGATGGATGTGTGGACAAACAAAGAGACCGAGACTGACCTCTTTTATCTCTCTTGTTCCAGGCCTTTGCCGAGGCGGCAGCAGCGTGTGATCAGCAGGAGCTTTTTTTTATTCTTTTTTTTTTAGCAGAGGCGAGCGTTTCTCTGAGAGTTATCATTCAGCGTGTGATATCAGGCCCCGGGGCCCTCCAGCCAAACACCCGCCAGAGACGTCTCCTGCCTCTGCCCTAACACGCCGTGAAATTATAGGGCTCCCTGGCTATTGTGAAAGAGATGGCACATTTCAGAGCATTCCCATTTTTGTCTGTGTCTTCAAACCATTTTCCACATCAGAAAGTAGTCATCATGTGTAGTCATTTCGGGTATGATGTTATATCTAAGTGTGTGCATGATTCCAACGGAGCGAAGGAGATAGGCTAACAAAAGCTGCACAAACCCACTGGCTTTGAACATCACCACCACAGAGCATGGGATATATAGGCCTGAGAGTAAAAAGCAAATGGAATATAATCTCTCGGCCATTTAATGGCCGCTGATCTTCCGTCCACATTTCCATAATGATGGCAAACACAGGTTTATGAGCGTGAGGGGATGTCTCGGCTCAGTAATGCAAGAAACCACGTACGGCACAAGCAACAGAATGCTCGCGCTTTTATTTGGTTGTTGCTAGGTGACTACTGGTGCACGGACCAAGAAGTCTGACAAAAGGATCTTATAAGCATTAATTCATCATTCATACATGACAAATGTCTGCATAAACAACAAAAGCAATAAAGCAAAAACCCTCGGTTAAGAAGTAGTATCAGGATGATTTAGAAGACAACATAATTCATCTAAACGGACATTCTCAAAGAGTAGGTCACATGATCACAGTTAGTGGAAAATGATAAACACAACATTTTCTGCTCTTCCACCAGGAACACAGAGATAAATGAACAGACTGTTGGTCTTGAAAATGAGTGGTTGAAGCTAAAGTACACTCTAAAAAAAGATGGTTCTTTAAACGTATAGTAACAGTTCTATTTAGAACCATATCGTCCCGAAGAACCCTTTATATGCTGAAATGGTTATTTGTGATGGAGTTTAGGGTACTTTACTGCCGCATTTTTGATTTTCAAATCTGTAACTGTTAAAGCCACCTCATTACTGATTTTCTGGAGCTCAGCTATACCACTACTACACAGACTGTCAACACACTCTCAACAGGTAAATGATTTTTCTTAAAATGTCTATAAATTATAACTTTAAAATTACTGTAACTGTAATTTGTTTTACAGTAACTGGTTTCCTACCAATCATGTCTTTTTCTTTTTTAGTTTAAAAAAAGAGGCATCAAGATATAAGACCAGGCAGATAGAGAACTAAAAAAAAACAATATTAATAAATAATATATAAAAATAGTATTAATAATATGAAGATACTAATGTACTAATATTAATGAAAATAAATATAGTTGAAAAGGTTATTATAACACCAATAAGGTCATATTGCACTTTCAAAGCATGGGTCTTAATGGAACCTTTTAAAAAGGGTTCTGTTTAGCACCAAAAAGGGTTCTGCTATTGTTACAAGCTGAAGAACCCCAATTTGGTATTTTTTAGAACCATTTTTCTAAAAGCGATTTTCATGGAGCTTGTAAAGACAACGTTAACACTACGACCTCCATAAAGGAAAAATAAATTTAGCAGTACAAAACAAAGCATGACTCGGTTGTGTACTGGCACGCTCGCGGTGCAATTGATCCGCTGCTCCCTGTTGCCACAGCAACCGCAGGCTAGACTACTCCAAGGTGACATGCCACTTGAGGAGGACTGTGAATCCCAGTGAAGATCCCTCAGTGCTGTCCAGGGACCTCAAGGGGGCAGCAGCTGCCAAGAGCTGCATTAACTCCCAGAAAATGAGTGTCAAATGATCTTTGTGACACTGTACTGAGACTGTTCAATCGGTTTGGGTGTGAATTATCAAGTTTTTAAATATATGTGTTTAGGCAGGAAGGAAGCGAGAGATGCGTAAGAAGGAAAGTGCGGGAATGCTTCATCAAATTCACTTGAGGTTGTCACTCATCACTCTTTGAACCTCTAGGATCATAAGGCTTCCATTAGCAGCACAATCTCCCTCATGTGAATTCTCATTGGAATTTTAATTTTGGTCATTAGAGCGAAGCTTCTAACTGCAGTTTGCTATTTCACAAACACGAAAATACAATAAGCTGCATAAATGATGTGATTATTTCTCTAATGTGGGACTGCCAGGTTCAGAAATGAACCCGGGCTCAGGGACAAAAAAACCCTTAATATTAAAAAGGGAGGGTGCGAATATGCCATCGTAGTGAATTCTTTGGTTGTTTTTATGTTAACTAACATGTGACATACAGTTTTTCATGATATTCTATTCTATTCAGTGACCTAGATGTCAAATATCTGTTTCAGAGGCAAGCAGAATGTTTTTGAATGTGTTGCTTATATGAAGTGAATGCCTGCAACATCAGAATCTGACATGGTCGGTAGATTGTACATGGAGATCAACCATTTATTCGAAATATATTCTAACAAAGCATCTGTCTTGTGCATATATACAGCTTTTCTTTTTCATAACACTCCTCATTTTTAGATTTCAGATTCAGATATTTTTCAGTTGATTGAATATTTTGAGTTTATTTTTCAGTCCTGTGCATTATTGAAAAATTCATCAGTTACATAAAAAAATGCTGCATTCAAAATATTAAATACATTTTATGTAGTAAAAAAAATGGGGGGGGGGGGGATTGGTTGGGGGGTGCCCACTAGGGGGCCTTAGGATGACATCAAATTATTATACTAATATAATCAATATTATCAGTATATCAAAAGTAACTAAAATGAAATGTTTTTCTTAAACCCTATTGTTTTATTGAAGAACATTAGGTTATACTATTTTAATGTGTTAAAGTGTAATTATACATTTAAGTGTTCTTGACACTTCTGGAACAACAAAATGAATGTGATTTATTAATATATTTATATAATATATTTATAAATGTGGTTAATTAATTTACCTATATCAACATTCCCAGTTTCTCTTAATAATATATGGCCCACTATATAATATAATATTAAAAGAACTATAACTTTTGCTTTCTATTTTTGCTCTTTAAAAGCATGCCTATAAATATATTTATTTACATTTATACATTTAGCTGAATTACAAGTGAGAATAATACTGTAATAATACCACACTGTATTTAGGGCAGATAGTAGTGGACAAGTTACTCTTTACAGAAGGAGGTACATAATAATTAAATGGCTGAAATCATAACAAAAAGAAACCAAGTAATTAATGAATTCCAGAGAATAAAATCTGTGCAAGAATGAACATGAACACACACACACACATACACGTGATCAAAAAGAAACTCTCTCACCTCTCAGAAACACACTCATGAGATTTCACTCATTTCCATCCCATCTCATCCCTTCTCTCTGGCTCTCTTTCCCTCTCACGTACTCATACATACACACAGGAGAGGGAGGAGGAAGTTCAAAGCCTTCCTCTCGATGAGGATGGCGAGGGCTGCTTTGATCTCTCTCTGACTAATTTGAAGATGTTCAGTTTAAACCTACAGGGAGCAGAGAGACAGACTCACATATGCTGCAGTGCTGTACCATTCACTCCGGCACTAATCACATGCTTAGCCGCTCTTGAATGCACAGCCCCGTGCCGACTGAGCATGCTCGACGCCGTCCACCTGAACGTGGCAGAAACAAGGTACACAATTGGCCGAGGGGCAAGTCATTTGGGTTATATCTCAAAGCTGTGGCCAATGTGGACAGAACACACTAATACAGTCTCAGCATCAAAACAGTGGATGGTAAAAACAACAACTGCTAGCACAGAAGGCGGGATGTGGGCAAGAGGGTAATAGGATGAGTGCAGACGTTTACTGCAAAAGAAACAGTTTGTTACACCAACATTTCATCAGATCCGCCTGTGACAAAACAAAAGAGTCATCTCTCCAGCTTCTCAACTCCAGCACTGCAGCACCATGCAGATTTTAAAGAGGACTCGAGGAGGTATAGAAAAAGAGGGAGGGCTGCATGAATAATTGTTGAAGATATTTTTACTGTGACCCACTTTAAAGTCAAATTCAAACCTCTTAAAGGAGCAGCGCCCCGCTCATCTCTCAACTGGAGACTGCGGAAAACCGCATCAGGTCAGGATCAGCCGGGAGATTCCTGGTGAAATTCACAATTTGTTCGGAAAAAAAAAAATTATTCAGTGGCGTGACGTGTGACCTTCTCTTGAATCGCTCCCTTTTTATTTCGCTTTTTCTTTTTTTAGATAATAAACAAAGCAGAAGTCAAATGGTTTTGTGACTGATGTCAGAGCTGTAATTGAAATGTTTATAAAATTTTAGGGTTTCATTCAAAGCAGGCTGCTGTGCCATTTCTGCCCATTTAAATTGTAGGTGTACAGTTTCCCATCTACTGCTAAACCATAATCAGAGAACCTCCATGGCATTTGCGATTGAAATGCACATATAATCTGAATATGGAAAAACGAAAACCATAATAATTTGTCTTGCATTGAGCCCAAGAACACTATTACGACCGTGTCAACTCCTATTCCTGAACGTACGTACCATTGATCGGAGGAGCCATTTCTCCTGACGCACAAACATCTGGCTGGAGGCCCTGGTGAGTGCGCTGCAGGGGACAGATGAGCTGTCACTGCGTCTGATTGATGAGGCGCTCGCTACAGGACGGTCACCATGGTGACAACAGGTCAGAGAGGCCAGAGAGGTCACACTGAATCCCAAAATCTACTGGAGCTAGAAAACAAACATATTCGGAGAGTGAACAAGCACTTCAGGTAATAGTGAGGAAATGGTAAACAGACATTTTTTACTACTGTGTAGGCAAGCATTTTTTTCATTGCATTTCTGAGATATAAAATATTATGGATATTAAAATAAATATATACTATAGGTTTTTATAAAATAAACACTGATAAGACAGGGTAGAGCCAACAGGTTTTAAACTAGCAACATTTGATCAGATTATCATTACAATGTGCTTAACATGGATCTATATTTTCATTCATTTTTTTCTTTGTTTTACCAAAATTATCACTCACTACAAAAATCAAACGTAATATTTTTTGTAGATAAAAATTATATTAAACATAAAACATCAGTATCTTTAAAAAAAGGATATTATTATATTATATTAATATTACTTCCTGTGTCCTGATGTTTTGCTAACACCATCTTATATTTATAAAAACATGCAAAATCAAAGTCTTCATCCTGAACTACTTTCCAAATTTCATGTTAATATCCAAAATATGGTAGTTGTGACAATACTTGTCAGGAATTGTGGTGGCAACTCAATATAATAAATAATAATGAACATTAAATAAAAATATAAAATAAAATACCGTAGTTTGAAACTATCCTATAGTCTCAATTCATTCATGGCTAGACTATTCAATACATATATGTTGATGTTAATCATTTACTGTAAATGAACATATACAGTATTATACTATAGAAAGATAAAAACAAAGATTACATTTTGACAAAGTCCAACTCATTCAAACAATTTCAAAGTACTTAGACTAAACAGGCTAGCTTCATTATTTTACATAGCGCTTTTCTCTACATTTAAAGGAATAGTCCACCCAAAAATAACATTTCTGCCATTAATTACTCATCCTCATGTCGTTCCAAACCTAAAAGACCTTTGTTCATCTTCAGAATACAAATCAAGTGTAATACAGTCTACTCCCCATAGACTGCAATGTCATTGCCACTTTCAAAGTACAGAAAGATAGTAAAGACACCATTAAAATAGTCCATGGGACGTAAAAGTGGTTCAACCTTAATGTTATGAAGTGACGAGAAAACTTTTTGTGCGCAAAACACGTAAATAACGACTTTATCAACAATTTCTTCTCCTCCGTGTTATTCTCCGACGCTGTTCACATTGTAAATTGGCCGGTACTCAGTATTGGCCGGCTCCTGTGTCAGCATCACACACACGCGTCGTGGTGCACACGTGAACAAAAAGTATTCTCGTCACTTCATAAAATTAAGGTTGCACCACTGTAGTCACATGGACTCATTGAAACTGGTAATAACGTTGCAATCTATCGGGGATCAGAAAGCTTTCGGATTTCATCAAAAATAAAAGCGCTTAATATATTGAAGGAGGGAATCTCTTCAACCCCCACCAATGTGCAGGATCAACCTGAACGATGCAACGGCAGCCATATTGAGTCAGAACGCCCACCACACACCAGCTTATTGGTGGAGAGGAGATCAGTATATCAGTATATATGGGGATGAGGCCATGATGATGCAGAGGCCAATGGCCAAAATAAAAACAATAATTATAATAATAAAAGTCTTAATATTATATTTTTATTATTGTAACAGTATTAATAATAGTAAATCGCTTCAGTAAAAAGTAAATATCTGCCGTACAGACACCTGCACTACCCCACATGTGCCTCTATCATACACACATATGAAGAGAATGACTGACTGTGAGCGTGTCTTTATATGATGACTCACTTTCATCCTGGATACCATCCGTCTGTTTCTAACTCTGGTTCTCTCTTTACTTTCTTTTACTTTACTCATCTCTCTCTCTCTCTCTCTCTCTCTCTCTGTCCTCTATAGTCATAGTGAGGCATCACAGTGTTCCTGCAGAGAGTTTTTAGACAGGAGGTCAATAAATATTTAATGAAGTGACCCTCTTGTTAAAATGCTTAAAGTGCTCCTGTTCAGCACTAGAGGTTGGTTATGGCTTTTATTTATTCATTTAGGACCCCCACTCTCTTTCTCTCACTCTTTTCATACTCTCTAGCCCTTTCTCTCAGGTTTGAAAGAAGAGCCTTGTTTCCCCCAAGGAACGCCGCTGCATCATTCCATCAAACACACTCTCTCTCCTTTGAAAACACACACATCAAAAGACACCAAAACACACACTTCTTACACCTTCCTTTATATGATTTATGTATTATTAAAAAGTTTCACATTTATGAACATGCCAGGACACACTAATCGACATCTCAACCTGGAAAACAGTAGGATGACTTCGCAAATGTTGTGTGTTGGAAGTTGCCGTGATTATTATTCTACAACAGACAGGTTGTGTATGTGCGCTCACGAGTCTGTGCGGGAGATCGGACAGCATATTTAAAGAAGTGATGCTCATCAGCAAAGTCTCTATAACACCCAGCACATCAATAAAATCAGAAACTAAAAAGCTAAGGGCCAACTATAGGAGACGTTCAAAAAGCTCTGTTTTGCCAATAACTATTAATTAAACATCATCACTTACATCTTAAGGGTTTTCATCAAATATTTATGCACGGGATGTTGAAACATGTAGAAAAGTATGTGTGTTAAATATGCCATAAACCAATGAGAAACCAGCTTGTGAGCACACACTCACATATATGCAAGTTAACATAAGAGTATAATTTGAAAGGACAGTTTCTCTCCTGCGTGTGCATGTGTGTCTATGCCTGTGTGTATCTGATCTGAATATGTAGGTCAAACAACCATGTATGGAAAGCCTGAAAATTGCCAACTAGCGTACGCTTGAGTAGACACACTCACACACAGCAGCGCTAAACCCATTCAACTGACAGATCAGATCTTTAAGTGTGGAAGTGTGTACCATTTTTGTCCTGCATTAAAACTTTGGCTGTTAGACTCCACAATGTTCTGCACTTGAAGAAAGCTTTGAAACAATCTTCAAATCTTCAAGACAGTAAGAAGCAGGGCTGATGTTGTCAACTGCTTCTTCACTTCTTCACAAAATCTTCCCCCGTATTTCTCTCTCTCAGTTATCACTGAAATATTTAAATGAAATTCCTTTTTTTCCTGCTGGTTTTTGGAACATCAAATGAAGTTTTAATTGGATTTTTTCCCGCCATGGTTCGTGTTTAGAGATTTTATTCATCAGTTTTTTAATTTGTTAAATCTCAACCTCTGCTGATGAACCGCACACATTTGTCCTCACAAGTCAGTCTTATCAGACAGAGGAAGAGAGGGAGGGATATGGAGACAGAGAAAAAGGAACAGATTGAGCCAAAACAGAACATGTCAAATAGAACATCTTGGAATAGTGTATCGAAGACTAAATAGTTTGAGCTGTTTGACACACACAAACACTTGAGACGAGTCCTGCATGCTCAAATCTAACTGTTAATGATTGGGGGGGGGGGGGGGGGGGAGGGGTGCTCATTAGCATAGAGACAGGTTTAATCAAATCAGCTGTGGGTACAAATTAGTCAGTGAGAGCATAATGAGTTAGGAATTAATTAGAAACATAATGAGAATACGAAAATATGGGAATCCTGGCATCTGCACATTATCTTCTGGTCACTAGATTCCCAAAAGACCCTCTGCCGCAACCCTTTCTTTCTTTCTCTTTCTTTCTTTCTTTCTCTCTTTCTTTCTTTCTCTATTTCTCTCTTTCTTGCTTTCTTTCTTTCTTTCTTTCTTTCACCAGTGAGAACAGGAGTTGGATCAGCTTATTGGAACAGAACGAAGTTAAACATGGTTGGAATGTGAATATGACTTACAATATTTGAGTAAAAGACCCTCAAATGTTCCTATTAATCCCTTACCAATGTTATAATTACGTCTCAATAAAAAAAGTAATTAACATGACATAATACCCATTATATAGTGTAAGGTCATGACACAGCTGTTTGCATTTTACACTGTGACAGAACATTCTTGCCAGAAACTTCTGTACATCAGCAGAAACTTCTGCATGTGTCAAGACACCTCTTTCTCTCACCCATCACAACACGCCTCATTTGAGGTGTGACCGTGCAGGCTCTTACTTCTACTGACAAATCCTAGCAAGGCTCTGCAAAAAAATAGTAAAAGGGAGTGAGAATAATGTAGCTATAGTCTTATGTCTCATCACAGTACTCATCATCACAATCACATTAATCCTGACATTTTTTACCATTTTCTACCATTTTTTGATCACAGTACTCATCACAGTACTCATAAAATCACTTCTTTTTATCACATCATCACAGTACTCATAACATCACATTACTTTCTTACTTTTTATCTCATCATCACAGGACTCCTCACATTTTATCACAGTACTCATCACACCATCACACCGTCACATTACTTCTCATGTTTTATCACAGTACTCCTCACATCACATTACTCCTCACATTTTATACTCATCACACCATCACATTACTCCTCACATTTTATCACATTACTCCTCACATTTTATACTCATCACACCATCACATTACTCCTCACATTTTATACTCCTCACATCATCACATTACTCCTCACATTTTATCACATTACTCCTCACATTTTATACTCATCACACCATCACATTACTCCTCACATTTTATACTCATCACACCATCACATTACTCCTCACATTTTATCACATTACTCCTCACATTTTATACTCATCACACCATCACATTACTCCTCACATTTTATACTCCTCACATCATCACATTACTCCTCACATTTTATCACAGTACTCATCACACCATCACATTACTCCTCATGGTTTATCACAGTACTCCTCACATCATCACATTACTCCTCACATTTTATACTCATCACACCATCACATTACTCCTCACATTTTATACTCATCACACCATCACATTACTCCTCACATTTTATACTCATCACACCATCACATTACTCCTCACATTTTATACTCATCACATCATCACATTACTCCTCACATTTTATACTCATCACACCATCACATCACTCCTCACATTTTATCACAGTACTCATCACACCATCACATTACTCCTCATGTTTTATCACAGTACTCCTCACATCACATTACTCCTCACATTTTATCACAGTACTCATAACACCATCACATTACTACTCCTCACATTTTATCACAGTACTCCTCACATCATCACATTACTCCTCACATTTTATCACAGTACTCATCACACCATCACATTACTCCTCATGTTTTAACAATAGGTCCTCTCTCAACAAATGTATGCAAACAAATAAAAAACCTTGGAGTGATCTTTGACTCTTCACTATTTTTTGATAAACAAATTAGTGCTGTTATTAGAGGAAGCTTTTTCCATTTAAGATCTATTGCAAAGTTGAAGAATCTTCTTTCAAGCAAAGATTTAGAAGTTGCAATTCATGCATTTGTAACATCACGATTAGACTATTGCAACTCTTCATGCATTTGTAACATCACGATTAGACTATTGCAACTCTCTTTATTGTGGTCTTCCTCAATCTACACTATCTCAATTACAAATTGTTCAAAATGCAGCTGCAAGACTTTTGCCTGGGTCTAGAAAAAGGGATCATATTTCTCCTGTTTTGGCATCCCTTCACTGGCTTCCCATTAAGTTTAGAGTTGATTTTAAGATCCTTATGTTTGTTTATAAGGTGTTGTCTGGCTGTGCACCAATGTATATTTGTGATCTTATTGTGCCATACTGTGCACTTAGATCTTCAAATCACTTGCTTTTAAATGTGTCACGATGTCGCTACAAATTAAAGGGTGATTGGGCCTTTTCTGTGGCTGGGCCAAAGCTTTGGAATGCTCTCCCTTGTCATGTGAGGTCTGCTCCTTCATTGGACATTTTTAAATCTACTTTGAAAACACATTTTTATTCTTTAGCTTTTGGAAACTTGTAATTGTTGTTTTTATATTGTAGTCCTGCTATGCACTATGTACAGGACTTTGGATCAATTTGTATTGTGTTAAATGTGCTTTATAAATAAAGGTTGTTGTTGTTATCACAGTACTCATCACATCCTCACAGTACTCCTCACATCACATTACTCACATTTTATCACAGTAATCACATTACTCCTCACATTTTATCACAGTACTCATCACATCATCACATTACTTACATTTTATCACAGTACTCATCACATCACTCACATTTTATCACAGTACTCATCACACCATTACATTACTCCTCACATTTTATCACAGTACTCATCACATCATCACAATACTCCTCACATAACATTACTCCTCACAGTCCACCCATTACTCCTCACATTTTATCAAAGTACTCATCACATCATCTAGCCTGGCTAACGTCAGACCTAGTCTCATTGAGACGTGGGTCTGGAAACCACATGTTCTTTTTCTCGTATTTGAGGCGTGGTTTACGAATATCCAGAGCCGTTTATTGGGTGCTACGAATGTCTATCAAATGCACCTGTACATAGCTCATAGCCAATCGTTTCAATTATACCAGATGACGTATGTAGAGCGACAGAAATTAGACGAGGAAGAAGACGATGGGTCAGAGATTTATATGTACACGATGGCGTTCAGCGACTATTGCCGTTTGTGCAAGACAAACATGAGGGTAGAAGGTATATATGAACACTCTACAGACATGTTTTTATCGAAAAAAACACAGAGTCGTCATCGTCTTGCTGCTCCCTCTCCGTTCTGTGATTGGTCCCCTCGCTGATGCGAAAATCTGGTCCATGGAATCCAGGCTGCCTAGCAGGGTGAATAAAATCGGGGATTTTGGGGAAACCCAGGCTACACATCATCACATTACTCCTCAAATTTGATCACAGTACTCATCACATCACATTACTCCAAACATTTTATCGCAATACTCATCACATAATCACAGTACTCCTCACATCACATTACTCAAATTTGATCACAGTACTCATCACATCATTACAGTACTCATCACATTACTTCTTAAATTTACATTTTATAACAATACTCATCACATCACCACAGTAAGGCAAGGCACGTTTATTTATATAGCACATTTCATACACAATGGTAATTCAAAGTGCTTTACATAGAAGTAATTAAAATGATCAAAAGAAATATGAATAATTAAAACAGTTTAGAATAAAAAGGAAATAAAATACAGGGCAAACAGTCGGACGAACAATGGCACAGTGCTCATTCAGTACAATACACATTTTATTATAGTAAGGAAGCCGTCACTAGATGGAGTCAGGCTAGAACTGGACGGATTGTGTTTGTGAGTGAGATCAACTAGGTTAGTGTTAGTGCTGCTGTATAAAAACATCTGCCTCTGATGTTATGGAGGGGAGACGGTACTGTCATAGTATCTGCACTAGTTTTAGACTTTTTTACATAACCTTGTTTTTAATCATGCTCTTAAAACACTTCTTTATTTGCTTAACCTGTTTTTTTTTTTAATAAACATTATTTTCAATGACCCTTTAGCTGCTTTCTGGTGTGATTATCCTTGTGACTATCACAATACTCATACTTACTCTACTCACATAATTCCTCACATTTTTCACAATACTCGTCTCATCATCACATTACTTCTCACTTTTTATCACAGTACACATCACTGCATTACTTCTTGCATTTGATCACAGTACTCATCACATTACTTTTCACATTTTATCAATACTCAACACATCATGACATTAAAATGTGAGAAGTAATCACAAAACATTTAAGGACACAGTACTCATCACATCATTACATTACTCATCACATTTTATTAAAACTCTTTACATCTTATCACAACTTTCCTTACAACACCTTATAATTACTCCTCCCATCTTTTCGTAACACTCATCACATCAATATTTCACTTCTTAAATCTTATAGCAGTACTCATCACATTCCTTTTCACATATCTCAGTACTGATGTATTGGAAGTACTGACTCATCACCTCATCACATCCTATCACAATACATGTCATATCACAATGCTCTTTACATCTCATCACTATTTTCTTCATGTTACGATACTCTTCTGATCACTGTATTTCATATAATCACAATGTTCTTTATATTCGTATCACAATACTCTTGACAGTTCATCTTGCTCCTCGCATCACATTACTTCTTACATCTCCTCATATAGTAGGGATAAAACCAGACACCAAACGAGATGAATTAATTAAACCTCAATTGTAAATGTAAAATGAGCCGTGCTGAATAATAGGCCGTGATTGTTACCGAGCTGGTCCCTCAAACAGGAGCGGGTGATCAGGCAGGTGGCTCAGCTGTGGCACTAACGAGCCACTAACGCCTTAACGAGGCTGCTGCCCTCATTTGTTTATGCTAATGAGTTCAAATAATATTTGTTCTTTTCTCAGCAATAGTGAACCAATGTGCCAGTTTCCCTCCTTCCCCTTGTGTTTGGAATCATGGCACAACAAAAGAACCAGCGGTTCAGAGGGGAGGCTTTTGTTTTCTAATTGAGCTAATTAGTTTAATAAGGTCAACTGGTTTGATATCAAGTTGTAGAGGAATCTGTAGCCTTTTGATATATTTAGATTAGCAGCGAGTGTTCTTGGATTGATGCAGTGTTCTAAACGAAAACCTCTGGCTGTGTGAATTGGCCAACTAAGATGAGGCACCTTCACAATTAGAAGAGTGTTTTAGAAATCCTTTAAACTGGAATTCCTACCGGTTATAAGAAATAATCACCCTTCTGTGTTTAAGGCAGCTGTGTGTGTGTGTGTGTGTGTGTGAGTGTGAGAGAGAGAGAGAGAGACTTCACCCTCATAGAGGAGGTTATTTCTTTATTCAGACAGAGTGGTCCTGGCTATGGTGTATGTTCACCATTGAGTGAGCATTCAGCGATGTGAAACCAGCTTGCGCCTGCTCCGCGCTGATAACTTCACAGCAAAGAGATGGCAGCCGACTCAGACGACTTCTTTTCACCACTGCTATTATTAATAAAGGAGGGGGGTGCTCTTTAATTGGACGCACTGTCCCTCAAAGAAAAATCCGTAAGAATAATTTCCTGCAATATTCCACAGCAGGCAGAATTAATAATAATACAATTATACAGAGAGACACAAGCCAGATTCGCATACACACAAACACACGCAGCACTCAGTGATATGCTACACTGGACACTAAAAACTGAGTAAAGCAGCTTAATATGCCTCCTTTTTGAAATAGAGAGAATGCGTCTCATAGGCTTTGGAGAGAGTTGAGTCCCTCAGGAGAAGGGGAGTTTGGGTGGACTGAGTAAAAACTACTAATCCAAAAGGTACAAAATGAAGACCAGCATATTCTGCACTGTAAAAGAAATGAAATTTAAAAAATTGAAACTCAAATGTAATTTAATAAAATCAGACAAGTAAAAGGGGTGCCAAAGTGCCACAGTAGCAACTTGTACTGAAAAGGATTTTGAGTTAAATTCTAGCAGAAAAATGACAGAATTAATTGACATGTGAAGTGGATGAAAATAATGGGAATTGATGAAACCTTTTTACAGTGTGTATTCTTACTTATCCCTGTAATGCAACATTACCTCATAGTTCTTATGCTTTTATACAAAACTAGAAAGGTCCATGTGCCATGAAGTTTTCTAAATAAAAAACCTTGCATATAAAAATAAATTAATCTCAAGACGAGGAGGAAGATAATACATCCCTGTGATTGGCTGATCATCTATTTATCATGTTCAAAACATGTCACAA
The DNA here is from genome assembly GCA_026230005.1 of Gila orcuttii. Lineage (NCBI taxonomy): Eukaryota > Metazoa > Chordata > Actinopteri > Cypriniformes > Leuciscidae > Gila > Gila orcuttii. The sequence goes on along the minus strand of JAPDVR010000021.1, from coordinate 23,877,882 downwards.
AAATTACATCAAACCCACAAAAAACATTTAAACAACTAGAAATGTGCAGACTAATTACAAACTTGGGTAACACTTTTTTTTTTTTATCCCTGTTACAGTGTAATTATACAATGGAGTAATATTAACTAACTACATGTACTTACTATAGGGTTAGGGTAGAATTAGGGTTTGGTTTAGTTGCATGTAATTATGCATAATTTATAGTTATTACTATAGTAAATACATGTAACGTGTAATAAGGACACATTAATGTAAAGTGTTACCCAAACTTGTCTTAGTGTCATCTAAATCATAATTTTTTTTTACTTTAATAAAAAGGCTGAATGGTCACTAAAATCCAGCTTGCTCATTTAAGGCATACCTCCGTTCCTGCCACCATATTTACCTTTACTGTGTTTACTGCACTCTAAAAAAAAAAATCAAGAAAAATAGAATCCATTGTACAGTTAATATGCTGGAATATAGGTGTTTTCCCCATATTTTGAATGAATGTAGTGTATTGTATTCAAGGATGAAAGGAAAATGTCCAGGCAGAAAATTACCAGTTCCCTTTTTTGTTTTTCTACAGATTTTTTTCCTTACATCAGTGTGAGCATTTTAAATTTTGTTTCTAAAATAAGGTGACAATTAAAAAGCAGTTGAACAGTAGATACACCATTATTGTGGTTAAATTAAAGCAATGTTAAAAAATTTGAGATTTTGATGCTTGGTGAAAACTTGGTTTTAATAATAATTATATAAAAAAAGTATTAATATATATATATATATATATATATATATATATATATATATATATATATATATATATACACACACACACACACACACACATGCACACATTAATTTTGTTTTCGCCTTCTCTTTTAACCGTCATGCAGAGCCTGAAGAGACAAAGCACATCTCCAGCACAGAGCACATCACCTACATGCATGATAGTTCTGTCTCTTACAGTCATCAGTGCTGACGAGCTGTATTTGACAGCAGTCCCACCTCTCTCTTCTGGGCCGTGTAGATTTAATGTGTGCCTGAGCTAGTGTGTGATGTTTGGGTGAGAATGTTAATATATGTGTGTGAGTGGTGGGTAATCTACAGGGTGGGGTGGCGGGGTTGTTGTCACACTTGTCCTGCATGAAGAGGTGCTGTAGCGTGCAGTACTGCAGCGATAGGCCGAGCTCATTAAAATACAGACAGAAACAAAAGCATGGATACACTCAATGTGGCGTGTTCCTGTGTGATAAACGGCGTAGTTCCTCATCTGTATTAACCAGCCTTTGTAGTCTCACACAAACACGCAAACACTTGAACAAAAGTACACACTCTCGCACATGCACTTTAAGACACATTATAGACAGTAATATATTTAAACAAGCAAAATGATATAAAATGCTACCACTCTTTTCACACTATATATAAAACAGGGCGAAATATGTTATAGAAAAAAAATCAAAGGCTGAGCATTCAATGTGTTCAATAACATCACTCACTAAGAATATTTGAAAAAAAGTTATTAACTATATATAATTTAATATTTAAAGTTTAAATTATTTAAAATTTAAACTTTATATATATATATATTTTTTTTAAATCAGCTTTATCTAATAAACATATTTAAAAATAAATGTATTTGAGAAGCTATTACAAACAAAAATGGATGATCTTGAATTTAATATCATTGGCCAAATTCTTTTTTTTTTTTTAATATTATTTTAAGCCTAAACCTCACCTATATATTGTTAAAAACTAACTATAGTCTTAAATTCTAATAAAACTCGTCTTCTTTAATAAAATGATATATTAAATAAATGAATAATAAATATTGAAAATAGTTCATATGAATAGTAAATTTACAATATAAATACACTACTTACTGAAAAAATGTAATAAGTGTAAATGTATCAAATAAATATTTTTACTGGAAAAAGTATATTTTTAGTTCTGGCCATCCCAATCATGTAACACCTTTCAACACTAGCATTCTAGTGTGTTTTTATGCTGTAATGGAGCTTAAATGAGTGTCAAGATCAACTAAGCAGACAAATATTTGGAATATAAAGTAATATTATTTGCGGAAAAAAATACCGTCAGCTAAATAAATCAATGATATGAACATGTAAAGCTTCTGGAGCTTGCAACTGACTCAAGCATTCTCACTTGCACCCACATATTATGGCAACCTCAAGCTCCACCACAGTCTGTATGTGCCATGTATTATTAGACAGAATAAAGCAAGCACCTTTGCCTCTTCTCATTAATGTGCCAGCAAAATATGGTCAGGGTACATTTCTTTCAGTCTTTTACTAGCAGGTTAACAGAAAAACCAATACAATCCTTAATGAATGCACAACTGCTTTACAGTACGGTAACAAAAAGCCTTTCCTGTCCTCTGTTCGTACTGTGTGGCCAGTATATCTTATATGACCACTGAGAGAGCGCGCGAGAGAAGGCTTATCTTCTGCACAATAAATATAGGAGGGTGAGGGGGGGGGGGGGTATTGACCCCCCTCACCACCACCAGCCCCCTACCCAAGGCTGGCCCCCAAGGACACCGCTGTGTGATTGGCCACCATTGGGACAGGAAATCGAAGAAGAGCGGAGAGAAAGAAAAGGTGTGATTTCTCTAGCTAAATTACCCACGGGACTGATGAGAGAAACAAATCAGCGAGTGAGAGTCCAGCATCAAGAAGCCAATATCACAGCACATCTCTTAGACTGAAATATGAGGCTATCCTGGAACAAAATACAGCGTTTTCTGTACATTGTCATAACTTGCACGGCCAAAAAATAAAGCATCAAAGAGCAGGCATAAAATAACTATCTGGAAGGTTTTTTTTCCACCCTGTCACTTTGAGCAAATCACGAGTGCTCAGGCTATCAGAGATAAACACTGGTGCGCCCTGAAACATGCCCCAATGTCAAACAACCAACCGGGATTTGAAGCAAGGTCACTCCAGCTCTCCTTTCACCTCCCTCCCTCTCTCTCTTTCACACCCTCCTTCACGCTGTCACTTAAATGCTTTGCAGTAATTTCTCTGTATCAGAGCATCTTTCTGTAAACAGATAAATGATAACCTATCTGGCTCTGTTCAGAGAGATAAGACTTCCATCTGTCTCCTCTCTCTCTTCAACTCTAACCTACCTTGACTTTTTTTTTTTGGACAGATTTAGATGTTAAAGGAATGGTTTCCTCAAAACTGAAATTTTTCTCATCTCATCGTTGTCTAGTCTACTAAAAATGTTCACGGACATGCATCAATTCCACATGCAACAAATGATATTCTGAGGTGGAAATGACAGTGATTTTTTACATTTTTGGAAAGAAATGGCATACTTTGTCTTGCTGAGGCAACTTTCATAGTATTTTTGTACCTAAAATATTCACAATTAAATAATATTTGCACACTTATCAGCTCGACTGAAAAAGATTAACAAAAACATTCTGTTCAAATGGTATCACCTTGATATTTCTTTATTATATTCACACTTCACAACTCATCTCAAGCTCTCACTTACACGGTTGTTTCATTGGTTAACAATTTTGAAAAAAAAAAAAGATGGCATAACTGACACCCGTAATAATAAAATAATTATTTTAATAGTTTGGAAAACCCTGGTTTAGATAATTATTGTTTATTTTCATATTTTAAAATTCGAAGCCTGGGATAAGAGGAAAGCAATACAATCTAAACATAAATGGAATTTGAAATGAGCAAATATAAATAATGAAGGCATGATAGTAAAAATCAACCACTGGGACATAAAAGTCTCCAAGAGATTAAGCAGCACCGTTAGAGGGGTCTGAAACGGCACAAGTGTGAGATAATCATCCCAGAATTTCTATTTGGGTGTACTATCCCTTTAAGGGTGGCTTTTCAAAAAATATTAAGGCAATCGGGCTCTCCACAAAGCTCCTTTTCTTAGAAAAGCAGCTTTGCAGGGTTGTCAATAGAAGCAGTGCGCATCTGCAGTGCAACCCAGTTAAAATCTTCAAACCAGCAAAGGTCTCAATATAGTTTGCAACGATGAGACAATACAGCAAGATTTTCACTCAACATCCCATTGTTCTTTCCTATTGTTCTTAACAAATGCTCTCCAACTTGATCTCGGTTTCTCTATGTTCACCTCACTCTCTTTTCCCCTGTCCCTATCACAGACACACACAATCACACACTTTTCATATGTAAATCTCCTCGTGAAGCATCCAGTCTGAGCGCTGGTGCTAGCGTGCTAAATCATTAGCTCCACAGTGACAGAGAGTGCCTCGTATCATTACATCTAATTAGAGCCTTTCTGTCTCCGATCAATTAACAGAGCAATTAAAACCATTGTGGCATGATTACCAACTAACTGCTGACTCAGGGGCAGATATGGAAAACAATAGAAAATCTGTGGATACACGTGCAAAACAAACAAACAAACACACACAGTGTTGATGCTAGCATGACAAACAACTTAGCGTACCTACTCAAATGCAGCAGCACATTAAGGAAGCCATTTGGATAATTAATAAACTCCGATTCCACAGTGTGAGTGGATAATGTGCAGGGTGACCGTTCGCATTAGAGCTCAGTCTGAAATAAAGATGGAAAAGTGGAGTTAACACATTTGGAGGGAATCCTTTTCGCTCGTTCACATCAATAACAAGCACGAGAACAAATGTACGTGTGCAGGGCTGCCAACTCTCATGCAGTTGCGCAATTAACACTCTTATCACGCCACACGTCCATATTCTCACACATTATTACTAGTTACAGCACAAGTTATACATGAATGAACATCAGGGTATGTTGAAAGAACCAGTACAACTTACTGAAATGTATCATGTCTCATGTAATCGCTCAATCGGTTTCAACCGCAGATAAAACAGCTTGTAAACAATGTCACCTAACATTATTTACATCAGAAAAATTTATATAAACAGTTAGCGAGAGAAACATACTCTACAGAGTAGAATTTTGCACAAAAAAGCACATTATTACCAATTCAATATATTTTTACTTTAATACCATTATAAAGTTATTATTATAAAAACGTCCTTATACAATTGTGTACAAATCCGTTGTTAATACTGAGAGGCCTCTCTCATAGTTTACATATATCAAAGTGAATCGATATTGAATCAAAATGATTATAAAATATAAGTACAACATTGTCAAATGAGATATGTAAAAACAATGTAATATAGGCTATATATTTTTAAAGGCCAGTATTGTCAAAAGACCAATTCTTATATCGATATTAATTAAAATTACATTTGAATTATGAAAAATATAGCCTAGTTAATTTATATAAATGCATGTAAATATGACTAAAAATGGGCTTTATATAATTTACATTATATATATATATATATTGTCACAGTCTTCGTCTGCACCTGTCTGTCTTAGTCTTCACTACACTACCCAGAATCCCTCTTGTTTCCACACCTGAACTCACTCCCTCAATCATCCACCTGTTATCATCATCTGTGTCACCTGTCCTCACCTTGTTATGTTTGATTTGTGCTTGTATTTAGTTCCCTCAGTTCATTCAGTCTGGGTCGGTTGTTAGTCTTTCATAGTTGTTAGTGTGAGTTTTGTCTGCCCGTTTGCCTGCCTGTACCTGTTTGGAGTTTGTTATGAGTAAATCTTTGCATTGGAGCCTTCTTGCCTTGAGTCCTCTTTCAACCCGCACGACACCGTGACAGAACAACCGACCACAAAAATAGTTAAAGTATTGTCTTCAGTCTGTTTTCTTTTTGTTTGTTTTTTCCTTTTTTGTTATCATGGATTTCCCTGCAGTCAAGCTCATGTGCCTTGAGCAGGGAGACAGCTCTCTCGAGGAACACCTGGAAGTGTTCCTGGATCTGGTGCCTCAGACCGATTTCCCGGACGACTGCCTCTGCACGTTTCTACGGGTGGGACTGAACAACGCCACTCGAGCGCAGTTGTCCGGAGAACCTCCTCGGAGCTTCGCCGACTATGTGGAGTGGGTGCTGGTATCCTGCGGTTCATCCTTCACCGTCGACGAAGTCAACAGCCCCACTCCAATCCCACCGTCCAGCACCAGGCCCTCTTCGCCGCTGGTTCCGTCCAGCACCAGGCCCTCTTCGCCGCTGGTTCCGTCCAGCACCAGGCCCTCTTCGCCGCTGGTTCGGTCCAGCACCAGGCCCTCTTCGCCGCTGGTTCCGTCCAGCACCAGGCCCTCTTCGCCGCTGGTTCCGTCCAGCATCAGGCCCTCTTCGTTGCTGGTTCCGTCCAGCACCAGGCCCTCTTCGCTGCTGGTTCCGTCCAGCACCAAGCCCTCTTCGTCACTGGTTCCGTCCAGCATCAAGCCCTCTTCACTGCTGGACTACGTCAGGCACGCAGAGGCCGTCCAGCCAGAGGCCGTCCAGCCAGAGGCCGTCCAGCCAGAGGCCGTCCAGCCAGAGGCCGTCCAGCCAGAGGCCGTCCAGCCAGAGGCCGTCCAGCCAGAGACCGTCCAGCCAGAGACCGTCCAGCCAGAGACCGTCCAGCCAGCTCTGGAGGACGCAGTGCTCCTTGTGGGATCCATGGCTGTTTTGTGTGTGTGGGCAGCACACACATTCGTCACAGCCCATGAACCTAGCTCAAAGCCCTCTTCACCGCTGGTTCCGTCCAGCTCAAAGCCCTCTTCACCGCTGGTTCCGTCCAGCTCAAAGCCCTCTTCACCGCTGGTTCCATCCAGCTCAAAGCCCTCTTCACCGCTGGTTCCGCCCAGCTCAAAGCCCTCTTCACCGCTGGTTCCGTCCAGCTCAAAGCCCTCTTCACCGCTGGTTCCGCACAGCCCAGCCGAGCCTTCACCGCTGGTGCCCGTCAGCCACACAGAGACTGTTCACGTCAGCCATGTCCAGCCAGTGCTTCACGTCAGCCACGTCCAGCCAGAGCTTCACGTCCAGCCAGAGCTTCACGTCCAGCCAGAGCTTCACGTCCAGCCAGAGCTTCACGTCCAGCCACGCCCAGCCACAGCTTCACGTCAGCCACGCCCAGCCAGAGCTTCACGTCAGCCACGCAGAGACTGTTCACGTCCCATCTGCCCACCCAGAGCCTATCCCCGACTCTATTCTGGAGTCGGGGTTGAAATCTGTCACACTCCCCAATAATTTTTTGGGGGGGGGCCAAAGGTCCTCGCCATGGCCACCCGAAGGGTCTTCACCGCCATGGCCACCCGAAGGGTCCTCACCGCCGTGGACGCCCGATGGTCCAACAGCTCCGCCGTGGTCACGCCCACGTCCTGCTCCGCCCTGGTCACGCCCACGTCCTGCTCCGCCCTGGCCACGCCCACGTACTGCTCCGCCGTGGTCACGCTCACAGCCTGCTCCGCCCTGGACGCCCGAGGGTCCAACAGCTCCGCCCTGGACGCCCGAGGGTTCGTCTGCTCTGCCCTGGCCACGTCATGCTCCGCCCTGGCCACGCCCAGGTCCTGCTCCGCCCTGGAGGCTTCCTGCTCCAGATTGGCCTCCCCCTCGTCAGCCTCCAGGGTGCCCACCCCCCCACCCCATTGATGTTCTGCGGCGCGAGGTCGTGCCTTGTTGAAGGGGGGCGTTCTGTCACAGTCTTCGTCTGCACCTGTCTGTCTTAGTCTTCACTACACTACCCAGAATCCCTCTTGTTTCCACACCTGAACTCACTCCCTCAATCATCCACCTGTTCAGCGTTATCATCATGTATCACCTGTCCTCACCTTGTTATGTTTGATTTGTGCTTGTATTTAGTTCCCTCAGTTCATTCAGTCTGGGTCGGTTGTTAGTCTTTCATAGTTGTTAGTGTTTTGTCTGCCCGTTTGCCTGCCTGTACCTGTTTGGAGTTTGTTATGAGTAAATCTTTGCATTGGAGCCTTCTTGCCTTGAGTCCTCTTTCAACCCGCACGACACCGTGACGTATATATTTGTGTGTGTGTGATTAAATTCATATTGACAAAAATATTAATTATAAATAAAAATGTCCTGTATATAATTAAAATTGTGTTCATGTGTGAGTATTGTAATATTACATAGGTGTGTAATTATATACTATTGTTTTTAATTGTGTATTTTAATATGAATAATGTTATATAATATTATATATTTCAAACACCAGTATTGCATAATAAGAATGTCAATATTTATGATTGACAGGGATATATAGTATTAACAAGTATTATAAAGAGATTTTCCATGAGGAACCAAAACTACATATATCTTCTAGTTTCCATGACTACTGGCTATACTGCTTGTGGACCATGATGCTGTGCAACACTATATTGACAGGAGTGTGCTGATTTTCTTTCCTTATTTATTTATTTTCAAAGAGAGTTTCTGTAAAACCAGGTCATATTTATACAATTCAAACACAGTCCAAAACCTAATATGAACTGCACTGAACTGTCTACCTTGGACACTACAACCTATACAAACTGTTAAATGTACAGAGCTGTGAATGTCCGAGTGTCTTAGTGTTAATAACTGGGTATGCTGTGAAACTATACTGAGTGTGTGTGCTCATACGAGCGTGTTTGTGTGTCAGTGTTGTGTGTAAATTCGATGTGGCCTCGGGGTAGAGGGGGTATGATTCAGCACCAGACACTTGGCACGTGCCTTTCTCCCTCACACACACGCACACGCACACACTAGTGCGTGCACAATAAATCCTCTTCCCCCTGAGGAGTTGTCCGAGGGAGTGATGTGGAGGAGGGTTGAGTCAGGTGGGAATGAACATCCCTCCCCCACCTCTCCCCTCCATCACCACATGACCCACAAAATGAGACAAATAGAGCCGCTTCCCTCACTCACTCTCTTTAATTATGTTGGGGAGGTCAGAGTTCACGAGTGGGGGGTTGAATCTGAATTTTCGGGTGTCTGGGGTGAGATTTGGGGTGGTATTACATTTGGTATGCAGATCACCATAAGCGTGGCAGTTCTGTGTGCATCTGCGTGTGCTTTCTGCAGGGGTCACCGGCTGTAACGTCTACGTGCGCCAGCCGGCCAGGGGAGGGACTAAATGTTAAAAAGGTCAAGCTCCTCATGGGACTAAGACTGCACCTCATCATGCAAACATGAATATATATACAAACTAATACGGACGAATGCGTCTCTGCTATTGACCTTCGCCCTTAAACAACCTTGAACCCAACAGAAGGAAGGCAATCATCCGAGTTTTCGGGGTGGACGGTTTGGACTCCATTTGGTCTGTGAATGAATGTTAGGAAGTGGTTTCGATCTCGTCATGGATGCCGTGCTCTACGCTGGAGTACACTGTCACCAGCAATAACACTCTCAGTGGTGCTGCGGTAGAGCTTCACAGGTTCATCTGCTCGTGACACACTTTCACAGAAGCACCGCAGAGAGGAGGCGCTGCCGAGCCTCTTACAGGACAGACCCAGAATCAGATCGTCTCAAATCTGCAGTATGGGAGGAATATATAGATGGTAGGACTTCCTACTGTTAATCACATGAACCTGATCGGGATGTGAACCTGTTTTTGTGTAGGTCCATAAAGAATTCTTTATCCATTAGAATAATCTTATGGATGTGACATCAGTTGATGCACATCTCAAAAAAAAAAAAAAATTCATTCTAACATATGCTGGTTAGAGTGCTGCCACAATGCTAGGGTATTTAAGGGGGCTGCCAGGGTGGTTTTTAGTGGGTTACTATGTGGTTGTTTAATGTAAAAGTCAAGAGATCACCTCCAAGTCCTAGATATTGCTTCAATTGCTGCATCAATGTAACCGTATGGGTTTTTTCCACTTGTTTCGTTGTCCAACAGGCAAAAAACATGAATCAGATTAATTTATAATATTAAGTAATTAAGTAATATTGCACCATGTATTATTATATTTATATATACACACATATGTATATGTGCATATAAAACACACACAATGTTCTGTACTTCAGTAACAAATTGGCATCAGATTTCGAAACACTTATGAGAGATATCACAACCTTGTCTTCACCTCACAGCAATAGGCTGCCGCTTGGCATTTTTCACCTCTCATTTCCATAAAGTTCAGCATTTTCATCAACTTTCACCACATACTCCGCACTGTTGTCAATCCCCCAATCCATTGCACAAGCTAGTCACCCAGATCCCACAGACCATAAAAAGAAAATGTCCAACTCTACTCACCCCACGCCAGTGGACACATATGGTTGGGTTAGGGGTTTGATCAAATCTTTAATTTAGAGTATGAGTAATAGTACTGATGCTTAACATATTAAAGAATACTAATTAAAGTAAAACCAATCAGTGGAGAACTAAATTAAACTCAGGTCACTGAATTGGCATGGCTGTGCTAATTTAAAGTAATCAAGAGATTTGTGCTGCTCAGGCTGGAATGAGTCCAGGGAGTCAGCAAGAATATTACTGATGACATACATCACTCTACAGCAAGCTGAGAATATCCTTGATTTGGTGTTTAAGGGAGTGTAGTATACACAGAGTGAGAGAAGATGAGTGTCTGACAGATGGCCACAGCTTTTGGCAGCACAGCGAAGCGAGTGCGTGAGTACGTACCAGCACAGCAACCACCAAAAGTATTCTTTATGCTGAAATTCCCCTTATCTGCTCATAATCATATTATAAGCATCAATGCTTGCTCCTCTTTATTTACTGTAAAATGCGTTATAGCCTACAGTTAGTTCCATTCCTGAGATTTGATTGGTGAATTACACAGTATAACAGCACTGGGATGTTTAATACACAGTTTCGTTTTAATATACACCTAAATACCTGTTTCGCCCCATACTGTTGTGATGGGGGGGGGGGGGGGGCGGGGGGTGTTTGTCACCACCTTACGGAACTGCTTGCTTGCACTGACACTTCGCATTTTGACGCTGAGTGGAAAAGTTCCGGTCTGCACTACACCAGCAACATGCGAGAACTGCAAGAAAAAGTGAAGGAAGGCTAAATTCTAACCCTAACCTAAATTTAAATGCGTACCGGCCCACTTTGAGCACTGATAACAGTCTCTAAATCTTCACTAGATTAGATTAAGAGAAAGAAACATTGTAAACACACAAAACATTTGGAATTCATGAGCTTTCTCTTAAAAATCACACAGATAATTTACATCATAAAAAGAGAAAAAATAGGAATCCATCCCACTCCCAGTCTTCTGGATTGACACATTGACATACAATTGTAGAATACACTGGCACAATTACAACAGGACTAAAAACCAAAGAAACCCCCAAAGACTTGTGCATACCACAGCTGCTAGAGAACAGCCAGAGAATTTCCCTACAGTGTCAATCGAAGAGCACATTTCTATCCATTTCCAACTATAGTTGCAATTCCTCAGCAGCATTTCTGGGATATTTCTCAAAACCTGCATGGAGTCTCTGTAGATTGTGTTGAACCTATAATAGTATTTTGAAGGGTCAGCTCATCACAGGTTCCTTGAGATTCCATTTAGTAACATTAGTGATTTATAGACACAGAATTGCTACATCAGTCAGTTGAAGCAGTGACACTGAAATCAGCAGTAGCTTATAAAACAGCCTTGAACTGTGCTGACAGAAAGAAGGGCAGAAGACTTTCACATCACCCGCGAGATAAATTATTAGTACTGTCACAAATACAGGTTGATCTCTCATCTTGACCCACTCCTCTATTTATTCACTTTCAAACCATCCACCATTTTTTCCTCTCACCCTCTCTCATTGTATTAATGAGTGTGTTGTGGGTGCATGTGAGATGCAGAAATAGTCTACCAGACAGGCTAGTTGTCATCTAAGAATAAGAGACACTTGGAGACATTGAACATTTTTTTCACAATTGGGAAATACACAAGTCTTTTTCCTTTTTCTTGAAAATAGAATCAGCAAGGATGCATTCAATTGATCAAAGTGACAGTAAAGACATTTAAAAATGTTATTAAAGATTTCTGTTTCAAACTTCATGGTTTTTGACACAAATGTTAAGCAGCACAACAGTTTTCAACATTGATAATAATATGAAATGTTTCTCTAGCCCAAAATCAGCATATAAGAAAGATTTCTGAAGGATCATGTGACACTGGAGATTGGATTAATGATGCTGAAAATTCAGCTTTGCATCACAGAAATAAAGTATATTTTAAAATAGATTCAAATAGAAAACAGTTATTTTAAATTGTAATAATATTCAAATAAATAAATGCATGTCAGCTCCCATTGACTGTTAGTATAGTGGAAATAGTTTCAATTTAAAGTCACTTTCGACAGCAGAAGAAACTAAATAAATAAAAAGAAAATAAATGAAAGAAAACAGTACATTTTAAAATCTAAATAAAATAATAGATCAGCAGATTGACTGTGTCCTCACACCAACTGCCTCCGGTTTCCTCACTCACATATATCAATGAACATTAACATATGCACACATTATGATTCTCTGCTTCTGTCCATCAGGTAAACCTGAACAAATCAGCAGTAACTGAGAAAATGCCCTTCTGCGAGTGATCTATTAGGAGGTATACTGTAGATCTCCAAGCGAACGTTAAAGCAAATTGGAAGCGTTTCAGGTCTCTCTGGCAGTCGTATATTATGGGGGGAACAGAGGGCGGGGTGTGCGGCCCTGGGTTCTCCCTAACAACATTACAATGAAAAGAACAGGCGGCGAGGAACGACATTGTCATTAACCTCTGCCGCGAATGTAAATCAACGCCCGTTCACGCAAATTACCCCAATTCCACACAACCCTTCTCCAAAGACCCAGCCAGATATCTCCCAGATAAATGACGAGGGGCCGTGGAGGGAGTGAACGTGCTGGCCTGTAAATGTCTCCATTGCTAATACATGTTTATTACTCTCTTGTTTCTTTTTAGATATGTCCTCCAGCACTGTTTTACGCTTGAAATTACGATTGAAATGCATCACTATGCAGTACGCCTTATCAAAATTGAGGCTGAAACAATCGCATAAGGCAATTTTATATCATTACCCTCATCATCATCACCCAGAACACAAACATTATATCATCAGATTCATTATGCTCAGTGTCTCAAGCCACATTAGCGGCGAGAGAAGCGTTTATTCCGCATTGACAGTCGTGATGGATGGACAGCTGCTGTCTCTGCGCGCGCTCGGTCGGGACGTCGACATATTGCACGTCATACGGAAAGGTAACAAATTCGCCAGGACAGCTTGAACCATCTGTCTGTGTGTCCTCGCCTGAACAAAGGGGGTCAACCATGAGTCAGGACGCTCTGCACCCTCCTATTGTCCTAGATAACTACAGCTGAAAACAATATTGAAGCTACATTTTTACAACAGTTGTACATTAGTTCTGACAATACGCAAATTCAAAGCAGAAAGTTTACAAACGCTGTATGAGAAATTTGGGGATGTAGACAGAACACAAACATACTTTGAAACACTGTGAGCTATATAATTGGACAACACGCGTAGAAAATGGAGGCAGTTGTGTGGGCCTGTGCGCACAAAAGCAAATCAAAATTTTCCAGCGAGCACGATAATCCCTGCACTGTCCTGAGGGAAAATGTCTCTCTCTCTCTCTCTCCTTCTCTGTCTTTTGAATTCATGTGAGACTCATAACCATCTGGCTGCCGAACAGATTAATTTTTGTTTGAATTAAATATGATCGTTTTTGAATCATTTTGTAGCACGAAGAAGGCTACCTCCTGAGAACGAAAGCGTACAGAGCCAAAATTATGACAGGATTTAATTCTTTATTCACTTTTAGTGGATAAATGTCACTGAATTGGAGCACTGGACATTTACAGTAAGTCCTCAGAGGGGAGGACATACATTGAACTGGTTTATTTAAATATAAGACAAAAAATATCCAATGCATTTAAAAATGTTAGTAATATTGAAATGTTATTCAATCATTTGAATATGAAGCTTGATAAAGGAACACACACACAAATATAGGCCTAGTGTAAAGTAAATGAAAAACCACCTTTGTTATTGGCAATATTTTGGAAGCACGCCTCCAAATCTAAAATACTGGAGCCATGGGTCGATATTCAATTATGGTTTCCGATAATAAAGATAAACCAGCAGTCAAAGCTCGGCTTAAAGCAGACAAACTCGCTCCCCCACCACCCCACTGTTCACAAAATACAGCCTTAAAACAGCTCTCCTGTAGTTAAGCTTTCTATCTCTCTATTCATTTCTTTTGCAGTGAAAACCAAAGAAAAGAAGAGGAAGGTCAAATACCTGACAGAGAGGAATAGAGAGAGAGAGAGAGAGAGAGAGAGAGAGAGAGAGTCGAGTGCGGAGTCGATCAATAGTGAATTTGGTGATGTTTTTTTCCTGTAATAGCAGCTAACGGTCAGCTGCAAGAACGCTGTTATTCTTATACTAACTATACAGTACATTGTGTGAGGGTTCATTTGTGTAGGATAAATCACAGGTGTGTGTGTGTGTGTGTGTGTGTGTGTGTGTGTGTGTGTGTGTGTGTGTGTGTGTCTCTGCCTCTTGGTTCTTCCACCATTTTAGAGATGAGCGCTGCTCTCTGCATACAGTATCATTGCTTCCTTATTCAGGACCAATCAGAGTGTGTGTCAGATTAGGATGTTTAATCCTGGTGTAATCCCTTGTCTGGTCCACCGGGTGCAGATAGCAGCGACTGTACAGACACACAGATGATCACAGAATATGAAGAAAAAAATTACTAAATCATTCAGACCAGTCAAATAAATGTTAGAGCATTTTAACTTGCACTTAAAAAAAATGCACAACATACAACTGTGTCATGCCAAATTAAACTAAATGTTGTATTTTATAGGGTTAATGATGGATTTAATAAGCTTTTTTTGTTGTAGTTAAATTTTTTGTGAATTAAAATAGGTAAAGTACAGTATATTGGCAATTTTGCACTGTTGTAGTGGCAGCTAGAGACTTCTAATTGGTTCCCTAAAAATGGACTCATTAAATTGATCAAAAAAGACAGTAAAGAATTAATAATGTTACAAAAGATTAATTTTTTTTAAATAAATGCTGTACTTAAACCATCTGATGAACTTTTTATTCATCAAAAAATCCTTAAAAAATGAATGACATTTTACACAAAAATATTAAGCAGCACAAATGCTTTCAACATTGATAATAAGAAATGTTTCTTGAGCAGCAAATCAGCATATTAGGATGATTTCTGAAGGATCGAAGGATCATGTGACACTAAAGACTGTATAAAATTAAAACATATAAAAAAATCTTACCAACAGTGCACATATACAGCAAATGAATAAGAAATATACAGCATTCATAAAAGTAGTAAAAAAAAATAAAGATATTATTATACTGTATTTATAAATAAATATCGAAACATGAACATAAACAAAGGTGCAGTGAGCATGGAAAATCAAACTACAAAAGTGCAAAATATGGTTGGGAAAAATTAGAGACAAATAGAAAAAAATAGAAAAAAATGCTGGCATATTGAGCCTTGGTGGAACTCATCTTCTCTCTTATAAAAATAAACTAATGCTAAAAGAAAAAAACCTTCCAGTCCTTTCCATACCATAATATTATGTCTTTTTTTTTCTTTTCTTTTTTTTGGAGAAAATGTTATTACTTTAATTCCCCGCTCTTTTAAAGACTCAGGGTCAAAAATATATGGCTTTTTACAAATTTATCATTACAAACAAAGAGACTTAATGACCGCCTGCACCACAGAATAGACCCTCTGCAGGGGGGTGGGGGGGGGCAGGTGTCTCTTTGCTGGGTTGAAATGTGACATTTGGAAACTTAAGGGGGAGGCGAGAACAGGGAAACGCAGATGGCAGTTGTGCCCTGACCTCTGACCTCTATGTCCAGCCGAGGCTTCGACAAACGCGCGTGTGTGTGTGTGTATGTGAGTGGATAATTAAGTCTGAGTTTTCCGATCAGCAAGATTACGTCTCGCACTGAGGAAGCAGTGAGGGACACAGGAGATCATGTCACCTCAGCATTTATATGGTGAAGGACATCACTAACGTTTATACTGAGTGACACACACGTATGCTTCTTCTGTAAAACAGGAAGAGTCTTTTGTTCATAAAGAAATGGTCTTTTTGTGTCTTGGGGTGTGTTTCAGTGACACTTCAATGTGTTTTATTCACAGCTCATATGATATTCTAGAGTATAAATACAGATGAACCAATCAATGAGTAACTGTTCTGTGACCTGCTTACTTACACAGACGTCATGAGTGGAGTTTGGAGAACAGAAAAAAAAAAGGAATTGAGAGAGACAGACATACCAATAAGATTTAAAATTACAAGCGTGTGAAGGCATAGAGATGAACAGCAGAGTAAAGATGTGAAAAATGAGCAGGCGAACACAATCACCACATACAGCAACAGCATATCATGTATTTATAACTCAGTTATTTTTACATTTAACTGTTCACTAAACTAAATTTGAACCAGTAAATGTCTGGAGATCTGCTTAGTGGTGTTTGGTAAAGCAAGGAACACTTTAGCTATTGCCTATACTTACAGTAGGATTAGGGATTTTAACAAATAAGTAATGACCTAGCGACACCCTAGTAACCGACCAGTGCATCCTAGCAATCTCTTTGAACACAGAAACCACATAAAAACATACTTTCAACTACTCCGCTAGCACAAAACAACTCGCTAACCACCCAGAACACATTACCAACCCCTCAGAACACCTTAGCAATGCCATGGCAAGCCCCCAAAACAGTAGCGAGTTTTAGACAGGCCAGCAGCACTTGTAAAAAATGTAAAAGAGTTGACTATTTTGGGCAGCCATGTTCTGGACCCTGGAGGGACATCTGACTCACTCACTCCCCCACAGGTGGATGTATTTATAACACAAATGTGCAGAGAGCACAATAAAGCAGCAGAAAGCAAACAGACAGAACTGACGCCCCGCTTTGAACTGCTGAGGCCAAACCCTGTACTCTAATCTTCCCAAGACGGCTTGAAACCAGTCAGGAGTATGTGTTTTACCTGACTTTAATATGGCGGATGGGGTCGGAGCAAGAGAAGACGAAAGGGGGAATGAGATTGAGCCGGTGAAGGAGAAACAGACACACCTCTCTTCAGCGCTCTCAGAACAGATCCTATTATAGAAGGCCAGGAGGATTTCCCCCCTTCTGCAGAGAGAAGTGAGGATGAGCTCAGGAGATTACCCTAACATTTACCTAAACACACACACACACACACACCTGGGCACTATCAAACATGCACACACACATTTATATTAGAGCAGCAGGTTTCAAACTTTTTGTATGTCGTTACGGTGACTTTGGCAGAATCATTTCATCACACCCTCTCCACACAATTCAGAGAGAAAGTGAAGTGAGAGAGAGGAGTCATCTATTATGTCAGCCCGGCAATAAAATAAGCACAGAGTTTTCCAGTGAGACTGACCTCTACGCTTAAAGAGAGACACATACTGAACAGGTAAGTAGGTAGTCATTTCCATATGAATGTGTTTCTAAAGTAAAGAAGGAAAAAAACACAGGAAAACTGGCCCGTTCAGCTAAATCAAACAGGAGTGCTCTTAAAGACATGAATAAACATGAGCTCTTCAGCCCAACAGAGAGAGCCGAAAGCACATCGCACATTAAAGTGAAAAGCTGCCTGTTATTAGGACTTAATGTGGCAAAGTGAGTGGCCATTTCAGACTCTGCATTGAAACACACACACACACACACACACACACACACACACACACACACACACACACATAGTAATAATTTTATACTAGCATATATATTGCTATATATATATATATATATATATATATATATATATATATATATATACACATGTAGCCTATATATATAATTTTTTTTATTATTATTATTAACTGAAATTAAATAAAATAACATATGAAAAAAATGAAAATTAGAAGTTGTAGCACTACAATTCTTAACTGGAAATATATATAAAAAAAATTAATAAAACGAATTAAACTTAAAAAGCAATATTTAAAAAAAAAACTAATAAAATGACAAAAGCACAAAGAAATTTTTTTTTTTTTACTAAAATCAACATGAAAACAACCAAATATAAACTCGTTCAAAATATTATTAAACCTACAGTAAAAGTAAAATAAAAACTAAATTAGCATGCACACACACACATATACAGTTTTAATAATTAAATAATTTTAAGACTACAGAAGTCATGATTTTGGGGAAAACACTTGAAATTTTTTTTTGTGTTGAGCTACTTCAATTAGGCCAGGCATCTAAACACCAAACAGGCATTGCTTCATATAAATGTGATGATGGATATTCGTCTGTCTTACGTTTTTACAGCTTTTGCACCTTATACAGTATATTCTTGTACTGGGGAAGGAATTATATAAATTAAGTGTGGATGTGTTTCTTCTAATTGCAACTGTATACACACACACACACACACACACACACACATACACTTATTCTTAGTGTTTATTATTATTAATATTGTTATTAATAAATGCTAATAACAATATTTTTAATAATGAATTATCTAATAATAATATTACTATCATTATTATTGCCGAGCAACAGTACTAGCAGAATGCAATATTGGATTAGTTTCTTTCAGTCTGGTAATTTCATAGTATCCTTATTGATGATGATGATAATGATGATAAAAATAGTATTATCTGAGTTTATTAAAGGGGTGGTATAATGCCCTTTTCACAACATGTAAAATAAATCTCTGATGTCCCCAAAGTGTGTATGTGAAGTTTTAGCTCAAAATACCCCACAGAAATTTTTATATAGCATGTTAAAGTTGTCACTTTTTGGGGGTGGGCAAAAACGTACCGTTTTTGTGTCTGTCCCTTTAAATGCAAATGAGCTACTGCTCTCGGCACAGAGGGCGGAGCTACAACAGCAGCTTCGAATTACCTCACACAAACATGCACTGAAAATTTTACAAACTTTTAGCATTTTATGTTCAAACCAGAGTCAGAAACATGGAGAGACTCAAGAAGAAGTGACGACATGTAACCATTTCTGAATTTATATAGCTTATGTGTAGTTATCTTCTAGTCATTGATTAGCATATTCTGTCTTGATAATCTATAAATTGTGTTCCAGAGGTGGGGTTCATGTAAATTTTAGGATTAGTGACGTCACTAACCCAGGAGGAATTTTGTGTAGTCCCTACCAAGCATTTGTTGTAGTCCCTAAAAAGCAATTTCTTTCAAAGAAAATTTCTCCCTTTGCTTTGAACTTTGAGCGTCGTAACTGATTGTTGCAGATGTTGTTTATGCTCAAACAGCAACATTACACACAAACTAAAGTTAGAAAAGTGAAATCATAATCAACCACCCCTTTAAAGAGGCACTATGCAGGTTTTTTAGCTTAACTGAACAGCTTCGGAGTTATTGGAATGGTTATATGACTCTTTTCGGGTTGAATGGTGGCCGCCTCGCATAATTATCAGGACATAAATAAGCCTTCACGTTGTAAATGAGCGCAATTTGCAAACTATTATGATAAATTGCAATAATCATGTCTAACAACATCATAACGGACATTGTTACGAAATAATGCGACGTACATGATGTAACTTTATTGATGTCATCTGACATTTCGGCTCAGGTAAGCCTAACGCGGTAGGATACTTTATTATTATAAAGTGCAGAGACGCTCTGCGTGAGTGGTATTTACGACAGTAACGTTAAATACAAGTACTCTACAGCGACTCTAGGGGTCGCTGTTTGACAAAAACGGAATTCCTTTAAGTCTTGAGTGGCACTTGGCAGCTCCTGCATGGAAAGAGTATCCTCAGATTATACACACACACAACATCGAAACAAATGTGCGAAAAATATCAGAAATATCAGAGCTAACTTTCAGCACCTTGGAGTATGTTCTTATGCACCTGTCAGGATGCGATGGGCTGGGATCAGGTGAGTGAGGTGAGACTCAGGTGAGATCTGAGGGAAAGACCATTAGCACTAAGCAGCGCGTAAGCCGCTCCACTTTAACATGTTAGATAATACACAGCTCAAGAGGATCCTCAGCTCAGAATAGCACTGAAAGAGAGAGAGAGAGATCTACAGTGTAACACAAGCACTACATGCCACTGGAAAGTTGTCACTATGCCACAATATTTGTGTGCTACACTTGCTTTGCATTTATATGATATACTCTGATTGCAGCAAGAATGCAATATTATATTTTTTTTCCTTTCAGATCGGTGGTTTAATTGCATCATCTTGCCATGAAGTAGCACAGTAGTGAATTGACTGGAGCAAAATAAGCAGGAAAGGAATCTGTGTTGAATTCAAACACACTGAAAGCAGTGTGAATACAGGTAAAGTAAGACTCTTTCTGATTTGGCATCATTTAGCGACAAAGATCTCCAAAAAAAAGAAAATATAGAATACAAAATACATATACAAAAACCCAAGATGTCCCACTTTACCTACAGTAAATTTTTTTTGACAATGAAATATGATCCTGATATAAATACAGTAACCTCTCCATGAATACTGTTAAAACAATATATACACACACACACGCAAATATATCAAAATAAATCCAAAGGAATTTTCACATCCCCCTCCCTCCCCTCTTTCTCTCTCTCTCACTCTCTCTGCCTGCAGAGAGCTCATAGAGATGGGTATGGTTGCTAGGTGACCGGTTGTGGTTGCCATGGCAACTTTAAGTGGAACAGCTGGTCCAATCAGCATAAATTGCAGGCAAGCAAAGGCAGAGCGCGCGCGCGCGAGAGAGAGAGAGAGAGAGAGAGAGAGAGAGAGAGAGAGAGAGAGAGAGAGAGAGAGAGAGAGAGAGAGAGAGAGAGGGGCTGCTGAAGCATGCAGGATATAGAGAAAGAGAGAAGAGAAATAAGGATGAGTGAGAGGGATGAGAGAGGAGAGGAGTAGAAAAGGAGAGGCGGGAAGAGGATGTGAGAGAGAAAAGAAGCTGAAGATGAATAAAAAGCCAGCTTGGAGAGATGGATAAGCGAGAGAAGAGGAAAGAATATGAGGAGACCAGCGTGAAATTCAGGAAAGGATAGAGAAGGAAGTCAAACTTCAGGCCACCATCTTCATACCAAAGAATATTAATCTAAAAAAAAAAAGATTTGCAAACACATCCGAGTTTCAATAACCTCATAACATAGCATTTTACATGCCATTCTTAAAGACACAGTCCATTCCAAAATCAAAATTCTGTCATTATTTACTCATCCTCATCTGGTTCCAAACCTGTATGAGTTTTCTTCTGAAAAATGTTTCAACCGTTTTCATCTGTACATTGAAAGTCAGTGGGGTCTAGAACAACATCAGACTCCATTGACTTTTTCAGAAAAGACCTGTCCCTTTAAGATTAAGAAGAAGACATCTTAAAAACTATAACAAGAGTTTAATCAAACAAGCGCCATACAAAATCATTCCAAGTCCACTTCACACTATTCACACACGACACACCTATTTTTGCGAGTGTGTGTTCATACACCATGAAGAGTCACTGGAGTGTGTCCTCTCCCTCTCTCTGCCAACTTCTGAGGATTGACACATGATTCATATATTACAAAACAAGAATATATAAACATACCTTCATGACAGAAGATGTTTTCAGATTTTGAATTCAATCGTGAACCATATGTACCCACATAACTGTGTAAAAGACACTTTATAGAAAATTACATTATAACCATTTCTTTTAAATGTTCGATTCTAATCATTAGATTTGAGCAAGTCAGACAGATATTATATATATATTTTATAAATATGAAAGATATTACTCCTGATCTGGCCATATCAGTACATCTTGGGCAATCAAGGTTTCCACGGAGACAAACGAGCAGCTCTCCATGACAACAGAGTTGGGTAATGGGTTCAGCCATTAGAATGACAGGGAAGTGGAGGCTATATGAACTGTTTTACGTTTACATTACTCTCTAGCCAGGACTTTAATAGGCCTGAAGTGGAAGAATGGACCATTTAAACACTACAACTAGGATTTGCTCCAAAACTAACAAAGCTGACAGATTCGTAGAGACCCCGGTGCCAGAGGGCCACAGCAAAAACCAGCCCCAAACATCTTCCACTAATTCTTTTCCTCTTCGCACCCCCCGCCAACGCTCTGACCGGGTTTCTGCCAGTAAGACTGCCTGGATTGGAGCTCATTGTGTTTGGTTACTCAAGCACACGCGGTAGCAGTTTATAGCACAATAAAACAGCACAACAGCACTCACAAGCTTTAATTGGATATAATAGCCGTAAATAATTCTGATCATTTCACACCTTCTCATAAATACAGTGGAAATGATCTATCAGCCTGTTTTGCCAACTGTCACCATTCCTGTCCACACGCTCATGAACACGTGCACATTATATCTCACTGTCGACGGAGCTCTTGTCTTATTCTGTTCCTTGCGTGAGTAGTGAGCGAGCGAGATTGAGAATAGAGGTGACAGAGCGGTGTTTTACAGAAGCACGCGTGGCCCGCTGTCACCACTACAACATTTCATGCGGTGCGGACCTTAGAGCTCCATCAAACACAAAATTTAATGCCAGGTCAGCTGACACAAGACTGATTTATTTTCTGAGAGGCATGTAAGGCAAACGACTCGCCTCTCCATATTTTATTTATTGTATAACAAAAAAACAGGACATACTCTTCGAGATGGGAGAAACATTTTTGAAAGTTTGAAAGTAGTCTCTTATGCTCACCAAGGCTGCATGTATTTGATCAAAAACACAGTAACATTGTGAAATATTATTACAATTTACTGTTACAATAACATTTTCTATTTAAAATACTTTAAAATATAATTTATTCCTTTGATGGCAAAGCTGACTTTAGTTATAATAAGCTGATCTGTTGTCAAGAAACTTTTCTTATTGTTATTAATGTTGAAAACAGGAGTGCTGCTTAATATTTTTGTGGAAACAGATTTTTCAGAATTCTTTCAGGAATAGAACATTCAAAATAACAGGTAATCTTTTCTAACATTATCCCTTTTGATCAGTTTAATGCATTTAATGCTAAACAATAATCTAACTGATACAATGAAATTTAAGTACAGCTTTACATAAATGACACATTTTGACATTTAAGAGGAAATGTCAGGTTTTTGTACATATGTTCAAAAATAGACCAAATGAATATAATAAATGTTATAGACCAGATCAGCAGGTATGAAAGCAAGGCTGAAGGATAGACTTGCAGTGTTTTCAATGGAATCCGCTGTAAAAAGCTGTATAAAGCTCCTAGATCACTTATCAGTTTGAGTTTTTTGTCTACTGAAATTTCTTGAAAAGATATTTTTGTAGTGTTTCATCAGCAGAACAATCCAAAAACACCTTAAATAACAGTACACCCCACTGAAAAGATGTATGTCTCTCCCTCATAGCCTCACTTTTATTCCCGTTAAAAATCAAAGATGGCGCTGCTGTAAATAAGGTCTACAAGCCCATATTCTTGCGGCAAAGTTCTTTTTCATTCTTCTTATACTGTTAGTGAACATCTCGACGTTTAGATGAATATGTAAATGTGTGCTGCATGCTTTCCTCTCAATAAAAAAACAAACACACACAAACAACAGTTAAGAAAGCATCTGATCATAGTGACGTGGATATGTTTGCACCAGCTCTGCAATTCAGCACTCCAGTCAAGTCACATCACTTTATTTAAATAGCACTTTATACAATAGATTGCAAAAAGGCAATCAAGCAGATTTACAGTATTAAACATGAAAAAACAATGTCTCTTTCAAGTAGAATTACAACCTCCATTTCTACTATAAAGCAGCTCTCCAGTGTGTTCATGTTTTTACTAGCGGACGTCTGATCTTGGCTGACTGAACAAAAGAAATAAACCAGAGAAAGAAGGTGGAGCCACAGACCAAAGGTAGGAGGGAACTTTTATAGAACAAAATGCTTTGTCAAGCTGTTTAAAACTCCCGAAACTAACGTTTTGGTCTGATTTTGTTCAAAATAATGTCACACCAGTTCTTCGATTTCTCTTGAATTATATCGGGCCGTAATATTTGGATCTCCCCATGCAGGTGCATGAGGTGACTTTTTAGTTTAACATATGTCTGGGGCCAATCAGGTTCAGATTACCTACTGAAACGATTAAGTTCTTATGTTGGAATTAAAGGGATAGTTCAACCAAAAATTTAAATGTTCATAAATTACTCACCCTCATGCTGTCCCAAACTTGTACGACTTTCTTCTGTGAATGAAAAATTCCGTGAAAAAAAATTCTATCCATACAATGGAAGTCAGTTGTAATCAAAACGGTTTGGCTATTAAAGTCATACAGGTTTGGAATGACATGAGTGTGAGGGAACAACAATTTTTTATTTTCATTATTTGGTGAACTATCCCTTTAAGAGTAAACGTTGTATTGAATGACATGCCTTTGCAGATGTAAAACAATAGATTAGAAAAGACTTAAGTCTTAATTCCTCTGTAAATAACAGCAGCAGGGGGATGTTGAAGCAGGTTATACATCGCATTGTCAGGTGACCTGTTAAAGAGGCATTCAGAAGTCATTCATATACATCACAAAGAGGATGCTATATTTACATACATACATATTTGTTCATTGTCTGATGGGAGCACCATGTTTAACAATAACTGTGCTCTGAATGGGAAGAAGAAAATCATTCTCTTTAGCTCATCCTTCCTTCTTCCTCTCCCAGGTGAAAGGAAGCAGATATTCTACTCGCTGTACATAATTGCCCTTTTATTGTCACATCAGATTCATATCGGCCCTCCGTTACACCGTCTAGAGTGCATGGAGAGGGCCCATAAATACTGGAGAGACAGTCAATGAAACCAATAAAATCACTAAGACCAATCACATCCAATAAAGACAGACAATCTTAATGTGCTCAGAGTGTCCAACTGGGCCCGCAGACCCCCTCCCCAGGCCTGTGCTATAATAGTGGCCAACAGGCCAGTAATGTGGGGTGACGTCCGAGGCACTGCTGAGCTAGACTTTGACGGGTTAAAAACCAAAACCAAATCTTATGATCCTGTGCTTTTACTTTATGAATCATTTAACTAATGATTATATGCTTTTGATTTAAATCCAAGTAAATCATTTTAATTTGCCTTGTTTTATATAAGTGGTGATTTAGGCTCTCAGTTCTGTCTTATTTAATCTATAAATTAATTTGAGCATGGAAATCATGGCATTAGTTAATCACACAATTAAAGCAAAATTCTAATTTACATTAAATATCTGGATGTCTACTGTCACTGCAAAATAAATTAATTAATTAAAAATATATATATATTTCTATATCAGTTTTACAAGATCCTTGAGAAATAATTTTAATATGCTGATTTGGTGCTCAAGAAACATCTCTTAGAATTACCAATGATGAGAGCAGTTGTGGTGCATAATTATATATATATATATATATATAAAATGAAAAATGTCTTATGGAATATATATTTTCAGGATTGTTTAATGAATAGAAAGTTCAAAAGAACAGCAATTATTTGAAAAATAAATCTGTCCATGCATCCTTTAATGAATAAAAATATTTATTTATTTAAAAAAAATATATATACAGGGTGTATATCGCATAATTAAGGCAAAGATACATCAAGTAATGTAAACAAAACCGCACAAATATAAGACATTTTTCTTTTGAAAAAATTTTTTTTATATGTGGCCCATGGAAGGGTATATTCTTTAACAGTGAATTTCTTTTTCTTTTGGATAAACTTGCTTTTTGTTGCACATATATGGGTAGTAGATGCTAATGCAAATACATCAAAGTACAATGCACATCAAAATATATGTTATTTTTAAGAATAGCATTGTGTTGCTGTGACAGCAGAGACACAGAGATGCAATGACATGCATTTAATATATTATGATGTACATCAGCAATTTTACTGTAAATTTAAAAGGCCGATGACAGATATTTTTTCCGATATCAGTCATTTCTGTGATGGGTATCTGCTTGAATATGTCTGTCACACAGGGCAGGACGAAAGGAGCTGACCTGGAAAAAAGATTACGGCAAAACCTGACCTTTTAGAAGATGTCTGTTTTCATCACCTCATCGCCTCCCCCCTCCCCCAACCTGAGACCTTGGGAATAAAACAGACAGAGAGAGAGATGGCAACACTGCTATTTGAAAGCCTGCAACATTTTAGCTTCAGAGTGATGGGGAGCTTACGCTGGGATTTCTCCCTGTCAGATAATGAGTGTGAGGAGAAAGGTTAGGAATTTAAAAAGTGAGATAATCCTTCAGATCTTCGATTTCCTTATGTGGGACAACCGGGAAAGATTAAGACAGTGAGCATGATATGAAATAATTGGGTGAACTAGATGGCAAAATGTATATGTTTGTAATAGACATGGTACATGAGCACTCCTCTCCCTGCCTTACTTTATCATATTCATAATTCATCGCTCCTCAAACAGAAAGGTGACCTTTCTTAACCGATTCACAGAAGTGTAACACTCTTCAATGTTTGGAAGTGCACATGATAAAACTATAACAAGCACTACACGTCTGAAATGCAGGTGACCGGCCGGCAAACAGCGTGTCCTTAATGAGCCCGTAGGTTGGATGTGGGATGGATGCCGTGAGCTTGATTCAAGACGACAGACCTTAAAGCAGGGAGGAGAGGAGAGGCGAAGCTCAAACAGCTGTATGCTAAACCCTCTCTCACACACACGGCAAAGACAAGCAGCGATGGGGGTCGCGGAAAATGGATCTGTTTTGTGAGCATCTGCTGGCTCATTTCACTTCATATGAGTTATGAATTAAGAAAATGGATAATAAAAACAATACTTTCTAAAACAGCACATAATTGTCACATTTAATAATAACCATTGCAACAAAAACAGATTTCTTAAAATGTTATAATTTAGCAAAAATATTTTTCCTTTAACCTTAATAAATCCATTACAGTATTTAAAGAGGCTGTTTTTGAACAAATTAATAATGGGTATAAAGCGAATAAAATGTGAAAAAAAAAGAAGCAAAATAATAACCGTTTCAAAATAAGGACTACACAATATTTTAAAACGCTTGTTATTTTGCTGTTTTTTATTATTTCCTTAGCCTCTTATTTTTATAGGCTATATCTCTTTATACAGTATAGCCTATATAGACTGTATATATATATATATATATATATATATATATATATATATATATATATATATGTGTGTGTGTGTGTGTGTGTGTGTGTGTGTGTGTGTGTGTGACCCTGGACCACAAAACAAGTCAAAAGGGTTAAAATTTTGTTAAATTGATATTTCTACATCATCTGAAAGCAAAAATAAATAAGCTTTCCATTGATGTATGGTTTGTTAGGATATGGCAATATTTGGCCGAGATACAACTATTTGAAAATCTAGAATCTGAGGGTGCAAAAAAATCAAAAGTTGTCCATTTACATTCACGATTGTGCTTCATTCACTGCATTCTACTGTAGGAAATTTACAAAATATCTTCATGGAACATGATCTTTACTTAATATCCAAATGATTTATGGCATAAAAGAAAAATCTGTAATTTTGACCCATACAATGTATTGTTGGCTATTGCAACAAACATACCCGTGCGACTTGTGACTGGTTTTGTGATCCAGGGTCACATATAGACACATTATATATATATATATATATATATATATATATATATATATATATATATATATATATATATATATATATATATCCTCATCTCTTTAATATTATACCATTACATTTATATAGAAGATATCTTGAAGATATATAGTGTGTGTGTATATATATATATATATATATATATATATATATATATATATATATACACACACACATATATATATATATACACACACATATATATATATATATATATACACACACACACAAACGTATATTTCTTATAAATATTATTAATATAATATTATAAGTGATAAATGAAAAGCAAGCTAAATACAAATGCATACACATTCATAATACACACACACGGTGCACACACACACTTTTACGTGAAAAGTTAAATCAGAAATAAATCAGTTATTTCAGTCTGTACCACAACATGGTTTCTTATAAGGTTTCTAAATCCAGGCCTGTGGTAGTGTTGACTTTCCCTCTACTGCTGGCTATGTGGATAGACTCAATGAGAACATGAAAGAAGAGTCAAGAGCGCTGATGAATTATTCCAGTCATCTCTGGACACTAGAACCAAATGGCTGTAGTTGGGAATGGATCAGTAAATCTAGAATTATTGTGCATTTTCATCTCGTTGAAGATGCACAAAGATTTGAATACGGGACATGACATTATTCAGACTGATTCGCCCAATAAATAGCATACAGCTTCCTGACGGGAGGGCTTTTAAAATGTGTAGTTGGTATCAATTCATTGTGGCCTGGCAGGGTTACATGTGCAGAAATTATGATAAATAAACAGTAGGCACTGGCAACATTAGTAGAATAGAATTTTCCATGTGAACAAGAATAATCAGACTATTTGATTATAGCACAGCATCCTCAGCCTCAACACCGACACATGCCATTAAAATATCCTGCAAGACAGTATAGTGCCGTGAATACCAGATTAGACCGCACAGACTTCCATACCATCCCAACTGTGGTGCAAATGGATCAATGCTGCTGATGTTGACATTTATTAGACTGTACTGAAGTTCCTGCATTGATATCGACACTCAGATGCATCACCCAAGTACCTCAAGAGGCAAGGTGTCAATAATTCTGAAGAGCATCATGACTGAATGCATGCAGCACACTGGATCACACGTCTCATGTCTGTTTTTTTTCTGTTTATCTGCTTTGCACACTTACTAACTCACTGGGATTCTCTTTCATCACGAAACGCATGCAGAGTTCAAATCACCCAGCTTTTGATTGCAGACGGTATCGTTTGTTATAAAAGGTCTTTAACACTTTCCTTTGAGACATGGTTATGGCCCCTTTCTCATGTCATATTCTATGTCATGGAGTCGGCTCTGGTCAGAGGCATGTTATAACAAAAGAGCCAGAGGGGAAGCAGGGAAGGGAAGTGCATGGAAATATGTTTTGTGATTTTATGAAGCTGTGGAACAATGTTTAGGCTGAAAGGTCAGCCAAATATTTGTACTGTACTAAAATGCTTCTTATGCTCAAACTGAGGATGTTTATTTGGATTGTCCGGTTCTGAACCTGCGTAGGATTTTATGCTCAGTAGTGGTTAATTAATACAGATGTTTGTGTGCATAACACTCCTCTGTAAAGGCTGTTTGAGACAATAAGCAGTATGTCTGGTTATGCATTAAAGAAAATAGGTCAACATAACATTTTACATAAAATCTAATAAACAATACATAAACGTCCCCAGAGGTTTCCTAGCGTTTGAAAAAGGGCTAATAAAGCATCAAAAATAAATTCCCTGTTTTAAAAAGTTAATGTAAATGGACTCTAAATTGTTTATAGCATTTAAAATAAAATGTACAACTGTTGACACTCTCTCTATCAATATTCGTATTTGGAATATTATTGCAATGTATTTGCTGTTTTATTTATTTGCTGTTGTGACCTTACCTTACGCTACCTTTTATGTCACAAAATCTGTTTTGTTTTTGATGGTTGTGTGTTTGCGGCACAAAAAAAAAAATGGCTGCTAGACACCGCACTCTCTTTCTCCTTCTTTACCTGTGAATTTACCTCATTGCCACTCAGGACAGTTTTAAGTTGAGTAAATATAGCCTATGCTCCAGAAGCAATACATTTCCATTTTGACTTTTTAAACTCGACTTTTTCGAGTTGCATTTACTGAGATTTTCTGAAATTCCCAACAACGCAGTGGACGCTTCGCGCGTGAGCGTTTGACTGGATGGTTATCCTCTCGGCGAATACCATTCGGTAGAGTGCAGGCCCCTATCGCATTCAAATCACTGCCCACCATCTTGATTGTGGAGGACAGCTTATGAGGCCCCGCAGATTGTTCGGGCTTGACAATGGATTCTTTTGTGAGGGTGTTTCTCTTTATTTCTTCAGACAATGCTTGAGGGTCCTTCTGGTTCTGCTCTCAGGAACTGTTTGCAAAGTTACACCTTACTATACCTCTCTAAACAAGTAGGCAGTATTAAACTTCTTTCCACTCGCAAGTGGCCACTAAATGGGAGCATTTTTATATGACATTACCGTAATGGTAGAAGCGCACTGGATATTTAGTTGTAGACAATGTCTTCATAGCAATATGGCATTCTATATGTCTATACCCATCACTGAGAAAACGTGCTCAAAATGACACCAGATGTGCATAAGGGTATTTCTCTTTAAATATATAAGCGTGCACATCAGGACAGCAGAAGTGTGTGTGTGTGTGTGTGTGTGTGTGTGTGTGTGTGTGTGTTTAGGTTAGAATTGAGCGCCCATACAGGCGCCATGTTTAGCGGGTTCCCAGGCACACCGGGCCGTAGAGATGACCTTTCCGTCCTCTGCTTGAATGGCCACATAAGTAAAGCACCCAGCTGGGCCTGTCTAAGCCTTCAACGTCATTTCGAAAATCGGTATGATTTCCCTGGGAAAAATAAAAAAAAATCTTGAAATGTTCACGAAAGTTTTTGTGCTATAGGTCTACAAAAGAAGGACACTAATCATGCAACAGAGTATGCAATAATAATTATAATAACAACAACTACATTTATTATTTTTTTTATTATTATTATATTGACAATAGTATTAATAAAAAATATATATTATTGCATTATATAAATAAGTAGGCGAGTCCTAACATTTTATTCTTTTACTACGAGAGAGGGAAAATAGTCTTTTTTTTTTTAGATAAAACATTATGTCACCCATCAGTTCAGCATCAACAATTCTGGTTTCTCAAATTTTTGCTGTCTTATATGACTTAGTGTTGCCTTAAAAGCTAGCAAACACAAAACACAAACACACAAAATATATATAAACTGCAATAATAAATAATGCACTATAACAAGGGTGGTAATTTTTCTTAGGCTTACAAAAATAGAAAATGAATTTGATTTATAGTTGTCAACCATGCTAACGTGGTTAAAACGGTCAAGAAAAGTCATAAAGAGAAGAGATTCATATTCAGTTATTGTGATTTTAATAAGCATGTACTATAGCTACTAATAAGTATTACCTATATACTACTCAGTATAGTACTTTTTATAAGTGTGGTACTTTGGCGGAAACCATTTCTATCGTGATTTATTTAAAGGCGTCTTTATGATTTATTATTAAATTAGATGGACGCTGAGCTGCACTTGGTTTCAGGGAAATGGAAATGCATTCAGCTCGAACCTGGCCTTGACCCCTCAAGACAGTTTGTGGTGACACGTCTATTCGCGCGCATTATTATGCACCAAGGCACAAGCGCACGAACAAGGAGTCCAATTTAGCCATATCCCCTATGTCTATGCCACTGTAAACTGGTGGATGCTTTAATCCCGTCCATACAGTCAGTATGTCACATGCAAACGTGTAGAAACACAACGCGCAATTATATCCAAAGGCTGCCCGTGCAATAGCTGTGTTCACCTTTAACGCCCTTTATAAAATTAACGCGTGAGACGTCTAGTTTTTTCTCCAAACCGTTTGAGAACGGACCCTTTTAAATAACAAAACACTTTAACACGTTGCTCGCAACACCAACACTGAAGAGCATTTTTCTCACTGGAGCGCAGAGTTCAGCGCCCCGGCCGCGCAGTGCTGAGGCCCACTCCCCTGGCTCTTTGTTGGGTCTATTGTAGTGAGTATGTGTTGGGATTGGGGGCGTAATGAGAGGGCTGCGACCCCCCGATGGGGTGGATTTGCTATCCAAAGACCGTTAGACAGCGCCTGAATGAATTGGGACTGAATGTCATTGTAATGCAACTGAACAGCTCCTCCTTCACGCAGTTTAAGACGAGGAGGCCGCTCAACTGAGTCGGGAGGAATTGCCAACTGACGGCGTTCAGCGCTCTATTTCTGTCCTTTTCTCTGCCGTCCGGTACTCATCTTCCCCAGCTATGGACAAGTGGCCGTCGTTATCCTTCGGGAAGGTGTTTTCCCCACTGATAAAATCCTCTAAGGGCCTTCCCTTCAGTCAAAGGCGGGATTTACGTGGCAAGAGATCTAAACCCACTGAACAAGAAACGAGGCGAATATGCGTTCAAAATTTATCCCAAACACTTCGACTGACGGAAACGGGTCTTGCTTTTTGAAGCAGAAATCATTCTGACCGGACCGC
Source organism: Gila orcuttii (assembly GCA_026230005.1). Lineage (NCBI taxonomy): Eukaryota > Metazoa > Chordata > Actinopteri > Cypriniformes > Leuciscidae > Gila > Gila orcuttii. Next base: position 23,845,810 of record JAPDVR010000021.1, on the reverse strand, counting down.
ATTTCTGTTCTGGAATCTCAGTTTTCGTTTTGATTAGCATAGGCCTATGCATAGGCGCGTTAGCTTACAAACATTATTTTAGCTATTAGATAGCATTACTTAAACGTGGACGACAACAACAGAAAACAAGGTAGGGTTATATATATATATATATATATATATATATATATATATATATATATATATATATATATATATATATATATATATATTTAAAGCCTATTGTCTTAAAGTAAAACGCATCTTTGGGAAAGAAAAAAAAACTCGGATATAGCCTACCTGGAAAATGTGGGGACTGTTATCGATACCCTTTGTTCCATCCACAGGGGAGGTGTGGGGAAAATCCAGTCATGCCAACAATGCCCATGATACATCACAACCGTGATATAGGCAATCAACAAATATTTAAGAGAAATATAATTTATGCAATCTGAAAAATTAGATTAATAATAATTTAGCGTCAGTGTCACCGAGGTCAAAGTGAGCATAATTAAAGCAGTCATTAATCGTGCGTTGTTTAGGAAACATTATTAGAATTACGGGGGAAATGCACATTTTAGTAATTAATCTCATACATCTAGATATAGGAAAATCATTCATTGAGCTACAAAATTGTGCTAATATTTAACCAATGCACCACATAACATGGACGAAACAAAGTTACGCGTCATCGTTAATGCAGTGTTCAATGCATTGATGAGAAAAGAGTAGAAAATTCATAGAATTGTAATCAAAAGCCACACACACACGTGACAATAATAAACACGACCGGTGTGTCTAGCAGGAATGCAATAGATTTAAGTTTCTAACAACGTGTAATTCAATTTGACCACCTTTATTTTGGAACAGTAACCTTTCTACTATAATGAGCTTAAAGACGAAAATATACAAGCATACAAAATTTCGAATTAAAATATAAACTGAATCATGAATATAGTACGAAATGAAAAAAAGGAAGAACGAATATAGTTGTAGCCTACTTATAAACACTGACAAATGTAAAATATTAATGTTAATTATTACTTCTTTTTAAAAATTGTATAAACAAAAAATATCTACATCAGTGAACCACGTTTGCTACCATGGCGGAGCAGTGATGTCATGGTGCGATCTAAAACATGATTTCTCAGGGGACATTGGTTCAAAGAAACTCTAAAATATGTTGGTCAAAAACAAACATTTTCGAAAGTAATGCTATAGCACTGAACACCTTAGCATTAAACGCCTTCTTGACAAAATGAAACAAACGAATACATTCGCATCCAACCTGGAATTCTCAGAATAGTGCATATCCAAATGGGGGAAAAATGCTCCCCTGAGAGATTAGTATGATTTGTTCTGTTTCCCATTGCATAACAGTTAGACCTATTTGCATGCTAAAATTTGGAGGATTGGATTCTCTGATGATAAATACTATTTCTACCGCTTTTAAAATTAAGAAAACAAATTATTGATATATAAATATGATTTCGCCTTTTTCATGCTAAGAAAACTTTGTGCATGTGTGCTTCACTTGACTACTTTATACAGTTTAAGGCATTCCATCAAGGGGACTGTATGCATAAAAAAATTAAGCCGAGTATAAACATGGATGCAAAAAAACGTTTGCACGCGTCAAAGCAATAAAACTATTTCTGTTCATAATGCACGTCGGGATGGCCGCTTCTCTTTGCAGAATGTCAGGCGCGCGCTATTTCAAGGGCATCTCGCTGATGATGCTTTGGCTAATGGGGGAGAACTTGGGCCCGGGCCATGACGTCATTATGTCCCAATGTAATCCGCTTGCGTTGAGCCCAATCAGCAGAAGGCTGCGCGTGTCTGGGACGGGAAGAGAGGACCTCTAATCCGCGAGACTGGATCAGAGAGGCTGAAAAAACACTCAGGGCAGGACCAAAAAACCGCTGCCCGAGGACAATCGAAATTTAAAGGGATAGATCGGGAAGGACTGGCCCCAGTGCCTGCTCGTCTTAGGATGAATTTACCGAAGGATGCTGAGGAGATTGTTTCAAATGGAGGGAAAAAGCAAGTCATCCTCAATAACGGACTTCGAGCGCCATAGCTTCCGCAAAGTCATTGGACAGAAACGAAAACGAAAAGAGCGCTCGAGAATAGGGATATCGTTGAATTATACGTTTCGTTCCGATGCCTTCCCTCGCTGTGTTAACGTGTCTTCGCGATCCAGAAGAGGAACGCTATTGTGCATCGGCGTTAAGCCGCGAAGGAGGGCGTATTTGCATAGACAAGAGGAGTCACAGCATCTGAGCTGTGGAAACATTCCTGTTCTCACACCAGGATAGTCCATTTTTTAAGTACGCCCGTACTGCGAGGGTTTTGCCCTTTTTTCGATATGTGACCAGTAGCATTTCTCAGGTGATGGTTTCAATGCTAATTCCTTCCAATACATCAAGGACAAAGGAATCAGAGCGCCGGTTTAAAGATTGAATGAAGAAACCAGGGGACGCAAAGCAAGATATTTTGCAGCTTTGATTTAATTTTTACCCCGAAGGAAAACGGTATTGAGCGCAAGAGTAAACGCGCTGTATCGATTGAATTATTTTTCCATTGTGTAAGCTTAGACATGGTGCATGTTTTTAAACTTCAATAACAACCATGTCAGATATGTAGCCTACAAACCACTGAAGACTAAAGTGGTGGATGGAAATGTGATAAGTAGGTCGCCTCGTAGCGCAGATTTGTTTAGCTCGCGTGCACAAGTCTATACTGATACTGATTCATTTGCTAAAACAGTGTTGTAGTAAAAGTGTTTAATGTTATAGCCTACCACTCTCTCAGAAGCTCATGGTTAGTGTTACATGTGCAAGTCAAGGCGCGAAATTTGAGTGTGAAATGAGGCTGGAGGGGTTGCTGTGCGTTCTTCTCAGAGTTCTCGCTCTGCGTGTTCACAGCGGACCTTGATTTAATGTCCATACAATTAAGGCACGCGGTGAATGCCAAGAGAAGAATCTCTCCAGCAACGAGCTTTCGTAAGTACAGTTAGACAACTGTTTTCAGCGCAGAAATCAAGGCATTGAAGAGGGAAATGTGCAGTAGGCTATAGGCTACCGCAAGCGCTCGCGTCCAAGCAATGTATTTTTATTAATAGTGGATTCAGAATAAGCATTTATAACGTTTAGAAAAGTGGCTGCTTGGTAAGCCAGCATTTTTTTTCTTTCTTAAATGTCAATGGAATTTCCGACTAAATAAAGTAACAGACATTCGAGGCCTCGTTGCGACTACGTAGCCTAGATCAATTGGAAAATACTGCTGAGGTTTTAAAATGGGCGAAAAAAGCTCTAATGGAAAGAAATGTTCGATCGGTCTGACTTTAAGTTTCAGAGCAGTTTATTTGACTAACTCTTTCTGCGTAATCACTATCACTTTGTGTGGACAGTGTAACCCTGCAGACAATAATGTTGGACGCTGAAAGAAAACGCACATGGTTTCACATCCGTAGATAATCTGAACCATTTATGCTCTCAGTCTCATCCAAACGGACCTGCTTCAGATGCAAAGTGACGCGAATTTAGCTAGATGTTAATGGACGAGGGCGCCATCTATTGGGCACATTAGTGAGGAATAATATGCTTTACTGATAAATTAAATCAAATCACAGTTTCAACACTGTATTTTGTTTCTTTACTTAAAATAATAGATTGTATTATTTATAAGAAGAATAAACCGGTGAAACTAAACTGTACAACTAGGCTGTGTAAATGTTATACGGTATTGTATAATATATCTTTGGATGCTTCTTTGCTTCAACACAATTTTAACTCAATTTTCAATTGATACTCCACAGCTTAAAATCTATTGTCTAACGTATAAGGTGGTAAAAATATATGAACAAAAATGGCCCTGCATTCACCGTCAACAAAACACCTGTCAACGCAACATCTGGAATGATCAGCTACAAAACAGTTCAATTCAAATCTGAGGATAGCCTTTATAAATCTATCAAAGTAAAACGTCAAAAATAGATTAGGCAATCTGTTGTTTTACAGTCTCTTACAATATGTAACGATCAAACGTCATCACCTAATTTTCCTATATTTAGGGGGTTAGTTTACTATAAACGATTAAATGCAGAACAATCTATTATTCTTATTATCTATGCATCACCACCGAATTTCACATCAATACTTATCAAAATAATTTTCGAAATTACATTAATTTTACGACTGGACTAATAATGGGTAAAAGGCAAAACACTCTAAATGGAAATTCCTAACTATTGTAGCCTACATTTTGGCGAATTAGTATAAATTCATACGATCTTATTAAGTTTTCACCATTGAGAGTTAGGTTTAGGGGTAGACCATGTTTACGTTTCTTCTTCTGTTTCCAATGATTTCACACAGCCGCAGGGTTAGGCCTACCAAGTAAAATTACATAATTTTGTCTTGTAGATATGCTAGACATTTTGCACAGATCTCTACATCGTCAGAAATATGACTATTGTACATGTACAGAAGATACCTGAATTTCTACACACGTAAGTAACAGCTTTCAGATAAACAAGATCCTCTGTTGATGTTCTTGGCTCATTAATTGTGTTGCAAAATAAATATGCATAATCACGTTTTGTTCGTTTGTCTGTTTCTTATCTTCTCAAACTGTCAGATAAATGACTACATTCTTGTTGTGCTGTGGTTACGGCAGGTCTAGGGCATACATGTCTAAATAAACAGATCCATTAATACAAAGTGATTGGATCATTATTATTATTATTAGTTTTGAACATAAATATCTCATTAAATATGATGCTTAAAAACTGAGGGAAAACACGGCAACAAAAAGGCTATAAAACACAAACTCCGACATGGAAGAGCTTAACGACCTGATAAAACAAGTTATGGCCATGCAGCATTAAGTAGGCTAAGGTATTTTATGGGCAATTTGTTATGTCCTTTTTTCCTTGGTCTAATCCTACTGATGTGATTCTTAAAATCTGAAGTGTGTAAAAGGTGAAGTGCGCCACTAACTTCACAAAACGGAATTGCAAAAATATTGACCGTTTCAAACAGGTGTCTTTAACACTGCCATATGACATCAGTAGCCCCGCCCCAAACTCGCACCATTAGTTGAGATTTGTTTGACATGGGCCGTGTTTAAATGTACAAACTATATCGAAGCATTTTATGGGCCGATTATTTGACTAAAATGTGTATAGGCCTATAAAGTGTATGGTAAACTCACTGTGTAAAAAAAAAAGTTGCTGTCTTACATTTTTAAGTAAAATCAACATGGATGTTTAAGTCATTTCAACTTAAATTGCATTAAACTGGCTTAAAAAATATTGTATAACTTTAAAAAAAAGTTTAAAATTGCTTAACTTATTTTGAGGGCTTAAAGCAATGTAAAAACATATGTTGTCAAAATAACTTATTGATCATATCATTTTACAGTGCTGTTATTTAAAGGGTATTTAATGTAATTAAATAACATAAAAATGTAAAAATCATAAAATAAATTAAACATGATCCAAGAAATAAACAAACGAAACATTAGTCAATATTCTTTCTCTATATTAATACATTTTCTTTTTATTGGGAAAATAAGTTAAAAGGCCTCAGTGGCCTTAGGTCTTAGTACGAAATCAGGCTGAATAACTAAGAAAATACATAAAACAATCCCCAAAGTATTTAAACGTAATAAAGTATTACAACGTAATAAAAATGTATTCACAACGTTAGGCAAAGAGATAATGTTAAAGATAAGTTACAGAGAGAACGCTCAACAAAATCGTTATCGGCACATGGTTTAAAAAAAAAGATTTTAAAAATTCGAGGGGAAACCAGTTAAGCTTTTATAAGAGAAACTATTTTAATACAAAAATACACGCATCACCTTTAAGAAAATGTGACAAGCTGCCAATTATATTGCGGCGATATTTGGGGTATAAAATCAGGACCATGGAGAGCTCCGGGTGTGCGCGCTCGCTCGCGCTCAAACAACCCCTTCAAATTACAGCCAATGACATCCATGCATGCATTTACGTTAAAGTTTTATTATAGTTACATACTGTCACAAATTCATGCCATGGAGGAAGAAACAAAGGCACATTTTAGTGCAAAATAGGCTTAGGCTACATGTAACATTGCCGCCTAGCGGGTTAGAGCTATGCTCTTATTGGGGCGAAATACGATCCTGCTGCTCAAAGGAGACACTCTACCGATTGACCACACAGGTGTGAAATCCTCTCAAACACCAGTTTACAAGTTAACAGGCCGTGAGCTTTACAGCTGACACGTATAAACTAGCACTTTCTAAATATCTTACATATCAGTTCAACTAATCGCCTTTGAACACAAACACTTGCATTTTCATGTCTCGATTCCTGTTAAATGAGATTTTCAATTTGTCTACCCACAAACCAACTTTCTTGATATGGCCTATGAAAAATACAGACAGGGAAACTATTTTTACATGTATCTAATATATATAAAAACGTGCATTTTCTTTCTTTAACATTATGATTTTAAAAATGAAGCCTCTGGCTTTTTTTTAGGGATTTTTAGGGATGTTTTTTTCTTCCTGAATAAAAATAGTAACAGACCGGCAAAAAAAAAAAAAAAAAAAAAAAAAAAAAAAAAAAAAAAAAGTAAAACGTCCACACCAAAAACTGAAAAGCTTTGTAAAGGGAAACCGCTTTGGTGCTTAAGCTCAAAAAAAGATTGGCCAGAATAAAAATATAAATTAGTATTTTAACTATATGATTAGTTAAACATTCTATGCCTAATGTTTAATATCATTTATGAAAATTTATTAAGATGTGTGCAATTTACAGTGTCCCTCACATGTGGTATTTATTTATTTATTGTTTGTTTGTTTGCAGTCCTGCTAAACCCACGTTATGGGGACAAAATGTCCTTACAAGGATAGTAAAGAAATATTTTACCTTAGGACTTTTTTTTTGGTCCCCATGAGGAAAACAGCGTGTGAATCATACAGAATGATGTTTTTGGAAAATATAAAAATGCAGAAAGTTTTCTTTGATGGGTAGGTTTAGGGGTATGGTTAGGGGATATATGTTTGTACTGTATAAAATTATTATGCCTATGGAAAGTCCCAAAACAACATGGAAACCCAAGGTATGTGTGTGTTGTCCCATGCTGTTTTTTTATTTTTTTATTTTAAATTGTTACCATTATCAGCCACCTGAGGTCAGCATTACCCTGGAAACGCATGCTCTATACTCCTGACTGGATAAATCTCCAGTGCGACAGATGACAATATCTAACCCTCCTGCATTAAAATTGTAAAGGCCTTGAGCTTTTGCATTCCACGGTTTGTTTAGACCTGTGGAACAAAAGCTTATAAAACAGTCATAACTTAATATTATAAGTCATAACTAAAACCATATCAGTAATTTCTCATTAATGAGTGAATGCACAAAAGTTTTAACGTTACGAATGTCACCATGTTCTTTTACCATGTCACTACTTAATTTACCTTTTTTAAAATAAATTAAAACAATTGACAATTTTCAAATTTTCATAGTGCAATGTTTCATCAATAGGTGGCAGCAAAGTGAAATGTGGACTTCTTTTGCAAACCCTCTTTCCTTTTTCAAATGGAAACTTTTGGTCTATGAACTTTTGCTCTAAAAAATACATTTGTTTGTTTTTGTAATTTTATTTTGGGAAGGAAAAAATATGTGCATGAATGTAGGAAAGAGGCTAAATGTATTTTAGAGAAGTAATTTGAAACAAATCTACCTTATAGACAAAGAAAGATTAATAAAAAAACAGCACAATTTCATGTGTAAATAATGAAGCATAATATTGTGTAAAGCCAGAGTTCACTTTCGGGTCACAACGGATATGACCACAAAAGGTATAACAATTTAGTTTAAATGGTTATATCTCTTAAATTTTTTGTTAAAAAAAAAAATCAGAAAAAATTAAAATAAAAGATGTGTATTTTGACAGCATTTACAAAGTATCTTCGTACTAAAAACTATGGATAAAAAAAAAAAGATTTACCTTTTCTGGGTCAAAATGGACCCGAATGAATAGGAGGACTCCAAATATTGGGCTAATGTTTCACCAGAACGGTTGGGGTTGAAATAATTCATAAATGTCTATTTTTTATATCTTCGGTCTAATTTACATTTGTTTTATGAATAATAAAAGGTGTTTTCAACTTTTTAAAACAGATACTGTAACAACGGCAATTAGAACTTATAACTTATAAAAATATGGTTGAAAAAAATGATGGTGGGGCTAATGAAATTGGTGGTGGGAAAAGAAAAAAAATATAAACTGAACCACCTTTGCCAGCAGAAGAAAAAAAAACGTATTGTTGAGACCTGAAATGTGCGAGTAAAAAAAAAAAAAATTTCCCCCACTGTATATATATATATATATATATATATATATATATATATACACACACAGTGGGGGAAATAATTATTTGATCCTCTGCTGATTTTGTAAGTTCGCCCACTTACAAAGAAATGAAGGGTCTATAATTTTTATGCTAGGTTTATTTTAACAGATAGGAGATAGAAAATCAACCAAAAAAATCCAGAAAAAACACATTATATAAAGGTTGTAAATTGATTAGCATCTGATCGAGTGAAATAAGTATTTGATACCTAACCAAACAGCAAGAATTCTGCCTCCCACAGATTGGTTATGCCCATGTGGAACACGGATTAGTCCTGTCACTTTAAGAAAGTACTCCTAATTTCAGCTGGTAATGTGTATAAAAGAAACCCGTCCACATAAGCTGTATCTTCCATTCTTCCTTTCCACCACCATAGGCAAGACCAAAGAGCTTTTAAAGGATATCAGGGACCAGATTGTAGTCTGGAATGGGCTACAAGACTGTGAGGAGACGACAACTGTTGGTGCCTTTATTCGGAAATGGAAGAAATACAAAATAACCATCAATCACCCTCGGTTTGGAGCTCCATGCAAGATCTGGCCTCATGAGGTAAGGATAATCATGAGAAAGGTGAGGGATCAGCCCAGGGCTGGGTTTCCCAAAAGCATTGTAAGCTTAAGTTGATCGTAGAACAATTGCCACCAATGGTCTCTACGATCAACTTAAGCTTACGATGCTTTTGGGAAACCCAGCCCACAACTACACGGGAGATGCTTGTTAAGGATATCAAGGCAGTTGGGACCACAGTCACTAAGCAAACCATTGGTAACACTTAATACCGCAAAGGATTGAAATCCTGCAGCACCCGTAAGGTCCCCCTGCTCAAGAAGGCATGTTCAAGCCCATCTGAAGTTTGCCAATGAACATCTAATGATTAAGAGAAGGCTTGGGAGAAAGTGGTCAGATGAGACCATAATTGAGCTTTTTGGCATCAACTTGCCGTGTTTGGAGGAAGAGAAATGCTGACTATGACCCCAAGAACACCATCCCTACAGTCAAGCACGGAGGTGGAAACAACTCTGCTAAGGGTACAGGACGACTTCACCGATGGACGGGGCCATGTACCGTAAAATCTTGGACGAGAACCTCCTTTCCCTCAGCCAGAACACTGAAGATGGGTCGTGGATGGGTCTTCCAATATGACAATGGCCCAAAACATACTGGCAAGGCACCAAGGGGTGGCTCAAGAAGAAGCACATTAAGGTCTTGGAGTGGCCTGTCTCCAGACCTTAATCCTACTGAAAATCTGTGGAGGGAGCTGAAACTTCGAGTTGCAAAGCAATAGCCAAGAAAAACCTTAAGGATTTTGAGAGTATATCTGTAAAGAGGAATGGACCAAAATCCCTCCTGAGATGTGTGCAAACCTGATGACCAACTACAAGTAACGTCTTACACCTCTGTGCTTGCCAACAAGTGATGTTTTGCTTGGGGATCAAATACTTCTTTCACTCACTGAAGTGCAAATCTTTTATATACCTATATATAATGTGTTTTTTCTGGACTTTTTGGTTGATATTCTATCTCTATCCATTAAAATAAACCTACCATAAAAATTATATACCCCTCATTTCTTTTGTAAGTGGGTGAACTTACAAAATCAGGGGATCAAATAATTATTTCCCGCACTGTAAGAGTAAAAGTAATCATTTGGATTTAGTAATAATTTCTGGATTCAGAATATTGCATTATTACAGATCTCTATATTTAATATCACTTTAATATGACAATATTAATAATTAAATTGATTCTTGAAATATTCAACATTAAAAATTGATTCACCGTACGGCGTCTTGTTTGTCCCTTCACAGCTCTTTCAGAGATGTATACACATCATACTATGAGTACATACAGTATACTTTACTCCTACACGGTACTGCAAACATACTAATTACAAATGCAGTGATCAGAAGCAGTGCAGTGGGTCAGTGAAGCAGGTGATGATGATATCATGGCCTTCAACCTGTTATCTAACCAGAATGCAGCAGCACAAACACAGACACCACTGCATATATTACATTATAAATGAGTATCCTTTTACTAGACTTATGCTGCTACAAAATTTCAATAATCAATCTGAGCACAAAACTCTTGTCAAAAAACTTGTTCTAATTTCTTCATAGCCCTGGTGGTTCGGTGAGCTAGAAATACAATTTTCAGTATGAAATGACAGCATTTTCTTCCGTGACAATGGAAGAAGACAAAAAAAACTCTCCCAGGGCGAGAGAATTTGCCCACACTCAAGGACCTGGGAATATTATGCAACACATTACAATTCAACCTGACTGCCAAAGAGAGTAAGAGATGGGGAGAGAAACAGAGAGGAAAAAAAAAAACTTCACACAGGCATTACGTGAGAAGAATGACAATAAAGTGGAATGGTCAACCGGAACTTGAATTACTGACCATGGCCATTTAAATGACCTTATTTACAGACTTGTCTGTAAATTTGAGACTCTCTAATAACAGTAATTTTCCTCCAGCTTACAGGAAATGCTCGATGCTTCTCCCCAGCTGAGATGTCATTGCTGTGTTTCCTGTCTCAGTTTGGGGAAGACCAGACCATCTGTCTCTGTCTGGCCCGGGCCACCACACTCTCCTGTAAACATACACACGCTGCCATACTGTGCTTTTGCAGAGTGGAACACATTCAGAAATCACATAAATAGAAAACACATGATGGGAAAATAAAGTGTAAGTCTGTACTTTTAAACTAGAACACTATACTACTTCTAAAAGGTCAATGTCAACACATAACTCTCCAAGGCCTAGGTTTGTTTCCTGTATTAGCTTTTATGACTGTCTGTACCCTTGTCTGTTAGTCTAAATATATTTGTTTTATAAGCAGAGACAGACCAAGAGAGCGAGAGAGTTTAGCTAACAAAGGAACCACAGATAGTTACATAATCATTTCACTCCAAGGGGCTTTAGCACAAAGGGTATCAAAATAAATGGAACAATCTGTTTGAACATATTCTCTGAAAAGCTGCCCTGACTCGTGAACCAAATATAGCATTATAGCGGGTTACAGTCTTCGCATCATGTAATTAGCATCTATGTGCAGGGGCAGGCTTTAATTACAGTCAGACGCATCCACAACACACAATGCAAACTGTTTATAGATTTATTGCGTGAGCGGACTTGCACTCGTTCGATTACGCTCTCATTTGTCAGAGCCAAACAAACAAATGAGGAAATACCAGGAAAGAGTAAAAAGGTTACTCAACACAGTCAATAATGGCTCAGAGGTTATCGGACATTTACACAAGTCGGGGTCAATAAAGTTGACAGAAGAGTGGTCGTTTATCCACCTGTTTCTGTCATTGAGTCGAGGGGGTGAAAGGGGCCCTTCACAGTTCCCACTAAGGAGTGTGGGGTCATTTGTAACATTGCCATGGCGATCCAATCAGCAACAAGCTTCAGTGATGTCACTCACTTTGAAGTCTTTCTCTGCAAAACAGCTGTAAATTTTGCAGCCTTAACATGCTATTGGAATTATCGTAAATACGGACATGGACGCCCTCTCAAGTCATATTTACTACTGGGAATCTCTGAGATAATTTTGATACCCATGTTTCAGAGTTGGACGGGCCATAAACTTTAAACATGGCGGAGAAGAGAACATATGCTGCTGTGACTGCTATTCTTTGTTATCTTTATTTAACATCGCCTTGATTTTAAAGTTGTGCACATGTACATATATGAATAACCACGTGAAGCATATTGTATGTTTTATAGACAGCGAAAATAGTCTGTAATTGACTGAAACTCCAGAATCGTATAGTGCGGTGAATGAACAGAATGGCTTTTTATGACTTAAAATTGTGAACTAGCTTATTTTGTTCATGAGATTTACTACAAAATGTGAAACAAGTTACAACTGACCCAATCCCCTGACCCAAAAATGCAACATCAAAAGGCCAAAATGTCCTCGTGTTGAAAATTTTTCACGAAGCTGAAAAGTTTAGGCTACTACAGAAGTTATTTTTTCATAATATTGCTGACTGGGTTTTATTAGCCTAATATTACATAATATTAGGCTATTTTTAATGAGCTACATGCATAGGGCCTAATTATTTTGAGGAGCACTTTGTATTTATAGTAGCGATTACATTAAGATAGGCCTATGCTGAATGTAGAACACGTAAAGAGTTCGACATTATTTTACCACTCTCTTTTAAAGATATTTTCTCAACTTTTATTTTATCTCACGTCTATTATGTCGTTTTCGCGGTTTCCCCGTAAACTTTCTTAAAACCCTCCCTTTTCATATTTTTCTACCTTACCGTTGCTAGAAGTAAGTATCTCGGCTAAATCAATGTGCAGACTCCAGCTGGGTGGGCGCCTTTCGGGGGCAGTGGAACTCGAGCGCGAGCAGGAGAGCGCGTCGTTGATTGGATAACAGAGCTGTATAAATTGCCGCAGTGCCGTATTTCTCTCTTTCTTGGTGATTTAGTCCAAACCCCAATGCGGTCTGAACAAACTGACCAGGGCCGTCATACGAGAGAGCCATCGCGCACAGGACCGTCTTATTTACAATGAAGGAAAGAAGAATCAGTCAGCCTTTGGTAATGCGTTGTAAACTGGTTTTAGTAGGAGACGTGCAGTGCGGGAAAACTGCAATGTTGCAAGTCTTGGCCAAAGACTGTTATCCTGAGGTATGTCCTTCTCTCTCTCATGTATTCCTTCAGCGGATAATGATGTGTAGGCTATTTTCTAGTAATGCACTTGGATGCTTGCTTATGACATAATTCAACAATATACTGCGAAATATATTACGCTTATCCTGGATGTCCATTCTTTAAGGTGATACTCCATGCATCTTTCTCATGTGAGTTGTGTGCTGTGCACGTGTTGACGATTAAGTAATTATGTAACGTTTTATTTCGTTCCCAACCACATAGACTTACGTCCCAACAGTGTTCGAGAATTACACAGCTGGACTGGATTTAGAGGAGCAGCGCGTGGAGCTGAGTTTATGGGACACGTCAGGTGAGAGAGAAAGACCGACTATAGCAACTGTACAGCGGTGATGCTGGGGTGCATAACAGAGCATTTAAACTGATGAACACATTTGCACTCAATCATTTGCACTCAAAACTTGGCAAGTTTTAGACACGAGACAGCACTTTTGAGAAATATCATTAAATGGACCCTAAATTGATAAATCTAATAATTTACTCGTTCCAAACCCTCAGTGTAACACAAGATATGCTAATCTGAAAAACGGATACAAGAAATACAAGAAAATAAATGTCAGTGTTGATTTGGACCCCATTTACATGCACTGTCTGGACAAGATTAAAATGAATAAAACAATCATAAACCGATTCACTGTGAAATGGAAGAAAATAGTGTAACCCGAGTCCCTGATTGACTATAAATTGAACTTGTTTTGTTCAGTGATAATTCAAGGCATCATATGTTGCATTATTAACTTCTTTATCCTGTTAATGACTTTCAGTTAGACAAAATGCTTGTTTATATAAATTTAGAATAGATTTGTATTTTATTTTACTGTTTTGCTGGATAGCATTACAATAACAAACTTTCACTTTACAAAATGACTTATTGTAAATCATCCACATGCATTTGTTTGTGTGCATTCTCGGCTGTTGTGTTGACTGTTATTGGGCTAGTAGGTCAGTCAGACGTTACAGGAAAGACACACCATCAGCACCTGAGCCCTGAGTCAGGGAATGCAAGCAGACATATGTGAAGCTGCAGTAAGTGCGCGAGAGGATCTGGCATCTGCAACACCTGAGACCTGTCCTCAGGCGTCAGACGCTGCAGTGTGAGGTCTACACCTTCTGTCTGCCTCTGAATCAGACAAGATCTCTGATTGGTTATTAAACTAACCAGGGCTGTGTATAGGACTGCACAGGGTGTTTTGGAATGTCTCACTGTGACATGCGAAGCCTGAAGTGGATTACAGAGATCAGCTCCTGTTTCAGTGCCTGTGATTCAATATAGTATCAAGGTATTTGGTCAGGGAATGTTTAGTCTGTGTGTTTGCCTGTGTATCTGATTAAGTGTAATCTGTGCCTGTGTATTTTATTAAGATTAGGCTAGTAGTAGAAAGCTGTGGTTCAATGACTGATAGCTATAGCTCTTATCTAGTAAAAAGACATGGAATGCTCTTCTGATAGTCTAATTTCTTTAGTCTATGTTTGGATTCACAGAGCATTAAATGAAAAAGATCTCTCTTAAAGAGATAGTTCCCCTCAAAAAGAAAACTGTCATCATTTACTCACCGTCATATGGTTTCAAAAAAAAGCAAAAGATATTCTGAAGAACCTATAAACAAAAACAGTTGAAACAATTGACAATGAAAGTCAATGGGGTCCAAAACAACATTATGGGCGTTAATTAGTATTTTTTGGGGGGGTACTAGTGAACTCGCTCTTTAAATAGGATTTAGGTTTCTTCCCTCAAAATTAATATTACTGTTATCATACCAATTATGTACCCAACCATCTATCTGGCTCTAAAGTTCTCTTTAGTCCCATCTTTACTTCATATACCATTATCTTTCTATTCTACTATCTGCTCAAGTATCACAGGATATTGTTTTGGATGGATGTGTCATGCCCTTCCCAAATGTCCTTATTTTATAACTGATATTTCAACTGAGATTAATCTTTGCAAGTGTATAGGGTTAATATTTTTAAATCCCATGCTGTCATATTGCATGCCGAGTGAAAAGCGGAATTCTTTAGGGTCATGTTGCGTGGCACGTTGTGTAACGTATCAGTCAGTGATGCCTGATGGAACTGAATCTGTTAATTGTCATGGCTGACTGCTTGACTGAGTGCCTACTTTTAGGATGAGTGGATGGGATATTGTTTTTCTATAATAGGTGCCTGATTAGTGAGATTATTCGTTTTTTTCTCTCTAATTTTGTTGTTTGCTATTTTTTCACCTCTGGCAACTGGGACATTTTGCTAGCAAAATAGAATATTTCAGCTTTTGTTTCAAAATTGGTACGAATGTTTTAATTTGTTCACATTAGAAATAGACGGACTTAGCAGCTGATAAACTACAAATTATTGTTATATGCAGAACTAATTAATAATTGTTGTTTAAATTGAGCTTTTTAAAATAAAACAGTAATAAAACAATATTCATTATTAAAATGTAAATAAGTTTATTATTATTATTAGTGGTACTTTGATAATAAACATATATTTATATAATTCTATATAAATCATTTAATTGTTGTTGTCATTAATACTTCTAGTAATTATATATATATATATATATATATATATATATATATATATATATATATATATATATATATATATGAATGAGAGAGAGTGTTGTGCAAGGCAAGTAGGACTTCCTGTCTCAAGGTATTTCCTGCTATACATTTCATCTAATTATGTTAATGTTAAAAACACTCAGATGGAATTTCCCAGTCATAATGACCTGGAACAGTGAAACAATACTGGAAAAACTGTCAAACAAACTACACTGAAAAAAAAAAAAAAAAAATTATATATATATATATATATATATATATATATATATATATATATATATACACATATATACACTCACCTAAAGGATTATTAGGAACACCTGTTCAATTTCTCATTAATGCAATTATCTAATCAACCAATCACATGGCAGTTGCTTCAATGCATTTAGGGGTGTGGTCCTGGTCAAGACAATCTCCTGAACTCCAAACTGAATGTCAGAATGGGAAAGAAAGGTGATTTAAGCAATTTTGAGCGTGGCATGGTTGTTGGTGCCAGACGGGCCGGTCTGAGTATTTCACAATCTGCTCAGTTACTGGGATTTTCACGCACAGCCATTTCTAGGGTTTACAAAGAATAGTGTGAAAAGGACAAAACATCCAGTATGCGGCAGTCCTGTGGGCGAAAATGCCTTGTTGATGCTAGAGGTCAGAAGGAGAATGGGCCGACTGATTCAAGCTGATAGAAGAGCAAATTTGACTGAAATAACCACTCGTTACAACCGAGGTATGCAGCAAAGCATTTGTGAAGCCACAACACGCACAACCTTGAGGCGGATGGGCTACAACAGCAGAAGACCCCACCGGGTACCACTCATCTCCACTACAAATAGGAAAAGGAGGCTACAATTTGCAAGAGCTCACCAAAATTGGACAGTTGAAGACTGGAAAAATGTTGCCTGGTCTGTTGAGTCTCGATTTCTGTTGAGACATTCAGATGGTAGAGTCAGAATTTGGCGTAAACAGAATGAGAACATGGATCCATCATGCCTTGTTACCACTGTGCAGGCTGGTCGTGGTGGTGTAATGGTGTGGGGGATGTTTTCTTGGCACACTTTAGGCCCCTTAGTGCCAATTGGGCATTGTTTAAATGCCACGGCCTACCTGAGCATTGTTTCTGACCATGTCCATCCCTTTATGGCCACCATGTACCCATCCTCTGATGGCTACTTCCAGCAGGATAATGCACCATGTCATAAAGCTCGAATAATTTCAAATTGGTTTCTTGAACATGACAATGAGTTCACTGTACTAAAATGGCCCCCACAGTCACCAGATCTCAACCCAATAGAGCATCTTTGGGATGTGGTGGAACGGGAGCTTCGTGCCCTGGATGTGCATCCCACAAATCTCCATCAACTGCAAGATGCTATCCTATCAATATGGGCCAACATTTCTAAAGAATGCTTTCAGCCCCCTGTTGAATCAATGCCACGTAGAATTAAGCTAGTTCTGAAGGCGAAAGGGGGTCAAACACAGTATTAGTATGGTGTTCCTAATAATCCTTTAGGTGAGATATATATATATATATATATATATATATATATATATATATTTGCTGCTTGTTCAAATGACTTCATTAAAATGAGCTAAAGCAACACAGTTGCTATACATTTTGTCCTAACTTAATTTCATTGTGGTCAATCTACTTAAATATATTTATAATTAAATCATCTTTCTGATTTTTTGTTGGGATTACATGAATGATTTTTGTTGCATTAACTGAAAATGGGCAGAGGATTTTTAGTTCCCAGCATGCTTTGCATATGGCTGGATCAGGAGAGTAAATATTAAGTGTTATTTTATGTGTTTTTGAGTGAAGGGAAAGACCTGTGAGTGTTTAATGTTTAGTTATGTTTCACATTTAAAAGAGGTTTTATGGTTACCATTGTGCTGAAGAGTAGAGCCTCTGGTTAGGTTGTGGATGGCTGCATGTACACAGACTATAGCTGCGTTTCCATTACCCTTCAAATTGCGCAAATTGAAATTGCGAATTGAAAATACGCCAAATGGAAACAACAATTTCGCAAAAACTCCCATTTATCAGAAAAAAGTTTTTACGCTCACATAAGACGTTTTTTTAGGCAATTCAAAAATAAATATTTCACAAAACTGCAATGGAAAAAGTTTTTCATCTGACGTAGAAGACGCTGTATGTTTGGACAGAATACGAGACTGAGTTCTTTATTAAATTCATAAAAGACAAAAGAATTACAGGAATGCTGGATTCTAAACCTCAAAGAAATGCCACAATCAAGACCTCGAAGCAGATATGAGGGAGAAACACCCAGAAACACCTCATATGTGCCGCTCTCAAGTAAGGGTCTTTCCTTGCCATTAATGATTGGATAACAAATATACGTCTTCTTCGATTGATAAAAATGGCCAGTGCAGTGGCTGGGATATACATAAACCTATCCAATGTCCTTTGCCATGATTTTTGGAATGACTTATCACGAGAGGAAAAAATTAAGTTTTAGTCGCATAACATCGGTTAATGGAAACGCGCCTATTGATGCTTGATGTTATGTCCAATGAGCAATAGCTTTACTAATGCCAGTGCAATAACAAGTATCTTTCTACTTGTGCTGTGCTAGTTACAGACAGTCTTTCAATTGTACAATATAACTGAATGTCAAATACAAACAAGTCTTTTCCATTTACTCAATCGCAGACTGAATATATTGGAAACTACTCAATATATTTTATATATATATATATATATATATATATATATATATATATATATATATATATATATATATATATATATATATATAACTGAAATAACTAAACATTGATTTAAGTTCAACTAAAAGTGTTTAAAATGAAGATAAATTAATTTAGTGTAACCACTTGCCTTAATTTTTTTTAGTAAAATCAAAAAGCCATATTTTTAGTGTAACCCCAGACACTGAATCCAGATCAGAAGAGAAGAGAGTAACTGTGGAGGAACATACATTTTATAATGCACAACAACTGATTCAGAATCTTGCATACAAGATCAGAGCTTGAGAAGACAATCAAACAGCCCCCATCTATTCCCTCATTACGCCAGTTAGGCTTTGTTAATTGTGCATAGCCTCGTTAGGTGGCGACGCACAGGAGGAACATTGGCAGAGCGGTAGATGCTCGTGCACCCACACACAAACACTCATCAGCATACATGCACAAACACACTCTAATCACGACTAATTACAGAAGCTTTAATTGAATTTGCTCATCTGGCTGTCGCTGCTTCAGGCATCTCTTCACACACTCTCCAGATCAAAGAGGTGACGGGCATGAGAGGCTGCTCTCTGGTCTGGTGTGGGCCACTTCTGTAGCTCTTATCATCGGAAATTTGATTCAAGAGGAATATACAGTGTTTTAATTTGTTTTTCAAACAGTCAGCTGTAAAGAGCAATTGCCTCCTAAAACAGATACAGGAAGATGTCTCACCATTGAGGTTTATGTCTGAATAGATCCATGACCCCATGAATAACAAAATGATTTACAGAAAGATATTTATATATTTAAAAACAATTATATGTGATTAGTTAATTAGCTATTTCAAAGTATAATTAAACTATAATACAATTTATAGTGATATAGTCATAAATTCATAATTTTTCAACTTATAAAAAAATAAGGGTAACACTTTGTAAAGTGATTATCGAAATAAAGTGTAACCAAAATAAGATATTAAAAAAATATGTAATTGGTTTTAAATATATAAATTAATTAAAATGAAAAGCATAATATATTATTTACAATAATAGCTGTAAATGAAACAATTTTTCATTAAATAACTTTTCTTTACAGAAATGTATAATAATTTATTTTAAATCTATAAATATTATCAATTAATAAAATAATATAATTAATAGTGGCAAATTCATCAATAGTCTTTTACTGGAAAAAGATGGTACATGGTAACCGGTTTATGATTTTCAACCTATTTTTACTGATACTTCAGTTGAAACAAACCTCATCTCTGTTTGCAAACTAATTAATTTGACCATGGTGACATTTAAAGCAGTTAAACTGGAATTAATTCGCTACAACGACCTTACTGTTGAGAGCTGTATAGTCTAGTTGAGTGCATAGATCGTGATAGGATTGCATGTAGATTCATTGTTTTGTCTAGTCATATCTCTCTTATCTTTCTGCTGGTAAGCCATATACTCTGTCTAAACCTAGTAGGCTGAGTCACTGTCTACATAATACAGTAGTAGTAAGTGATCCAGAGAGGCTCACACAACACTCAACATCTGAGCTGAGAGTCCATACTCTAAAAAGCACAAAAACATAAATATTGGGTGAAATGTGTCTTTAATGGACTTGCTTTATTTGCTATCGAATAGAGCTATAGTAGGGCAGTGTTTTTGTGTGCATCCTTCAATTCCGTTGCCGTAGTTACTACGAAATGAGATGAGGTTTGCTGTGTGTGGGGGACAAGACCTCCTCGGCAACTCATTCTGTCAATAAAGGAATCTCCAAGATTCGCCCACACACACCTATTACAAGACCTCCCATATGATTGCTTATGACTGCCAGATCCCCTCCATAACATCTGATATTCCATATTTAGTCGCATTTGCTTCTTTCTCATCAGTATAATGTTATTTGATGCTAAGTTTCCATTACTGACGTTTGTTGTGTGGTTGCTCCTGCAGGTTCACCATATTATGATAATGTCAGGCCTCTCTGCTACAGTGATGCAGATGCGGTTCTACTCTGCTTCGATATAAGTCGCCCTGACACCGTCGAAAGCTCTCTGAAAAAGGTGAAGTACATTTTATGACTTCTTAGATTTAAAATATTCTATTTTGTTACTTTTTTTAAGTTAAAATGTCTAAAAATCCTTAAAATAAGGTTAATTTATTTAAGAAGAAACATTGCATAAAATATTAAGCCCTTTCAGAAAATGTGTGTATTTTGTCTCATTGCACTGGCAGATTTTTTTCACCTTTTTAAGTATAAACATGTTTAAGAAAAGGTGAAGAAAATCCGTAAAACAAAATGCACTTATTTTAAAGATTAAATCTATCAAAACAACTTAAAGGGATAGTTCATCCAACAAAATGACAAAATCTTTTTTGTCAACTACTACAACAGAACTACTTTGTACATAGTGTTGCTTTTCAAGAAAAAAGAAAAAAAAACTCATTAAGAATATGATTTTGCAGTATATTAACAGTTCTCTCCCTGCAGTGGAAAGCCGAAATCATGGATTTCTGCCCCAGTACTCGAATAATCCTAGTCGGCTGCAAGACAGACCTGCGTACAGATGTTTGCACACTAATGGAGCTGTCCAATCAGAGACTGACACCCATCTCCCATGAGCAGGTCAGTCAATTGAACCCTCACTGTGTAAACTAGACTCCTCGCCTCTCTTTTTCCATCTCTGACTGCTTTCTGTCTGTATGTAGGGCACCCTGTTGGCGAAGCAGGTAGGAGCGGAGGTGTACCTGGAGTGCTCTGCGTTCACATCAGAGAAGAGCATCCACAGCGTGTTCCGCTCAGCGGCGCTCACGTGCCTCAACAAACTGCAGCCCCCCATAAAGCAAAGCCCCACCCGCCGGCTCTCCAAACGCCTCCTTCACCTGCCCAGCAGGGCAGAGCTCCTGACCTCCTCCTTCAGCAAGGAGAGAACCAAGAGCTGTGCCATCATGTGAGCCCCACGCGCACCGCCCCAGCTCTAGAAAAAGAAACGCATTTTTGCTCTTCGCGAGGGTTTTTTGGAGGGGTTTGAGAGAAGGTGAGGTCATGACCCTTCATGACCCTCCCTCTCTCTACACTTATGTTGTTCTTCTTCCATTCTGACACCCCACCTGCAAACACACTCATCCCTACGACAAAGAGCTGCTGCCATTGTTCAAGGTTTTTGCCTGTTACACATCCTAATGCTAAAGTAACGATCGATTTCCCTTTACATGAAGTGCATTTTGTATTAATGATCAATCAATCAGACGAAGAAGGAAATGCAGAGTATATTGCACACTGTTGAATATTTTTGTGGGTAGTCTTATTTGTTGGTGTGCATACATGTATGGGAATGCAGGTTGAGATGTGAACGTAATTTAATATTTAAGGGAAGAGGATGAGTTTCTGTTACACAGTACGCACTTTAGTGAATATGGATGTGATTGTTGATTGGAAAGTGAGAGGATGATTTAATACAGGTTGGCATTAGTTGCTGTTTCAAAACAGAATTATGCATTGCTTGTACTTGCCGAAGTCTCTGGCACTGATCTATGAAGAAACAAAATATCACGCTATCCTGTTAGAAGTCACGCAAACGAGGGAGGAGCCAAACACGATTTTATGTCCTCCTGAAAAAGGAGGACAGTGTTATAAATCTGCTAGATGAAGCAAGCATCCAATCACATTTGTACAATCCAGATGTATTGGACATGGTGACACACTCTTTCACTCTCTCTCTCTCTCTCATCCCTACTGTAGTCCTTCATGCTCTTTCTGCCCCTGGAGAATGGGTCATAAATCTCAGTCAATGAGGAGAAACCCAGCATTGCCCAGGCCATTTCTATGTACAGAGCAGGAATTATTGCCACAAAGATCCCTTCCAGATGTTCCAGGCATTCTTTTCTAGAAAACAAAATCTTTCCCTGAAGTTATTTTAGAGATGGACTGGGAAGGTCATGGGGGATTAAATAAAGGACTTTGCTGTCCATCAAAACTGATCAATGTTGCATGATCAAGAAGAAAATTTGAACGCGCCAGTTAACTTTTCTTCTAAAGTAATCTTAAAATTCCTCCTAATTCTCAATAACAGGCCTGTAAAGAGTTATGTGTTGAAGCTACTGGTTATTCTCTGGGTTGGGCATTAGATTGCATTGTAATTTCAGCGATTCTGATGTATTCGGTTGGATCACTGTCACAGAGGACTCTCCTCTCATCGTAAACCTCATTCTGGTAATCTCCGACTTAAATCCCACAGCCCCTGGTTGTGTAATGCTTAATCGTAAAACAACTAAATCCTCACTTTGGGCTTATAAATGACCAAATAGTAATGAAATGAGAAGTCTGACCTCAGAATCAGTGGTCCTACTCAAGTAGTTCATCAAATTAAAAATTATCAAAGAAACGGTTTAAGGGAATAACATACACTACCGTTTAAAAATTTGGGGTTCAGCAAAGGCCAAGTATGTAACTTCTCAGACATTCCAAGACCAAACAAACACAGATTAACGCTTTCAATTGGCGAAAGCCAGAGCAGACCAATGTCGACAGACGGCAACAAGGGTAACACACTCATCGACAAAACCCGACTGTCAGCATCATGTGAATTGACCTTAAGAGTTGTTGTTTTTTAAAGAAATCAATATTTTTATTCACCGAGGATGCATTCAATTAATCAAAAATGACAGTGAAGACAGTAAAGTTACAAAAGATTTCTATTTCAAATAAATGCAGTTCTTTTGAACTTTATAATCAAAGAATCCTGGAAAACCGTATCATAATAGTCTTCAGCATTGATAATAACAATAAATGTTTCTAAAGCATCAAATCAGCAATGCACCAAGCAACCTTGGTGAGCATAAGAGACCAAAATTTAACAGAACCCAAACTTGTGAATGGTTGTGTATGTTTGATGACTTAGTTTTCCTCATTCATTGAACTTAGCTGATTTTCTTGGCGGTTTGTCTAGTTATTATCAGTTGACATTGCCTGAAACATTTTGTGATCTCGATGAAAGCTCTCGCTGGCCTTGAAAATCGAAACATCACATCAAAATTACACTTCACATTATTGAGCATTTTGTTTTGTGGGTCTAATAGGTCATTAAGCAGAAATTTGGTCTCAATTAAATTACTTTTTTAAATTAATATCAACCCAAAATGTCACAATCTGAAGAATGAGTGAAAATACTGTACATAAAAAAATGGTCTTGCCTTAACTGCACCTCAGAACTACATGAATATATCATTCTAATCTGAAAGGAACTTTAGGAGTCAAACATCGACCTGCATCACTTCATGCTATACCGATCGGCGATCGCCGTTGCTTAGGAACAGACAAGTCAGATAAGCTGGACTACATGTCGGAAAAACCACTCAAGAGAAGTTGAGAGAGAGAAAGCGGTTGTAAACAAAGTGAAAATAAGGGCAAGTTTTCTCACTGTAGCATAACAAATGGCTTTTTCATGGCTATAGTTTATGAGTCAGTAAACATACAGACCATCACCTTGATATGAATTTGTTACTGTTGTCTGATTTAGTAGCACTCTTATATGTTATATGTTTGAAGTGGTGAAAGTCCACAATCTTCCTTTTGTTACTTAAGTCTCTGGACGTTGTGTATAATCAGTTTTGTACAGCCCATTAGCCTAAATGATGTCTGTGAAGCAAACAATTTCAAAACAGACATGATTGTGTATGCGGTGTAATGTGTAACTTATTAATGTTTAATTATTGCTGGTTCTGTTTTATTCTTTAGTTTCAGACAATCTATTTTATATTGAATATGTTTATTGGTTATTTTCCCTTGTCTTTGGTGTCATGTGTCACTCTTAAATTAATTAAAACATGGATTTGGTCAGTAAGTTGCACGCATGTTCCCTTCTTTTCAACATTCATTAAGACAAAACCCTTCATCTAAAGATATTTTGCATCTTCCTGACCTTTTTACATAGGTTAAGACTTGCAGATCCAGTGGCATTATAAAATTTGAGAAGTTTAACATGTCTAAACAACATGTATTTAACATGCAAATAAAAATGTTTGGCAGCAGCAGTCTCTATAAAATGAATTTAGCAATTATTAAAAAAACTGGAAGTCATGGCAATTAATTCAAAAAAGCGTGGAAACCCTACGTCCTAAATATTAGGAGAGATTTCAAAACAGACAACCATTCTTATATGACAGACTCTTAAATTAGCCATTTATTCACACAACACTCAAAACTAGGCCAACAGGTCTAAGAAAATCCAGGAGCAAGTCATGTGGTTCTACAGGAATAGCAATGAAACAGCGTAATACTAAATAATGAAGTGTGTGCATCTTCACATCTAACAGAACTTCAGTGAGTGCTGCACACTCACAATCAACAAGCAGACAAGGCTCTGTCTGGAATATATGCTGATATAGTTAGGTAAAAATAGCTTTAGCTAAGTACACCATATTCCTCACTAAGTGACATACACTACTTTTTATGTTTTTGAAAGTGTCTCGTGCTCACCAAGGCTGCATTTATTTGATCAAAAATTCAGTAAAAACAGTAATATTGTGAAATAATGTTAAGGAAACGGTTTTCTATTTTTCATATATTTTAAACAGTGACATGCAGTGGTTTTCTGACATATTTTCCAGGTTAAATAATAAATAAATGAACATTACTTACACTGTCAAAAAATTAAAAAACCTACTCCATCAAACCCACAGCACGAATTAGGGGGTCTATTAATGTCATGTTTCGTAATATTGACATTGTTTTATTTTTGTGCTATCGATTTTTTTTTCTCATCAAATTTTCTGAGGAGACTACTTCTTGAAGGAAACGTTTTAAAACGTAATTTATTCAATGACAAAGCTGAACTATTGATGGACAAACAGAGTGCTAGTATAACACACGATGTTCAGCTCTTACATTTAATACTTCAGATCCAGACAACCTTGACCAGCCACAGCTTAAAGGCATGACTTTCAAAGGCTATTTCATTCATCGTATAGAATATAACCTGAATAAAACAGCAGAGTCTGTTAAGCATGATTTTAGGAAGAAAGCTATAAAGGAAAAATACAGCATCAGGAAGGGAATGCTTATGGAAAGAGCTGCCGCTTCCAGCTGCTTGAAGTCTTCTACACCCCAGAGCTTTAGAGAGAGGAGAGAGAAAAGGGGCTGTTTGGGTGGAAAGTAAGGGAATGACAGAATGCCGGCTCATTACCAATGACTCACATCTATCAGGCAGAGACCTAGCGAGAGAAACTGGGGAAAAATCAGTGAAGGAGGAAATGAAATGATGGGGGAGACTTATTTTCTCCAATTACTGATGAGCTGCAGTCTACCATATAGAGACATGCACACACACACACACACACGCACACACGCACACACACATGCGCGCGCGCATCAAACCAGCCACCGTGACTCCAGCGCTAACAATGCCATATATCGTCTAGAACCGCTGCAACAATGTGGGATCATAATGACAGGAGAATGTGTTCGGTATGCATTTAGACCTTCAAATATGCCGTCTTTGTGTTATTTGTCTTCTCACAGTCATATTATCAGAGGAACATTGTTTTAAGGTTCATAAGGGACTTTTAGAGCGGTTTAAATGCAACAAGCTCAGTCAACCCTTGTTGAGTCAGTCAGGGTGACTGTCTGTTTACTGGAGCAGAAAGCATGTCTCAGACACACACACACAACTCCGGGCCTTGTTGTCTTAGGAGAAATGAATGTACATAATCAGCATATTAAATTTATTCAGATATTAGCATAAACAATGTGAATCCTCTCAACTCACATCATCATAAATTTCTGATTTATATTACTAGCATGCCCTTTCAGAGATGCATTATATATGGGCAGCATATTGGTCATTGGACAATATTGGAGAGATATAATAACTAATGGTACATGCTAATTTTTACATTTAGAATACCACTATCATCACCTGAGGGGTAATTGTATTTTCATAATTTTCCATGTCAATGGTTAATGGTCACATCATATGCAGGTAAACATAAAGCACCTCATCTTTTTAGTGACTGTTTTTTTCTTTAATTTTATAACTATTTATTTTATTTAACGTTTCATCAACACACAAACCTCCTACAATTCCCTTACAAACCCCAGTTTGGAAAACCCTGCTTAAAATGATTTTTTTTTAAATGCCATTTGAAGACCTGTTTTTGTCCAAACAATGAAAGTAAATATGTTCCAAAACAATATAAGATACCACTGACTTTTACACATTTTTCAAAATATCTTTGTGTTCCACCAAAGGAAATAAGTCATACCGATTTTCAACAACATGAGTGCGAGTAAATGAGAGATTTTAATACTGTAGTGTTGCAAGTCTCTTGCACAGCTGATTTCTGCCGTGTTGGCAACAGAAAAAAATAACCGCACACACGTTCCCTCATACAAGCATCCCTCTCTCACTGCCATAGGCCTTTTCTTCCCAAGGGAGTCCCCAAGGCAACCCATGGGGAATGCCCAACCCCCACTATCACTCACTCTTACACATATGTACAGCTTGTCACGGTGAACCCCTAAGGTATGTTGATAATGGATGAGCATATTTGGCTGTTTAATTAGCCAACTGTGCTTTTATGGCATCTGGGTCTCGGGTCCATAAAGAAGTAAGAAGGTGTGGGTTGTGTTTGGACAGGCCAGGATGGCCATGTGTGTCTGGTTTAAAACAGCACAGGTTTTTTGCTGGTTACAGCTAAAAATAGAGGCAGAAATACACGTTATAGTGTAAAAAAAATCTGACCTATTTTAAGGGCAACAAACTGCCCATATGTCCTATGCTCGGGCTCAGGTACTTGATTTCGAATGACCTGTGCCTCTGTAAACAAACAATATAAATTTACAAGTTAACTAATAAGATATGGTATGCTAAAGCTGTTTTATGAACATCAAGTTGCATGTACTGTACGTTTTAGTCTGGATATCGTACTAAAAAAGAGATTTATGTTTATTAAGGACAAAATTGAACATACGGAGTCCAGTTATGCGTGAAACTGTAAATAACTAATTAGGTCAGGGTGCATTACACATGCAGTAGTGCCCACAATCACAGCAGGGTGGGGCAACTTCCCGAAATGCCTGAATATGCTGCAATATCATGAAAATATTGGTAACTTTTTCTCTTACATAAAGAAAAAAGAAAAAGTGTCTTTATTTGTACTTCCATGATACAATATTTTTCTTGTAATAACAGGAAGCAAACAATCATATACAACAATGAAGCCTGATTGCTTATGACCATGTGTATAATACGTTATTAATCAAGTCACAGCAACAATATGCCAGACAAAGAACCGATGAATGAAGATACAGTATATTTTAAGAAAACTGCTTTTATAGCTTATCATTAACAGCATGAGCACTAAAGACTTCAAAGTTATAGATTATAGAGAACTTGGAGTTGCTTCAGACTGAAGCAGGGGTCTACAACAGGGGGTCCGAGGTGGCACTGCAGGGGGTCTGACAAAAACTCATTATAAAAATAAAATGCAAAGAAACAAAAATGTTAAAAAGTTTTTCATATTGTTAATATATTTAATATAATAATATATTTACATTAAATGAACTTAATAATTGCTGTTAAAAGTATTTAAATTATTATAAATAATTATTTAAATATTTTATTTTAATATAATATATTTAAATAAAACATTATTAGACATTAAGAAACAAATTGAAATCAGCATATGTAAATATGTACACACACTTAATTTAAATCTGTGTGTATATATATATATACACACACATACTGTATATATATTTCTTTTTCAAAGCCAAGTTAATTGTCTCTCCCATATTTAAATATATTTAGCAAAAAAAAGAAAAAGAAAAAAGAACATTATCAGGTATAAGCTAGCAAAACAAACAGTTTTTAATAGCTTTACAACCTTAGCGTCATAAAGTATGTGAATACATGGTATGGTACTATAAACACTTATATCCATCAAGGTATCCAAAAGGTTGAAGACCCATGGACTAAAGTAAAATTCATAAATATATTCACAATTCATCAAGATATTCAAAGCATAACTGCTAGTTATGTGTAGAGTAGACTGTTCACAACACACACACATCCAGAAAGATAGGTATTGTAGGATGCTCTTTAAGAGTCTCAAGGACACACAAAGCCATAACCAAAATTACCCACAACCTTGAGAGGAGCAAGTATGTGAGAGAGAAAGAAAAGACAGGAGTAGATATGAAAACATGAGTATTCTCTTTGACTTTACAGTGTCAGACAACACATTTACAGCAGAAAGAATGTAGTCATAGCAACAGCAGCGAAGTCTTAGTGCATGAGTGCCTGTGTGTAGGAGCATATGTGCACGCACAGATTTACTTTCCAACGGCCTGAAAGAGAAAAATCGCACAAAATGAAAAATTTAACAGATTCAGGTCTCTTTTGAGCACGCGTATATTCTCTGTGTGCAGATGAAAGCGGCAAACAGGTGCTTATCAGGCCAGCTAAAACGGTCAATTTTAATTAACACCTGTGCCCTGTGTTTATCAGTGATCGAAACCGTAACCACGCAACCCTTTTCGTGCGATGACCACGTTTGTAATTCATTTGAATTAAATAAAGACAAATAATGATCCAGACTGTGTATTATAATACTCCTAGATAGCTTTTGCTGGGTGATGTACCATTAGTAATTGATGTTACCTGTAACTAAAAACTCAAACGGCAGGCATCCTCCTTAGATCATAAGTGTGTCAGAGCACAACCCTCCCCCCCCCCATCATCAACAGTCTGCACCTGTTTTGAAGGAAGTTCTCTTTCTTCCTCAGAAGGAAGGGCTCATAAAGGGAAGCCCAGCTTTGAGATTTTCCACTGAGGGAAAAGTCACTTCCACCCACACACAGAGAACACCACTGCAGGAGGAGGAGGAGGATGTGAACTGAACAATAGAGACTTGCATGTCGGTGGAGTCCCTGACATGCTTCACCCGGTCGCCCAGATAACCCTCTCTCTCCCCCCTCATCCTGCCCCGCTACAACAGCTATTGTTGTAGGACAAACATTACAGTCTATTTCTGTCAACGCTGATCAAGTAAACAAGGTGGTTCCAACCTCATTCTCTTTATCTCTGTGCCAAACAAACACTGAAAAGAGGTTTGCAAGCTGCGATTTCAGTAATATAGGGGGGAATGGGGCTAGTTGTCACAAGGACTGTGTCAGTAACTAGGTTTTGAGTCAAAATCCCAATGCACAAATGTGTGTTTTCTCTAGTAGAATATTTGATGTGGTTGTGTTTCAAGCACTGTGCTCCATACTTACTTAAATTAGAATCATTTTGGGAATTATGTTCTCCAAACTTCTAAAATTATTACATCTTTGCTATAGCTAAACCTGTGAGCATTAAAAAAACACATTAGCATATAATGAGGTGAGAGTCAACCATAAAATGAAGGGAGATTTTAACTGAAATCTTGAACTCTCGGAACAAGCATATTTTTTTATATAAATTTCATGTCAGGGCAAGTTGTTGCATTTTATAAATTATTATACAAGTTATTAATTACATTGTTACTTTTTACACTATACTGTTAAAAAATGTGGGTCGGTATAATGCTTACCAAAGCTGCTTTTTTTTTTTACTGTAATATTGTAAAATATTATTACAATTTAAATAACTGTTTTCTATCTGAATATATTTTAAAATGTAATATATTTCTGTGATGCAAAGCTGTATTTTCAGCATCATTACTCCAGTCTTCAATGTCACATGATCCTCCAGAAATCATTCTAATATGCTGATTTGATGCTTAAGAAACATGTATTATTATTATCTATGTTGAAAACTGTTGTGCTGCTTGATATTGATATATTTTTTTCAGGATTCTCTGATGAATGGAACATTAAAAAGAACAGCATTCATTTGAAATTAAAAATCTTCTGCAACATTGTTAAAGTCTTTAGTCACTTTTTTAACAATTTAATGTGTCTTTGCTTATAAGTATTAATTTCTTTCAAATATTAATAATCTTACTGACCTAACCTTTTGAATAGCAGTGTATATTTTGTCATTTATTTTGTTTCATAATTGCTTTACTGTTTTAAGTTTGTGACAGCTTAACCCATTCAGTATGACAACATGCTCTGCTATTAGGAGATTCTTCAAGAACAGGAAGACATTTATTAAAAGTGCTGAAAATGGATCCGCGAAGGACTACAGGAAAGGCACTTGTTCAGAGAAGAGTATTACGCCTAAAATAGCTTTGACCAGTTGCTACATGAGGATGTCTCTGTTGAACGACTCGGGAAGCCGGTAGTAATTAATATATAGACTTGCTGACGGAAGTCAAATCCTCTAACATGTATAAGGAACACTTAGGCCTTGCTTAACATGAATGTACTCAATTCAACACTGAATAAAAAGACAGACAGTGAGAGGTGGAAATGAGAATGGTACACTCAGACACAAGTACTCTCAGGGCCCTTTCACACCTACCTTGTTTGGTCCGGACTTTCGGACTTTTCAGTTTGGTCCGAATCAAAATTACAGGTGTGAAACCTACCCCGGACCACAGTCCGGACCAAACAAATGAAATTTGGTCCGACGAAAAGAGGTAGTCTCGGTCCGGATCAAACTGAACAAAGGTTTGGTTCGTTTCTAGTGTGAAAGCATTTCTGTATGGTTCGGACTTTCAGACCTTTTACAGGAAGTTCCGGTGGTTCCCGCATAGCCGAAAAAACAGAAGGTGGCAGGAAAAATGAGCCGTGGTAGCACATGGGGACAGGAGACGAGATTTTTAGTTGAAGTATGGTCTGATGACATAATAATAATAATAATCGCATGATTGCTTGCAGTTTTCTCCTCCTTTCCTGCCGGCGACGATAAAATGTTCGCACGACGAAAAAATAACAATACAGTTATACAACGATATGCGTCTGTTCATTCATGTTGTCAAAGTTACCTGCCAAACTGACAACACACGCTGACGCACGTCCGTTTACAAACCAATCAATGTCGAGATGCAGCCCACATAGATGATGACGACAGGACGCAAGTATGTCACGTAAAGTTATTTAGTGCGCTCGCATAATTGCAGTGTGAAACCAAACCAAAACTTTCTGAAAGTATAAAATGTATCAAAATGTGAACTTTGGTTCGGACCTTGGTGCGGACTTTCAGGTGTGAAAACGCCCTGCTGCATGTCGCCAGTGGCTGGCGATGAGGTCGCTAGTGGGCGTTCCCACTACTGGTTGCCTTTATGAATGACATCCAATGATGTGGAGAAGGATCATGCGCGCTCCACTCCTATTGGTTGTCGCTCCCGAAAGTCGCTCTTCATTTGCATAAAGTTAAACAGATCTCAACTTTGTCGCGTCGCCAGACACGCCCCATCCGGTCGCCAACGGTCGCTGTCGCGCGTGTCGCCGGAAATCGCCCGCTCCCCATTGAAATGAATGGTATCGTGTCGCTTTGTCGCTTGTAGTGTGAACGGGGCTTGAACGGGGAGTTACTTGTACAAGAGTTCCTGTGAGCCGCACTCCATTAGGATTTACCTTCAGTTACTCACATAAAATACTACATTTCTTTAGAGGTTTTTGAGAGATTAAGAGAAACAAGACCAACCCCCCCCCCCCACCACCCCCCACCCATCTAAAAAACACACATTCCAAATGTTTCAATACATGAGGCCTGAGACAGTGTTTTTTTCTTTACGTCACAGAATGCCTTCATTTACTGGCACCAGAAAAAGGCCTGGGATAATATTCCGGGTGACGGCACAGTGAAAAATCATACCCACACATTTATATTTACACTTCACCTGTTTACTGCGGTGACTGTGGACTCAGCAGATCGGATCAAGCTCTAGCTGCAGAATTATCAATATGCATTAAGTCAGATGACTGTGTGTCGCAGTCTGTCCAGTACTCAAGGAATTTCTGTCCTTGTAAGATAGAGATTCTGAAAGGAAAAGTTAGGGGGAAAGCATTTTAGTGTTTCATGGTTTTATCCTGAATGGAGATGTAAAAAAGCTAGACTGTTTTTTTTTTTTCAAAAGTGAGCCATTGTATTACAATACATATGAAATAATAAATGAATAGCCGTTTCTTCTTACATTTATTTAATCATAATTCACACTCTCACTATTGTATTTATTTTGTCTGCTAACAATGTCATGCAGTACACATGGATTACGTGAAAATCCTATATATATACAGTGGTTAAATTGGGCCGGGGCTCTCCGGGGCTCAGCCCCGGCACATAAGCCTGCTCGTTTTTGCATGATCGCGCACCTTCGCGCACGCGCATCTAGGTGACACGGATAAATGTACGCAGTAATATGAATATTCCTGGGAGATCCGTAGTTGTGCGGGATGTGGAAGCGCGCAAAAGTTCCAGAAATGTAAAAAAAGTGCCCTGGCCTTGAATGACAAGGTAAGGAAAATAAGACTAAATCAAAATTAAATAACCAAGACTAGGTTGACCATGTGATTTTTCTCAGGAGATGTTTTGAGCATTTTACTTCAGACACCGGATTATCAGCAAACTGCCAAGAGAACTGCTAGCTGGCTACTCAAAATAAACTAGCAATATATTCAGTCAGCATATTTGATCTGTGTGAATTACAGAAATATAAGACTTGCTAGACCTACATTTAGCTACCAAGCAACCTTTCCACAAGGATAGATTGATTTTATTTTTGTGACTTGTGCATATCTTGATGAGAAATGATGCAGAGTAGGATGAGTGTGTGTGTGTTGTAGTAGTAAAGAGAGAGAATGGGAGAAGGAAGTGTGTGTGAGGTGGACCTGGTCACCACAGACCCAAATCTTCTCAGCTGTTGCTACTGTCATATGCTGCACTGTCTCTTCTTGTGG
The DNA here is from genome assembly GCA_026230005.1 of Gila orcuttii. NCBI lineage: Eukaryota > Metazoa > Chordata > Actinopteri > Cypriniformes > Leuciscidae > Gila > Gila orcuttii. The sequence continues at coordinate 23,812,626 of JAPDVR010000021.1, read as the reverse complement.
CACATTACGTTTGGCACATTGTATGGGTCACTATAACAAGGTAATACAATGTGTAATCAAGTGATGACTGATTAACAGTAATGTAAATGCTAAATGTCCTAATACCTGTTGATACTACAACAATGCAAAGTATATGCTCTTAACCTTGCAGTTTTTCACATATCATGTAATACTCAATTTCTCCATTTCTTTGCACAAAACTCTCCAGAAAGTGCTATTTAATGGTTTATTTTTCAAAAAAAATTCCCAGGGGGGCATGCCCCCGGACCCCCCTAGGGAGAGCACCCATACATAATAAATCCCAATTTAACCCCTGTATATATATATATATATATATATATATATATATATATATATATATATATATATATATATATATATATTATTCATTTCGACCACATGTAATAGCATTTTGGGGGGGTAACGTTAGTCAACTCCACTGTTTAGCTAAGGCTAATTTCAAAGGTAGCATTTCATTACCCTTAATACACACAATTAAATAATATACTCACCCTTCTTCCATAATTTGTCAACAGTAAGGCCTTGAAATGAATTTTCTCTGCTCTTCTCTGTCTCATTTTTCTCAAGCTCTTCGTTGTCACAGTTTGTTCCCTGGTAACTAGTTAACTAACTTTTTTTCTACAAGAAAAAACTTTACTCTCAAAATTATTAAACTCGAGTCTTCGCTTAATTTAAATCATACATACATTCATCCACACGGTTATCCTACTGAAGTTCATCCCAGCCTAACGACAGGACACCGTAGGCTACAGGTGGCCTCTGTCTGCCTGTGCCAGTCCATCAGTGATTTGAATCAAGATTGAACAATATATATAATCATAATAAAACACTGTTATCCGAGCCTTGAGGTGGCAGCAAAGCAAGTAGAAAACAGTAGCTGTGCGCGAGACCAACGAATAAGGACACAGTGCGTCATTTCCTATTTACGTTAATTTTCCCGCGCTGGTTGGTTGTAGGATCAACTCAGCTGTCATTGAGAATCAACAACACTGATAAACTTAAATATGGCAAACGCAGATTATAATCCAGCTTGTTTGCCTGACTTGTTACCGCTGTATTATCGCAGAATCTTCCCGTTTCCACAGTACTATCGCTGGTTAAGTTATGGCGGTGGTAAGTAAATAACCGAGGCACTAACTCTTATCACACAACGAGCCATTCACTGTTTTTTTTCTTTTTCTTTTTTTTCCCCAATGCTTTTTTATTTGTAGTTTGTGTATAGTACAAAATCGATCTATAAATATTTTAGTTTAATCAATGTGGCTCCTGCATGTGTGCATTTATGTTCAATAATATTTACAGTAACATACAGTCTCTTCATGCTTTAAATTCATATTCTACTTAATTTTGCCGCTTGCAGTGTCTAAAAACTACTTCCAGAACCGTGAATTTTCCTTCACGTTAAAAGATGACATGTATGTCAGATATCAGTCCTTCAGCACTCAGAATGAGCTGGAGAAAGAGATGCAGAAAATGGTTCCCTACAAAATTGATATTGGAGCAGTCTACAGCCACAGGGTAATATATAACTCATCATGTTTCTATATTATATATTGTTTTGTATTGTATTGTATGGAAAGTTGGCACGTCACAGCATTTTGCTAATTATTTTAAACTGTTATTATTATGCAAAGTTTTTTATGACTAGAAATGGATATTATTTGAAAGACATAATGGAATATTCATACTTCTAAAAATGTATTTATCACATCACTGGATTTGAAGTAAAATACAGTGGTTCAAATAAAATTTTGATATATAATAGTACTATAGTTATATAGATAATGTTATTGTACTATTATATAGAGATATAATATAGTCATTACATTTGTATGAATAATTTCATATTTTAATGAATAGATTGAATGAATATTGAGTCTTGGATTATTTGCTGTGTGATAAAATTTGATAAATTCTCACATTTTTGACTCTTTAAACTGCTTCATATTTCTTTTGGAAAATGAAATCCCTTATCAAAGAGATCCTAATTCTTTGTTTCTGTGATTGACAGCCCAGTCAACACAACAGTGTGAAGTCTGGAACCTTCCAGGCCCTGGAGAAAGAGCTGGTGTTTGACATTGACATGACAGACTATGATGATGTCAGGCGTTGCTGCAGGTATACAGATGCCTTCTCAACTTTCATCCTAATACGCTTGATGATGCTTATGGAGTAGTGTTTTAAATTCAGTTATGTTGTGCATTTTTTGTTAATATATTCATATTTTTGTTCTTCAGTGCTGCTGATATTTGCTCAAAGTGCTGGACTCTAATGACCATCGCTATCCTTATTCTGGACCGTGCACTTCGGGGTAAAGGGGGACCTCTCATCAACAGAACATTTACAATTTAAGTAACATCATAACAGATATACAGATAGAACAAAGTTAACCTGCATTGTGCTGTATGTGTGGTTCAGAGGACTTTGGATTCCACCATCTCCTGTGGGTGTATTCGGGCAGGAGAGGAGTGCATTGCTGGGTTTGTGATGATGCTGCTAGGAAGCTCTCAGTGGCGGCGCGGTCTGCCGTGGCAGAGTATCTCAGTTTAGTCAAGGTATTCAAATATCAGATGTATCCTGAGTTTGTTTACCATATTCATGTATCTAGTCCAAAAGCTCTTGATCCTGTGAGTGTTTTAAATAATTGTTTGTCCTGTGCATGCTTCTGTAGGGTGGTGAGGAGACCATGAGAAAAGTTGTGCTGTCAGATCCAATCCATCCTTTCATCAAGTAAGGGGAAAAAATGGCCCACCTTCTTAAGTATATTGTGTCAACATAATTGGTGTGACTGTAGTCTCTCTCTCTCTCTTTCTTTGAGGTGTTCTCTGTCTGTGGTGGAGCGCTATTTCCCACAGTATGCCATTGTGGAACAGGACATTTTAGGCAGTAAGGAGAGTGTAGACAAAGTGCTCGCTCTGCTACCTGAAGATATCCTTTCATCCCCAGAAATGTTGTCATCTTAACAGAATTTCAGTAGTCGGTACCAATACCAGTACTGTTTATTTCTTTAAGTCTGACTGCACATATCAAAAAGGAACTAGCAACCATTTTTCAGAAGGAAAAAAACCCAATGGAGCGATGGGAAGAACTCTGCACTCTGGTTGAACGTAAAAAGGTAAATGCAAATTGGTCGGAAAGCAACACTGAAAGCACCTAATCTCAAGCAAATAAATCTTTCAGCATAAAATGTAGTTCAGTTTCCCATTATTGTTATTTGTTTGTGTTAAGTCGAGTTGTAAGAAGGGTGGTCAGTACTTCGATAAGGAGATCATGTTGCAGTACTGTTACCCTCGCCTGGATGTCAACGTCAGTAAAGGAGTCAACCACTTACTAAAGAGCCCTTTCAGCGTACATCCCAAGACAGGTGAGATCAAACTTTACCCTAGTAACTACATTTATACACTACCATTCAAAAGTTCTGGGGTCAGTAATCATTATCCAGCAAGAATGCCTTAAGTTGATCACAAGTCACAGTAAAGACAATTATGTTGCAATAAAATTCATATTAGAATGATTTCTGACAGATCATGTGACACTGAAGACTGGAGGAAGGATGCTGAAAATGTGCTTTGCCATCACAGGAATAAATTACATTTAAATATAAATAAAATATATTAAATATATATAAAAATATATTTAAATAGAAAAGTTTTAAATTGTATTAATATTTCACAATTACAATTTTTTGCATATAACAGATTGCATGTATTTGATCAAATGTATTGTGAGCATAAGAGGCTTCTTTCAAAAACATTAAAAAATCTTACCGACCCAAAACTTTAGAATAGTAGTGTATATGTTTCTAGTCTAGTCTTATTTAGCATGAATCATTATTGTATGTTTTACATTAAAAGTAAAATGGGTTGCAAATGTTGTTACGTATTGAATTTAAACATCTTAATTCTTTTTGTCTTAAATTTTTTCTTTAGGTCGAATCTCAGTGCCAATAGATTTGAAAGAACTGGACAAGTTTGATCCCTTTGAGGTTCCTACGATCAGGTAAATGCTGAATATATCAGTGTCCATCTTTCCAGGGTAATTCCATATAAAGTTGTAGGATGTGACAACTGCTTTCATATCTCCACTCATGTGTCTCTGTAGTCTGATCTGTGAGGAGCTGGAGAAACCCAGAACAGATGAGGTGGAGGACGAGGACATGAAGGACAAGGAGAATGAACAAGATGCTGGAGAACGACGCAGAATCAGAGGTGAGCAAACATGTATGACTCCGTAATTTAACTGTTCAAGATTCATCCTCAGTTCTGTGGGCAGGTGCTGAGTGCTAAACATGTTTTTGGTTATGTGTAGACTATAAGCGCACCAGCCTGGCCAAGTACGTAAAGGTCTTTGATAATTTTTTGGAGGCAATGACTCGATCTCGGAAAGGAGAGATGCTGAAGAAGAGTGGTGAGTAACAAACAAGCTTCTGTTGCACATACACTTGATTGGATCCCTAATCCATTTGTAATGTAAAGACTGCATGACACATCGGTTATCAGTCAATTGGATATGTAATTCTGCATGCTAATTTCAATTTACTTTTGAGCATTAAATGAAGTTTGTCTTTAAAACACTTACACTTAAATGCAATCTTCAGCAAATATCAAAATGATTATTCAGTTTTCATTCTGATGATTATAATGCAATTTAATTTGTAGCATTCAGAATGATTGATTTTAGGTTTTGGTTAGTGATTGCAAATTACTTCATGAATTACTTAAATGTGATCTATTATTTTGCAGATCTTCAGAAAGACTTTTAAGACCGATGAGCTGGGACATAACAGCTAATCAGCAGTTTTTCATAACGCATTTAAATGTTTGTCTGCCAACCATCTGTTTGTGAAGATACAGACACTTACAAAGAACAAGTCAAGTTATGTATGCCAATAGAACACAATATCAGTTATTAATATCAGTTATTTCCATGTGATTCTGTTCCTTTACGTTTCTAATAAAATGTTTTCACTTGTTTGTACTTTTCTCAGGATGGTTTAATTTTTCTACAATCTTATTAAAATAACTTCTACAAATCCATTATTTTGCTGTCTGGTTTGGGGGGGGGGGGAATCAATTACAAATGAAAGGGGTTGTTCTTCTGACATTTGAATTTAGAGAAAATAAGTGCTGGGTAGCTGAGTACAACACAATCAAGTATGATGTTAATTTAAGCACAAATTTATTCAAAACAATTTCTTCTGTGTTATAAAACAACATTGATAGACAAGATACAATTTTAAAAGCTGTGTGGAAGCAGACTAGAAAGCAAAATGTAAACGGCTTGTCTTTGACCAACCATAGTCTCATTTGGCCATGTCAATTAGACTCTGTAGTGATGTTGGAACCCAGGTTTTCTCGCCTTGGACGAAGACCACTCCACGCTCAATGTAGATGACTATTCTGCCAAATGTGAACAATTGTTTTCCCATATGCCGTTTGGCTACCAGTGGCATGAAGACGATGCCGTTCTCCTCGGCCTTGGCCTGGACTAGATCTTTAAAGTTGGTAGGTACAGCTGTTGGTACCGCTGCGGTGCCTGGTGGACGTGTGGCAGAATTCTCCACTTCACAGCGCTCAGGCAGAGGCTCGCACTGGAAATCTTTCCTTCTCTCCGTCTGAATCAGATATGCAATGTTCTCTCTTGCTCCAGGTTGCATATACCCACCTGCAACAAAAGACATAGGTGAAGTTGAAGGTAGAATGAGACGCCTGTACAAAGCTATAAATATGTTTAGAGGACTTCATGTTATTTTTCTAGAGCGTGACTGACCTAGTCCAGAGGCAACGGCACGATTCATGATATCAAGGGCCTCGTTCAGTTTTTCTTTGACCAATGGGTGACTGAGCAGGTTCTCTGAGAATAAGCTCTTCCAGCCAAGATACCATTTAGTGATCTCCTCATAGTTCGGGTTGTTGCTGAGCCAGGAACACAACACCTGCAACAGGAAACAAAAGAAACTTTTAGTACTTCATTCAGATGTAGGAGTGCCACTTAAATGTAAAATGAAGAAATATTTTTTTTAATTAAAAAAGAAAAAGTACAAACTTAATAAAATAAAATATATAACATCAAATAATTAATGTCTATGAATTAATGTAGTTCAATGTAACAGTAAAATAATAAATAAAAATATAACATTTTAAACTAAATATTTAAAATATAAAATATTTAATTCATGTTTAAAATGGACAGAGACCCTAAAGGGACATAGTGATGAAAAATTTTTTTGAATTCTTTTGCATTCTATTGCAAAAGATTTGCATTTCCACAAGAAACTTTGCGTACACTCACAAAACCTTGATGTTCCCCATTTGCGAGTGAGTCCAATTTAATTTAGATTTTTTTTTAAGCACTGGCCAATTGCTTTTCTTAAAATAAGTTGATAAAAAGAAAACAAAAGGTGCACCGCAATTAGAACACTTGTGCACTATTGTATGCCATTTTGTAGTATAAAATAGAAGTCTGTTCACTTTAAATTCCAAAAAGTAAAAGTGTACTTTTTTTTTATTGCCCAGATGACACACTTTTGGATTCTTTTGACTGATTCTAAAAGACTGTTGGGCTGACCTGTAGCCATTTGGGGAAGAAATTCTTATCCAGCAATCCAACCATGGAGGAGACAGAGAGCATCCCCTCCCAGTCCATCACCCAGTTGAACGGCTCCAGCAGTTGCTGATGAGGATTCACCACCAGCTCTCCTAAACATAGAGCTGCAACACAGTAGCAAAACCTTCATAGACTTCCTCAGACTCCAAAAGTATGACACTGAAAATCTAGCAGATAAGTGCATACCTAGTTTGGGGACGATGTTTTTGACCATGAAGGCCTCCCAGGCCCCAGGTGTGAAGACCTCTCTCCAGGGTTGCAGGATGAGTCTGGCAGAGGAGTCGCTGGGGTGCCAGCGTTGCAAAGCATGGGCTAGTTTGCTGCGGATGGGGGCGTACAGCGGCTCAAGACGGGTTTGCATCAGGGGTAGCCAGGGATGAATCCATGAATGGATTGGCACTGTGTCGGTCAGTGGGTTCCAGTTGTCCACCTATCCAAAAACAGACAGAGAAGTTACATCTTGCATGGACAACCATACTTGCGTTTACGGAAAATAAATTACAGTACGCATTGGTCATATATTCAGCACAAACCTCTCTCTGTAGTCTTGGAAAAATAAGCTGCTCCAAAACATTGTCCAGAATCCACAGCGGTAATACAGGAGCCCAGCATTCCACACAGTCCACCATGGGCCCCACATTTCTGGGCTGCCACTGCGACACACAGGTCCTCATGACTGGAACCCACACTTCCCATATCAACCTGCACAAAAAAGCTCCAGCTCAAGTCATCTGCTTCCAGAGACACACCACATACACACTCTCGGATATAGTTTACCTGTGATAGGGGTCCATGTTAGAAGTGTCTGGACCACCGTGAAGAGATTGTGAGCTTTCAAGAATGGCCCTCCATTGACCAACTTCCTCTAAACCATCTGAACAGTCCTATAGATAAACAGAGAATGGGCCTCATTTATCAATCTAACGTAGAAATGAGCACAGAAATCATCTTACGACAGGGTTCACGTGTGATTTATGAAACAATCGTCATTTGAATAGCACGCCCATAAAAATTCATGATTTAGATGCCTTAAATACCGGTAAATAAAACAAAACATTTACAAACATTAAAACTATAAACTAGGCTATTTTCCCCTCACTCAACAACAAATTCTTCAAATTTAAGAGAATTCAGAACAAGAATGAAAAATAAGTAGCTATAAATTATATATTAAACTATAAAATAAAACAAATTTAAGCTATAGTGGCATTCATTATAAACAACATAGGCTAATGGGCTCACCTGTTGCCATATTTGCCATGTAACATTTGGTTGCTAAACTATATATTAATGATTTGATCATCGTAGCCACCGCTTACGTCCATATTGATAAATGCCAAGTTTTAAGTGGAAATGGCCATACGCCCAGTTTTCTGTCGTACGTTTGTTTCACAAATGAGGCTCAGAGAGTGTAAATGAGTTCAGAGCTTACACACAAGGTAACCAGGGATTCCCTGTATACACTTCATATAAACTACAGTTCAAAGGTTTGGGGTCGGTACGATTATTTATTTCAGAAGAAGTCCCTTATGCTCAACAAGGCTGCATCTATTTGATCAAAAATACATTTAAAACAGCAATATTGTGAAATATTATTACAATTTAAAATTACTGTTTTCTATTTGAATATATTTTTAAATGTCATTTATTCCTGTGATGGCAAAGCTGAATTTTCAGCTTCATTACTCCAATCTTAAGTGTCACATGATATTTCAGAAATATTCTAATATGCTGATATGCTGCTTAATAAAAACATGTTTTTACCTTCAGTGGATCCCAGCTGCGAAGCTTTTCTTTCAATAGAGGATGCACAACAGACACAGCTAGATCTCCCAAACCCAAAGTCTTATACTCCTGATAGAACTCTGTCTGCAGCTGCTGGAAGACCTTCGCACACTCCTGAAGGCTGAGCGCAGAGCTTCCCTCCGTATCGCCTGCTTCAAAGCTCTCCACCAGGTTCATCACCTGCTCTAGCCGACCAAGAGACTCTTCCTCCTCTGCCAGCCGGATCTGCAGGGCGTCGCTCTCATGGGTCAGGGTCACCACAGTGTCCTTCTCATGCTGCAGACGTCGTGCACTCTACACACACAACAAAAACCCACAGACCATTCAGGTGAAGTAAGCGGACAGGAATTTTTTTCAATAAAAAACTGGCTCTGTATCTGTCATTGACCAAAACAAGAATTTATTATTAAAGGTGCAGTAAGCGATTTCTGAGAAAAGCTGTTGAAAGCGGATCGGACCGAGCAGCACATCACATCTGTAGCTAATCAGCAGTAGGGGGCATTTACACTCATGATGGGGGAGGAGAGAGAGTGAGCAAGAGGGAGATTTGAAGTCTGTAGAAGGAGAGATGGCTGAGACATTACAAAAGAGAAAAGGTCAGAGGAATATCACTGGAAAAAAGAAGGTTATGATCAGACAAGAGTAGGGATGCACCGATATGAACATTTTGGCCGATGCCGATAACCGATAATTCTTTTCATTTGAAAGCCGATAACCGATATATTGGCCGATAAATCTAAATAAAAAAAAATGATATACTTTGATAGCCTGTATAACAAAATGCTCACCATTAAAAGCCTTGTCTCAAACACTTTTAACATAAATCAAACATATACAATACAGTATAGCCTAGTTTGAACCAGTGTAAGATTCCTTAACTTTTAAAATTAATTTTACACTCATATGGACAACTTTCTTTATTAAAAAATGGTAACACTTTATAATAAGGTTTAATTTTGTTAGCATTAGTTAGCATGAACCAACAATTTTATAAAACATTTTTAAGAAAGTTGTATCTGTTAACATTAGTCAATGCTGTGAACTAACATGAACACACATATTTTATTAACTAACAATAACACAGGCTATTGCTCTCTGTTAGTTAATGCATTAACAAATTAGACCTTATTGTAAAGTGTTATCAAAAAATCTATTGCCTAACAAAAAATAAAATACATAAATAATGCAAACAAGTCATTGGATAACATTGGGCTGCACATAAAGAAACAAAATGCATGTGGCATTGATCAATAAAATGGAATCGCCTCCGTACGGACAATAAGAAAAATATATTTTAATCAAACCATATCGTTGATGAAAATAATACGAGAACAAAATAATGTTAGTTATTAATTATACGACAACAAAATAATGTTAGTTATTAATTATAACCCAATGTTTTTGAAAAAATAAACATTTTAATATTACATTGATAGTAAACATCTTTAATAGCTTAGTTACTGTTTCAAATGACATTGCTGTGTGAGCGCGCGCGCTGAAGCTGAAGAGAACGAACGTTAAAACTGAATCGCTTTGCTAGAAGGTTAATCAACTCGACGGTTGCTGAAGAATGCAAACCCAAAGAATTTACAAATGTATTACAATAGTGAATACAATTATAATTGTATGACAGTCCCAATCATAGCTTTTAATGTTTTGCATTGTTGTTTAATCTGCGCGCGCTGGAGCTGAAGAGAACGAGCACCGGGAAACTGAAGAACTTTTCTAGCATGTTGGTTAAATCCACGAAACGCATCATATGTGAGATTAATCAGATATTTATATTACATCAACTTTATATTACGACTTATCTGCGCAAAATGACGTGAATGCACAATCGAACTTGTGCTGGTCATAATGTGTAATATCCCTGTTCTGGACGCGCTATTCCCACAACAACGCGCTGAAACGGCAACTAAACAGAGAATTCACAACGTTTTATTACAATAGTGTTATCATTATAATGGCATCTATGACAGTCCCAATTATAGTTATAAATGTGCATTGTTGTTTGAGCTACACACGCTAAAGATAAAGATGATCACCGGTACAATGAAGCGCTACTGCATCGTTCATTAACTCAACCAAACGCATCCTATATTAGATTAATCAGATATATATACACAAATTAAACATATTATAACTTACAATGGCACAGAATGCTGCGAATACTCAAGAGAACTTGACTGTGCTTGTCATGAAGGCTTAACTCCATAGACGCGCTCTTTCCGCCTCAACGCGCTCGACGCACTATAACACGTGGGCGACCAAGAATTCACAACATTCTTTTGCAGGCGTGTTTTTATTATAATGTTATGAAGCATATGTGACAGATTTGTGCTGCACATGTTGCACTGAACTGTATCTTCCTTTTCGAAGTGAATCCAATCATTCAGAACCATCATGGCGAACAGCGCGCGTCTCTCAACTGAAGTAAATAATCTATTATCTATCGGCTTTGATATATCGGCCAAATTTTCTTATCGGACCGATAACGATAACATCAAAAAATACCATTTATCGGCCGATATCGATGGCGATATATCGTGCATCCCTAGACAAGAGCTTTAAGACCTGCGTTAATTTGAGAAAATCTTTCCACCGCTGGACAGACCTAAGCAGAAAGGCCTGAAAATGGATGCAGAGGTTGTGTTTTTTCACAGAACTAAGAGATGCTGTTGTTATAATGTTAGCTATAGTAACAGGACAGTTGTGAGTCTCATTATTTGTCTGGAGCTGGTGTGCCGCTGGCGACTCACAACCAACCCTTGCTTGAATATACACTTGTGTACTGTTCAATGTAAATGTTTTGTTCTTTCTTGTCGTTTGTTCGTCATCTTTGCTTTGTTTTCCTTTAAGCATTATTTTACTTCACTTCAGCTATGATAAAGAGACATCCACTCTTGCGTGAATTTTGGGGAGGGATGTGTTTGTTTGGGTTGATTTCAAATATCAACAGTGTTTCTTAGAAATGGCTTACTGCACCTTTAAGTGAATTACGTGATTAAACATCATAAGTAAAGTGTGAAGGGTTAGACTGAATGTTCTTCTATGAGAAAAAAAATATAGAAAATTATTAATCTTTTTTCTCCTACACTACAGCTCTAAAATTCTGGCACAAAGGAGCACCCAAGTGTTACACGACATGAAATGGACATTTACAAATACTAAAAACGTTAAAAATATTAAATATTTATATTGCATACGATTTAATGATTAACATTGTATAATATTAATTTACATAAATGTTACTTTTTGCTAATTTACTGTCGGTTTAGTGCAGGTGTATGAGTGCTTTACCTGTAGGATGTCTTGCTCTGTAAGCTCAATGAGCAGTTTGAGGTTGTGTTCCAGCTCCGGGAGAGCAAAGCCAGTGCTCTTCTGCTCTCGCGCACTTACGCTCAAAGGGGCCTCCTCAGGAACACTGTGCTTCTGACTCATATGACTGTAGCTATGATACACCTTCTGCTCTCTGCCCGTCATATCGATCACCTGGAACACATGAGGGATGTGTTCATTGTTTACTCTGGGATATATTTAAATGGTTATGCATTATTCTAATTGTTTTGGGCTCTCACCTTGACCTGAGCAAGTTCTCCAGCAGGCCTGCTCATGCTCTTGTTGGCCAGTCTGCCATGAGCTTTCAGCTCTTCCACAGACTTGTAAGAATATCTGGGCTTTTTCTTTGTCGTTCCCGGGTCTTTACGCCATTGCCCCAACTCTCTCTGAAATTCCTGAAAAGATGGAATGAAGAATAAAAGTAAAATTGAAGCAGTGCTAGTAAAAACAGTTTAAGGTTTGTGGACCTACTGTTGAACTGTTTAGCCCGAAGCTTTTGTTTACTGACCAAAAGAAAAAACTATGGAGTTTTCTCCATGCTGTGTTTACAGGTATTGCTTACAGGTCATCGAAATTGCTTATCTGAATATGTGAATCTTTTAAACAACAGTAATGGAGAAATTGAATTTGATTTGTCCACTGTAATCAAGAATTTGATAGCAATCAAACCATAGCCATGTCATAAAGCCAATAAATTATACTATAAAATATTTTTTTGAGGTTTTTGCAGTTTTGTTTAAATAGTGCAGTTTATGATTTTTAATAAAGTTATGCAAATAATATTTTTAATTGTTGTATTTAAAATATAAAATGCCTGATGCAGGGTGGTGCAGTCACTATCATTAAAATTAAAAGCATTTTTCTAAAATAACACTGCATCTCAAACTTTTGTATTACACTCACTGTCAGGTTAGGCACTGGTTACTTCGTTATTGCATTGTCTTGTCAGTCAGCTCACCTAACACTCGTCACGTGATAAATTAAATTGGCCTCTTTCTGCTGATCTGTGCTGCGACTCTCGTTCGGCTCAAGCTGAACACGTTCAGTTTTTAATTGTAGTGTCTTTTCTCAAAGTGAACTAAATTACTTTTATTACAATAAAAAAAATCTAAATGACAGTTGGGGGCAGTGCCTCTATGGGCAAGTGATGTAATCGTAGTCCGGCTGAACACCGCGTAACACCGGTAGCACAGACTAATCAAACCCACTTGTGTTGTAGTGTAGACTTACTTGCTCCTCCTCTTCCTCAGAGTCTATAACAGGGAAATCCTGCAGGGACTGCTGGGTCCTCTCATTACCATATGCACCAACTGCTCCCTTCCCCTTCCGCAGCTTAGCTTCAATAGGGTTCACAATACCTGCAGACAAAGATATTCACATTATGCTACCGGAAATGGATTTCCGGGTAAGCACACGATGCATAACGCAATTCACAATAAGCTAAATACACTAAAAGCAGTATACTGTGGTATGAAATAAAGGACTGAAATGTTTTACCCTGAGCATTTTTGCCCAATCCTTTTCCTGGAACATAACCCATCTTCTGCAGAAGTTTTTGACCAATGCCTCGTGTGTGTTTCTCCCAGGATCCCAGGTCCTGCCCTGTTCTAATACCACCTGCAAACCTCTGGGATGTCTTAAAGCTCCCACCCTAAACAGAATTCAAAGACATTACTATACAGTTCAAAGGTTTGGGGTCAGTAAGACTTTTTTGAAAGATATAAATACTTCAGCAAGGACATATTAAATCGATCAAAAGTGACAGTAAAGACATTCATAATGTTACAAAAAATATATACATTTCAAATAAATGCTACATATTAAATCGATCAAAAGTGACAGTAAAGACATTCATAATGTTACAAAAAATATATACATTTCAAATAAACGCTGAATAAGAAATGTTTCTTGAGCACCAAATCAAGATTTCTGTGGGATCATGTGACACTGAAGACTTGAGTAATGGTTGATAAATTCAGCTGTGCATCAGAAATAAATATATTTTAAAATATATCAAAATAGAATAATATTTAACAATATTACTGTATTTTTGAACAAATAAATACAGGCTTGATGAGCATAAAAGACTTCTTTCAAAAACTTTTGAATGGTAGTGTATGAAAACATATTTGGACCCAATATTGAAGACAAAGATGCTGTTGTTGTGTAACATTTGTAGGCATCTCAACATACCGTTTGGAGCTTTTTGGGAACTGCAGTGCGAGGTGGAGGAGGAGGTGCATCTCCACTGTCATTGGAGTCATCGGAACCCTCCTTCTCCACTTTCTCCTCAGCTGCAGTCTTTCGTATGCCACCACTCACAAAGTTCACAGGAGCTGAATAGTCTTTTGCTCTGTGTGGATACATATATATCAATTCTGAATTTATTATATGACGGATAAAATAATATTCATTCACTACTTAGTCAACAAGGTCTCTAGCAATTTGACAGCTGAAACATTTATCATCCACAACAACATACCTTTTCCCCCCAAAGCTGGGACGCTCATCATCGGAGTCATGCTCTGCCCAAATCCCATAAGTTGCTTCTTCTTTAGTCTGTCTGTGTCTGCGTCTGTCTGGGTTGAACTCATTGGCCAAGTCCCACTCAGTCACCTCAAACTTTTCAATTTCCACACCATCCTCCTCCTCCTCACCTCTACGCCCATACAAATGGGACATAGACATATCTCTGTTGGGATGAATTAAGAATTTTTAAGGCCAGGGGGTTAACAAACTGGGGTCTGAGGAGGAGGAATAACATTAATTAGAGAGTACTAGGAGGGTCATGGAGAAGTTTAGGGGAAAAAAACAGTGTAACAAATGTAAAAATTAATAAATAAAATATTTAAATAAATACATAACACAACTACCAGTATTATAGAGAGTAGAAAAATGTAATATAGTAACTATATACTCACATACTTATAATGTAATATTTAGTCGTATGAATTGAGTCTTGAGCTGCCTCTTAAAATTTTAGGCCGTGTGTCCCTCGCAAGATGATATTTGGGGGTTCGTGGAGTCTAAACGATTGAAGGCAGTAGTTTACATAAAGGTGAATCCGCTTATTGATTTTTTTAAAGCATACCCACATGATAAAATTGAGTGTTTTGACTCTAATATTAGAACGCCACGCAATAGTTTTCAAAAAATGTTCAGGTTAGTTAGCTTAGCAATGCTATTTATAATGTAAACAAAAACACCTGCCTTACTTCAAAGCATTTTTGTGACTTTTGTCATAAGAAATAAACACATTTGTATTGAAATAACAGACATAACACATAAATAAAATATATTTTACCCGAAAATGCGGTTCCTCAATGCTAGCAAGAGTGCATCCAAAAGCAACTTCCTGTTGAAGCCGGAAGCAGAGCTGTGACATCAGAGCGACGCAGAGGTCAGAAACCCTCTCTTACAGCCATCTTGGATCCTGTGCCCTGATCTAGTGAGTACTTCTGTGTTAAATCTACTGTCATCCAACGGTGCATTAGTGCTTTTGGCTTCTCATTTACTACTTGTATTGATGCTTTAGTGTTCCTCTGTACTAAACGGTAAAGATTTTTTGTTTGACTTCTTTATTGAGGAAATATCTTGAATACAACCGGCAGACGGTTCAAAATGGGGGAGCGAGACGCACCGCAGCTCGTTTTATGCGAGGACTTCAACCGAGTGCTTTGTATCTAACGAAACGGTTAAATCGTGAGAAATATATTATTATAAACACATACTGCCATGTTTGTGAGTCGCCTGTAATGTAATAGCTAAAATAATTTGCGTTGTGTGGGACAGTAATTTGTAATTTGATTTGAAGGTTGATCTCGCGTATTAAATCGTATTATTAACAGAGATACACGTGCTGTGATAACATTACATTATGAATGCTCAACTCGTTTTGTCCACGTTGTTTTGTTTTCGTTTGGTTATAAGTTACTCATACACCGCAGCAGTGACAGTGCTGCTCTGTTACACACGTGAAATGTGCATCATCACTACACATGCAACTATGAACGGCTTGTAAAACAAAGTTTTTATGTCGTTATGATTCTAAATAGGCCATATTATGTATGTGTTGTTGATGTAACGGTGAAGCTCACCGTTTCTGTACAGTGGACTTGTGAAAAGTTTTATCACGTAAACTCGATGCTTGTGAAATGTGAACACAGTAGTGGGTTAATTCAGCTGATAGCAGAGGCCTACAGGAAGAGGCCTGGTGCGCTGCTCTGTTTGAATAGCAAAAGCCACATGAACACAAAGACCCAGATTAAAACTTCTTATTGACTTCCCTTTTGCAAAGGTTATAATGTGCTATTTTATCTCACATTTCTGTTGCAGTCCAGAATGCCAGGCGAAGCCACAGAAACTGTCCCTGTTACAGAGCAGGATATGCAGCAGCCCCAGGCTGAGACGGGTTAGTAACTATCTTTAAATGTGCATGTCTGACACTAAACAAAAGTTGTGTGAGGGGTCCTGGAGCTATATTGTTTTTCACTATTTAAAATGTAAGGCAGATACGGGAAGGTTGATCAGTCTGTTTAGGGTATTTTTGCACCTGTTTCAGATTTCCTTGATGTTTATTTTATGGTACTCTACCAGCTGTTGTTGAGACTTCACAAAGCCAGTTTCTCTAGTTAGAGGGGTGTCGTGTTGTCGGGTGGGGATGTAGTTTGAGTCAGTTTTTCTCCACCTAGAAGTTAATTTGCTTGAGCCCCTCCCTGTATTGTAAACTACACTAGTTTTATAAAAGGGAGAGTTCAGACAATTTTCATGTTGGTCCAAACCTGTATGAATTTATTCTGTGGAACACAAAAGATATTTGTCCCTACAATTAGAGTTAATGCAGTTTAAAACAGCACTGGAAGCATTGGCTTAGACAAATAAAAAAAAAACTTTTTTTTTAAATAACCCCTTTAAGCTGCAACAAATACCTGCTGTGTATGATTTAAGTATATAGTGATTGGTTATGAGGTATTGACACAACATTTGTTTTTGAAAAATAAGAGTGATCCAGGACTGCCTTGCCCAACAATGTTAGCCTGTACTGTTTAATATGGTACTTTTTGTTTTGTTTGACATTGAAAGCACATGCATCCTTAAATGTTTTAATGGAATGTGGGCAACGCAACACTGCATGAACGTTTTCCTAACATTTCATTGAATTTGAGTGATCTCAACCTGAATATTTATACAAAATTTTTAACTGAATTTTTTGTGTTAGAATAGAAAGTTTTTTGTTCTTTTTCTGGAGGGATTTATTGTGTTCAGGAATGTATTTGCCAGATGTTCATGAGGAGAAGCATGAATTCAATATGTTTACAATGTAAGAAAAAGAAGTCTTATAATGATCCTGATCTTGAGGAACACTGTCTTTTGTTCATATCTTGAGTACAAGATTTTTAATTTTACAATGGAAATGTTAATTCTTGAATTTATGTAGCAAAATTAAGTTTTGTAAAGTACACCTTTGACAAAGCACACACATCTCGGTCAAATATTTGACACGTTTAGCCAGTCAATCACAGGTATGGAACACAATCTCTTTGATGGTAAACTGCAGTTATGACAACATGGGGAAGAAAAATGATTGCTGGCATCTGTTACAAGTAATAACAGAGGTATCTTTGTCAAGGGGGAGTCAAGATAGGTTGAACTAAATATCTTTCTTTGTTTTTCACTTGGCAAAATGTGGTAGCCTTGGTTTTTGAGATTCATGTTATTTCTCCTCAGATTACAAATTCGGGAGGCCAAGTATTTAATACATTCTTTGACTAAAGTTCACATATTTCCTGATATTCTGACTGGGGTTGTGCCGATAGACGATAATATGTTGTTGTTGTTGTTATTATTATTATCAGACTAGTATTGTCAAATTAATATTAGGACCTACAATTAATTTGCCTTCCCTAATTTCATAACATAACCACACTTGCGACACCGACATCTAAGGATTGAGGACTCAATGATAATGTTTTTAAAACCGACTACAAAATTGAATTGGAAGGTGATCTATTAACAAATTGTCAAGAGTGCTTCTTACAAAAGAAGCATCATTGTTATACAGTTGTTTAAGGCAAGGTAAAAATGACAGTTGTCCGTTTCGTTTCCATAGCACATTAACAAAACACCTTTATTAAAAAAAATAATAATTAGCAAATGCCAGTGTGTACAGTACGTCCTTACAGAGATGTTTGCAACATTGACATTATTATCAATCATGTTAACATTTGCTAACCTTTCACAATTCTGAACAGGTTGGGATGACCAAAATCTTATTTCATGAAACGAGTTATTGAATATTTTTTAAATGTAATTTTATAGTTACAATATAGATATTTAATTTAATTGTATCTTTGTTATTGAAAATAAGCAAAATACTATGAGACAAATAAAATAAACAGTGCTTCATTTCTTTTTTGAATGCTTCTGTTAAATAGATCTAGTACTGTAGCTGAAAAAAAGAAAATCTTCACTCTATAAATTAACTATAGACTGATTCTTAATAAATAGATAGTTATTCAGTCAAGCATTGGGTCATTGTCTATTTTCTGTTGTTTCATTAACATTAATTACACAGAATATTAGGCTGCTGGCCCTTTAAGACCTGCACGTAGGCTACCCAATGGAACACAAATGATTTATTTTTACAAACGGTTTACATTCACTAAAGACATACAGGGCTCGAATTTCGGTGCGGGATTGCGGGTATTGCGCATCATTTTAATCATTCCCGCAGGTCTTGCGTTTATAATGCGGGAAATTCCCGCAAACATTCATTCAATCTAGCATGTAGGCCTATGAGTAAATTTAACCTAACAGATTATAAGATCAAATCAGTCATTTTAAAACTTTGTGCGAGACGCAATTTCACGAACAGTGTGAGTGATTCTGCCAATGCCGCGTCTTCTCTGTCTCTTAAAATAGGTTGCACAAGGCAAGCCAATCGCGCGGCTGCAGGCGGCGATTCTAGACTCTCGTGTTTCAGGAGTCGGGACATTTGATGGAAATGTCACTTGCACGATCGGGCCATTGCATCGTCACAATTTTTTATAATTTGTGTGTCTTTTTAAGTCTTACCTATTTAAACATTCAAGCGATTTTAAACCGCATAACAAACAGCTCGTGAGTAACAAAACTGACTTATTTTTCTTAAATTATAGCGCTTTAACAGTCAAAAGCACACAACATTGTCTAAATTCCAGTCTTGGGGAGTATCCTCTCAAACACAATCGGTTATCTCTTAAAAAAAATATTACAAAAAGAAAATGCATGTGACACTATAATGAAAACAGTATAGGCCGTTCACGTTACGTCTTTTGCTCGTTCATCCTTTGCTGAAACGTCTTCTTCATGGAGAACATGGCTCATGATTGCTTAGCAACAGGGAGCCCTTTTTAAAAGAGGAGAAAGTGGCGCAGACTGCGCTTTACACGCAACATGTGAACGGCCCCTTAATGGATCCGTGCACTAGCTCTTAAAGTGAGAGTAGCCTAAAATGTGTCTGTAATTATTGTATATAAAACAACAAAAGATAGCATTAATTGTAAGGAATCAGGATTAATAGCCTATGTATTCAAATTATACAGGACTAAAAGACTATTGTGTTATTTTACATTTGATTACTTTTTTCCGTTTCTGTAGTATTTCTGAATACTAGTGTTAGACCTAAACTTTTCTCTTTATTTCATGTATTTATTTGTGCTGCTTTTTTCAATTTAATTCAAAGATTGAAATCAAGCTTCCTTTTGTTGTGTAAACTAAAAAAAATGACCCCGTTGTAAAAACACAAATACAATGAGTGAGCAAACATTTAGCTAAACGTATTTTTTAAAAATTGTCTAAAAAAAACTCCCCCCTCAAATCAAAAAATCCCCCCATAAGAATGACCGAAAGGGGGATTTCCCCCCTATTTTCCAAAACCAAATTCAGGCCCTGGACATACCCGACTGTGTTTACGTGAATACTTGCCAGAACGTAAATTTTTTTACCTAGAATTTTGATTATTCAATCCAAATAATCCACGAAAGAGAACTAAAGTCGCAATCGCATGCTGTGAAAGGCGTGTGAGCGCGCTTCAGGTCTGAGCCCGGCAGCGCGAGCACGTCCCGCGCTTTATTTTCTCACGCATGCATGTTTCGCTGTGCGTATATATTTTACTGTTCTGCTTCCGTTGTTTAGTGAATGAAAACAGTGGAAGCAGAGCTCTGCACACACATCCTGACTCCAGCTGTCACACATCTACGCAAATTAAAGAAACTTAATATTTAGAGTGCTGTCACTCTTAAAGTACCGGTTCTAATAAAATTTAATATCGTACCGATTTTAATAGCTGGGTATCGCGATAACTTTCTAGTACCGGTGTATCGTGCAACACTACAAGAAATATTGATTCTTCTCATTGTTTCACTATCATTAATGTATAATCCACAAGAGAAAGTCAGATGCTAAAAGCTTGGTTAGTTTTTTGCTTTCACTTTCAGGGAATAATTAACTGGTTTTAGACACTTTCACCAGCATAACTCTTGTGCAAAGTTTGCGAATTGTATGCGTGATATGCGACATGGCATTTTTCTTCATCACCAACTCTATCTTTGCTTGCGAAATGTTTCTAATTTCCCATGATGATAAAACAAAGTAAACAATTAAATGAGCAAATATAATGGTTTATTTATTTACTATTGTGTATAGTGTATTTATGTAATAGTGTATCGGCTTTCTTATAGGCTGACGATAGGACTAAATGACTTGGAGTAGGCAATATTATACTTGCTTTTAACTGGATGATTGTCCTTTCAGATTTTTAGTAATTGGTCTTTATGTAAGAAACATCATGGTAAATAAATGTCCCAGAGAACAATGTTAATTTAATAAAAATGGTTTTAGATGTTTTTCATTGCCGGTGCCTGATGGTTCACGCATGTGCAGTTGAGTGGTGTTTTTACAGAGTCTTAACAATTCTTAACCAGATTTTATGGTGTGTTGGATTTGCTTTAGTAGCCATTGCTTTTGTGGAAAAATTTAACACTTGAACAATTGAAAGCATCCCTCATAACCAGCATGGATGTGACGGTTTTACATCATGCAACTTTTTAATTGGCAAAAAAAGTCACTCTAGCATTTTATTTCCATTAGCCACACCTGCTGCTGCGGCCCCTACTCCCTCTCAGGCAAAACCTAAAGAGGGCAAAACTAATCCCAAGCTGTCCTCTTCTCACGCCACCACTCCTAAGCCAGTTCCTGCTGGACGCAGGAAGCGCTCCTCTCTATCTGCCTCCTCAAGCTCCCCTACCTCTCCTAAATCTGCCTCTGGCCCACGTGCTACCCCTCCATGTTCCCCTTTGGCCTTCCCTCCAGCTGACTCTCCTGTAGCTTTGAAAGCTGAGCAATCTGCTCCCAAGGTGGTAAAGGCTGGCAAACAAGGGAAGCAACAGAAAACGAAGAATTTTAAACCTGCCGAACATGAGCAGGCGCCTCCCTCTGCCTCCAAGCCTGCTCAAGAGCCTGCACCAGTGGCAGCTCTGCCATCTCTTGCTGTACCAATTCCAGAGGTAGCAAAACCAGCAGCTGATGCTTCCCCTGTCTCTCCCAAAGTTGCTGTGGCTCCTGTGGCCTTTAAAGTGACTTCAAAATCTGCTGTCCCAGCACCCAAGTCATTTTCAGAAGCCGTGGCCACCTGTCCACCCAAAGTGGCTGAAACCCCCAAGTTTGTCTCTGAAGCTCCAAAAGTAGCAACCCCTGCTGTTTCAGAAGCCAAGACTTCTTCACCTTCAAAAGCAGCTGCAAAGACTGGCCCTGCCCAAGTGCCAAATGTGAACCCAGCCACTGCTCCTCCATCAAAACCTGCTCCTCGGGTTGTGCCTGCAGAGTTTGAGGATGATGATCTCCCACCTCTCTTACCACCTGAGAATCCTTTTACAATGCCTGCTTTCCCCCCCATGCCACCTAGTGCAATTTCTGTAGTTAGCCCAACAGCTCCTAGAGCTGAACCTGTCGCCTCCAGTAAAGTTGAATCTGGCACTGCCCCTAAAGCAAAGGTTGCTCCTAAAGCTAAGCCAGCTCCTAAAGTTGAACCTGTCCTCACCCCTAAAGGAGTGACAACCCTTGAACAGAAAGCAGCTCCTGCACCTAAAGCTGAGGCTGCCCCTAAGATAGAGGCTGCTCCTGCACCTAAAGCTAAGTCTAGCCCTAAAGCTGAGCCTGCACCTAAAGTTAAACCTGTTGCCTCTCCTAAAGCTGAGATGATGGCCCCTAAAGTTGAGCCTGCTCCTAAAGCTGAGGTGGTGGCCCCTAAAGCAGAGTCTGTTTCTACCTCTCAGGTGGAGCCTGCTGTTAAAGTTGAGACTGCTGCCTCTGCTGTGAAAGTTAAGCCAGCCCCTAAAGTTGAACCTGCACCTGCCCCTAAAGTTGAACCTGCACCTGCCCCTAAAGTTGAACCTGCACCTGCCCCTAAAGTTGAACCTGCACCTGCCCCTAAAGTTGAACCTGCACCTGCCCCTAAAGTTGAACCTGCACCTGCCCCTAAAGTTGAACCTGCACCTGCCCCTAAAGTTGAACCTGCACCTGCCCCTAAAGTTGAACCTGCACCTGCCCCTAAAGTTGAACCTGCACCTGCCCCTAAAGTTGAACCTGCACCTGCCCCTAAAGTTGAACCTGCACCTGCCCCTAAAGTTGAACCTGCACCTGCCACTAAAGTTAAACCTGAGCCTGCCCCTAGAGTTGAGGCTGCTGTCCCTTCCCCTAAAGTCAAACCTGCTGCGCCTGCACCAGAAGTAGAGGCTGCTGTCCCTAAAGTTAAACCTGTGCCTGCCCCCAAAATTGAGGCTGCTGCTCCTTCCCCTAAAGTCAAACCTGTGCCTACCCCTAAAGTTGTGGCTGCTGGGCCTTCCCCTAAAGTTGAGGCTGCTGCCCCTGCCCCTAAAGTTGAGGCCGCTGCCCCTAAAATTGAGGCTGCTGCCCCTGCCCCTAAAGTTGAGGCTGCAGCCCCTAAAGTCAAACCTGCCCCTAAAGTGGAGGCTGCTGCCCCTGCCCCTAAAGTTGAGGCTGCAGCCCCTAAAGTCAAACCTGCCCCTAAAGTGGAGGCTGCTGCCCCTGCCCCTAAAGTTGAGGCTGCAGCCCCTAAAGTCAAACCTGCCCCTAAAGTGGAGGCTGCTGCCCCTAAAGTTGAGGCTGCAGCCCCTAAAGTCAAACCTGCCCCTAAAGTGGAGGCTGCTACCCCTAAAGTTGAGGCTGCTGGCCCTAAAGTCAAACCTGCCCCCAAAGTGGAGGCTGCTGCCCCTTCCCCTAAAGTCAAACCTGCCCCTTCCCCTAAAGTTGAGTCTGCTGCGCCTGCCCCTAAAGTTGAGTCTGCTGCGCCTGCCCCTAAAGTTGAGTCTGCTGCGCCTGCCCCTAAAGTTGAGGCTGCTGCGCCTGCCCCTAAAGTTGAGCCAGCACCTGTTCCCAGACCACTTAAAGCCCCATCCATACTGGAACCAGTCATCAAGAACGACAAGGGTATCTCTTTCTGTCTGTCTTTGCTTTCTGCGTTTGTTGTTGTTGCCAAATAATGTTGTCCCCCCATAATGCTTTAGGGTCACACTATCAGTGAAAGTAAGCCTGATAACTCCAGGATCTGAAAATCATCTATCCTTAGTCTTTGAGTGAAGTTGAAGTTTCAGAAAGTAGGAGCATGGGGCAGTAGCTGAATTTGAGTTTATCAATATGAATATTGTTCAACGTTTAATGTATAATTAGAATTTACTTTTAATTATTTTTAAACACTGCAAGATAGAATGTAAAGTAAAAGTATTTATTTTGATCATATCAACAGTATTCTGGTGAAAATGTGTTCTTTGTGACTAATGGCAAACCAATGTAATGTATGTTTTAGGGTCTGGCACTGAATCTGACAGTGACGAATCTGTTCCTGATCTGGAGGAGCAGGACTCTGCACAGACACAGACACAGCAGGCACAGGTAATATTATTTTAAAAGGCATCCACCTGTAGGGCTGGTCCGAATACCATTTTTGGAGATTCGAGGATTCGGTAGTAATCAACGCAGAATATTCAAAGCTTCAGAGGGAGGGAGGGGCGGGCGGGAGGAGGGGGGGTGGCGACTGAACATATTCTTCTCTATAATATAGGCAGGAGTCTCTGTGTCTGTTTGCATTTTAATTGTCGAGAACCATTCATTCAATCGACTTTACACGTGGCGGGTGTGTTGCTGCGGACCCAAGGGAGTGCAATATGGACACTCGACACGTTCAGAATGAATAAACTACAGAACAGCGTGAGCTGGAAGCGGCACGCCTCACGCGGGCAGGGCTTATATGCTCCTAGAACGGACACTGCACTAGTGATACAAAACACACAGGTCTGTTAAGAGCAATACTTTTAATAAGGTAACTCAACATTTTTCTGACAAACAAATCACTCCCAAATCAGAAATTGGCAGCACCGTAATTACTTACACAGTAAAGGTAGGCTATTTAAATAAATGAACGAACTGTAATAAATGAAGAACACAGTAGCGTACTTTCAATAACAGCATCACACATTTCAATTGACGAACAGTTTAAATAAAATAAAATTAATTCCCTTAAATAGAATAAAACAAAACTGCTATAGGCTACATAGAACAAAGTAACTTTAGGCTGGCTTACGTTCACTTGTGGGCGATTTTACTGGGGCATATGACGTGCCAGTAAAATCTCACGTTTGAGTTTTAACAAGCTCCTAAATTTCGCACAGTAGATTAATTTAGATTGATAATAATGGGTAATTTTTTTTTCTATTCTATTTTGCATCTGTATTTCGCCAGATTTTAGTGTAAACGTATAAGCGTGAATGAGAACCGTTTCGGGGGGGGAAAACGAATATTTGAATCCCAAAATTTAAAATCGAATACCAACCCACCGAACGAATATTCATGTCCAGCCTTATCTACCAGTAGCATTATTTGCCCTCCACTTTTTCTCACACCATTTCTTTTTCAATTTTATCTTGATATGAACTGACATTGAATTACCTTTCTGTAGCTTGCAGCTGCAGCTGAAATCGATGAGGAACCTGTCAGCAAAGCAAAACAAAGCAGAAGTGAGAAGAAAGCCAGGAAGGTAGGTCATCCTCAAACCAAATGAATCTGATTATAACACCAAATATAACACGCATGCACTGTTGTGTTTAACTGTACCCTTGCTTCCCTTTGCCAGGCCATGTCCAAATTGGGGTTGAGACAAGTTGCTGGTGTTACCAGAGTAACCATTCGCAAGTCCAAGAACATTCTCTTTGTCATCACCAAACCAGATGTCTACAAAAGTCCAGCTTCAGATACTTACATTGTCTTTGGTGAGGCCAAGGTAAAGATTAGAAAAAAATTTGGTGTCTTTAAGTTTGGTGTGCACTCCTATATCAGCTTTATCAGCCCTGTTTTGGTTGAAAACTAATTCTACAGGGCCTCTCGGCCTAAGTGACCTCTCAATGATGATTTAAACAGTTTGACTTTCGTTCTTCTGAGTCTGATGAAGCCAAACTTTCTGTCCTGAAAGGGGAAACTTTCACAATGGTGTAAGGAACACAGTGAAGCTTACAAAACAAACTAAAATCTGGATTGTTTCTGCTGTTCTCAGATTGAAGACCTGTCACAGCAAGCTCAGTTAGCAGCTGCAGAGAAGTTCAAGGTTCAAGGAGAAGCCGTTTCAAACATCCAGGAAAACACACAGACGCCCACAGTACAGGAGGAGAGCGAAGAGGAAGAGGTGTGCATCAACACTGTTGTGGTTCTAACACAGAATAATACTGCTTTCATGAAATGTCTTGTGCTGATGTATTCAACAAATGTGAAAAGGAAATGTCCTCATTCATTGAGTGATTTGATTTACCATTTACAGGTTGATGAGACCGGAGTGGAGGTCAAGGATATTGAGCTGGTCATGTCACAGGCCAATGTATCGAGGGCGAAGGCTGTGCGTGCACTAAAGAATAACAATAACGACATTGTCAATGCTATTATGGTGAGTTAAACTGATAACGCCTCACTTAATGCAGTTGAATACATTTTTCAAATTTTATATATTACCATTTCAAAACTCTTCTGTGATGAATTAACATATGACTTTCGTTCTTCTGAATTTATCCTGAAGCCAGTTCATTTGTCCTGAGAAGAGCTCAGGCTTCAAATGCCGTGTCATAATATGAAGCAGTCTTACTCAATTTATCCTTTTGCCTGTCTTCACAGGAATTGACGATGTAGATGGAGATCAGGGACTGGGTCACAATAAGATGTTGCTGATTTGATCTACACTATTGTTTGTACAATTTATACCCAAGAGAAATAAAGGAGTGGATTGAAGAAATTATTTATGTTGTTGCATTTTGTTTATTTTTATTTTCTATTTCTATTGGTGGAAATTTTCATTGTGTGGTGAATTTGTCCAGAGAAGCACAAATCATTATTTGCATTGTGTAAAGGTATAAACTAGCTCCTATCTCTGTCTGAGGATGGATCTTTGCTGATTAAAGAAAAAGTTCTGGAGGAGCTCTTGTCTTTCTCCTGGAAATCAGCTTATTAAACTGATTAAAAAAGACACATGGATTACTTGGACTGTCAGTGAAGATCAATATTTTATACATATACATAGTGTGTGTTCTTTGAAACGCATTTATCTGAAGTTAAACCTGCTTCCTGGTAGGTTTAATTTAAGTCTCAGTTTAGCCCTGGAGTTAGCTCCAAGTCTTCCTCCAGGAAATCATTGTCATCTGGTATGTTCTCCGAGGTTGCTGGCTCTCAATTATACATCTGAGTAATTCATCCAATTGGCCAGTACCTTTATTTGCAGGACCGCTTGTCTTAAACCTCTTCAGGTGTCAGAAGCACCTTTTTTTTTTTTTATTCTTCCACAATACTGTATTGAATAACTATTGTAAAGTCCACCACAGATTTCTCAAAACAGCTAGGTAATAAAGCTGATTATTCAGTCTTGCCTGGAGTTGTATTCTTACATTGAATTAATTACAAATAGATTTCCAGGCATTCTTTTATTCATCAACTGATGTGTACAGTTTTTCTTTGTTTTTGATTGATTTCTTTTTTTCTGCTGCCATTGTTTTCCTTAGATTAGCTTCTCAATTCCATACAATTATATATATATTTTTGCTTCATTCCATGTTTTATAGGCTACATCAGTCGTGCTAATTCGTATTAGCACGGTTTTAAATTAATCTTGTTTAAATTAGTTCAGGACTCCGTGTGTTACTAATCTGTACTTAATCTGTTTTAGATAGCCATTAAGGTATAGACATAAACAACTATTCTAAATTAATGCCTGCTCCTGTCTTTATTTAAACCCTGTTTGGGAAACCATCCCTAAATGTTTAAAATATTTTTGTATCAAGTAAGATAAGGTCATAGGTTAATTTTAGTATTGGTGTATAAATGCCTGAAATTTAGTTTTAGATTTGTACAGTGAGAGGGACTTTTAGTTTGGAAAAGCAAGGAGCAGTCGGTGTTTGTGATGATCTCACGTGTGCAATGGCGTTGGTTGGATATGGAAGATCAAATATCCACAATTAACGTTACCTTTACGCCGCTATGAATGTTAAATTCTCTCCAGCACACATGCTTTCAAATACTCGGTAAAAAAAAAAATGAACTCGTGTGAAAAATCGTAATATCGCGTTACTTGTATGTGTTGTGTAAGTTCTTAGCGAATCAGCTAACACACAGGCATCTGATCCGGACAGGTCAAATCATAAAGTGCATGAAGGGATTTTAAATGGTGCGTTTTGTCACTCAAATCCATTTACAAGACTGAAATGGGTGTCAGGATAGCTTTGGTTGGAGCTTTACGTTACGTGGGCTCCAGGACGAGTGTCGTTAGTTCACAGCGACTGCTCTGCTCTCTCGAGAGAGGACGAGGATCATCTGGCAGTGTAAAGGTGAGAAGACTCACTTAACGTTAGTCAAGAACGAAGATACCAAAACCTAGAGATCTGCCCATCCAGACATCACTAAGCAAGCATGTGTATTAGGATAATCATGTTCCTTTTGTGTCATAGGTACTGTATGATGGAGAATGCCCAATATGTGTTAAAGAAATTAGCTTTCTTCAGTTTCTTCAGAGAAACAGAGGAGAAAAAGTAGATTTTGTGGACATTTCACTGCCAGAATATGACGGGACAAAATATGGAGTCAGTTATGAGATTGCAATGGAGGAAATGACAGTGATTGATACGAATAACATGGTGAGTGATAAGTGTTCCACTTTTATCATGTGAAAAATCACAATAGCATTGTGTTTCAAAAGTTTTTTATGCAAGTATTTTGAAGTATTTCAGATATTTGTATGGTGTTTAATTTCAATATATTTCAAAATACCTGATCAAATATGTGATTATTATCCCTCAATGCTACTGTTTCTTCTGAGGGCAGATTCATCGTGGTGTGCCAGCTTTTACAGTCATGTACAGTGCGGTGGGTTTGGGTTGGCTTGGACGGTTCATCTCTCTCCCACTGATCAGGCCTGTAATGGATCGTGCCTACGTGATGTTTGCAAGAAACAGACTGAAGTGGACCGGCAGAGAAGGCTGCATCACTGGACGCTGTGTTAAAAAAGAGACATAAAGGGTCAGAGCACTTTAAAATGGACTCCATGCTATAATATCATGTCAATGGATGTATCGTTAACAGTTGTTGTTACTGTAAAGCTTCCTTTTTTGCATCTAATATTTAAAAGAGTCTGAATGTAACTGTAATATCCATATGTACTCAGAACAAATGATCTTTTATTAAGATATTTAACTAAACTTAAAAAAAAAATGTTATATCTGTATATACAATAAATTACTCATACTGAGAGGGTAGTCAAGAGTGTTGACACTTTGAACAACTGTAATGGTACGTTTTCTAAATTTAGAAGCCTCCTGACTAGTCATCAACTGTTGGGATGTGGTAGGACAGATTGTGCTTTAATGAGGAATGTCCAGGGGTTTCGTCAGCGCTCCTTTAAACCGACCAATAGGGTTTGAGTAGGGCGGCATTAAAAACCACAACAGAAACAAGTGTGAACACCACAGGAATTAATCCAAGCAATATTTGTGTTTTGGAAGGAAAGTGAGCATTTATTATTCTCCTTGAAGTCAAGTTCAGCAGAAGAGGAGAAAGCGAAAGGTAAGACAAAATATATTTAATTTATTTAGGGCTTCAAGACCTACAAGTCACCCTCAAGGTTAAGTCTGGTTTGTTGAATTGGAATTAACTTGACCTTCTGTCTGGATTAATATAAAATGCTTTTTTACGATGACTAGTTATAATCATTGCTTAAGTTCATGTCGGTTCACAGTGCAGTAATGTTAAAAAAAACATGTATTGATCTTAAATGTATTATTAAATGTTAAAATGAACATTAACTAAAATTAAATTAAATGCTGTAAAAGTATTGTTCATTGTTAGTGTAGTTAAATAACAAATAAAACCTTTTAAAGTGTTACCATTCAAATATGTATTGCTTCTTAATATTATTTTTTTATGAAAATGTTCCTCATTTCATTACTGTTATAATTGTAACAGTTATAATTTATAATCTAGGTCTGGGAATAGATGCTAAATTTTGTGTAGAATTTAAATTCTCAGTTTTTATAGTATACATAAAGGTCAGCCTTGTCACAAAACATTAACAAACTCTACAAAAGAGAATGCAGTCGTTTGGTCTATTGGTGACTGTCTTTCATTTTAAATAGAGGACTTGTTGATTCCGTGTGACCAAGTCTAAGCATGTGGAAATTGACATGTGGAACTGAATGTACACATCGTGACGCAAAGGCCCGTGCCAGTCCTCAGATCACAACAAAGACAAGTGGCAGTTCTCCTCTGTCTGTCACATAACAGATAAAAATGTACTGGAGGTTCATTGAAATACTAAACGGGTTATTTCTATGACCTATACAGTTGACACTTTGGTGTCCTATTTCACAGTTCTGAGCATAGTTAGCCTGTTCTTATTCACAGAATGTCTTGTATATTAACATTCACTCTGCAAAAACCCCTTAAAGGGGTCATCGGATGCAAAATTCACTTTTATATAGTGTTTGCATATAAATGTGTCTTTGCAGTGTGGACACAACCACCATACAATGAAAAAAAAATCCATTCACTCCTTTTTTTTTTAATCCTCAAAAAGTTTAAACACTCTCAATAATCAAGCTGTTTGGATTTTCTGAGCACTATGATGTCATAATGCTCATGCTCCGCCCAAGACCACTGAAGGACTGTCCCATATTAGCATATTTCTGCCCTCAGCCATTCCACACCCCCCATGGAGGGGTGGGGTGGGGTGAGCAGTTGCTCATTATCATTTAAAGAGACATGTACCGAAACAGGTCACTGTGAACAAAGCTGTTTTTGAGGAGGTAAAAAGGTGTTGTTTTACACAACCATTGAGGAATTTTAACCAAAGTATATTACAAACATTACATGAACACCCTAAAGAATCATACAAACTTGTGGAAAATGGACATCCGATGACTCCTTTAAGAGGTTGTTGAATTAAAGGCTTAAAGGGATACTTCACCCAAAAATGAAAATTAGCCCATGATTTACTCACCCTCAAGTCATCCTGGGTGTATGTGACATTCTTCTTTCAGACTAATACATTCGGTTATATTAAAAAAAAAGCTCTTCCAAGCTTTATAATGGCAGTGAATGGCCATTTCTGTTTTGAAGTCCATAAAAGTTCATGCATCCATCAAAAAAGTGCTCCACACAGCTCCGGGGGGGGGGAGTAATAAAGGCCTTCTGATGCGAAGCTATGCATTTTTGTAAGAAAAATATCCATATTCAAAACTTTATAAAGTAAAATAACTAGCTTCCGGCCAAACAAACATACAAAGTGCGTGCCATAATAATAAAACTTTCATTAAAAGTGTCAATAAATACATAACCATTGGGAATGGATGCATTTCTTACCTATTTCCTAATTTATTTTTGACACAGGTTAGTTTAGTTTATATATATTTTACCTCCATAATTGACCAGGAGGGGGCGTCCAAACATAAATCAACACTATGGATTAAATTATTAAACATTATTTTGATCTTTATAGATTTTCCTGTTTGTAGGAATAAGTTCAAGAACTGACTTTTGTTCTTAAATATACACCACAAGAACAGATCATGTGATTAAATATTTTTATATGTTTTAAAGGTTTCCTTGATTATATTTCATTCCAGACATTCCATGATTCTGATTCTGCTGCCAAAGCTCATCCAGTCCTCATTCAGATCATCTGCTTGGACTCTGTAGGCACTTCATTGATGGGTTGGTATCTTGACAAAACACAGGTCATTTACCTGGGGTGAAGGCAGCTCTGGTAACTGCAAGATGAAGTATCTCCTCACAAACATCAGTAATGTGTCTCACCTTGTCAGGAGTATTGGCTCCTCACCTCAGTCAGCAAGGAGAATTCCTCTCAGATCACATAGATCAATAAAAACTAAGAGACTTTTTGGGGCTGTTAGCCGTAATATGAAATATGAGGAGAATGGATTGGGGCTTCAGATGTACCATTTATACTCAACCTCTAGTAGAGAGACATTCAAAGCAGAAGCACCCATTGGAATTTACCAGAACAGCAGGACTACTTTTCGGCTGCACTTACTTGGACTGAGATTGGGAGAGTCTTTTAATCGTCTCTCCCAACACATTAACTTGTACTTTAAGCAGAAACGGGTCTCTGTGATAGATAATGGGCAGATTGAGTTGATATCTTCAGTGCAGGAACCATTTACCAGAACTCAGAGACGAGTTCAGAGAGAGAGACGCTCTGGAGAGTCCAGAGCATTTATAGGGACGCCTTCTATTGAGCAGGTCCACCAAACATCCTCAAATCAACCCTTGACCTCGGCCTATCCTGGACTACAGCTGTTCCACATCAGCTCCTTGGCAAACAGATCTGGGGAGACTTACAGCTATGTGGCCAATCACATTAACTCTGTATTCTCTCGAAATCCAGCTGAGCAAATCCATGTGGAGGTATCACCAGATGATGGCTTCAGAAGGTCTAGAAGCAGAAAGAGAAGAGTTATGGGTAACAAAAGTGTTCTTTGTTGGGAAAATGAGCAAACACAGCAAAACATTAGTTTGGGTACAAGACCAGAGATTGATAAGAATGTATCTAGTTCCTGGGAAGAAGGATACCTTCACTTTGCCAGTCACATCAATCGATACTTTGGGGCAAAAGGAGCAGATACTGTTGAGAAATCACCATGTGTTGATCATCAGTTGTCAAAGACTTCAGTCTCACTGAACCCTCTAAACAAAACTATAGACCCTACTTCACTTCTTCAGCCTAAATCCCCGGGCTTGTTCCACATGAGCAGTCTCGCCACACGCTTCGGGGAAAATTACACTTACATGGCCAACCACATTAATCAGTACTTCCACGGATCTGCAGCTTCAGAGAATGAGGAGGTGGGTAGAGAGCTATACACAGAAGAACGTTACAGAGGTTCATCTGAGGACATGGTGAGCCAGGAAACACCAGTTCCCTTCTTTGAGTGCCTGTTGAAACCCTCAACTTTACCTGAATTTGTGGGCAGCTACCTGGGAATGGGCTCTAGCAGGCGTAGTGACCATACAACTGTAACAAGGACCCCAGAGGAAATTCTGGATAAAATGGTGAGTCTTGCATGACCAGAAATCATAATTTGATCAAACACCTGAGCTCAAGCATTTGGGACTCATATGAGTTTCATATGTTCTTTTGCTTTGTGTGAAGACATAAAGGACTACTGTTGTATTTTTTTCAGTAGTCTATATGCCATGGATGCAGGATACATGTACCATATCGGTTATCTGCTGATATTAGAGATTTTTAAACTACTGTATTGGTCAATATTAGAAATTTAATTGTTCATGCTGATTTCTTCAATTAAAAAAAAAAAAAAAATAGTTACTAACTAACTCTCATTTAAAGTTAATCTTTAAAAACATGAATAATTTAATAACACTGTTAAATGTAATTGTAGCTAATCTCTAAATTATGAAAAATGCCATGTATCGTTTAAAAAATCACTTGTAGTATTTAAAATGATTGAAGTTTAGTGATGTATTCTTCACTCATTTAGACAAAATAGTATAGAATTTTATTATCGGGTATCAGCGATGACATGAAATCATTTTCAGCCTATCAAATCATATACATTTTAATATCGGTGCATCCATTTGCATTTGTCAAAATGTTTTTTTTTTTCAAAGTTGTAAATAAAAAATAAAAGTACGTTTTACAAGAAAATACTATTTCAGTCTTTCAAAATTTCATGTTTACTTCAATGTGTTACTTGCTGTTTCTTTGTAATAATTTCTGAAATTAACTTGCAATTTCTGAGTGAAAATTGTTTTAAAGTAAATATACTACACGCTTATTTAGTGTATCCTGTGTGAAAGCTTTTGTTTTCTACTCTGTATCTAGTCAATTAAATGGATTGAATATAGCAGGAAAGCTTTTTTCTAGGATTTTAGGAGGAGGAAGGCATATGAGATGACAAGAGTTCTACTGAACAGGCTGGAAGAGGCTAGCGTACCGTCATCCATCACTTCTTGTGTGGAGGAACTGAACACTCACCTCATTCAGCACCCAGCATGCAAGGCTGTGGTGTGGCAGGTATACAATACAAGACTCAAATCCATTTAAACCAAATATAGAACACTATATGTAACTGTATTCAATGAATTTCTTTGATGAAATCCAGGAAAAGGCAGCACTGCGTCTCCTTAGACGACGCCGGATCTTTTGGATGGATGAAAAACTTCAAGAAGCCATTAGGGAGACTCTTGCTCTGATTGGCTATGTGGATCCAGTCAAAGGTTATGGGGTCAGAGTGCTTTCCATTGATGGAGGTGGAACCAAGTAGGAAACACCACATTTAGTCAACATGCTCTACAGGTTTTGCCTGTAAAACTGGATAAATATTATCCAATATGTCTTCCATATTGATACAAAACATCTGTTTGCAATTTTATGGAATATAACAATTATTAATGACAATTATTTTTGTCACTCGTACAGAGAAATGTATTTATGCCAAGATGGCTTTTCTTTTACTTACAGCTGTTTCTTGCATTACAGAGGGTTAGTTCCACTACAAGTGCTAAAACAGCTGGAGGCTCAAACAGGAAAGCGAGTGTATCAACTTTTTGACTATATATGTGGAGTCAGCACAGGTAAAAATGCACGACAAAGACTTTATTCTCAAAGTAACAGAGAATATATTTACACTACCAATCAAAAGTTTTTTTTTTTTTAATTAATACTTTTATTCAGCAAGGACAAGGACTTTTATTCAACATTAAACTGATCAAAAGTGACAGTAAATACATTTATACTGTTACAAAAGATTTCTATTTCAAATTAATGCTTGTTTTTTGAACTTCATCAAAGAGTCTTGAAACAAATGTATCACGGTTTCCACGGCTTGGTGAGCACAAGAGGCTTACTGACCTCAAACTTTTGACCAGCAGTGTACATATAAAGTAAATACTCACTATACTCTATAATTATGTGTATTATTACATGGCAATATATTATTATTATCATATCTTTTTTTATCTCTGTGTTTGATGTACAGGAGCAGTTTTGGCTTTCATGTTGGGTCTAGCTCATATCTCTTTAGATGAATGTGAAGAGATGTATCATCGTTTTGGGACAGATGTTTTTCGACAAAACCCCCTGGTTGGTACAGTGAAGATGGGCTGGACACACTCCTACTACAACACAGAAACATGGGAGATGATTTTAAGGTTAGATTTAAACACTCATTGGAAGTAGAAAACTATACTATATTAATGCCTGCAGTGCTTTCTTAACTATTCCCATATGTTCATCATAGGGAGAAGATGGGGGAGGAGATTTTAATTAAAACAGCAAGAGATGAGCTGAGCCCAAAGGTGAATCAAAAATACCATCTGTCTTTTTCAAACTGACTTTTAAAATCCAGATTTTCATGATCTCCTGACTGCTGATCTCTTCTTACACAGGTGTCTGCTGTAAGCGCCGTAGTGAATTGGGGGGAAAGTCCGAAAGCATTTATCTTCCGCAACTATAACCATGCTCCAGGAAGATTGAGCCGCTATTCCGGAGGATCAGGGTACCGGCTGTGGCAGGCTGTCCGCGCCTCATCTGCTGCTCCGGGATATTTCCAGGAGTTCCCTCTCCACGGTGACATACACCAGGTCAGAACCGTCCATTTTACTCAATTTCAGGACCAAAATATACTTGTATCCAGACCTTTTCCCATTTGTTTTCTCCAGGATGGTGGTCTTATCCTCAATAACCCCTGTGCTCTGGCCGTCCATGAAAGCCGATTGCTGTGGCCCAATCAGCACTTCCAGTGTGTGCTGTCACTGGGAACGGGACGCTATGACAACGCTAGAAGAGGGCCTGCAACCTCCACTAGTCTGAGAGCCAAAATCAGCAACCTGATCTGCAGTGCCACCGATACTGAGGGTTAGTCTGGTACCACTATAATTGAATAATTGTACAGTTATTAATATTACATACAATCATTTTACTTATTATTTGTGCTAAATACACAAGTTACAATTATTTAATAATTTAAAAAGTTCTCTTTTGTGTGGAGTACCACTATGAGGATTTTTTTCACAGTTATTAATACTACAGAGAATAAATGTGCAATTATTAATTGTGCATAATACACAATTTACAATTATTTAGTCATTTTAAAATGCTCTCTTTTTTTAATTTGTCTTGTACAAATATGAATATAATTGTAATATTATTAATATTACCGTGAATTTGTTTTGTGTGTGTGTGACTCATGGTAAAATATATATTTTGGATAAAAGCATCTGTTAACTGAATAAATATACATTTAAATCCTGAAATAATTATTTGTAATTATAAAAATAAAGCTAAAAACATATATATATATTTGACTACATGCATTTAGCCAGTCAACATGGTGCTCTTTTACACACACTTGCATATCCCCTTCACTTTAAAAAAAAATCATTTGGATATATTGAGGTGCTGATCTTGTTCATATTGCCATGTTTAGGAGTTCACACTCTGTTGGGTGACCTCTTATCCCCGAACGTGTATTTTCGCTTTAACCCGATGCTGAGATCAAACGTGACACTGGATGAAAGCAGGCCTGAAGTGCTTCAACAGCTGCAGAAAGACACACAGCTGTACTTGGACCGGAACCGACCCAAACTGGAACGTCTGTGTGATGTGCTGATGGCAGAGCGCACAGCAATATGGAAAACACGGGACTGGATCGGTGGGAAAGCATGGGAGCTGCAGCAGCGCTGGGCTTGAGTGGACTTTACACAGTGCTGACCAGAAATCAGTTGAATGTATGTTTTTTTTGGATGAAAACTAATTACATGTGCATCACAACATTTATTTTGAAGGGCCATGTGTTATTTTGACAAGTTGCAAATCATTGTTAGAGAAGTTACAAATCAAATCAGTTTAAATCAGTCCAAATATGCAGTCGTGTACACAGCCATGTTCGAATGAATGTACTGAGTACTTCTGCCATGAAAGCAGATTACATATGTAAATGTAAATTCTATATGAATGTCAATATTTATAGACTGATGTATTTATTTCTTTATTTCTGTTTTACATTTTTCAGAGGTTTATGTAATTAAATAAAAAATGCACCTTTATTTTAACAAACTAAGGGCTCACTACTTCTATTCATTAGTTTATTTTATATTTCAATAAGATTACAGCACATAACAAATAATGTAAAGTATAATTAATAATTCAGGTGCTGTTAATGCTTTACCCATAAAATTTAGACTATAGAAATAATAGGACATTTTAAATGTCATGGGATTGATTTCAAAACAAAACACGTGAAAAACCTTTGGATATTCTCCACTAGTCCGTTATAAAGGTAATAGAAACAACAGCCATTACCAAACATAGAGACCGC
Organism: Gila orcuttii; assembly: GCA_026230005.1. NCBI lineage: Eukaryota > Metazoa > Chordata > Actinopteri > Cypriniformes > Leuciscidae > Gila > Gila orcuttii. The sequence goes on along the minus strand of JAPDVR010000021.1, from coordinate 23,775,940 downwards.
TTATTTGAGTGTGGCCATGGTAAAGTCATTAATCATCCTGATTTTAGTGATGTTTTCATTGCTTAAATGACCTGAAGAAGCCACATAGTCATCAGTCATGTGACCAGTGGTGACTGGGACATCAGTCAAGAGCGCTGTTTGTTATTTTGGACAGTTGTGTAAAATCTTCCTTCAGAGAAGTTATTTTACTTCAGCCTCTGCTTTGAACAAACTAGTGGACTCCTTTTCTATCATAATAAGGTTTTTACTGTCATGGCTTAGGAGACGAAACATGGACAAAGAACACAATGATTATGCTTTTGTAAATTGAAAATAGACTGCAAAGGATCCTCCATTTGTACTGAACACTGAAATATCAATTCAGGTAAGAAAAGACAATTCTATCATTTAAGAAATAGACATAAAAAAATGAAAATATAATTTTTATTTACATGTATGATTTTAGCATACTTTCTTACCAAACCAAATTAAAATACACATTTATTTAGTTATTTTATATATATATATATATATAATGATTTACAATCTTTATATTAAAATGTTTTGAATCTATATAATCTGGCTTTGCTATTTGGTATTGCATTCCACCGTGACAGGTTGTAATGTCACTGTCAGATAAACAATGTATGTTTCATTATAATGTCGTCATCCTCTCTGCCTTGAGCTGGCAGTTGTGAGTCAGCTGCTTCATCTGAATTACACTTGTCATCCTAGACAGTGTCAACAATGCAGACAGATATAAACTGAATTATGAGTCTTATTGAAGAGACTGTTGGTAGTTATGACCATAAACATCAAGAAATGTGCATGGTAAAAAAAAAAAAAGCCAAACTGAAATTAATTACCCTTTTCTTTTTTTTCTTTTCTTTTTTTGCTTTGTGGTAGCAATTAGCATGTACTAAACAACTGGCTTTTTCATTAATTAAAAATTGTCATTCTTTTACATTTGAAAACAAATTCTGTTATTTTTGCAGTTATAAAATTATGTTTAAGATCCAGTATCTCAAAGCAAGTTGACCAGCAGCATCTGTTCTTCCAAACAAGCTGTAGTGCCACTTTAAGGCTTAACTGATAAAAACCCTCAGAGATATTCTGTATGAATAGAGCCAGCTTACTGCGTCCATTGGGACAGAGGTTTCATTGTCCCGTCCATGGAGGAAGCGGTTCATTCAGGCTCAGGTTGTGTGCTGTACAGTTTGGTGCTTGGCACTGCAGCGCTGCTGATGTCATATGCACCGCTCAGGATACTGAAGCACTGGGGAACATGACCACAATTAGATCATACTTGAGTCTCTATTCACTTACTGAGCTGACTCAAGAACTTTTTTGTTCTTTCGTGACCCTCAATATCGTATTAGCTCATCTGTGGAGTGTACAGTAAGACCGTCGGCTACTGGCGTATCATGCGTCCCTGGATGCCTGAGCTGATGTGGGATGAGAATGTATATCTAAGTGGCTGAGATGCTGTTTCCACCTACATCATCTCTTCTGAGTCAAGATTTGCCTTCTGGGATTTTGCGAGTTCATTCACATTCGGTTGCTGTATTTGACCATGTAACTCACGTTAACAAAGCTTTATAGGCTACAGTTAAAGTAAAAACATAAAAGAGAATCAAAAAAGCAGTTTATCACAAGCAGATTTAAATCTCTTATAGGTGCAGTCACGAGTCGTGAACATCGCATTTTAATTTTCACTCAGAAACAAACATTTGATTCATTGAGTTAGCTTAGTTTTTCAGGACCAAACAATGAGGCCCACACATTGATGTCATAATCAAAAAGAATGCAAAATATCTTTCAGCTGAGTTTGGCTATTTATGGACTATAGGCTTTTGCTCATGTAAATATGACAAGATAACATTTATAAGAACATTTAATAGAATAAAGACTTGTATATTTTATATGTATAACTATTACTACAATAAATCCTTTGCCACTATAAGGAGCACATGTTTGCAACTACTGAGAGAGAGAGAGAGAGAGAGAGAGAGAGAGAGAGAGAGAGAGAGAGAGAGAGAGAGAGAGAGAAGGGGGGGGGTTGGACGTCATTCATGGTTCATGGGTAGAGTGGGCAAATGGATAAAGACAATGAAGAGGGATGTTAGTTGGAGAGGTATACATTTCAGAAACAATCTGCTTGGTTTGACATTGTTTTGGACCTTTTTGAACGCAACAACAATAACAAAACATTTAAGATTGGAATTACATGTTTGGAATATGGGGAATGATGACAGATTAACATTACCATAGTGGGGAAACGTGATATAAAAGGTAACAATCTCCAGATGTACTGCTAATTGACAAATGTTAACATTTGTGTAATAGCATGTAATTGTAAAACCTTGTTTTTATTTTAGGATTGTGAAATGACCTGCTGAAACATATAAAGAAGATTTTGTGAATTCTGGATACTCCACTTCAGTTGGTAGGTTACTTTGCATAATTATGTTGCGAGATAAAGATTATGGGGACCTTTACAAATGATCTTGGATCACAAAATATGTAGCTTTATAACTTAACTTAAAGCCTAAAGTAGAATGCAGTCATTGAATAAGGCTATTTTACAAGCAGACCCTATGTATTTTTTGCATATAGCCTATATCGTACTGAATTATTCAAAGGAGTAGAACATTTTCTTGTTTTCGGTCTTTTTGTCTTAGCTATTTATATATAATATATAAAATATATACTAGCGTACAATTCGATATAGCCTAATGAACACAATCACTGCGTTATACGATAAGAATAGACAATATGTGTTTGTTGTCCCGTTGATGTAACACGAACTTTGACGCAGTAGAATTACGCGCAGGATATGCAGGTGCGTGAATACCAACGAATCACAGTTGCGGAAAGCGGAAGGGGGCGGTCCGGAGACTTAAAATAATACCAGTGGTTTATTTGCATATGAAATAGTTTGGTTTGCCTGCTTCATTTAATTATAAATGCTACAGCAGTCAGCAACGAGCGCTTTCATGGTTTAGCATTAACCCCTGCACAACACAAAATTATACAAAAGCATTAGTTATGAAATAACTTAAAACAAGATGTTTCAAGACAAGTATGTTGGGCAAAATTTTAGTATTTTGGTGCTCGTATTTTCCCTGTTGAATCAGAAGGCTGATGCTGTACACAGGTGAGATGAGAGCTCTGAAGTGTTGGAGGATTCCTGCCATATTTACGATCCTACAGCAAACATGGATTTTAGCAATGGAAATTCCTCCCGAGGGTGAGGAACTGCAATTTCACTAAATTTTTTTAACTTGATACAAGGCATTATTTACTACATTGTCATTTTAATTTGTTAAAACATAATATTTTATATATCCCCACAGTCAGACAACCTCCAATGATCATTAAAGAGAGTGTTCAAGACCACATAGTAGATCCAGTTGACCCCATTATAGTGGAGTGTGAGGCAACCGGGAATCCACCTCCAGTGTAAGTACCAAACTTCAAAGTGTCCACACTTCATAATACATGTCATTCATTAGACTGACTTGATTACTTACCTTATAATGATTAGCATTTGTTTGTTTGTGTAAAAGGTGCTAAAATATTGACTGAGTGATTCCAATGTAAAATGTGTGCAGTTTTAATGCAAATTCAAATGATTTTGGACAGCTGTGTTAGAGGATGTGCGATTGATAGATAACATGTACTGTACATAGCTTCACATGGACACGTGATGGGGTTTACCTGAATGTGGCACGGGATCCTCAGGTCAGCATGAGGAGGCGTTCTGGCACATTAGAGATTTTCTTCTGGGGTCGCCCTAATGACTATGAGGGAGTCTATCAGTGCACGGCGACAAATGAGTTTGGCTCTGCTCTGTCCAGTCACATCCATCTGCGTGTCTCCAGTAAGCCTTTAAATACCATGCAATTGTTAATATAAAACAATTAGTCTATAGATTTTTAAACGTGAATGCTTTGTTTAGAGGCCCGCACGTGGTTGAAGGAGTATCTGGAGCCAGTATCAGTGGTGGTTGGACTTCCTCTCATCCTTCCCTGCAATCCCCCAGTAGGCCCTCCAAATCCTGACACCTACTGGCTGAACAGCAGTAAGTATGTTCAAATGTTTTTGATTTGAAAGATATAGGCCCGGTTTCACAGACAGGGCTTAGATTAAGCCAGAATTAGGCCTTAGTTTAATTAGCGTATTTAAGTAGCTTCTATAACTGTGCCTTAGAAAATAAAATTTCTGGTCTGCATCTTGAGACAAAACATTGGCACTGATTTATTTTAAGATCTGTCAGTGCAAGTTACTTTCAGTTAAAACAGCTCAAACTTGCATTTTAGTCTGGGATTATCTGTGAATCTGGGGTAAATGATCTAGAGTTACTTCAGTAGCATCAAAATCATACTAGGATGTGCATTTCAAAAGTTGCATTTCAAAAGTTTTGGGTCAGTAAGATTAAAAAAAGAAAGAAAAAGAAATTAATACTTTTTTCAGTAAGGACCCATTAAATTGATCAAAAGTTACAGTAAAGACATTTATAATGTTGCAAAAGATCCATCCATCCATCCATCCATCTTCATCCGCTTATCCGGGGTCGGGTCACGGGGGCACCAGCAAACTTCAGACTTCCCAAACTTCTCTTTCCCGAGCCACATTAACCAGCTCTGACTGGGGGATCCCGAGGCGTTCCCAGGCCAGTGTGGAGACATAATCTCTCCACCTAGTCCTGGGTCTTCCCCGAGGTCTCCTCCCAGCTGGACGTGCCTGGAACACCTCCCTAGGAAGGCATCCAGGAGGCATCCTTACCAGATGCCCAAACCACCTCAATTGGCTCCTTTTCACGAAAAGGAGCAACCGCTCTACTCTGAGCTCCTCGCGGATGGCTGAGCTTCTCACCCTATCTCTAAGGGAGACACCCACCACCAGCCTGAGAAAACCCATTTCGCCCGGTCATACGCCTTCTCCAGATCTACAAAACACATGTAGACTGGATGGGCATACTCCCAAGCCCACTCCAGGATCCTTGTGAGAGTAAAGAGCTGGTCCGTTGTTCCAAGGCCAGGACGAAAACCGCATTGCTCCTCTTCAATCCGAGGTTCGACTATCGGCCGAACCCTCCTTTCCAGCACCTTGGAGTAGACTCTACCAGGGAGGCTGAGAAGTGTGATACCCCTGAAATTGGCACACACTCTCTGGTCCCCCTTTTTGAACAGGGGAACCACCACCCCAGTCTGCCACTCCTTGGGCACTGTACCCGACTTCCACGCAATGTTAGAGAGACGTGTCATCCAAGACAGCCCCTCCACACCCAAAGCCTTTAGCATTTCTGGGCGGATCTCATCAATCCCTGGGGCTTTGCCACTGTGGAGTTGTTTGACTACCTCAGGACTTCCACCAGGGAGATTGACGAGAATCCCCCATCAGCTTCCAACTCTGCCTCTACTAGAGAGGGTGTGTCAGTCGGATTTAGGAGTTCCTCAAAGTGTTCCTTCCACCGCACAATTACCTCGTCATTTGAGGTCAACAGAGTCCCTGACTGTACACAGCTTGGATGGTAAATGGTAAATGGACTGCATTTATATAGCGCTTTCACAGACCCAATGGCCACCAAAGCGCTTTACATATTGCCTCACATTCACCCATTCACTCACTCACTCATACACCGACGGCGGTGTCAGCCATGCAAGGCGCCATCCAGCTCGTCGGGAGCAGCTGGGGTTAGGTGTCTTGCTCATGGACACCTCGACACTTGGTCAGGTGGAACCCAACCTTTCGGTTTGTAGACAACCTACATGAACCACTGAGCCACTGCCGCCTCTGGATGGTTCCCCGCTTCCCCCTCCTGAGGTGGCGGACAGTTTTCCAGAAGCACTTTGGTGCCGACCGAAAGTCCTTCTCCATGTTTTCTCTGATCTTCTCCCACACCTGCTGCTTTGCATCTGCCACAGCAGAGGCTGCAGCCCTTCGGGCCTGTCGGTATCTTGCAACTGCCTCCGGAGTTCTCCAAGACAAGAAATCCCGGAAGGCCTCCTTCTTCAGTCGGACGGCTTCCCTGACCACCGGTGTCCCCCACGGTGTTCGAGGGTTACCGCCCCTTGAGGCACCTAAGACCTTGAGACCACAGCTTCCCGCTGCGGCTTCAGCAATAGAAGTTTTGAACATTGCCCACTCAGGTTCAATGTCCCCAACCTCCTCAGGAATGTCAGAAAAGCTCTGCCGGAGGTGTGAGTTGAAGATCTCGCGGACAGGGTCCTCTTCCAGACGTTCCCAGTTCACCCGCACTACCCGTTTGGGCTTACCAGGTCTGTCTAGATTCTTCCCCCACCCCCTGACCCAACTCACCACCGGATGGTGATCAGTTGACAGCTCCCCCCTCTCTTCACCCTAGTGTCCGAAACATGCGGCCTCAAATCAGATGAAACGATTACAAAATTGATCATCGATCTTCGGCCTAGGGTACTCTGGTACCACGTACACTTATGAGCATCCTTATGTTTGAACATGGTGTTCATTATAGACAATCCATGACTAGCACAGAAGTCTAACAACAAACACCCACTCGGGTTCAGATCATTGGGGCCGTTCCTCCCAATTATGCCTCTCCAGGTATCTCCATCATTGCCCACAGGCACGTTAAAGTCTCCCAGTCGAACTATGGAGTCCCCTACTGGAGCCCCATACAGAACTCCATTCAGGGTCTCCAAGAAGGCAGAATACTCTGAACTGCTGTTTGGTGCATATGCACAAACAACAGTCAGAGTTTTCCCCCCACTACCCGAAGGCGTAGGGAGCCGACCCTCTCGTTCACCGGAGTAAACTCCAACATAGCCGGGGGCTAGTGAGTATCCCCACACCCTGGGCAACTCTAGAGAAGAATAGGGTCCATCCCCTATCAATGAGTAGGGTTCCAGAACCAAGACTGTGCGTGGAGGTCAGCCCCACCAGATCTAACTGGTAGCGCTCTATCTCCCGCACAAGTTCCGGCTCCTTCCCCCACAGAGAGGTGACGTTCCACGTCCCCATAGCCAGCCTCTGCCGCCCGGGTCTGGTCCGTCGTGGCCCCTGACCTTCACTGCCACCCATGTGGCCGCGCAGCCGACCCCTGTGGATCTTCCTATGGATGGTGGGTCCAAAGGATGGAGAGGGGGGTGCCACGTTGCTTTTTCGGGCTGTGCCCGGCCGGGCTCCGTGGCAAACCTGGCCACCAGGCGCTCGCCGGCGAGCCCTCCCTCTGGGCCTGGCTCCGGACGGGGGCCCCGGGCTTCCTCCAGACAGGGTCTCTCCTCCTCTTCCTCGTTTTATCATATGGGTCTTTATGAACCATTCTTAGTCTGGACCCTCACCTGGAACCACTTTGCCTTGGGAGACTCTACCAGGAGCACTAGGCTCCAGACAAAACAGCCTCCAGGCTCACAGGGGCACACAAACCTCTCCACCACGGTAAGGTGATGGTTCCCAGAGAGGATGTTGCAAAAGATTCCTATCTCAAATAAATACTGTTCTTTTAAACTTTTCTATTCATCAAAGATTCATGAAAGAAGTTATCATAAATTCCACAAAAAATATTAAGTGAGACAGCTGTTTTCAACATTGAAAATAATAAGAAACATTTCTTGAGCAGTAAATCAGCATATTAGAATGATTTCTGAAGGATCATTTGACACTGAAGCCTGGAGTAGAGTAATGATGCTGAAAATTCAGCTTTTAAACACAGGAATAAATTACATTTTGAAATAGATTAAAATAGAAAAAGTTATTTTAAATTGATATTATATTTTAATGTTTTTACTGTATTTTTGATCAAATAAACGCCCCCAAAATTTTGAATGGTAGTGTGTTTATCACCAGTCTTCATTGTAATTATATTATTAATGTTTGTCTAGCCTTAAATAAGCCTTTAAATATACAACCAGTATTTTGTATCCAAGTTCATCTTTATTCCATAGCTATGACACCAATCCGACAGGATCGTCGAGTATCAAAGGCAGAGAATGGAGATCTGTACTTCTCCAGTATCGTAGCAGAAGACGCTCTTACGAACTATGTCTGTGTCGCCCGCTTCCCCTTCACGAACACCATCCAGCAGAAACCGCCCCTCATCCTGCAGGTGCTCACAGGTCTGTGAGAGGAAATATTTTTATTCTGCTTTAGAATTAACCTTTGAGCCAATTTGTTTTAATATTTCTACCTGTGCCTTTTTCTGTGTGTGTTCAGTTTAGGAAGAACCATGATTAAAAGCATCTAACAGTCTAACACATGGTGAGTTAGGACTCTTTCTTATGTTTCTCTTTAGTGTAAACATGCAACAGGACTTTACTGATCCACTAACTAGTCAACAATGCTCTGGCCAGATTTGTAAACTGTGAAGATTTTTATCAAATGTGTGTGTAGCTCGCATGGCAGCCCATACGCCACCCAAGTTTCTGAAGCCCAAAGGAACTGTCAGCACAAGAATTGCGATGCTAGGGGAAGAACTTATTTTGGAGTGTTTTGCTGCTGGAGTGTGAGTTTTTAAAGTATTTTGATGATATCTCTGTTTTCTGAGAGCAATTGAATGCAGTTGATTTTTGGATTGCCTTTTGAAATCTGTGCATTTCTGATTCTCTCTTAATGTTGTAGTCCGACTCCCTACATCAAATGGACTAAAGATTGGGAGGAGATGTCTATGACAGGAAAGAAGTTGGAGAATTTCAATAAGACGCTTCGAATAAAGAAGATCTCCATGGATGATGGAGGAGAATACATCTGCACCGCTTCAAACAGGATGGGCAGCCTGGACCACGTCATCACTGTCTGGGTCAAATGTAGAATACTTCATTACTTTATTTCTATTGTTCATGTCTGTCACTATGTTTCAAATCCATATGCTGCCATTTTTTTCTATGGAACACAAATTTGAAGAATGTTCATGCATTGACAGTTCATACTGACCACATCTGTCATTGAACAAAAATACATTATTAAAACACCACAATAATAGTCCAAACAACTTGTGCTATATATTTTACTTTTTACATTTTACTCTGAAGAAATTTGTTATTGATGTTTGAGGTACAGACCAAAATTTAAGTCATTATTCACAGAAAATGTACTCAGTAAAATCACTGCTTTTAAATCAAATATGACACCTTTTCCATGCATCACATCTTATTGGACATTTAAAACATCATCAAACATAAATTATGTTTCAACTAATGCTATGTACCACTTAAACGTTTGGAGTCGGTAAGATATGTTGTTAATGTTTTTGACAGAAGTCTCTTATGCTCAGCAAGGCTGCATTTATTTGATCATAAACAGTAACATAGTGAAATAATATTAATTTTCAAATAACTATTCAGAATCCTTCAGAAATTATTTAAAATAACTGTTCAGAATCCTTCAGAAAGTCTTGTTTGCCTTAAGAAACAGTGTTATCAATGTTGAAAACAGTTGTGCTGCTTAATATTTTTGAGGAAACCATGATACATTTTTATCAGGATTCATCAAATAGAATGAAAAGTTAGAGAAAGTTAATTCTCTAGAATAGAATGAATTTATTTGAAATAGAAATCAGCAACAACTGTAACATTACATTTTTTGATCAGTTTGGTGAATCCTTACTAAATAAAGGTATTAATTTCTTTAGAAAAAAAACTTTGAACCAGCAAATCTATACCAAACAAATCTATACCATAACAAACATTTCATGTTCCACAAAAAACAACAACAATCAGCATACAAGTTTGAAACAATATGAAGATGAATAAATAATGACTACATTTTATTTTCAGTATTCCTTTAAGAATGACAAAATCAAATAAACATCTATTCTCAACTCTTTTGCAGCGGTTCCGTTCTGGGTGGAGAAGCCCGAGAGTCTGGTTCTGTCTCGTGATGACAGCGGTAGTATAGTATGTAGAGCTGATGGTATTCCTCGACCCCAAATACAGTGGCTGGTCAATGGAGAGCCAATCAGTGGTGAGAAAAACAGCAGCTTCATTAAGCAAACAGGTGCACTACAAAGCATTTTAATGCTCACTCTTTCTGTCTTGTCTTCAGATGCTCCTAAGAGTCCAGGCAGGCAGGTTTTAGAAGACACTTTGATTTTCAGCGCCGTGGTTCCAGACAGTGCTGCTGTGTTCCAGTGCAACGCTTCAAACCAGTATGGCTATATCATGGCAAACGCTTTCTTGGCCGTAATGGGTAAGCGCTAGAAGAGGCTGGATTGAAAAACACTTCATTTACATGCACCATTAGTTTTTAGCTTGCCACTGTGCACTGTTGTCTGCAGATATGAAGCCTCGTCTGCTTGGTCTCAGAGATGAACTGGTTAAAACAACAGAAGGCAATAATACTCATTTAGACTGCCCGTATTTTGGCTCTCCTAAACCTGACCTGCGGTGGTAAATAAATTGTCTTACTATCATTTATCTTCATTATTTCCCCAAATTTGTCTGTTTTTACCTTTGAATTACCACAAATACAAGGATAAAAACAAAACATATGTCTATTGTGATGGTGTGAATGAACAAAATGAGGAGTAACTGCATAAATGATTTAAAAAGTTAAGTGCACATAAAAAGTATCCAATTAATATGTATATACCGTAGGTCAAAAGGAGGACTAGGCACCTTAGAGGGAAATCGTCACATGATTCTTCCAAATGGTACATTGGAAATCAGTGACACAAAGCTACAAGATCAGGGAACATATGTGTGTGTTGCAAGCAATGTCATTGGACGAGATGAGAAGGAGGTCCAACTAGAGGTCAAAGGTCAGTCTCCTGAACAGGTGCTGCATTGAAATTTCTGATAAAAATACTTATATTTTAAATGCACTGATGTCCATTAAATTAATTTTTTAATCCAATAAGCAGATTATTTATAGATGTTTGATTCTGCATTTTACTTGTATGTATTTTATATGTCATGTGTGTATATGTATCAAGATGATCTGCTTGTTAAAAGATAACATTTATTTTAATTTGATAGAGCCCATTAAAATTGTTCGTTCCCCACGCAATACTATGGTGACAAGGGGGAGTCTGGCTCGCTTTGATTGTAAGATTAAATTAGACCCGACTCTGGACGTTACCGTTACTTGGCTTAAGGACAAGAAGTTCTTGATCTTAGGAAGAAGGTAAATACAATTGAATCTGACCACAAGCATGTAGGAAGTGTTATCAATTATTCTATTGGTTTAATGTATCTGACTGCTTTTTGTTCTGTAGGATGACAAAGGATGAGGATTCTCTGAGCATTGCTGATGTGTACAGAAGAGATGAAGGCATCTACACCTGCAGGGTTAAAAGTGAACTGGAGGAGGTCACTGCCTCAGCCAAACTCACTGTGACAGGTACCAGCACATATACTCTCTCTATACATGCGACCAGTATAAACTTGAGCATATTATTTATGTATACTTTTGCTTTTAGACCGGCCAGACCCGCCCAGTGATTTAGAGATATCAGACCCATCAGAGAGGAGCGTTAGACTCACCTGGATTCCAGGACTGAGCAACCACAATCCTATTAAAGGTACATCCACACAAACATAGATGCAAGCAAAAATTCAAAGCCTTACAATGACATGATTTTGAATGAATTTTCTTTCAGAGTACCAGGTTCAATATACTGAAGATCTCCTTGCAGACTATTGGCTGCTGCCGAGCGGCTGGAAGAACCTGACTAGTTACCCAGGCAACCTGAACTCTGTCGTTTTACAGCTAACTCCATTCGTAGAATACCGTTTCCGGGTCATTGCTGTAAATGGCATAGGACCCAGTAAACCCAGCTGGCCATCTGCATACTACCAGACTGGAGGAGCTGGTAGGTCCTCCTTTTTCCATTATATTATATTATATTATATTATATTATATTATATTATATTATATTATATTATATTATATTATATTATATTATATTAGATTAGATTAGATTAGATTAGATTAGATTAGATTAGATTAGATTAGATTATTGTTTAACATTTTTGGGTTGTTAATTTTTTTTAATGTTTTTGAAAGTAGTATCTTATGCTCACCAAGGCTGCATTTAAAAATGCTCAAATATTAAGTAAAACATATTATGCATCCAAATTTTGCAATATTATGTAATTAGGGCCGAAGCCCTGAAAGGGCAAAAGTTGTCTTGGGGGGTCGTGGGGGGCTCTGTGGCACAGCCTTTTATATGGTTGTATTTGAGGGGCTCTATAGCGCACAGCTTTTTTATTTGATTCACACCAAATTTTTTCAACATGATGCCAATACATTGAAGATGCTAAATTGTGAACGGATATTGGATATCTCAAACAGTGTTGCCATGGCAAGGGATTAAAGTAATGTCAAAAAAGGGAAACAGGAAGATTCTCATATCTTCTAAACAATTAATTATACACCATTTATTTCTTTATAAAATAATATAAATATTTTCAATTCAAGAAGTATGTATAAGTTAAAAATAGGCAAGTCATACAAATCAAGTCATACACAGTATAACCACTAGATGGCAGCATAGGCCTATTTTTAAACAGGGTTGAGAAAACGTCCTGGTTACGTACGGTAACCCTCGTTCCCTGAAGGAGGGAACGGATACGTACGTCGTGACCGACGAATAGGAATCTCGCTAGAGAGGCCAATCTACTTCGAGTGAAACTAAACGAGCCAAAGCACATTGGCGTGCAATCATTTGTATCAGCTGTTCAGCCATGCGGTGCGGGTATAAAATGAGCAGCAGGTGCGATTGCACTTCAGTTTTTTGCTGAGGAGCCGCCCCGGCAGGACGCAGCAGATGTGGCAACGGGACGTATGTCTCTGTTTCCTCCTTCAGGGGTAAGGAGGTTACCATACGTAACCGAGACGTTCCCTATCAGTCGGTCACTCTCGGCGTACGTCGTGACCGTCGAATAGGAATCCCTACCAAAGTGCCACAGCTGCTGACCCCATCGAGCGCCCTGTGCGAGCCTCTTGCCCCTTTTTGCCTAGAAGGACGATAGGAGAGGGCTTACACAGAGTGTATCTGTCACTGTTGTTCCGTGATAACCCATACAGTGAGATTAGTGGATAACACTGGGAAAGCGTGCCCTTTTCCTCCACCACGTCTGGGCTGAGGGTGTTGGTGGACTCAGCAGGTTTTTCACACTGGAGTAATAAGGGTGCACAGTAGGGTGCAGCAAGCCAGGGTGCATGCTGGCCTCTGTAACAGACAAAGAGCTGGTCTGAGGTCCTGAGACTTTGAGTTCTGTCCACGTACAGACGCAGAACGGGACAGAGCAAAGCCATGGCTGGGTCTGCCACCTTCAGGGGCAGCGCTTGCAGGTTAACCAGCTGGTCCCTGAAGGGAGTGGTAGGAACATTGGGCACATAGCAAGGCTGGGGTCTCAGTACAACATGGTTGTCCTGGTTCCACGGGACAGGAGGCGCAGGAGGCGGCTTGGATGCGTTCTCGAACTGCACGCTGCTGCTCGCTGGTGATAGAAGAGGCGGATGAGAGTGGTGAGGATTCTCTCCTCCCTCTTCTCTCCGTACCCTCTTCGGACCCAGAGATGGAAGAAACTTTTTTATTGAAAATTTGGGTACCGCTGGTTTTAAGGTCAGCAGCGGAACACAAATAAAAGGGAACAAAAGATTTTCCACCGGCCCTCTTCCAGGGGAGGGAGTGGTGTGGTCACTATCTCCTGGAGAGCAGTCCCATCCATCTCCGGGTCGCCCCTCCTAGGGCCGTTTAGCCCGGGCAGGGCGGCCTGTCTGCGACTGGCTCCTGCTTGGAGCGGGAGCGAGGGCAGAAGCAGGAGGCAGCAGACCCTCAGTCTGCTTGCCCCTGGTGACGAGCAGACTGAGGGGCCGCAGGCGATGGGGTTGAGGCAGCAGCTGACCATACCGGCAGGATGTGTTTAATCCCCTCAGTCTGCTTTTGTACAGCCGAGAACTGCTGGACAAAGTTTTCGATCATGACCACCCTCGTGCAGGTCCTTCAGTGCCTTGACCTGATGGACCTGCAACAACGCCATGGCGTGTATGACAGAGGCGGCTTCCCCACAGGCCTTGTAAGCCTTGCCGGTTAAGTCCGACGAGTACTTACAGGCCCGGGAAGGGAGACGGCTCACTCCACTGGTGGGGTACACGTGTAACCCTTAGCAGCCGCGCCATCAAGGGTGGTGAGGGAGGTGGAGCCACCGAGATGGTTTCTGGGAGTAAAAGGTGCCGTCCACGCCCCAGTAAGCTTCTCATGCACCTCCGGGAAGAAAGGCACCGGGGTGGGTTTCTGAGAACCAGCGCACCACCCCGAGATACCAATCGTGTGGAACACACGAGCCCGATCCTGTTGGTGGCCCGGGAAAGCATGACTTGGGCACCGCTGCCCCCTTCCGGTGTGACAGCGGTGCCCAAGTCATGCTTTCCCGGGCCACCAACAGGATCCGAATCGTCATCTGCAGAGAAGTCTGACCCACCCTCCGATGCAACGATCGACATCTGTTCATCATGGGGAGTGCCGAAGGAAACGACTGGTACACACCTCGTGGATGGTCCAGCATGTTCCTCAGATCACCCTCACCACCGCCTGAAGCAACCCTCAGAGAAGGGTTAGATCGTGGCGTAGGCGCAGGGACTCCGCCCCTTTGCAGCAATGAGAGTCTCGACCGTAGCTCCGAGGTGGTCATCTTCCCACAATGGGTAAATGACTTATCCACTAACACTGCCTCAGCGTGTTCAATGACCATCCCGTGATCCCAGGTAACGGCCGCATTCAGAAACACACAGGTAGAGTGACATCTTTAAAAAGATACTCTACCCGTGTAAGCTCTTTTAGGGACTGCTCTCCTTGGTGCTGAAGCACGCAGGGGAACTGTCTCAGTGAACGCGGACAGGAATGTGCACCTGTCAAGTGCTGTCTCTCTCGCTGGCGATCTTACCAGCCATAAAACAGCCTTTCAGCGCTCTCACGGCGCACCTTACCAGCTGTAAAAACAGCTTTTTAGTTTAACCCTTTCATTGCTGTGTGCTTTGGCCTGCATTAAAGGATAATAAAAAAAAATTAATAGCTTTGATTACCAAAATAAAGGCATAGAACCGGTGGCACCTGGGCTTGGACCCGTCATCGCTGCTTGCAGCTATATATTTTATTCCTGTCATGCAAAGCTGAATTTCCAGCATCATTACTCTAGTCTTATTATTATATTATATCATATTATATTAATGTTTTGTGTAGTGCTGTCAAATCGATTAATAGCGATGAATTGCATCTAACATAAAAGTTTGTATTTACATAATGTGTGTGTGTGTATATATATATATATATTATATACACATCTGTGTGTGTCCATGACATACACACATATATATATATATATATATATATATATATATATATATATATATATATATATATATATACATACACTTGTTTTGTGTCTTTAGTGCCTGATGCTATCCCAAGAAACATCCAAGGATTGGGAAGTGGAGTGTTCAGAAATAACATGGAAATCAGCTGGGAGGTGATGCAATGATGATTGATGGATGTCGATCATTTTAATCAAAGTTGTTAACTGTGATGTCATCACATGCACGTGATTTACATTAACTGTGATGTTTTTGTTGTGTCTGAAGCCACTGGAGTACAGAGAATGGAATGGGCCAAAACTGGGCTACATGGTTTGGTGGAGACGGAGGGATTCGAGGGAGGAGTGGAAGAACTACACAACATACTGGTGGTGTAGCTGCATCATCTATGACACTGACACCTTCACGCCCTATGAAATTAAAGTTCAGGCTATCAACTTCTTCGGCTATGGCCCAGAATCCCCTATTGTGCTTGGTTACTCTGGGGAGGACCGTAAGTTCACATGTACCACAAGTAATGGTTTGGTTTAACATGCATAAAAGAGAGATTTTGGTCAGTGTTTAACGCATATTGGGTTTCTCTAACAGGTCCTGTTGCCGCTCCATCTGAGCTGAGGGTGTCAGACATTGAAAGCATGACGCTGACAGTCCATTGGGAACCAGTGGCACGAGCCGACATCATGGGTGAAATAAAGGAGTATAAAGTATGGCATGTTCATTGCACAGATCCATACAGTAAATGATATGGGCCGCTGATGGAGCTGTGTTTGGTTTCTCAGGTTTATTACTGGAGAGAGAGCAGTCGATTGCCCTTGCACACTGTGAGCAGGAGGATTAAGACCAAGAGTTTTAAAGCTAATGGGCCGCGTCTGTCTGGGACCCTATCTGGTCTTGTCCCGTATAGTAACTACAGGATTTATATTGTAGTGGCCAATAACCGCTTTGAGGGACCACCCAGCCATACCATTGAGTTTCAGACACCTGAAGGAGGTATGAAACTCTTCACACAGTTAACATTATGGCAAATCAAACACATACAGGCATGAATTTATACATGCATCTCGCTTCCACTCTAGTGCCCACGATTCCCAGGTCGTTCAGGATCATGCACCGGCACTATGACACCATTTACCTGGACTGGGAGGAACCTGCAGAACCCAATGGCATTCTGACAGGGTACATTCTCAAGTATCAGACGTGTAAGTGCACTTACATCACTTTGGTGTCCCATGAGATTTTTTAAAGCATTAGAGGCTCAAATCTTATTTTTTCATGACACACAGGAATCACATTATGAAATAAATGCTTTTCCCCAAAACACACTGGCCATAATAATTGGCTCCCTGTTATTAAATACTTTTTGCAACCTCCTTTTGCCAAGATAACAGGACTGGGTTTCTTCTATAATGCCTGATGAGTTTGGAGAACAACTGACAAGAGATCAGAGACCGTTCCTCTATGCAGAATCTATACAGATCTTTCAGATTCAAGTTCATGTTGGTGCTTCTTCTCTTCAGTTCACCCCACTCATTTTCTATAGTTCAGTTTAGGGGACTGGGACGGTCATGGCATTTTATGCTCAGTTACCCATTTTTGTATTGATTTTGATGTTTGTTTTAGACCATTGTCCTGAAGGAAGATCCAACCATGGCCCATTATAGGATTTCTAGCAGAGGCAGTCAGGTTTTGATTTTTTATCTGTTGGTATTTGCTAGAATCCATAATACCATGTATCTGAACAAGATGTCCAGGACCTCCAGCAAAAAAAAAATAAATAGGCTCACAACATATAAGATCCAGCAGTATATTTAACCATAGGCATGGGGTACTTTTTATCCCTGTTTGCACCAAACACATTTGGTGGGTTTGCTGCCAAAAAGCCCTTTTTTTTTGTTTCATCGGACCATAGAATCTAGTCACTTTTGAAGTTCCAGTCATGTCTGACAACTGAATATGCTGAAGTTTATTCAGCGAGGAGGATTTTTTTTTTAAACCCTCCCAAACAACATGTGGTGACTCAAGTAATCTCTGCAATTCTCCATCTGGGATCCTTTTAGAGTCTTTGGACACTCAAACTCTCCTCCTCACCTCTTCCTGGCAGATTCGTAACATCTTTAGTTGATTGGAACTTCTTAATTATTGCCCTGATGGTCAAAATGTGGGTTTTCAATTATTTTGCTATTTTCTTACAGCCACTTTTTATTTTGTGAAGCTCAACAATCTTTTGCTGCACATCAGAACTATATTCTTTGGTTTTACTCATTGTGATGGATGATTAAGGGAATTTGGCCTTTGTGTTTCCTCATATTTAAACTCCTGTGAAACAAGAATTTCATGTTCCTAGTCACCCTGGGGTGCTAAAAAAAGGTAAATATTAATGGGAATATACTTCAGAGATATTTTACTCAAAATTCTAGGGGTGCCAATAATTGTGGCCAACGTGTTTTGGAGAAAAACATTTATTTCGTAATGTGATTATATTTTTTCTGTAGTGAACATCACTCTTGGGGACAGAATCCAAGTGGAATACATTTCTCCTAACATCACCTACTTCTCTCTGCAACGTTTGGACCGATACACTCGATACAAGTTCTCACTGGCAGCACAAACTGAAGTTGGAGTCGGGGAGGCGTTCACAGAGGAATCACCCAAATTTACTACTGAGGGTAATTTTTCATCTACATAAATAAGATCATTGTTCTGTAAACATACAAAGATTCCTAACATGTCTGCATGATTACCTGTGTGCATGAACAGAATATACCCGGGAGCAAGTGGACATTGTGACGCAGGGTTGGTTCATTGGCTTAATGTGTGCGGTTGCTCTTCTTGTTCTCATCATGCTCATAGTCTTCTTCATCAAGAGAAGCCGAGGAGGAAAGTACCCAGGTACAATAGAAATGACATGAGACAAGTTACATATATTTATTATTACGCATTATATATGTGGCAAAACATATTCTTTTGTTTGTTTGTAAGTGCGGGACATGAAGGACTTTGCACTGGAGCCAATGGATGATAGAGAGAATGGAACGTTTGATTACAGGTGACTGTGTTTTATGAGAAGCTCTATGTAAAATCCTAGGACTTTCTATTTGATTTATAAAAGTGTTAAAAGTTGTCTTAAGTTCACTGACATGAAAACAGCATGTTAGATACACTAAAAGGTGAAAAATTAATAAATGCTATAAATTACATCATAAAATAATCATATTAGCAAAGGTTGATTTAGAATATGTACTGTATACCACAATAATTGTCCCTCAGTTTATAATTCATCACTCCATCCATCAAACATTTCTCACTTTCTTCATTCCTCCTTTATTTTTTTTATGTCTTTTGCGGTTGGACCGCTGAAGGTCTCTTGAGAGGTATGATACATGTCATACAGAACAAGTGCTGACCTTTTTAAAATAGTCTTATTTGTTTTACAATTAAACCACACATTCTAGTCTAACTATTAAGCTATTTTTTAAAAATTGTTTTCACACTACCATTCAAAATGTGGTAAATTGATACTTTTATTCAGCAAGGATGCTTTAAATTGATCAAAAGTATTAGTAAAAACATTTATAAAGTTAGATGTATGTTTTGAAAATAAATGCTGTTCTTTTGAAATGTCTATATCAAAGAATCCTTAAAACAAATCTGAATATTAGAATGATTTCTGAATGATCATGTGGCACCAAAGACGACTGAAAATTCAGCTTTGCCATCACAGGAATAAATTACATTTTAAAATATATTCAAATAGTTTATTTGATTTTTTGTTTTATTTATTTATTTATATATATATACACACACAATATTACTGTTTTTTGTTTTTAATATATTTTTGATCAAATAAATGCAGCCTTAGTGAGCATAAGAGACTTCTTTCAAAAACATGAAAAAATCTTACCTGAACCCAAACTTTTGAACAGTAGTGTTTAACAATAGTATTTGTGTTTTATATGTCATGTCTTTGTTTCCATTATATGAATTGTGACTTTTGAACTTCTGTATCTACTGCAGGATAACACGAGTGTCCACCATGCCCTATAGCAGACGGTAAGCATCTCTTCAACCTTTGTTTCAAACATTGTTTGGAAAAATGGACATCTCCTTACTTTTAAAACTCTCAAATGAATCTTTCCCCTTTAGTGAGGAGGAAAGTCGACAGGGACGCAGTCAAGGTGTGATCGAGCACATTGACAGGAGAACGAACAGTGACGACAGCCTCATGGAGTATGGTGAGGGGGAAGAGATTGAGTTTAATGAGGATGGCTCCTTCATCGGAGAGTACACTGGTGTCAGTAAGAGGAACATCGATAGGAGCCCGTACCTTGACAGCTCTGAGCCCACGTCTCCTGTGGCCATCTACTCTTTTGCTTAGAGCCCATCTGAATAAACAACCTTTTACACAGATAGACTGAGACTCATTTAATCTGTTAGACAGGCTGGAAATGATATAGATGTGTTTTAACAGTAAAACAATGTTTCTGGGGGTTTACAGAAAAAGTGCCAATCAGGTTTGTTTTTCAAATCCACAAATCATGTGAGAGGCAGCCAAGCAAAAATGTCTTGATGTGTTTATCATGTTGATAAGAAGACAGAAAAGAAATTTGATGGTTGATGGAAGCTTGCTTCGTTAAACATAGACATCAGCTGAAAGAATGTTGAGCATCAAGAACTTCCACAATGCTTTGTTATTGTGTTTGATATCACTGATAGTTGCCACTAATTTTTCTTATGTTTTATTTCCCATAGCACCATTTTCTCTGTATTTATCTGTGTTTGCTGTACTGTAGGTCACATTAATGAACTGCAAGCCATTTATTCTCACACAAAATACAATCTAACCCTCAGCTGTTTATTGTAGTATGATGTACATGATGTTTATTGTATATTTTTTGGAGTCTGGTAAGAGTACTATCATAAGTGTTGTAGTCCTTAAGTCATTAAAATGCATGAAGTGAATTAATGACTTTGTCATATTTCAGTAAATATCACAACAACAGTTCACAGTACTATCAAGCTCAAAAAGGGGGAGGGGGAATACACAATAAACATAGCCTACCATTAAAAGTGGTCCACATTCACTACTTACTTTTGATCAAATCAAATGATAGATTTGACCAACCAAAATCTATAATCTTGCCCTCCTCCAAAGCTCACATATATTCTACATATGAGTTGGAAATTACATCAGAGTGAGTAAACAATGAATGAATTTTCATATTTTGGGTAAACTGCTCTTTTACGCGCCCTGTCATGCCGATATTCTCCACTAGAGGACAGATTGAACTGAACACAAGCCCCGCTCGGCTCTACCACAAACATTGATGGACACGCACACAAACCTATATTCAAACATTGAGAATCCACAGTCTATGTAAGTTCTGTATTGTTTTTAATTATTATTGTTTTATTGTTATAACGTTGTCTAAAAATAACAGTTCAGATAATCTTGAGAATTTAACAAGTAGCCTACAAGTAGGCCTATTTCATCTCATTCAGTCACGTTTTTGTGATAAACAAAGAACATTGTGTTCTTTCCTTTTTATTTATCAGAACATTGCAGTAACAGAAGGAAGTTTACACTGTGTGAAATATTACCACATAATGTTTCATGACTCTATTTGTCATTTGTTTTGTAACGGATTTATAGGCATTGTCTTGTTCCCCTTTTCTCTCAAAAATAGAGAAAACACTTTAAAATCGATTACACAATCCTTCATTTGACCTCTGGAGACAAATTCTAACTGTGTCAGAGGCACACAGGATAAATAATGGGTAATACATTAGATATCCTAGGTACTACCAGGAGTTTTGAGTTTTTTAAAGTTTTACTAACAAAGAGTTTTGTGATATTAAAAAGTGTGATGAATTATAGGGCGATAACATATTAGTTAAATACACAGGAGCTAAACCATTTAGGGCCTTATAAGTCAGTAGTAATACTTTGTAATCGATACAGAATAGGTAACACATTCTGTCAACAAGAGATTTCATTTGGTCATGATATAATATATAATGGAATATCATCAGCATAACAGTGGAAACTAATATTTTCTTATAATACTACCAAAGGGCAGCATGTAGGCCTATATTGAAAATAGCAGAGGGCCTAAAAAAGACTCTTGCAGCACTCCATAATTTACTGAGGTTAACTTGGATAATTCTGTTTAAAAATACAAAATGGTAACAGTCTGATAGGCAGGGTTTGAAATTAACACCCGCCAACCCGCCACATGCGGGTAAAAATCAACTGTGGCGAGTAACACTGTCACTAGCCAATTTGGCGTGTTACTTATGTTCCCTTTCGAGAATGGTCATTTTGTATTGCGTAGCTAATACGCAGTGGGAAACTCCTTTCCTAGAGAAATATTGAAGCCTATATTTTAAAACGCAGTGGCGAGGCTCACTCGAGCCCGAGGTCTAAAACGGCCGTGGTGAGGATGCACAGCATCTCAGCATCTGAATTAGTCCTGGTAGCAGCAGCACAAGCCATCCCCGAAGTGTCGAACTGGGTTTTGAACATAATAAAGCGAGGCTACTCGCTCCAATTCGCTCACAGATTTCAGATTTCAGGCAGTCATCGAGGCAGTCACTTGAGCGCGGCATGGCTCAAGTTCTTTGCACCGAAGTGCAAATTCTGCTAGCAAAAGGGGTGATAGAATTAGAATTATTGCAATCTGTCAGTGTTTGTCGCTTCCGTTGATTTAACCTGTTCTATAGGCGAAAATAGGGGCCTCTTATAGCCATAAGCCCCGCCCATTCTGGTGGGCTCTGACGTGCTCTGGCGCCAAGTCAGCTGATTGGTTCGCGTGTCAGAGGTTCTTCGCCATAGGATGTGCAGTTGCCGCAGCACAGCCAATGGGCGAGTTGGACGCTCTGCTGTGTTTGCTGTGCAGCTGCACTGCGTTTTAAAATATAGGCTTCAATATTTCTCGAGGAAAGGAGTTTCCCACTGCGTATTATCTACGCGATACTCGTTCCCTACTCTCAAGGAGCTGAGGTTACGCTAGTAACTGAGAATGTTTACTCACTCTGCTGGGGAAGTTTTAGTGCAAAGTAAGATTTAGTTCAAATACTCAACTCTTGAGTCATCGTGATATATTAAAAACAGTGTATTGTGCAGAACTGCGGATCTAATACGATCTAAACCACCTCAATGCCTGTCCTTGAATACCAGTGTAATTTTGTAATCGATCTAAGAGTATGTCATGACCTTTAGTGTCAGGCACAGCACTAAGATCAAGTAAAACATCTTGGTTACATATATAACCCTCTTTCCCTGAGGAGGGAACGAAGACGTTACGTCAGTGAATGACGAAATGGGTGTTTCGCTTAGAAGCCTATCACTTTCGAGTTCTAAAAAATGAGCCAATGGCAAGGAAACTCCGCCCTACCATGTGGGCATAAAAGGAGGGACGCTGGCAATCTCACATTATGTTTTTCTGCTGAGGAGCCGAGACTGAACTCCAGGCCGTTCCAGCAGTACAGCGGTTGTGGCAGAGGGACGTAACATCTCCGTTCTCTCCTCAGGGAATGAGGGGTACATACGTAACCGAGACGTTCCCTTTCATTCAGTCACTGCGAGTTACTTCAGTGAATAACGAAATAGGGTTCCCAATCTAATCACGCCACATCGGGTGTCTTCCAGTGCCCTGCTCCCTGAGCTCCCTGTCGTGAGACTAGAACAGACGAAGGGCTAGGCTTAACGCAAGAATACCAAGGTACACTGGGTAACATATCCCATGAGGAACATGTAACACAATGCCTACCCATAGGAAGGACTTAAAATACACATATGACCCGCATACGGGATGCATATGGAAGAGTCAGAGGTATCCAGCCCGCAGGGTGGAATGTTTCAACCTCGAGAGAGAGGGAAAGACACAAGCTTGATGGAGACTTACCGTGGAAATACTTTGTTGGTCACGAGGGCTGACCAACCGGGCATGCACTCTGGTGTAGCGTCTGGACCAATCACACACACAAATTCTTAATTTTATCTAATAAATAGTCCGGCAAACTCACTCTCCCAACAAAGATCAGTGTAACTTCCCCCGAAACTAACATCCCAATGAAGCTAACACCACTGGCAGAACTATCCTGTTACATAGATAAGGATTTTTACGACCTCTAAAAGGGAATTCCTGAGAGATGTGACACTCACTTAATTCTCCTGAGGAGGAGTAATAAACCCTGTTAATCCTATATATATATATATATATATATATATATATATATATATATATATATATATATATATATATATATATATAACCACTTGAGAAATGTATAAACATGTATCTAATTTTCACATCTCATGATTTTCCTTCGAATGTTGTTCTGGCTTTTGTTTTCTTGTAAACTCTAATGGGTTAATGTTTTAGACTTTGCATACAAATATGTGAACCATATGGTCTCTATAAATTCCAATCTTCGTTCCCCATTTGTTAATTTACATTACTTTTTGTTAACTTTGTGACGCATGGGTATTATAAGAATCTTGAAGATTCTTTCTCTTAAACACCCAATGAAATTACAGATTCAAATGTTCTGTCTGAACACAAAGAGTCATAAAATCTCCCTCCAAAGGGACAACTTCGGATTGGCTCACATACCCCCAGAGGGTGTGACATCTTCACCCTTTTAAATCACTGATCAAGATCAGTCTCACTCTCTCTCTCTTGGCTTTTGGACTCTCTGGACGCTCTTGGCTCTCTGAGCCCCCGTTGACTTTCTCTTGGTCCTTCCTGAGAAGTCCTAATGTGAAGATGATGCTGAACTAGAAGTCCCTCAAGGACTTCCAAGCTTGTGCCAGGCTCCTTTTCTTTCCATTCACCAAAGATCCTCTGACTCCAACTGGTTCTCTCTCTCATCAAGACAACATCAGCAAAGATCAACTGGAGCCTCAACAAATTGCATCAGGACAGTTTAATTCAAATGGGCGAGACATGCAAATATCAAACTTAGTCTCATTATTCGATACATTAAGTTTCCCTAACCCTTTTAAAGAAGGGTGTGTTAGAACTAAACTGATGGTTTGCTCAAGGCTGTTGATCTGCTGAATTTCAAACAATGCTATAACTTCTTGCTTTCCTGTATTCTGCTTCAGCTCTCTTTCCCTTGGGAAACTGTATGCATGTATGTATGTGTATGTTAGAGTAGTTTAAATGTTTAGTTAATAAAGTTCATATCTAGTTCATATCACACGTAAAGTTGTCCGTGTCTCAAGCTCATATCTGGAAGTCAATAATCATATCGATCTTGACTACTTGCTCTTAGTAGTACTTAGTAAGATAAACATTTCCCATGCCCCGGAAATGTACATTTCTATTAATTAATTAATAACCAATATAGAGGGTTCACAGACTGAACTGAGTAATTGGTTGTAATGTTAATGTAGCTACATAAAGTTAATCTGATGAACCGACCCAAATATTCATAATCAATAATAACAAGTTATGATTGGTTATTAATATTTCATAGAGCTAATTCGCTACACTGGTGACGGCATCATCAGTGTAGGAGGAACTCAGGATCTTGGGAAGAAGAACTCATCTGAGTGAAATAGCGCACGTATCCAGTCCGTGGAGTGGAATGGCGCAGCAAGCGATGACACCAATCATGTACTCGCCTCTCATGTACAGATGCTTCTGACTCCATGGGAGGTGGTGGCGGGCGAATTGCAACATACGGCGGGAATGTAGACCACCTTGTCTGTTGATGTACGCTACTGTCGCCGTGTTGTTTGAACGGACTAGTACGTGTTGGTCCTTGAGCAATGCTCGGAAGCGGTGCAGAGCCAAACGTACTGCCAGCAACTCGAGGCAATTTACATGCCAAAGGCGCTGGGGTCCTGTCCATGAGCCCGCGGCAGCATGTCCACTGCACATGGCACCCCAGCCCGTGGTGGAAGCATCTGTTGACACAACAACATGCCTGGAAACTCGTTCTAAGGGCACTCCGGCCCGTAGAAAGCTGAGGTTTGTCCACGGGGTGAAGGTCTGATGGCAGGCCGGAGTAACTGGTACTCGGAGCGTGCCTGGTTGCCATGCCCACCTCGGGACTCGATCGCGAAGCCAGTGCTGAAGCGGTCTCATATGAAGCAGACCGAGCGGCGTAGCTGCCGCTGTGGACGCCATATGCCCCAGGAGCCTCTGAAATAACTTCAGTGGAACCGCACTCTTGCCCTCGAATTGTCTCAGCCAAGTCAGCAGTGACTGCGCGCGCGGGCTCGTAAGCTGCGCGCACATGGCAACCAAAGGCCCAGATGGGTGAGGTGCCGGAGCACCAGGTCCCTGTGTTCGCAAACCTGGTCTCGAGAGTGAGCCAGAATCAGCCAGTCGTCGAGATAGTTCAGGAGTTTTGCCGGAGTGGCACAAGGGCTGCCTTTGACGACTTTCGTGAAGACGCGAGGGGACAGGGCTAACCCGAATGGGAGGACCGCGTACTGATATGCCTGCCCCTCGAAAGCAAACCGTAGAAACGGTCTGTGTCGAGGAAGAATGGAGACATGAAAGTAGGGGTCCTTCAGGTCGATCGCTGCAAACAAATCCAATGGACAAACGCATTCGAAAATGCGTTTGGCTGTCAACATCTTGAATAGAATCCTGAGAAGGGTTCGGTTCAAGATGTGCAGGTCCAGGATTGGCCGTAACCCTCCGCTGGTAGATCTGCAGGATTTTATTGTGTATTTACTGACGTGCCCGTGTGGGCTGCTTTATGTGGGCAAAACTAAGCGACAACTCAAAACCTGAATTTTTGAGCATAAATGCGCTATCAGAAAGAATGATGACAAATCATCAGTCGCAAGGCATTTTAATTCTGCGGGACATGCTGTCAATAGGCTCAAATTTATGGGCTTAGAGTTTGTCAATCGGTCTCCAAGAGGGGGAGACCGTGAGAACTGCCTCCTACAACGAGAGGCTTGGTATATTTTTAACTTAAACACATGTATCCCGAATGGGATGAATGAAGATCTGTCACTAAGTAGTTTCTTATAAATGGAACACTAATATGTGTATTATATGTATAACAGTCATTGTCTTTCATTAATGGACTGCTTGAAACATTAGTGACATTATTGTACTGGATATTACTTTAACATTATTGGTTTGTGTTAATATGGGTGTGTCAGTGGGTGTGGGTATAAAAGATTGGCTCCATTGTGATCTTGTTGCACACTGAAGAAGGCACGCGCCGAAACGCGTCTGTGCAAATAAAATAAAAAGAATATATGCATAGTGCGGCCTCTCTCTTATTTTTTGTATGTTAATCATCCAGGCCAGAACTCTTAAAGTTTATAAGTATGTGCACTGAGTGAAGCCTGCTCCTATCCTCACTTACTTAGATCTGCAGGATGGCCATGGCATGATGCAGCGAGGCGGCGGCTTGCCCCGCAGCTCTGTAAGACTTCACCACCAGGTAGGGCTGGACGATATGGCCAAATTTTATATCACGATATATTTCTTAATTTCGGTCAATACGATATAATTCCGATATCGATATGAACAATATAAAAGCCTCAGAAAAACTGCCAAGAACGCCCACAACAGATGTCTGTACATACAATCTTCTGAAAAATGAATTTGCCAAGTCTATGAAACCTGCTGGAGTCTTTCAGTACTGCACCATAACAAACTACATGAAGCAATGATATAACCCATCATAACAATAATATTCTCTTCTCAATACCTGCTACAAGACTATGAAAGCATATGGGTAGCAATATTCAATTTGAAATGTAATATGCAAAATGACAATGCAATATGTAAAATGGCAATGCATTTCTGTTTTTAAATTTACATTTGCCATTACATTTGTGCAACATTTGGTGCAAAATTAAAATTCAATTATATAATTTACATTTGCCATTTCATACACTAGTTTTAATATGTAAATTGAATACATATTTTAACGTTTTATAAGTTGCAAAATTAAAATGTATTACAGATATGATTAGATATGTTCAACATGTTCAAGCAAAAACTATAGCAAAATGATCATTTAAATGTTATTTTTCTTAATTGCATTTACACTCACAGTTAAGACACTTGCGGTTGCATTTTCATTAAATGTCCCGCAATGAATGTAGCAAACTTCAATGTGCAAATTGAAAATGCATTTCGAGCCGATCACGCCCCCTCCCGCCCTGTCAATCACTGCGTGAAGTTTCGGTTTCTTAGATATTAAAATCATATGTATTGGTCATTCTGAGGTCTCTAAGCATCCCCACATGCTCCAAATTCACGCAAAAAGTCTTGTTTGTTTGTGCTTCGTTTGTGTCGGTTAAAGTGTTGTTTGTGCTGCTTCTATGGGGTGGAACTGCTTCAGATGCTGGAACAGGTTTGATGTGTTCCCGCTGCTAGTCGGCACCACTCTCCGGCACATTTTGCATAGCGCTGAAACCTGAAGTTTTGATATCTCAGATACCCGAAACACCACTGAATTTATACCACTGAATTAGTCTTTCCTCTCTTATCAACTATTTCGTCTGGTTTCTCCTCACTTGTGGAAGCTCGTTAAGTCACATTTGTATTGCGGTCAGGGGCGCTCTTTTTTTTGTAGCTAAAACTTGCCACATTGAAGATCAGCCTAGAGCCTATAAGTGCTGAACACTGGCTGCGTGTCTGTGGTGTACGTCATCACGAAAGTAGCCAATTGTGTTCTGCTCTTTCTGACGGCTGCGCGCCTAACGTTAGTCAGTAACAAATGCTGTTATATGTATATTAAAATATCGAAAATGTGTTTAAAAATCATATCACCGTTATCGGAAAAAAAAAATATCGCGATATATATTGATATTGAATTATTGTCCAGCCCTACCACCAGGGTAGATGAAAATCTACAGGCTTTGGAAGGGTTCTTAGGATCACCACGCCAGGTAGAAGTGCTCTGAGGACACAACTGCATCGCAACAGAGCGCTCCACCGAGGGGACCCCAGTGTACCCTTTAGCCGTGGCCCCATCGAGGAGAGAGAAGGCGGAGGAGGCCGCCGAACGATCACGGGAAGACAATGGTGACTTCCAGGACCTTGTGACCACCTCATGCACTTCCGGGAAGAAAGGTATTGGGGGCGGGTGTTGACGGCTGTCAGCACTCGCCATCCCCAAAAACCAATCATCAAGCGAGCGCTTGGGACAGGGTGGAGGATTCCATTCCAGCCCGGTGCTCGCGGCTGCCCGGGAAAGCATGGCTGTCAATTCCAGATCAGACTCGGGCAATGCTGGTACACCCGAAGGCGGCAGCACAGCCGAGTCTTCATCTCCGGAAGACTCCAGCCCACCTTGTAATGCGGCGATCGACATAGTCTCATCATCTGGAGTGCCGAATGAGAAGCGGGGCAGGTCCGAAGACCAGCCGGCAATCTCATCCTGCAGCCTCGCGGGTTGCAGTGCACAAGAGGGGGGTGTGGCCCGAGGAGCAATCGTCTGGGCTTTGTTCCACACCGTAAACCTCAGGTCACCCTGGCCACCAGCCAATTTATCGCCTCTCGCAGAGGGGATAGAATGGGGTATGGCTGAGGGGACTCTACCTCCACGGAGCTCATTGAGTCTTGACCGAAGCACCGCAATGGTCATGTTCCCGCAATGAGAAGATGAGTCATCCACAAACGCTATCTACGCGTGATATAAGCCCAAACACGCAAGGCAGCGATTGTGCCCATCAGATGACAAAACAAATCGACCGCACTCAGAAGTGCACGGGCGAGACATCTTTAAAAAGACGTGAGTGAAGAGAAGCTCTTGGCTCCGAAGGAAAAACATAATGCGAGATTGCCAGCGCCCCTCATTTTATACTCACGCGGTGGGGCGGAGTTGCGCTATGCAAATTCCGCAGACCCATGGCATTTCCTTGCCATTGCCTTACAACTCGAAGGTGATAGGCTTCTAAGCAAAACCCCCATTTCGTCATTCACTGACTTAACTCGCAGTGACTGAACGAAAGGGAACTAGTTTTGAGATGCAGCCTTGGTCAGAAGTTAAAAGTAAGTCATTTTTATGAGCGCAGTTTCCGATGGGGCCTGAATCCTGACTGAAATATGTTATAGATATCAGTACACTGTAATAAAGAAATCTGTATAAAATGGAAAAGGTACTGGTAATTTTCTGGCAGTATCTTATCCGTTATTTCCTTTAACCCTAACACAATTCAATGCGTACAAATGCATTGGAATTGTTGTAAACCTCTTCCTTTTTCAGTGTAGAAAAACTCAGAAGCGAAAAACCAGGAGACTTGATAGGTTCTTCAGCAGGATTCTTTATTGAGAACACGAGCTGTCGGTAGCTGTAGTCACCAAGTCTAGTCTAGTCTAGTCAAGTCTAGTCAAGTCTAACTAAGGGAACTTTGCATTGTAGTTTATATACCTTTCAAGGGGGAGGGATTACATTGTGATGAACAAAGCATGTAAATGAGCTGAAACATGAGAACAGAACGGTGCAGGACTTCTCGCACTGAGACGAGAACTCCAAGACAAACGGTCTCAGTAATAAAATAGCAGGTGTTCAAACTTGCTCAGTATGCGTTTCACCCGGTGAGACATGAGAACAGGAAAGGCCTAGCCTTCTCGTATTGAGACGGGACAGTCAGGAATATCCCGCTGGGAACCCCTACTGTTTGTAGAGATTTCCTGGTCTCATCATTTATAAACTTTCTCAATATAAAATACTATTGTATTAGAAATCTAAATTAAACATTTAAATAAAATTTTTAATCCTACATTTCCCCCTTTGAGAGTTCTAAATAACTCTCACAAAATACAAATTTAGACACTTAAAAGTTCATTCTTGTAACTTGCGTAAGTTACAGGCACATAGCTTGCTCTGTGTTGATGTTTCTGCAATTGCATGTTGACACAGAAACAAAACATGCAATTCCGTGAGTCTTTTCTGGTTGGAACTGTGATTTTCTCGTGATCAATCAAGTTTCTGAACCATGAAGAATTATCTTCAGTCATCTGGTGTAATTTTGCTGAAAGATCAAGAATGTCTTGTTGGACCACCATGTTTGGGCACAAGTGAGTCCTGGAATGCAGTCATCTTCGGATGTGACATGCAAAAGTTCTTTCCAGCAAACAATGCGTTTTTGACATATTCATCAGCTCTAAGAATATGTTGTTTCTGGAGTCCGGACTTTGTGCAGATCTGATGTGTAGTAGTAGGACAATCTTGATCATGTCGATGGATGACTGAAGGTTTCGTCGTCTCTGCGTTGTGTATTTTTTTCTTTTCTTTATCCTTTTGTGATAGTTGGCTCGGAAGTGGGTCAAGTTGTTTCTTGAGGTTATGTCTTCATACGCAGACGAGGAGGTCGGTGCATATGGGTCTCCGGTCAGCAAGTGGTACCTGCACAGAGGAAGAGAGAAAACAAAAGACAGGAGAGCAGTATTTGTTCAAACACTAGGGTTGTAAACTTTTTCCCGCGTCTGCTATTTTTGTTCCTTCTTTCCCTATTTTCTGAATTATTTTGACACCTAAATAGAACCAGTGAGGTAAGGATGGGCTAGTGGATGGGGAGGCCTATGAGGGAGTCTTCACCGCAGGGTTGGCCCCCGATTGCCTGTTGCAATCGGTTCTTCCTTGGGGCTCCTCACTGGTTCCGTGTCCTAACCTATCCCTGTAAGTGGGGGACAACTTTACAGTGTGACATTAGTCCAGGTTTTTTTTCTTCCCTGACACAATCCTGCAGCTGCTGTAATCAACATCACTTAATGTGGTCCATGCCACTCTAATGGCTTGTTTCTGAGTTATTTTCAATTACTTGAGCTGAACCGTCTCCTTCAGCCTCTAACACAAATTCAGTCATTGTAGACATCATACATGAGGATGGGTTTGTGACAGGTGCACGTTGTCATTCATCAGTGTGGACACTGCATGAGGGCATTTTACATTTACAGTCTGACCTAACACCATTATTGATGAAGGGCCTGTGCTGTAGCATAACATTTAGGGCTGTGAGTTTACTTAACTAGTGTTCCCCAAAGGAAGGGTGAGACCGTCACTTTCCTTTTGTTCTATTAAACAAAAATAAGTCTTTCATCTTTGTTGTAAGTTATTGGGGAAATTAAGCACTCACAGCCCAAATGGTTAACACCTCAACATGTTGCACCACCCGTGTAATGACATGGGGAATGGCTGCTTCAAATTAGCAAGCAGATTGAGTAGTAGCTTAGCAACATTATTAACCTCAATAAAGTTCTTTTTGCTTTTCCTACACTCTTTTCTCCAGTGTCCAGGCTTACCACAGTAATAACAACTGCTGCCCTCTCTCTTAGGACATTTGCGTTTCTGTTGCTTCTCTGCGTTGACCTTAAAGGATGCTGCTGCAATGTTTACTCTCTCTTTAACATCAGAATCTCTTTCCCAAGTAGCTAACCTGTCTAGGTTACTTTGCAGGGTACTGGTAGCCCATGTGACGTCTAAGAAAGGCAATGCATTTCTATGCTCTGACAAAAGACCATCATACCATGTGCGAACTAATGGCCCATTGTCATTTAACACCTTCTCTGAAGTGTCTGCTATTCCACTGTAAATTACAGCTGACTGACAAAACATTTCTGTGTACTGACTAACATTCTCATGTTTCTTCTGTACACAACTAGTGATCTTTGACCAGTCCATGTTTGGTCCAACAATGTTCTTCAACACTTTCAGAACTCCCTCTCTCAGTTTATCTTTTCTGGCATGTTGTAGTTCAGAAGGAACAGCAGACTCAAAACTGTTGAATTCAGATTCAGTTAGAATTTGTGACATCAGCTGTGTGACTTCTGCCAACGACATGTCGTAAAGACGCATTTTACTGATCAATGCCCTTCTAAACTCAAAAAAATTTCTTTGCACTGATGGCAAATTTTCAGCGATTCACTCGATTTCTTTAGGACCTAAAGATAATTTGACTGCTTGTTGCTGCAGTATGGGGGTTACAGATTGAACAGAGTCAATGCCTTTTGCCCTAGTCTGAGCCTTTTGTCTTGCTCCACACACTTCAAATGCATTTACATCTTTATCTATCAAACCAGAATTTCTAGTGTTTTCTAGTCTAGAGAAAGACTGTAAATCAGGATAGCTTTCATCTGACTGTTGGTCTTCAGAGTCACATTTGGTTGAGGCCTGATTATGGCTCACCTTTGTCTTGAAACAGGACACTTGAGTCTGTAATTGTTTGTTTTGTTGATTTAACTTATCAATACACCTAGTTTGTTCTTGTGCAATGGATAAGCTATATTCTCTATGGCAACAGATTATGCCTTTCATGTTTTTCTTTCTGATACATGCACCTAACACCTTCTTGCATTCTTCAATAGACCAAACTTTGTCTGGATCAATACCAAATTTCTTTGTCAAATCCAATCTAACTGACTCAGTCACTATGGAGTCCATTTTCTCTCCTAACAATGACTCGAACTCACTGTCTGTCCATAAAGGGCTTGCTAATCCACGTTTCTCAGTAGTTGGAATCAGTCTAGCATTCTTCCTAACCATTTTGTGGATTCCTTTGTTACCAACTTAATCAAAAAAAAAAAAAAACTTCTCTCTATTATCTACAACAGAGGGTACAATCTTATTAGCACATGATGCTAAACAAACAAACACTAAAACTTCTCTGTTCAAAACAGAGGCTACACTTGTTAACACAGATCAAACTATTGTTAACCTTCCTTGGCAGAGCAAAGGGTAACACAAATTACTAGCACTTTATGCTAATCTTCCCCGATTGAATCAGAGGATACAAACAATATTAACATGTACGTTAATCTTCCCTGCCTGAAAACAGAGGATATCTTTCATCTCTAAAAGCAAACTTTTAAAGGGTAACTTTAGTTAGCAAACTCTACAGCTGTTTGTTAACTTCTTCTCTGATGGCGCAGAGGAATAACAGATTTTTTTTACTGGTTTTTCAACGGTTCTTTGAATGGAGTGAAACTCACCAAATTTTTGTTGTATAGAAAGATTCCGCCTGGAAATCTTGGTTCAGCTTGAAATTTTCAATCTTCAGGAAGCTGGAAAGATTCAGTCTGGCAATCTTTGTTTAGCTGGATGTTTCAAAATTCAGTCTGGAGACTCAGTCAGCTTTGTTGAGATCTTTGAGCTTTGA
Source organism: Gila orcuttii (assembly GCA_026230005.1). Lineage (NCBI taxonomy): Eukaryota > Metazoa > Chordata > Actinopteri > Cypriniformes > Leuciscidae > Gila > Gila orcuttii. The sequence goes on along the minus strand of JAPDVR010000021.1, from coordinate 23,742,573 downwards.
AGTTTCAAAAGTTCATTCTTTGTTGAGTTTCAGTTTCTCCATCCGGGTCACAGGCACCATCTGTTGTAAACCTCTTCCTTTTTCAGTGTAGAAAAACTCAGAAGCGAAAAACCAGGAGACTTGATATGTTCTTCAGCAGGATTCTTTATTGAGAACACGAGCTGTCGGTAGCTGTAGTCACCAAGTCTAGTCTAGTCTAGTCAAGTCTAGTCAAGTCTAACTAAGGGAACTTTGCATTGTAGTTTATATACCTTTCAAGGGGGAGGGATTACATTGTGATGAACAAAGCATGTAAATGAGCTGAAACATGAGAACAGAACGGTGCAGGACTTCTCGCACTGAGACGAGAACTCCAAGACAAACGGTCTCAGTAATAAAATAGCAGGTGTTCAAACTTGCTCAGTATGCGTTTCACCCGGTGAGACATGAGAACAGGAAAGGCCTAGCCTTCTCGTATTGAGACGGGACAGTCAGGAATATCCCGCTGGGAACCCCTACCGTTTGTAGAGATTTCCTGGTCTCATCATTTATAAACTTCTCAATATAAAATACTATTGTATTAGAAATCTAAATTAAACATTTAAATAAAATTTGTAATCCTACAGAATGCAATGCAAGATATGCTACTGCTGAAAAATGTATTAGCACAGGACATCGGGCCCTTTTTGTACGTGTACAATAAATCATGCAAATACTGTATTTATTGTGTATTTTTTATTACATCTATTTTAAGAGAAGACATCATGATTTTTCTCTGTAAGTATCACAGCACATGTTGATTCATTATTTATTATAAATAAATAAATTTCACATAATTTTCACAAATTTCACAAGCTACTTTCAAATCCAGATTTTATTAGAAATGTGGGCCTGGTTTCACAGACAGAGCTTTGATTAAGCCAGGATTAGGCCTTGGTTCAGTTAGGACATTTAAGTAGCTTTTATAAAAATGGCTTAGAAAAAAACATTACTAATGTTGCATCTTAAAACAAAACAATAGCAGGGTATTACTAATCAGGGTATTACAATAGAATACAAATATAATTTAAAAACAATGGTTTTGAATCTCTACAAATGTGTTGGCTGGGTTTAAAGTATGGTGAACTCTTTTTATTCATTGGCCATGCAAGTGATCTTGTGTCATACAAATGGAATGATGACAAACTTTACAGAGCTTGAAGCCTGAAGAACAGGTCATTGAACAGGATGTGCACTGAATATTTTGAAAGTTACTAACAAAGATTTGTAATAGGAATTAATGGTGCATTACATTGCTGTCTGGAAGTTGTGTGTAGTGAAGTAAAAACATCTTCCTCTGTCTTTGCGTTTCACCTCTGCTCTAGCTATGTCACCTTTATTTATATAGCGCTTTTTACAATACAGATTGTTTCAAAGCAGCTTTACAGAGATAACAGGAAAATAATGTTGTAATAATATTGTTAAATATAAAATTAAATGTCCCCAAATAAGCAAGCCAAAAGCCAATGGCAACGAAGGCGAAGAAAGGCGACAGTGGCAAGGAACTAAAACTCCATCAGGTGACAGAATGGAGAAAAAAAAACCTTGGGAGAACCCAGGCTCAGTCGGGGGGCCAGTTCACCTCTGGCCAACGAACGAACAGTGTATGATTATGATTCAGGCTGCATTATAGGTCAGAAGTCATATTGGATCAGAACTTTCACAATATTTATCCAGTTCATCTGGTTGGGGGTCGGAGTCATCACGCCGGTATGGAGACGAGTTTGTTGAGGTGTCCATGAGGCCTTCACAGGGCTGATGAGGCTGGCACTTCAGGGATGAGTTGTCATCGTGTCCATGTGATGGTCCTTCATCAGATCTGGATATGGCCTAGATCCGGCGGACTGCGGTAAGCTATGAATATTGTTGGCGAAATGCTTATGTTGCTCTGCTGTAAGTCGCTTTGGATAGAAGTGCTAAATGCATGAATGTAAATGTAAAGATATTTTACAGTATTTTTTTACTCTCTTTTCTGTGGATGTAATTTTGGATGAACTTAGTGACAGAAGACTGAACATATTCTGAAGGATCTTGTATCTTTGAAAGGATTGTTCAAATGAGTCATTGAGGCTAAAACAATGGAACAAACACTCCTACAATCACAATGCACAAAACCTAAAGACTGTTATAGTGCAACGGTCGATTTCCTAACCATGTGATGTCTGACAACATCCAGGACAGATGACAGTGAGCAGCTATTTTGGGGAAATTCTTTTGTTTGTTTTGGTTAATCATTGTTTTCATGCAGAAGTTCTGTGTGTTTGGGGGGTAAAAGGAAGTAATATAAATGATAAATTCTGCATGATAACCTCATTCAGACAAAGTTTCTTGACCGATCAAACCATCACTTTATGATGACCAAATTCATTTTTTTAGCTGGTAAGTGATTGTTGCTCTTAGAGAATGCTTTTTTAAGAGCATGAATGTTTGAGTGTTTTATATGTTAACATTTCATTTGTATCTCTTTTCAGGCTTTTCTCTGGCATTGTGCCACTTTGGTAAGTTTTTTTTTAAATGGGTGTGTTGTTTCATTATTAAATATTATATTCAAAAGCCACGTTTAAATAATAATAATAACAACAATACGAATTTATCCATTATCCAAACAGCTTGTCCTTTGTAGGGTTGGGGAAATAATAATAATAATTATTAATATTTTTAATATTTGTGTAATAATTATATATATATATATAAATATTATTATTATATATTTTATTTTTTTCAGGATTGGCCTTACAACTGGTATGCTACTTCACAAACTGGTCTCAGTACAGACCTGGCGTTGGCAAGTACCTGCCATCTAATGTGGACCCATATCTGTGCACTCATTTAATTTATGCTTTTTCCATTATTAATCACGAAAATAAATTGACAACCTATGAATGGAATGATGAAACTCTCTACAAATCTTTCAATGGACTAAAGAAAAAGTATGTGCTATTATCTGATGTTTTGTTTGTAAATCTATTTGTTTACAGAATAGAATGCGTTATGTAATGTAGTTTTGAATTGTGATTTTTTTTTTTTTTTTGTACAGCTAATAATGATAAAAAATATTTGTCTTAACAGAAACCCCAGCTTGAAAACTCTCTTGGCTGTCGGAGGATGGAACTTCGGCTCAGCTCGGTAAGAGTCCAGCTGAAACACTGAATATTAAAGGGTGTGTGTTGAACAGAACTGTTTATTTAATCTTCATGGGATTTTCCCACCATGATTGTAGGTTTAGTAGCATGGTGTCCACATCAGAAAACAGGCAGACGTTTATTCAGTCCTCCATCGCATTTCTGAGGACCCATGACTTTGATGGTCTGGATCTGGACTGGGAGTATCCCGGTACTCGTGGAAGTCCTCCAGAAGACAAGAAGAGATTCACTCTGCTGTGTAAGGTAATTCATTATTCACAGATTTGTATTCTCTCACACAATGGTTTTAAAATCAATCTATGCTCTTTGTTAACTACATTAGTTAACATGAACTAAGAATGTTAATGTTAATTTTAACATTAACTACAAATTGTTTTAAATCAAAAGTTCTATCTGTTAACATTAGTTGATGCTCTGTGAATTAACATGAACAGACATTTTATCAACATTAAAGGCACACTATGCAGGAATTCCGTTTTTGTCAAACAGCGACCCCTAGAGTCGTTGTAGAGTACTTGTATTTAACGTTACTGTCCTAAATACCACTCACGCAGAGCGTCTCTGCACTTTATAATAATAAAGTATCCTACCGCGTTTGATGGCTTATAACGTTTTTACATGATTGCAGCTAAATGAAAAGTAAATAGCCTATAGCCTAGGCCTACTGTATAATTTCATTTGTGTTTTTTGAGTGTATGTAAACATTACAAAATGCCAGATTACATCAATAAATTTACATGTACGTCGCATTATTTCATAACAATGTCCGTTATGATGTCGTTAGACATGATTATTGCAATTTATCATAATAGTTTGCAAATTGTGCTCATTTACACTATTTACAACGTCTAGGCTTATTTATGTCCTGATAATTATGTGAGATATTGACAACTGTTCTCATGATAATCGCAGGAATCAACTTTAACAGTGAAAGCCTGACCGAGTGGGACTCTTGTCCGGTTCCTCGCGCTGTCAAATTCTTGTACGTTTTTCTAGACTCTTCCGACCGCGCTTTCTTTGTTTTTTTTCGCCATTCTGAAAACGCAGGCCCGATGTTTACTCGTGTCTGACTCCTCGCTCGGTCAGTCTGCCATTTCCTCTTTCTCTGTTCCTCCGACAATGCTTTCCTAGCTCTCTGCTTCTTATTTGCCGGCTTAGCCATGATGACGATAGTGTGGAAAAACTCCATCCCTACGTTGTCGTTGTTCTTATTGGTAGCCGGATCCTGGATGGGGGCGTGTATGTGTGCAGTACAGACAGAAAGGTGCAGTGCCGTAAAGCAATTCGTTACATCGCGAGAGCTGATATCACGCGATACTTCCTGACGCTGAAGAAGTTGCAAGTGTGGTTTGCAAACAAACTGCATAGTTCCCCTTTTACAAATGTTTTAAAAATGTATTCCTCATCGAATGTATTAACTGATGGTAACAAATAATTACTTATTGGAAAGTGTTACATAAAAATGTGAATAAAAAAATATATATGAGCATAACAAAACCACATTTTTAAGAGGTATTTGGTTTGTTCCTCTTTTGCTTTAATTACAGCAGCACTTGAGATTCATTTACTCCACAGTTTTGTGTGAAACCTGATGATCATGTTCTCCAGCATGATTGAGATGAAACAAAGGAACATCTGACCGTCTGTACAAAGAGTCACATGATCAATGACACAGATTTACTCATTTGATTAGTGACCAAGCAATAGTGCAGAATCAGAAATATTTCTTTTTGTTTTACATAATGCATTTATAAAAAATAAAAAAAATCTAAATCCTAAAGCTTTCTGTTTATTTCCAGGTTTATATTAGATTTTAAATGGCAGATTTTCAATGTGTATTATAATTACATTGAGTTAAAAAAAATGGCCTTAATCCACTGCAAATATGTGACTATAACAGGAACTCTTTGAAGCTTACCAGGCAGAGAGTTCTGCCACTGGACGCCCCATACTCATGCTCAGCGCTGCAGTGGCTGCTGGGAAAGGAAACATTGATGCTTCTTATGAAATTGCAGAAATGGCCAAGTATGTCTCCTGTTCACTTTTTTGTTTTCTTTGAATTATGAAATATGATTATGCTTTGGAAATAATCTCTTAAAATGCCAATCAAATGTATAAATGGGTGAACTCACGACAGTGTTTCCCTCTTGTAATGCAGATATTTGGACTTCATTAATGTCATGACCTATGACTTCCATGGCTCATGGGATACAGTAACTGGGCACAACAGTCCTCTGTACCGTGGCTCTGGAGACAATATCTACTTCAATACTGTACAAAAGCCTTATAGCCTACTGTAAAATTTCTAAAATACACTGGCCAAAAAAAGTCACTGTTTTGATTTAAATAGGAAAATGCCTATTGATGGAAATAACATCACATCAAGAGGTGCATCAATTGTTGGTCAAGATCTTGTATTGACAATGCAAGAGTCAAGCACTCTGTAAAGTCTCCTCCAGCGCATCCCAAAGACTTTCAATGAATTTAAGGTCTGGTGCCAATTCATGTGTGAAAATCATTCTTCATGCTCCCTCCCAACCATTCTTTCACAATTTGAGCCTGATGAATCTTGACATTGCCATCCTGGAATATGGCCATGATGTGTCTTCCCACATGGTTGTTTAAGAAATGAAAACTACACATCTATCAATTAGGAATAGAAGAACTTTTGCCAAACATACACATGCTAGAAACATAATAATCACTGCAATAATGATCCAATCATAGACTTTTATTAAGCATTTGGCCTATTTAAATCCAAACAGTGACTTTTTTTTGGCCAGGAAAGGTATAAAATCATGCCTAACATACGAATGGTTTATAAATGATACTATGAGTCATTGCAAACAACAACCAGCTGGAAACATGCAACAGGAAATAACTGATTCATCATGACAATGTAGGATTTTGCAATGAAATACTGGAGAGATCAGGGTGCTCCTGTGGAGAAGCTGAGGATGGGCTTTGCTGCGTATGGAAGAACGTTTCATCTGGCGTCTGCAGCCAGTGGAGTTGGAGCTCCAGCTAGTGGACCTGCCCCAGCTGGACCTTTCACCAGAGAGAACGGATTCTGGTCCTATTATGAGGTCTTATTTTCAATCTAAACTCATGCACTTACATGATAGCACAATATTTAATTGTGAAAAATAAGAAAAAAATTATAAAATAAGAGTTATGGACTGATCATCTCCCATCAGATCTGTACTTTCCTTCAAGGAACCATAGTGCAATGGATTGATGAGCAGAAAGTTCCTTATGCAACCAAGGGACAGAACTGGGTGGGATTTGACAACAAGGAAAGCTTCACGACTAAGGTGAATATGTCATAAATGTTGAAAATTACATACAGTTTAATGCAGTTCTCCTGCTCTCAATAATTAAACTTGGTCTGCTACAGGTGAACTACCTTAAGGAGAACAAGTTTGGTGGAGCTTTCGTCTGGGCTCTGGATCTCGATGACTTTGCAGGACAGTTCTGCGGGCAGGGCAACTACCCTCTTATTGGGCAGCTCCATAAACTTCTTAAAATTGGTACAGTACATCTCATATTTATAGAAACCTATTCCCACCACATAAGAAAAAAAACATGCTTTGGTAAATCATAATTATTACATAAAAAGTCAAAATTATGACATAAATGGGAAAAAGTAGGAAATTGATAACAATACTTATGATTTTTATCTCCATTATGTCAACTAGTTATAATTTCCATTATGTCATAATTTAGATTTTTTTAATCTCATAATTATGCCAGTATCTCATTTTGAATTTTTATCTCATAATTATGAGCAAAAATTAATGTCAACTTTTTGTCATTTCAACTTAGTATGTCACTTTCGACGCCGTGATTAACCAGTCAGAATCAAGTATTCCAGGGAGTCGTGTAATAAACCAGATTAATAATTGGAAAACTTAAGATAAAACATCAACTTACAATTTCCTCCTCCAGAGTTTCCATCTCTCCCTCCAAATACAACCGATGAGCTCTTTGGGAACTCAACAACAGCATCCACCACCGCTCTATCTTCTAGACCTTATGTTGTACCAACAGCTCCCTCAGGAACAGAGTTCTGTGTAGACAAACCGACGGGGGGAATATATGCAAACCCAGCTGACCCGATGACCTTCTTTCAGTGTGCTAATGGCATGACCTATGTACAGAGATGCGCTGAAGGGACCGTCTTCAATCCCAACTGCATGTGCTGTGACTGGCCTAAGAATTAACCTCACGTTTCCTAAAAAGGAAATGTGTGGAATTTTTACAATATTTTTAAAGTACTATTCAGGGCCACTAGCGGCGCAATAATTTCACATTTTACCTTTAAGTATTGTTTTAATGTCTTCAAATTTAACATAGACAGTCAATGATATAATATTACTTTAGTAAAATATTTTGTTGGGTCTTAAAAAGGGGGCACAGTCTTAGCTTGTCTGATTAAAACTAGTCTGATTAAAAAACAGCAATTGTCCACTTATTTTACTTTTAGAGTGTGACTGCACCTCAGTAGCGTGGGTAAAGGTATTCTGCGTGCAGGTTTTTACTTGCGCTTCTGTAAAGTTCTATTGATTTACTAGAATTTAGTTTCAATTTAATTCTTGCTCAGTGCTGAATCTGACTCCAATTTTAAATTATTATAAAATTTATACTGATTCTCATTAGAAACTAATCATAAACATTGAATATGTATTCATTTAGATATTTGATTATTCTGGGTATCCCATACTTTGAATTATTCGTTCATTAGGGAACCGATGTTGCGGGTCTCCCCCTCGGGTGAAATCGTGTTCTGGGGGAACCGCAATACGACCGAAAGGGCACTTTACTATAAGTGGTTAAAGGGACAGGGGCTCAATCCCCCCCACCCACCCCCGTGCATGCCACTGTCCCGTGACCCAAGGGTCACACCTGATCATGGATAGAAAAACATTCTCACCAGAGACCTTGTGAGAGGCACACTATAACAGCAGAACTGAATTTTCAATCTTTCTCATATTATAAGTGACTGCTGTTAAATTGAGACCATTTTAGCAATCACTGAGATTTAAAATGATACCACATATGAAAGGGAAAAAGCAATAGATGCACAAGATACATCATATATGATATATAGACATTCGTAGTGAACTTTCAGCAGGGGTGAAAGGAAAAGGAGTGGGGAAAGGTTTTGTTTTGGATGGGTGAGCAGAGAAGATTAGGCAAATGGGTTTCTACGTCCTTGATTCATGATCTTCTCATCAGATAAGCAATTTTATTGTTTTGTTGCATGCTGTTTGTTTTCTATGAGAGATCTTGTGTTCAGCCTTATCAGGAATTTCGGTCTTACAGAAATCGTTGTGATGAGGTTAATTTTTAAACATATTTTTAGATAAGATATTTTTAGAGACAATGTTAGAATATTTAGCAGGGGAAAAAAATACAGAATAAGAAAAAAGCACACATCTATGTTTGTTTTAACAAAAAAATATTTATTAATTTAACCTTACCGTTCATGAAATTAAATCAATTTCATAAAAATAATCAATGCAAAACAGTAATTCACAGTAATTTTCAGACCATTTCAGTGCAAACAATAACAAAGAATTCACTTAATTAACATTCCAACAAACAATTACAATTACTTGGTGTAACCTCGTGATATCCGACGCAAATGTTTATGGAGACAAACATAATCAATCATAGTCTAACACAATATCTAATGATAACCTATTGACCCATACTGCAATTTCTTTTAAATGTATCACAGTGTAAACTAAAATTTTCAATGAAATCTCCAAAAATGCAAACTCTGTTAAGAAGAGTAGAATAACTATAGGGAGAGCTGTATTTCTCATAAAGTTGGTTCAAAACGCCAAAGCAACATGTCTGACCATGTAAAGTCAGAAATATAAACTGTGTGTTTTGAAGCAGCAATAACCAGAGATAACTAGTAGGATGTTTTTTCCAAGCTCTATCATGTCCCCTGAACCCAATAACACTATCAAACACAAAAAGTGACACTCATCTTGAAAACTAATCATCACTCATTAATGATCCATTCATCATCATAATGCCCATTTTGTCTGATTCATTCGCATAGCTAGCTTATTCTTTTTCAGTGAGGGAGCTCAGTTGAAGTGTAATTGAGCTTAGCCATGCTTTTGGTCAGGGTTGCTTATGTTTGCATTTAATCAACAAACTTTTAATTATTTGGTCAGACGTCATTCATGACAAATGCAATGACAAAAACACTACTTAGGGTAATAACTAACAAAGTTCAAATAGAAATACATACAGTACATATGTAGTATGACTCTTTATAGTATTCATACGGTATACGGCAAGCCACTTTGGGTAAAAGCATCTGCCAAATGCCTGAATGTAAAGTAAACCTAAGTGCAGGGTTAAATATTATTAAAATTACACCCATGCCCTGCTGTCAACACCTGACACACACAGCAAACTTGTGATGTGTTTTTTAAATCGTTCAGTAAGGAATGCAAGAATGAATCTTTATGTTTGAAATGTTTCACAACCTTCAATTCCTTTCTAAAGCTGTGGTATTGATTTTATTCAGATTTTCAATCTGAGCTCCTTGAGCTTTGTTTCAAAAATTTCACTCAGTGCTTTGAGATTAGTGTAACATCCACCATTTACAGCTCATGCTGGCTACTGTGAGGAGGCGGCAACTTCCTGATGTCATTATTCTGGATGAGCTGAAAGTAGAACAGCACGATCTCTTCATAGTTCTTAATGGAGATTCTCTCATTCACACCATGGAATCTAAAAGAGGAAAATGTACCCTCAAGCTGGATACTCCACTACATTAACACAAAGAGCCATTCTCCTGTGTCTTACCTCTGAGGATCACCTGGTTTGAACCACGTTGGTGCAAAGCGATATATGTCTCGAGTGATGTCCTTGTAGTGACGACTGTCAGTGTTGCCAACACAGATACCTGTGAGAGGAAACAGTTAAAAGTGTCTCTTCATAAGGGGAACCTGAGCGGAACTGCATCACTTCACTTACCAGGAGCCACTGTGAGCTGAGGAAACATGATTTGCACTGTTTTCTTTATGATCTGGAACCCAAAAGCCTGCTCATCATAGGAGCTGATGGGCAGCGGGTCGAATCCATTGACCATCTCTACCTTCACACGCTCATCTGATATGGTAGACTTGACCAAATCCAAAACCTAAAAGAAAACCCCAAAAATGAAACCTCTTCACATCATTCCAAACACACACATACAAAGATATTTTGAAAAACAATGGGCACTGGACCATTCTGAGTCATACAGGAGGGTCATACAGGTTTTTCAGTCAAACATAAATGTCATTTTTGGGTGAACTATCCTCCTACAGTTTTTTTTTCAGAGTAACTCATGTGAAACAGTTTGAGAAGGTGTGAAGAGCACAAGTTAATAGTTCAGCTAACTCTAGCCGTGACTAACTGTGCTTCAAGGCTAACTGAATGAGTCAGTTCAGTGGCTTCAGTGTGACCTCTCACCTCCTGCAATGTTTGGGCTGAGTGGATGCGGAAATTGACAAAAGCTTCAGCGTATGACGGGATTACGTTAATCTGTAAGAGAAAGAAAAATATTTAGAACTCCATTCATGCTACAACTCAGTGAATTTACAAAAAAAAAAAAAAGTGCCCCACCTTTACACCAGAGTTAAACATTGTGACGGCAGTTGTGGTCCTAACAAAGGCATTTGTGTCAGGTTTTCTCTCTAACAACCTGCATATGAACACCGATATTATTATTATATTACTATGACAAGGGTTTTCCTGAGTTTTTAAAAGCTTATGTTGGTGTTTATTCACAAAGTTAGTGTTGGTAGCAATTAATTATTAATATGGTAAATCATGTGTTAAATATTTTACATATATCCTGTTATGGCAAAGCGGAATTTTCAGCAGTCTCCAGTCTTCTGAAGACTACACTCGAGGAGTTTCAGGGAGTTCAGAAACAGTGCTTACTTATATAGAGAATTACTCCCTTTGGAGTGGACTTTGTAACTTTGCAGATGTTTTTCATGTGCAAACAGCAGCATCGCACACTAAAGAATGTTGAAAATGTCAAAAAGCATAATAGGTCCTCTTAAATTGACTTCAGTGGTCAAAACCATTTTCAGCGCAGGAAAAATCCTGTATAAAATCTACTTTGATATGACATTAGAGACTGTAGTCAGCATTAAGACAACCAATATGGACTACCTGCTGAGTAGCGGAGAGAAGAGCCACAAATTAGACATGATGAATCTGAGAGGCAAGCCAAACTGCAAAATAAAATAAGAGAAATGGTTTGTTGAAAAGCAAGTCCATATTTCATAAAATGTAACCTGTGAAATCCTCTGCTTAAACACTTTTACCTTATGTGCCAGGTGTTCAAATGTGCCACGCTCAGGACCATAACCAAACAGTCTGGGCATCAGATTTTCCTCCAACCTTGGAAAAGATATTACCGTAAACATGATTTAAATAAATTCTTAAGCTCAGTTTAATACTGCTGCCATGCAGCTGTTTTGAGAATAATTTAATAGCAATAAATAAATCACTAAACAAAACATCTAATAAGAAGAAAAAGGATCCATCTTAAGGTATTTCCAACTGTGTCACAATAATGAAGCGTTTTAGGGGTTTCCGCTTGCCTCTTGACAGCTGAAGCTAAGATGCCAATGCTGCTCTCTCTGGGAGGCATGGATGAATGTCCTGGAGCGCTGCTGACACTCAGCTTTACCGTGGCCTGACCCTTCTCACTGATACCAATCCTACAAACACACACAGGGAAAATATTTTACAAACTAATTCAATAATTAAATGACTCTGCTAGTAGAGTTGCTCAAAATAACAGTCTCACAGGGCAGCGGGTCCATCCAGGCCACTTATGACACCGTCCAGCACTGCCAGGCCTTCATCTAAAACATACTGGAGCTTCACCCCTCGACTCTTCAGGAGCTTCACGATATTGACTGCGCCATGTAAGCCATTCACCTGACATATAACCGTATAAATAAGTGCATCAAAACAAGTGACTACTAGTCAGTTAACTTGAGACTGACCTCCTCATCGTGACCCAAACCAATGTAGAAGCTTCTGCGAGGGGTGTAACCTCGTTCCAGCAGGTATTCCAGCGCCTGAAGGATCCCCTTCAAGAACAAACATTGTTACAGTTAGCTTTAGTTTGGAGTGAAATGATGTGCAATTGTTTGAATGAAGAGCGATGCAGCGTTGATTCTCTGTACCATCACAGACTGTTTGTTGTCGATGGTTCCTCGTCCATAAATGAAGCCATTGAGCTCTTGAGCAGAGAAAGGAGGAACATCCCACCCATCCGCCTCATCGGCCGGCACTACATCAATGTGAGCCAGCAACATGTACGGCTCCAGATTAGGCTCTCTCCCAGGAACCGTGAACAAGTGGCTGTAGTTTCCCACCAACTCATGTTTGACCAGGCTGGATGATGAGAAGACCTTTGGGAAAACTGAGACAGAAACTTAAATCTTAAAGTCTTAAATAATACTACTTTAGTTTCACTCAATACAAAACGTAATATTACTAAAAGAAAATTAGCTACTTTCCATAAATACAGTTAACAAATAGTGATAGTGAAGTGTCAGTGAAATGAAGTACTTAACCTTTAGAAAATGCCTGTTTACTTTTTTTACATTGTATTTTTATTTATTTTACATGGGGTTTGGAATTTTTGTTACCCTGTTACCAAAATGTAGGACATGTATCAAGCTTAAAGACCAAATTGTGTAATTACATTTTTTTCGAGGAATAAGAATGGAAACACTAAAATTACATGATTAATGAGTGTCAATTATATTTTATTATATTAATCATGCAAAGAATTTAATATATTTAAAGTATACACAATCATTACATATTAATGAAATACCAGGTAAAAGGTCTAATAAAATTAAAATATATTTTACTTTCATTTCTTATAAATTGCAGGAAAAAAACATTTATTTGATCAATTTTGTCACAACAGCTAAATAAACAGTGTTGAATGGTTGAGCTTGTGAAATGCTGTCAAATCTAATATATGTGTAAAACAATTTTTTAATTAAAATAAGTTAATAATTAAAAGATTTTTGTCAAAATATTTAGTAGGCCTACAGATATATTTTGTTTATTTTCTGCCACATAATAGTTTGTAAAGCATATATAATAGTTCTCACCAAATTTGTTGTGATTGAATAGCTTTTAAAAAGATAATAGGGCAGGTTTCAGTAATTTTGCGTTGACAGCTGTCTGATGTTGTTGTCAGTTGTGTAACTCAGTCTCACCCTTCCTCAGCAGCCCGTCAAACTCCTGCAGCGCGCTCGTGTTCACATTCGTCTCAGTAAATGACACGGTGGGAATCTGTATGGCCGCTATGAAAGAGATGAAAACAAGACATTTGAAACAATTAGATTGCAATTACATTTGTAAAATCTAAAGGCATCACCCATGTTGAGAGCGCATCCCTATGTCTTCCTGACTAATCTCACGTCACGTGACGAGTTGAATGTCAAACTGCGCGATCTGCGACTCAGTATTTCTACGTTGTTTGTTACCTTTGAAGTTTGCCAGCATATTCTTCCTCTGTTGTGGACTTAAATGAAGAGAAATGGTTGTTGTATTTTCCCATTTTCCCAGCTGAAGCCCCGCGCCTACATCAAATGTAAGCGTCCTAACTGTGGCAACAAGGAACAAAACTGTAATCAAAAATAAGACACAAAACAGCAGCACTTTAAGAAACTTAAATAATTTCCAACGAGTGTTATGGCTTGTCATGTTTCAGGAAGTACGAAAGAGTCATTTCATAACCAGGGTTCATAATACCTCACCGATGTGATTAGAGGGCACGATCGCCCTCTGCTGCTGTGGATTAGAGTCACAGGTTAAAGAGCCATAGAGATTTTATGTTAATGTTTGTGGTAACACTTAACAATAAAGTTCATTAACATTAGTTAACTACCTTAGTTAACATGACCTGAGAATGACCGAAACTTCTACAGCATTTATTCATCTTAATTTCAGCATACTAATACATTATTAAAATAAAAGGTAGCATTTGTTAACATCAGAGGCGGACAGAGTAGCTACACAGCTTCGTTACTTGAGTGAAAGTACAGATACTTGCTAAATTTTACTCAAGTACAAGTAAAAGTACTACAGTCAGATGTCTACTTAAGTAAAAGTACTGAAGTACTTGTTTTTAAAAGTACTTGAGTATCAAGAGTACAAGAGTAAATTTTCTAAATATTGCTACTGCCACAGTGTCAAGTCAAGTCATCTTCATTTATATAGCGCTTTTAACAATGTAGATTGTTTCAAAGCGGCTTTTCAGAGATAAACATATAATTTAAGGTAACAGAGATTGGTTTGGTTTTATAGCGGTTCTTGAATAACGTTATTTTCCAGCTAAAGTTAGTTTTGATTGATTCACTTCCGGCGAAATGATCATTCGTTATTAAATTAAGGGCCACTAAGGGGGCTTTCACACTGGCAGTTTAGTTCGGAACGGGGCACGGTTCGCATGAAAAATCGCTAATGTGAACGCTGTCATGTGGACCCGAACGCGCACTGGGTCCCGAACCCGAGACTACCTGGAAGAGGTGGTCTGAGTTCGGTTGCTCCCGGACCGTGCTGCAGTTCGCAACACGGACTCGGGTGCGCACTTCTTCAGGAAGTAAAGTATCCTGCGCATGCGTTTTAGCCGATTATGATGTATTTAGTTAAATAAAACGCACGTAAGGGATGAAGATTTACCTTGGATACGAGCAAGAGTGAGTCTGCAGTGTTTTCGCGCATAGTGCGTGCAATCAGGGCAACAAATTAATGGAAATCCACTGTCGTCTCAAAAGAGTCCATTTGCAAGCAGCGGAAAGACCGCTTATGCGACACACACACACACACACACACACACACACAGTTAACCTGCGTTGTTTACTCAGCTATGCATAATAGCACCAAATTAATAAAAAAACACAATATATTGACCTGCGTCGTGTTTTCTATCATGCGCCGTGCACGTTTGTAATGACGTAAGATGCACGCAAACGCACCCGAGTTCGATAGAATCAAGTTGAGTGTGAATCCAGACCAACGCTGCGGGGGGCGCCGGGAACAAACGCGCTCGTGCTCGGACCGCAGCAAACGAGCCCAGTGTAAAAGCCCCCTTAGACGACGCCGTTCTCTCTAAACAGACTTTAAACGCGAACCTGTGATTAACGCTGATGGCGTTCACATGCGCATTAAGAATTGATTCTATAGTTATGTGTGTTCGAATATATGTGTGCAGGTTTGTAATTCCCTACAAACCATGCCTAAACAAACTACTTGTCTTTGCCTATAAATTTGATACAGAATACAATTTTATTTTATCACTTCGGGGTAGGTACGCGAACCGTGCTTACATTTATGTACAGAAACGTCCTACATGGAGTTATGAAAAATTTTAATGTTAATACCTTTGATAATCTAAAAGGAATTGAAAGTTAATTCAAGTCATTTTCATCTTTTTACCATGTTGCTTTATTTAACATTTCTCACTTGCCCACAAGGCAATGCACAATGGCAACGCTCTGACAAACCTCTGCTAGAGTTTTAATGGATTTTTTGCACCCACATTTGAACCCACATAAATCTGACCATGGAGTTTACTTTGGCGTCAGTTCAGAGCTGAAGGTGAAGGTGATTTGCTGATAGGCTGTCCCAATCAGTGGCGCCTGCACAATCCAATCACGTTTGATAGGGAAACAACAAATTGAGGGTTTCCGAGATTTTTTTTTTCCTTTTTTTTTTTCCTTTTTTTTTTTTTAGAAGTAACGGGTACTCACGGTTCCCTTTCGAGAGGTCTCTCCTATTGCGTAAGTAGCTTACGCTATGGGAAAACTCCTTTTCTCGAGAATATTGAAGTCTTTATGTAAAACGCATTGCAGCTGCACAGCTGACAGCAATGAACGAAGGAGCTCGGTCATTGGCTGTGCTGCGGCAACTTGCTCGAACCAATGACGGGGCGACTATGAATGCGCGACCAATGAACGCGCTTCGCGCCCGCGCGCGTCAGAGCCCGCCAAGATGGGCGTGGCCAAGCTATATATTGGGCGCCCCGTCATGAGAGTTCTTTAGATTTAATCTCCTTCAGCGAACACCTTCTTCGCTGGATCCTCCGGATTATTGAAAGCCTTCGCCGCCGTGGAAAAGCATACCAGCGGGATTGCTACGAGGACGTCGGCACCTTCAGCCGCCTTCGAACACCATCCTACTGAGCCATCCGGCGCGCCACACACGCAAGTATTTTACATCTGTTCGCCCCGCGACATTTGTAAAAGAGCAAATTTTCTGAGGCGTTGTTTCAAATGCCTTCCTGCGCGTCGTGCAGAGACCTTCTCCCGGACGGGGATCGTCACATCATCTGCGCTCGCTGCCTGGGCCGGAACCACGCAGAAGCTGCTCTGACCAAGGGCGGATGCCCGGAATGTGACGACCTGGGTCTCTCCACACTGCGGGCTCGCTTCGCCGCTTTCGCCCCGAGCGAGCCCATCGCCGCCACCCCTCTGTTTGAGCCGCGCTTTAAAAAAAAAACGCCGCTCACAGAGGCTTCCTGAACCTGAGCTCAGTGACGTCACGCCAAGCCAGTCTCCGCGTGCTTCACCGCCGCTCTTGCCTTCCCCACCGCCGGTTCAGTTCACTCAGCCGGACCCACACCCCTCTAGCAGAGCGGTGGGCCTTGTGACTTTCGGCGCGTCCGAGGACGACGGGGGAGTGGATGACAGCCTGTCCGTCGACGCTGCATCTGACGACTGGCCGGGCTCCACTTTCGACCCCGCCCCGTCGACGCTAGCTAGCACGAGTGCGGGCTCCACCATGGATACGGAGATTATCCGCATCCTCTCGAAGGCCGTGGAGGACCTCGGGCTCGATTGGTGTTCTCCCTGCCGCACTACCTCTGCTCTCGCCGGTCGCGCCTACGCCGCCGCCGGCCAAGCTGCATCAGCGCTTCACTCAATGGCGGTACTTCAAGTGTTCCAAGCCAAGCTTCTCCGCTCTATGGACGAGTCTGGCCCCGAACCCGAAGCCTTCAGGGACCTACGCAGCGCAACTGATAGCTCTGCGAGCCACGAAGGCCACCGCCCAGTCTATTGGCCGTGCTATGGCTAATTTGACTGTTCTCGAGCACCATCTGTAGCTGACTGTGACTGAGATGAAGGACGCGGATAAGGCGCCATTTCTCGACACGCCTATCTCCACCAACGGGCTGTTTGGACCGGCGGTTAAAGGTTTCGCAGAACGCTTCACTGAGGCCCAGAACGCTTCACAAGCTATGCGTCATTTCCTGCCAAAGCGCTCCAGCTCATCGCAGAGCAGACAGAGACCACCACAGCCGCAGCGGGCTAGAACAGCTCCCACCGCCTCTCAGCCCGCGCCTCAGGCTGACGCTCGACGCCGCTCGCGCTCTCAAAAGCCGTCCTAGCCACAGAAATGAGAAGAGAGAGTGCGTGTCTCGCAAAAGCCGGACCACTCTCTGCAAAAGCTCAAACATGACCCAGTCCCCTTACAGGCGGCTGGATATGTCCATACAGCAGTCAATGGGCCAGTCACAGAGCTCGCTCATCTGCAAACAAACACCGTTTTTACGGCGACGCACAAAAAAAAAAAAAAAAAAAAAAAAAAAGTATTTTTCTGCCTGCGTCACTAAGGGTTAACATGTCCACAAAGTGTGCATTCCCAGATACTGTCAAAACAGTGCCAAATTCATTCCCAGCTCAGGCTGCGCTTCCCATGAATGTAGATCACGTGCCTACGGTCATGTACGCACCACTACACACAAGCACTGTTCACACAGTTATAAATTCATCCCCAGTAAAAGCGGGAAACATTATAAAGGTGACGCGTGTGCCTAACACTGTTTATGCACCCCCACTTATAAACACTGTCCTTACAGTGTCAAACACAACCTCCGCTCAGGCTGCGAGTTTTACAAACACAGCGCGCGCTGTTGTAATCACACACGCGCCCATTCACTCAGCTGCTCAGCGCGTGCCCGCGCCTCTGAGAGCTACGAGCTCAGGCGATTCGCTGGCCAGGTCCCTACGTCACAGCGGCCCGCCCCTAGCCTGTATTCAGCCCATATCTGTACACGCAGCGGCATGGGAAAACATTCCAGATATGCCGAAATGGGTATTGAATATAGTAAAGCACGGATACTCGCTCCAGTTCGCTCGCAGACCACCACGTTTTACGACTGTGGTCGAGACAAAAGTGAGAAAGGAGTGTTCACATGTTCTACGCACCGAGGTGCGCAAACTAATAGAAAAGGGCGCTGTGGAAACTGTTTTCCCCCTCTCTGAGCGGGACAGGTTTTTACAGCCGCTATTTTCTCGTCCCGAAAAAGGATGGGACGAAAGGATCCGCCCCATCCTAGATCTCAGACACCTGAACAGAGCACTAATGATTCGCTCGTTCAGAATGTTAACAACCAAGCATATCCTCGCGCAAGTACGCCCAGGAGATTGGTTTCTCTCAGTGGATCTGAAAGATGCTTACTTTCACATTCCAATAACGCCTCATCACAGGCCGTTTCTGAGATTCGCTTTCGAGGGACAGTCATACCAGTACACAGTACTTCCGTTCGGCCTGTCCCTGGCTCCCCGTACATTCACGAAATGTATGGATGCAGCACTTTCCCCCCTAAGACGAAGGGGAGTGCGAATACTGAATCATCTCGACGATTGGCTGGTTCTAGCACAATCAGAGAGTCAGTTAATAACACACAGATCTTGGATTATCAGCCATTTAGAATGCCTGGGTCTAAGAATCAATTTTGCAAAAAGCATACTATCTCCCAGCCAGAGGATTTCTTTCCTGGGAATAGTTCTAGACTCGATGCAAATGACAGCGCGTCTCTCATCAGAGCGCGCGCTTACCATCCGGCGCCTTGCAACATCATTCAGGGCGGGCGCGCGCGCGTGCCCCCTTCAAACGGTTTCAGAGGATGCTCGGTCTCATGGCCTCAGCATCGGCCGTACTCCAGCTAGGATTGTTGCATATGCGCCCTCTCCAACGCTGGCTCAAAGAGCCGCGTCCCTACTCACGCGTGGCGTTCGGGCCACTTTTTAATCAGAGCGAACCACGGCTGTATAAAAGCCCTGACGCACTGGAAAGCCGCCGACTGGTACCAGTCAGGCGTGAGTCTGGGTGTGAACACAAGGAGAAAGATGATAATGACAGATGCCTCCAAAATAGGTTGGCGGGCCCTTTACGAGGGCAGGCCTGTCTCCGGCTTTTGGTCAAACCCGGAGAAGCGCCTACACATAAACTGTCTGGAAATGAAAGCGGTCGCTTTGGCTCTCAGAGCCCTGCTCCCACATCTAAAAACGAACACGTCCTGGTCCGTACGGACAACATGACGGTAGTGTCGTACATAAATCGCCAGGGTGGACTCAGGTCGAGCTCCATGCATTCAATGGCCAGGAGACTCATTTTATGGTCCCAGCACAACTCGCGCTCGCTGAGAGCAGCGCATGTGCCAGGCGCCCTGAACCAGGGGGCAGACATGCTATCCAGAGACAAGATTCTCCCAGGAGAATGGGCTCTCAACCCGCTGACGATTCAGTGGTTATGGAAAACCTTTGGCAAAGCGGAGATCGACCTCTTCGCCTCCAAGGAGAACGCGCACTGCTCTTTTTTCTTCACGAAAAGCACGGACGCGCTCGCCCAGAGCTGGCCGAGCCGCCCCTTATATGCCTTTCCCCCGATCGCGATGCTGCCACAGGTCATCAGTCGGGTCAGAGAGGAGAAAAACGCAGTGCTGCTGATAGCCCCACTCTGGAAGAACCAAACATGGTTTCCAGATCTGATGCAAATGCAATCTGCACCACGGCCGATTCCACTGAGGCCAGACCTCCTCAGTCAGGCCAGCGGGATGATATTTCATCCCCGCCCCGATCTGTGGGCCCTTCATGCATGGCCCCTCAACGGGTTCCCAGGAACCTCGCGAGCGGAGCACTAAAAAACCATCGCTGAGGCGCGGGCGCCCTCCACGAGACGCTTATATGCCCAGAAATGAAAGTGTTCAGTGACTGGTGTAATGCCAAGGGCCTGAACCCTGAGACATGCGAGATTACGAATGTACTCGTTTTTCTACAAGGGCTTCTGGAGGCGGGCCGCACCCCCTCCACGCTCAAAGTATATGTGGCGACCATCACAGCGTCACACGACCCTGTAATGGAACGTCCATTGGGAAGAAACGACCTAATTATTCGTTTCCTAAAGGGCGCTAGGAGGATGAACCCTTCACGCCCCCCCTCAGTGCCGATCTGGGACCTAGCTACTGTCCTAGACGCTCTTAAAGGGCCCCCGTTCGAACCACTCCGAACCGTGCACCTTAAACAGCTCTCGCTCAAGACTGCGCTCTTGCTGGCACTCGCCTCGGTCAAGAGAGTGGGCGACCTGCACGCGCTTTCGACAAGCGCTGCCTGCCTAGAATTCAGTCCTAACGACTGCAGGGTCGTCCTTAGGCCGAAACAGGGGTATATTCCTAAAGTGCTCACCACTCCCTTCAGAGCACAGGTTATCTCCCTAACTGCGTTTTCGTCTCCAGCAGACGAACACGACGCTAATCTACTCTGCCCCGTTAGGGCTCTCAGAGTGTATTTGGAGCGTGCTGCCCTATTCAGACAGACAGAACAACTGTTTGTATGCTTTGGCGACCGTACGAAAGGTTCCGCCGTTTCAAAGCAGAGAATCTCTCACTGGATAGTTGAAGCTATAGCGCTGGCTTACGAAGCTAAGGGACTTCAATGCCCCTGGGGAGTCAAAGCACACTCCACCAGGAGTGTGGCTTCTTCCTGGGCACGGTCGAGCGGGATACCGATCGAGGATATTTGTGCGGCGGCAGGCTGGGCCTCACCGTCCACATTTATCAGGTTCTACAACCTACAGGTCCCGACATTGCATTCCAATGTGCTATCAGCATGATGCTAGTTGAACTGCGAGTTCGCATCTAGATTATGTATGTGCTTGTGTCACACTGAGCGCCTTCTAGCCGCTCTGTTTTTTTTTTCCCATATATAAAGCTCGCCTCTGCCGGCTAGTTGGATGATAACTTTGCTTTTTAGCTCAGGCACCTGCCTCTGGCTATCATAAGGCGAAGTTCAGCACGCACGGCGTTTTGCATGGTGTTCCCATAGCGTAAGCTACTTACGCAATAGGAGAGACCTCTCGAAAGGGAACGACTCGGTTACTAACGTAACCTCGGTTCCCTGAGAGGAGGGAACGAGTATTGCGTAAGCTGCCGTGCTTGTGCTTGGTTAGTTCGCTTCAGTCGTTTTAACCTAAAGAACTCTCATGACGGGGCGCCCAATATATAGCTTGGCCACGCCCATCTTGGCGGGCTCTGACGCGCGCGGGCGCGAAGCGCGTTCATTGGTCGCGCATTCAGAGTCGCCCCGTCATTGGTTCGAGCAAGTTGCCGCAGCACAGCCAATGACCGAGCTCCTTCGTTCATTGCTGTCAGCTGTGCAGCTGCAATGCGTTTTACATAAAGACTTCAATATTCTCGAGAAAAGGAGTTTTCCCATAGCGTAAGCTACTTACGCAATACTCGTTCCCTCCTCTCAGGGAACCGAGGTTACGTTAGTAACCGAGTCGTTATGGATAGAAATGTAGTGGAGTAAAGAGTACAATATTTGCCTCTCAAATGTACTTGAGTAAAGTCATGAGTAATCCCCAAAAATGATACTCGAGTAAAGTACAGATCCCTCAAAGTACTGTACTGTACTGTACTCAAGTAAATGTACTCCGTTACTGTCTGGCTCTGGTTAACTTTAGTTAATGCATTGTGAACTAACATGAACAAACAATGAACAGCTGTATTTAAGATGTAGCTCTAGCATTAACAAAGATTAACTAATATAATAACAAATGTATTGCTCATTGTTAGTTAATACATTGACTAATGTTAACTAATGAACCTTATTGTAAAGTGTTACCATGTTTGTTTACCTATTATAGTATTTTTTTTAATTTATGTAGTATTTATACGTTCCGTCTTAATTTTTTGTAATTCAGTGTGTTTTTAATTTGTATTTGTTTAACTTTAACTTATTTTTATGTCAGTTCGTTGCTAAGGACATATTTCTAATTTTCATTTAACTTTAAGTTAATTTTATTTACCTAATATTTATATTTTATTTCAGCTTTATTTCAATTAACAAAAAATATTTTTAGTTAACCATTAACATTTTCTTTTTATTTTTGCATTACAGTTTGTGGCTAATGTGATAATTTACATAAGAATCATCTCCAAGGCAAAACAATAAATGGCAGGTGATACAAGATAACAGGCAATAGGAGACAGACAGGTGAAAAACAACAGGGACTTAATAAAATGCATATTTTAGATTATTCATTATTCATACTCATGTAATTCAAGTATAATATGAAGTAGTTGCACTGCGTACTTTAAAACCACAGTCTATTTATTTTGCAGTAACATTGAAGTGAAAAGAGTGATTCATAATCTTATCATTTCTTTTTCGATCTGTACTTTCTTTCAAGGTTACTTTCAAAGCAACCAGGGAAAATATTGACTAGATTTTGGCACAAATGAGAGCAATGAAACAAAGGTAAAATACAGAGGTTATAAAGACTGTGTCAAAAGGTCTTTATCTGCTCTCTGTATCTTGATGACTTTGCAGGAGTCTACAGTAGTTCTGTATAGAGCAACTATATTCTCTCAGCCAGTTCCATAAACATCTGAGTACTGGACCTTTTGATGTAATGTTTAAGTATTAATCATTGACAGTGTGACAGAGCAAAGTCAAAAATATAAACTCTGACATTTAGAAGACAACTTGTGAAGTTGTGAAATATTACATAAAAATGCAATAACCTGAAACCTAAGATATTCTGTTCAGTGAATAGGAGCAGAATCTGTGTAGGCAAGCCAGAGGTTGTGTGTGCAAACTGCAAACCCAGCTGATCCCATGTCCTGTGTTACAGAGATACTCTGTGCAGAATTAACCTCGAGTTGCCCAGCAGCACATCAGCTAGTAAACAACATTTCCATTTTTTTATAGGTTTTTCAATAACAAGTAAATCTTGAGATAACAGAAATATTGGAAGGCGTATTTTACGTGGACAAGAGGCATATATATTTAACTTTTAAAACTAATGCATAACTTTTAAATCTAAAACAACTATTGAAAAAATATTTGTAAACACTGTGTTTTGCATGAAGACAAACCTCATAAATGGCAAGATATTTTATATATTTCACTGGTAGCATGAGTAACCTAGTGATTTGTATTTAAAATGTTAACTCATCCAGGGAAAACTACTTAAAGATACTAAGGAATTTCAAGAAAATATTTTTTATTATCAATTTTACATGCATCATTTCAAGCAAATTGAGGAAATATATTTACAGTAACTTTTCAAGGTTTTGGAATCGGTAAGATTTTTTTATTTTTTTGAAAGAAGTATTTTATGCTCACCAAGGCTGCATTTATTTGATAAAAATATATATTTAAAAAAACTGTAAAATGGTTAAATATTATTACAATAAAAAAATAAAAAAAACGGGTTTCTATTAGAATACATTAAAAAATGTAATTTATTCCTGTGATGGTAAAGCTGAATTTTCAGCATCATTACTCCAGTCTTCATTGTCACATGATCCTTCAAAAAACTACTACAATATATGTATCTTTACTGTCACTTTTGATCAAAGTCAGATTAATGCATCCCTGCAGAACAAAAGTATTTTTTTCCAACCAAAAAAAAATCTGACTGACCCCAAACTTTTGAATGGTACTGTATAAACATGTTTCGTACAGCTTTTAAAATTAAAGTTAATTTAGACAGAACAAAGCTTATAAATCCCACAGATTCCAAAGCATGACATCTGTGTATTTTAGGTGTGAGATGGCGACAAGTTCCTAATGTCACTATTCTGCATGAGTTGAAAGTAGAACAGCACGATCTCTTCATAGTTTTGGATGGAGATTCTCTCATTCACACCATGGAATCTAAAGGGAAGTGTAAGCAGTTTAATATTTAATTACTTTTACAGCTTCAGCAGGAGTACCATTTCTGTGTGTCCTACCTCGCAGAATCACCGGGTTTGTACCATGATGGGGCAAAGCGATAAATGTCTGGAGACAGTTCAGTGTAGTGCCGGCTGTCAGTGTTACCCACACAGATACCTGTGAGAGGAAACCGTAGACAAAACTAAGAGTGAGAGAAGCTCTTCATTAGTCAATGATGTAAGGGGCACTTAAACCCCTTATGTCAATGATGACAATGCTGAAAGCCTTACCAGGAGTTACAGTGACCTGAGGGAAAATGTCATGCACCGTTTTCTTTATGATCTGGTACCCGAATGTATCATCATCATAGGAGCTGATGGGCAGAGGGTCAAATCCACTCACCAACTCTACCTTCACACGCTCATCTGATATGGTGGATTCAATCAGCTTTAGAACCTTTAGAAAGTGAATGGGGCATTAATTATTTAACATTTGGTTTTAGTAAACTTTGCGAAATATATTCAAGTATGAAAATCTGCCATGGACGTACAACTATAGAATTTGCATTATTCAAAACCAACAGCAATTGAGTCATCATAATTTGCATACTCATTACTGATTGGTGTTCTTTCCTACCTAAATTAAAAAATATAAAAAAAGATGGGTATAAAACTATACTTAAAAAATCAAACATAATAAACAAAGAAAAAGAAAAACATATGGAATTAATAACAAATAAAACAAAAGTAAAACCAAGTATGTACAAACAATTGAAATAATTAGCTACTTTATAAAGCTCACATTTGTTTCAGTTTAAAAGTTCTAAAGTCTTAATGGTTTGTTTATTTAGAGAGTAAAGAGATTTTTTACTTTATAACTTTATGATACAGTACTCATAACTTTATGATACTGTAGTTTTGAGAGTGATGGTAAAATGGATAAACAGACGTAAAGACAGAAAAGACCATTCTGAAATCTTTTCTGTCTTTATGTCTGTTTATCATAATACTATCAATGTCTGCAGTGTTAGCGCGAGTAACGCGAGTTATGTAATCAATTCACTATTAAAGTAACGCATTACTTTTAAATTTATAACAAAATATCTGCGGTACTTTTTCAAATAAGTAATGCAAGTTACTGTTTTCCCATTTATTGACTGACAGCTCTTCTGTCCCGATGTTGAGGGAAATCAGGAGTAAGTGCAGAGGCATTGTGTGCAAACATGACGGTTATTGTAGTTCTGGACTAAATGTGAGCAGGCATTTACTCATCTCACTTTCACAAAAACAGATTCAGTATTCCTCAAAATGAATAAAAACAGTTAAATGCAGTTAAACTCAGAATATTATGAAAATCTGCAATAATTAAATATGTTCAATAATACAAGTAAACTTTTTTATTTAATCAAACAATTTTTAACCAATGTCTTGGCTTCAATGATCCAATTCAACCATACAAATAAGAAAAATTACTTTAGATAAACATCCCATTTGTGATTATTTTTTTGTTATTTTTTTTTTTTTGTTATTGCATAAGTAAGAGAGTTGAACTTTCTTCTCCTGCATTTGTTTGAAAGGTTTGTTTGAGCTGAACCCTCTACTGTACAGGTGTGAATTTTCATTTTCTTAAGTCTGTGGCTTATTCATTTCTCTTTTTGTGCAAAATGGCCTTTACATTTGCCAATTTTATTTTGTTACAAAAACAAAAAAACAAACCAGCAGGCCCAGCCCAGGTGAAAAATAGTAATGGAAAAGTAACAATGCATTACTTTACATAAAAAGTTACTAATGCAATCAGTTTTTTTAGGGAGTAATGCAATATTGTAACGCATTACTTTTAAAAGTTACTTTTCCCAATATTAAATGTCTGTCTAAGGGTAATCTAAGAGTTGAGCTAAAACTTACTTGGTTGTCAAGCACTGGTATTTCCTTCAGGAAATGCAAATCTAGTTAAAAAGTATGAGTTAACAACATGCGCGAATTCTGTGGCTACAGCGTGACCTCTCACCTCCTGTACTGTATGGGCTGAGTGGATGCGGAAATTGACAAAGGCCTCAGCATATGCCGGCATTACATTAATCTGTCAGAGAGAGAGAGAGATAGTCAGATTTCTATTTATGCTAAGTGTATTTTTATATAAATTTGTGTATAAACAGAAAAAGAATGAATGTGAATGACAACCCACCTTCACTCCTGAGTTAAACATTGTGACGGCAGTTGTTGTCCTCACAAAGGCATTTGTGTCAGGCTGTCCTTCCAAAATACTGCAAATGTGATTAGAAAGATCAGATCAGAGCATATACTCATTACTGTATTGAGCATTAATGGGGCCTACCCGCTGAGCAGTGAAGAGAAGAGCCAGAGATTAGACATGATCATTTTGTGTGGCCAACCGAACTAGAAGACAAAAGAATAAAAAATAAAGCAATTCAGTATTTGTAGGAGTGTCATACGCATTTTAAATCATCTTTAATTTATCACCTTATGTGCCAAGTACTCAAAAGTAGCACGCTCAGGACCATGACCAAAAAGATTGGGCATCCGGTTCTTCTCCAAACTGGAAAATTATATAACAAAATATTAATTAATGAATTAATCTATCTATCTATCTATCTATCTATCTATCTATCTATCTATCTATCTATCTATCTATCTATCTATCTATCTATCTATCTATCTATCTATCTATCTATCTATCTATCTATCTATCTATCTATCTATCTATCTATCAGTAAACCAACATTATACAATCTGAAAAATTTAACAAAAAGTGTAAAACCAGTTAAAAAATAAAAAACAATAAACAGAAAAATGCTAGGGGGAATAAATAATAATTAAAACAAAAAGGTAACACTTTACAATAAGGTCTCACTTGTTAACATTAGTTAAATTATAAAACAAAGTACAATACATAAATAATAATAAAAAAGCTTATAAATATTTCTCATTAGTTTAATATTCTTTAATAGTTTATTTAGAGAGAAAGAGGGCCTGCATGGCTTAATTTAATAAGAGCATAAATATATGTTTTTACTAGTAAATTTTCATTTATGAATATGTAATTTGACATGATTATAAGAATATTAATATAAATTTTAATATTGATTAAATGTTTTCATATCTTCACTGAAAATTGGTACTTTACACAGCAACTGAATGAGTAAAATGGAAAACAAATGCAAAAGAGTTTTGTGGAAATTTACATTATAACCAGTGTTGAGGAAAGTTGCTTTTAAAAAGAATGTTACATCCTAAAAGTAACTAATTGCATTACTTAGTTACCTTTTATGGAAAGTAACAAATTACTTGCGTTACTTTTTGCGTTACCTTTTCTTACCGTGGCTGGGCTAGCTTGTTTATATTTTAATTTTAAAAAGTTCTATTTTTGGGCAATTTAATTTATATAATAAATGTTTAGACACTTTCACTCCAAAAGTGAAATGAATAAGCCTCAGGCTAAAGGAAATTGGACCATCAAAAGCAAATAAATTGATTATAGGGAGATTAATTACATAAATTTAATATTTTTAATTATTGCAGACACTACTACGTAAGTCAAGACTGACGAATGGCAATCGCTTGCGAGCCTATCTACTTCGAGTGAAACTAAACAAGCATAAAGAGCTCTCTTCAAAGAGCATAAACAGCTGTTTTCACAGCTTCGTTGGTTCGGTGGGCGTGACGTTGAAAGTGAGTGCTCACACTAGGTTGCATTCCTGGTGTGTTGCCGCTATCTCCCTGATGCGGCCAATGTTTGACTCCGGCTGACGGGCATGATCGCTGTATCACGTGCTTGGGCTATAGGCACGCTGAAATGGCGCTCATGGATGACTCATGTTCCCATTGTGGCACTATGGTCGAGACTCCGAGGTGGAGCACACTTCGCTTATTCCCCGATCTAGTGCTTCTTCTGCCCAGCAGAAGAGGCCTACTTCGGTTAATAGCCTTGGTGACCTGAGGATCACAGTGAGAGGTAATCTGCCGAGCCAGTCTCCTCGGGCCCCTCACTCCTCCATAGCGCTATTCGTGGAGCCGCAGCAGTCCCAGTTCGCGACGGTCCCAGTCGTTTCTTTTGGAGCTCCACCGGATGATCAAATGTTGGTCGCTGCATCAGAGGGTGAGCTAATGTCCTCTGGGGATGAAGACTCGGCTGCGCTGCCTCCTTCGGGTGTGCCAGATTGCCCGAGTCAGACCCAGAGCTCATGGCTATGTTTTCCCGGGCCGCTACAAGTGTCGGGCTCGAATGGAACCCTTCACCGTGTCCCGAACCTTCGCGGCTAGACGATTGGTATCTCGGGGCAGCCTGTGCTGGTTCACAGCACCCCGGCCCAGTGCCTTTCCAGAGTCACAGGTCCGGCTCCTTAGTGGAAAAACAAGGATGCGACGCACCTGCAATTATCGCATGCCAATGTGCACTGGCTCGTTTAGTTTCACTCGAAGTAGGCTCGCAAGCGATACCCATTCGTCAGCTGTCCAAAAGACGACCATTGACATCTTGCTCAAGGAGGGCAAGACAAAAAAGGTCGTTGCTAAAGAGGCTGGCTGTTCACAGAGCTCTGTGTCCAAGCACATTAATAGAGAGGCGAAGGGAAGGAAAAGATGTGGTAGAAAAAAGTGTACAAGCAATAGGAATAACCGCACCATGGAGAGGACTGTGAAACAAAACCCATTAAAAAATGTGGGGGAGATTCACAAAGAGTGGATTGCAGCTGGAGTCAGTGCTTCAAGAACTACCACACACAGACGTATGCAAGACATGGGTTTCAGCTGTCGCATTCCTTGTGTCAAGCCACTCTTCAACAAGACACAGCGTCAGAAGCGTCTCGCCTGGGCTAAAGACAAAAAGGACTGGACTGCTGCTGAGTGGTCCAAAGTTATGTTCTCTGATGAAAGTAAATTTTGCATTTCCTTTGAAAATCAAGGTCCCAGAGTCTGGAGGAAGAGAGGAGAGGCATAGAATCCACATTGCTTGAAGTCCAGTGTAAAGTTTCCACAGTCAGTGATGGTTTGTGGTGCCATATCATCTGCTGGTGTTGGTCCACTGTGTTTTCTGAGGTCCAAGGTCAACGCAGCCGTCGACCAGGAAGTTTTAGAGCACTTCATGCTTCCTGCTGCTGACCAACTTTATGGAGATGCAGATTTCATTTTCCAACAGGACTTGGCTCCTGCACACAGTGCCAAAGCTACCAGTACCTGGTTTAAGGACCATGGTATCCCTGTTCTTAATTGGCCAGCAAACTCGCCTGACCTTAACCCTATAGAAAATCTATGGGGTATTGTGAAGAGGAAGATGCGATACGCCAGACCCAACAATGCAGAAGAGCTGAAGGCCACTATCAGAGCAACCTTGGCTCTCATAACACCTGAGCAGTGCCACAGACTGATCGACTCCATGCCACGCCGCATTGCTGCAGTAATTCAGGCAAAAGGAGCCGCAACTAAGTATTGAGTGCTGTACATGCTCATTATTTTCATGTTCATACTTTTCAGTTGGCCAACATTTCTAAAAATCCTTTTTTTGTATTGGTCTTAAGTAATATTCTAATTTTCGGATATACTGAATTTGGGATTTTCATTAGTTGTCAGTTTTAATCATCACAATTAAATGAAATAAACATTTGAAATATATCAGTCTGTGTGTAATGAATGAATATAATATCCAAATTTCACTTTTTGAATGGAATTACTGAAATAAATTAACTTTTTGATGATATTCTAATTATATGACCAGCACCTCTATATAGTAAAATTCAAAAGAAATGCAGTACTTTAATAGTTACTTGAAAAGAGTAATCTAATTACTTAATTCACGTTACTTGTAATACATTTCCCCAACACTGATTATAACCTGCTATAAAACAGAAGTTTTTAATACAGTAGTGTGAAATTCTATTATTTATTTTTTCTACGTAAATGTGCCAGACAGATGTTAATAATGTTCCTTGTGAACAGCCCCATTGCAGGTGCAAAGAAAATATTTTTCATAGTTTTCATATTACAGTAAATTTGAACATATTTTCCTGCCTTCTGACAGCTGAAGCCAAGATGCCAATGCTGCTCTCTCTGGGAGGCATGGATGAATGTCCTGGAGCGCTGCTGACACTCAGCTTTACCGTGGCCTGACCCTTCTCACTTACACCAATTCTAAGAAATCACACAAGGCATAAATTACACAGTAGCTCAATCTCAAAATAATTATAATAATGCAGTAAAACAATGGTCTCACAGTGCAGCAGGTCCGTTTAGGCCATCTACCATACCATCCATAATCGTGAGACCTTCATCTAAAACATACAGAAGCTTCACCCCTCGACTTTTCAACAGTTTCACAATATTCATAGCACCTTTTGGGCCGCTAATCTAAGAAAACCAAATAAACAGCTGAATTAAGACAAGCTTTGATTTCAGCAGATGAACTATGGTTAACATGTGACCTTGAGACTGACCTCCTCATCGTGACCCAAACCAATGTAGAAGCTTCTGCGAGGGGTGTAACCTCGTTCCAGCAGGTATTCCAGCGCCTGAAGGATCCCCTTCAAGAACAAACATTGTTACAGTTAGCTTTAGTTTGGAGTGAAATGATGTGCAATTGTTTGAATGAAGAACTATACAGCGTTGATTCTCTGTACCATCACAGACTGTTTGTTGTCGATGGTTCCTCGTCCATAAATGAAGCCATTGAGCTCTTGAGCAGAGAAAGGAGGAACATCCCACCCATCCGCCTCATCGGCCGGCACTACATCAATGTGAGCCAGCAACATGTACGGCTCCAGATTAGGCTCTCTCCCAGGAACCGTGAACAAGTGGCTGTAGTTTCCCACCAACTCATGTTTGACCAGGCTGGATGATGAGAAGACTTTTGGGAAGACTGAGACAGCAAAATTCATTGATCTTTAATGAAACAACCTTTCATTCTTTCCAGTTAACAAAAATATGTTTTTGCTACCATTGAATATGTTATTTCTGAATGTTCTCTGAACATTCAAAACATCCGGTTTATCAAATGTTTTATAAAAGTTTTTTCTTGGTTATACAAACATTAAAGGGATATTTCACCCAAAAATTTTAATTAGCCCATGATTTATTCACCCTCAAGCCATCCTAGGTGTATGTGACATTTTTCTTTTAGACGAATACAATTGGAGTTATATTAAATGTCCTGGCTCTTCCAAGCTTTATAATGGCAGTGAATGGCCGTTCTGTTTTGAAGTCCATAAAAGTGCATCTATCCATCATAAACGAACTCCACACAGCTCCGGGGGGTTAATAAAGGCCTTCTGAAGTGAAGCGATGCGTACGTGTAAGAAAAAAAATCCATATTTATCGACCAAAATAACTAGCTTCGGGGAGACGGCCGTATGCATCAATTTACTGCAAAAGAGCAACCCTTGACCTTGACGCACAACGTAATGACGTACACGTAACCGCAGAGGATAGAGCAAAACCAAACACCAGTCACGAAATTAGAAGTCTAAAACGACAATTTTTAAAGAGAAATGTAGGAGGAGTTTGAGGTTGTTGCCCAGCCCTGTTTGGCAACAGGGCCCAGAGCCCAGGGCCCAGCCCTGCCCAGCCCTGGCGTCAAAGGTTACGCTACCCCCACATCCTACGTCATACATCGCGTCAAGTGTTACTCTTTTGGCGCAAGTCAACTTGCGTAGGCCGTCTGCCGGAAGCTAGTTATTTTAGTCGATAAAGTTTTAAATATGGATTTTTTTCTTACACAAACATATCGCTTCATTTCAGAAGGCCTTTATTAACCCCTGGAGACGTGTGGAGCACTTTAATCATGAGTAGATGCGCTTGGATGGAACCATTGACTCCTATTATAAGGCTTGGAAGAGCCAGGACATGTTTTAATATAACTCCGATTGTATTCATCTGAAAGAAGAACGTCATATACACCTAGGATGGCTTCAGGGTGAGTAAATCATGGGGTAATTTTAATTACGCACAACGTAATGACGGCAATTGACGCCTCTCGCAGTTCAAACAAACAGGGCTGGGCAACCGCGTTCATCATTACGTTGTGCATCAAGTTCAAGGGTTACTCTTTTGGCGTAAATCGATGCGTATATCAACTATTAACAACTATTTATATATATTTTAAATATGGATATTTTTCTTACATGAAAGCATCGCTTCGCTTCAGAAGGCCGTTATTAACCCCCCAGAGCAGAGCAGTTTTATCATGGATGGATGCACTTTGATGGACTTCAAAAAATATACACAGCTAAAGCTTGGAAGAGCCAGGACATTTTTTAATATAACTCAGATTGTTTTCGTCTGAAAGAAGAATGTCATATAGGATGGCTTGAGGGTGAGTAAATCATGGGGTAATTTTCATTTTTTGGGAAACTATCCCTTTATGGGAACATTCCATTTTATCATTTTGCAAACATTAAGGGAATGTTACTTTCGAATATTCTCTGAACATTCTGAAACAAGTAGTAGTTAAACGTCCAACTAAAGCGCTTCAGTAAAAAAGTTCCATGAACGATGTATAAATAATGTTTCTGGGGTAATGTTTTGAGGACATTATTAAAGACCAAATAACGTTACTGGAAGAACATTTGTTCTAGAAAACCTTGTAAGTTCTGAGAACACTCCCTGTTAGCTGGGTTTACACGTAAAACATGCAAAAAGAATCCATAAATTCCCATGCTTTGGGTATCATCAGTTTCTCACCCCTCCTTAGTACCAGGTCAAACTCTTGCAGGGCGCTTGTGTTCTGATTCGACTCTGAAAATGACACTGTGGGAATCTGAATTGCCACTATAGAAACATGAAAAAACAAACAAAACAAACAAAACATGATAATCTGACTATGTTTATATGCATATTCTGCATTCTGATTTAGTCTTTATTCTGAAAAGAGGTTAGCATTGGGTTTTTAGGCCCTGAACCCAATAATTCTCATTTACATCATTAACAGACAAAAACACAATGCCAAAACTTTAACCCTATAAAGCTTCCCGCAAGTATGAGCTCCATATTCTCTGCTTTATGAGCCATAAAATCCCAATCTATCAGTATCAAATATAATGCAAACTTTTACATTACTATCATGTCATGCTTACAGGATTAAAACAGGCATGTCAACTGTTTTAATGTGATCTGAATATTTGCTCAATTAAGTTATGCCAAATACTGTAATGTATTTAATAGGATATTTTATCTTTCCATAATCTGTAAATTACCAAATTCTGTATATTCTGCTAGTTTTGTTCCCCAAATAACACACGTCAACAACTCATAATTTATTTATAGTTATTACTATTCATCAGCTTTATGAAGCATTTATATATTTAAGCAGTTAGACTTTTGATAAAACTTTTCTTACCTTTGAAATTTTGCAG
Source organism: Gila orcuttii (assembly GCA_026230005.1). NCBI lineage: Eukaryota > Metazoa > Chordata > Actinopteri > Cypriniformes > Leuciscidae > Gila > Gila orcuttii. The sequence goes on along the minus strand of JAPDVR010000021.1, from coordinate 23,709,043 downwards.
CAGATTTTTTCTCTGTTCTGGACTTAAATCAGGATAAATGGTGGTTGTATTTTCCCATTGTCCAAGTTCTGTATTCACTTTGAATGTAAATGTCCTGCCGATCACAACAGAAAACAAAATTAAAACAGAAAGTAGGAGGATTCCCAGCAGTATTCCAGAAATTTTCAAAATGGTCTTCTTATTGATTTTGGTCTTCATCTTTCTTAAGTTCAAAAGGAATGAATGACAGTCATCTGTATGATCAGGGTTCACATTTTTTATTGCCTCTCTGGTGAACATAAGGGACCCCTGCTGGTGTGATATAGAGCCAATCACAAATGTGAAGAGCAAATGAGATGAAAATGAGACCACCTGTTTCGTTTTGAGTTATCAACAACACAGTTATCGAAAACTTTAAAACAAATTAACAATTTGAAGTAATTTGCAGAATATTGAGCAGCAGTACTTCAAGTAACTGCCTTCATTAATCATATAATTATCCTTTACACCATTACATTACATATTTGTAAGGTCATGTTTAGTAGAAAAAAAGCAGCTGTATTGTGAAATTAAACTCAGATCATCCTTTTCTGATATTGATTATATTTAGGGGTTCACAAAGTGCAGCTATTAATACGCTAATTTATTAATTCAGGAACTTAAGCTCTTATAAAGCTTCATTTTTTTTAAGGCCACTGGTCCTATTTTCACAAAATTTAGCATCTAGTGATCTTCATGCCTTAAAATAGCTTGAATGTAACGCTACACCCTTGCATCATTTAGTATATGCCTTCTATGAATATGCAAATTAGCCCCACCTCCACTCACTCACACCAGCTCTGAGATCCACTCGTTGACAAACAGCGATTTTGATACTGACTTTGGTTCACAGCAGTTCTAAGGAGAAAATACTCAGCAATGGTGTTTACTTATGAATTTGCACATGGTTTGTCTTAAAGCATATTGAAAACACCACAGACATCAAAAACTTGATTTTCACCACAGGGGGACTTTAAGAGAACATATTTATTTACTCACAAATAAAACAAAGTACATGTTTAAAAACTGAAAGAAACCATACATGACTCATTACAGCAGTGCAAGATGTAAGAGAAGAATGTAATTGTTCTTGCATGAGTTCAGGTAGCTGAATCAGGATGAACGCTGACAACAGCACAAACAGCCCGCACAAAATTTCAAATGGTATAAAATACACATCTATGGTAAGAGATAATTCAGAGGAAACAGTGAATGCACATGACTAGACAACTACACATCCCATCAGTTCAAGTTTAAAATCCTATGAGGTCTTTGAAGGCAGGTATGGTAGAAAAATGATGTACAGTATTTTCATTGAGTTTCATTCAGTCCAATCACAGATACATTCCTCTGACACCACTTTATAAAAGATAATCATCTGAACGACATCTTGCTGACTAGAGCCTGAGATGAATCCTTTGGCATCAGTGTTAAGCTGTAGCGTCAGTGGCGGATGCGTCCTGTGAGGTGGATATGAGAGCAGCATCATGCACAGCAGTGAACGGATTGGAGAGCTGCTCTTCCATGGACGAGTAGATGAGGTACAGCAGGCAGGCCACCAGGAGAAAAACCACAATCTGAACCCACAGAGGCACAAGACGCTGCTGAATCTCCTGCCTCTCCAGTGTAGCTGGACTCAGTGGTGGCATTTCAGGGTATTTAAATTGCACTGGGCGTCCTGCAGCTCCCTTTATAGGCCGTCTCTTTGTAGCACTGCAGGCGGAAAAAAGACATTAGAATGGATTTACACAGTGAATATTAAAGCAGAGGCATGCTAATCAATAGTTTGCAAACAAATGGTAGTACTTAAGTATGAGAAAGGTAACACAGACGATACTCACTAGATTCCAGTGGGGGTTTTAGCAGTGTCAGGAAACATCTCTGAAAGAACATCTATAACAGGTTCCTATTGGCCAGAGAAAATAAAATAAAAACAAAACCATCTGAATAAGATAAACTACATGTAAAGATGTAGTCTACAATAGAAATTAAAGTGAAGCAGGATATCATAAAAATATGGGAGAATAGAGTGAAGAGGAAGAGAAATACCAGCCCAGACCCAAGAAAAACATGGGGCAGATTTGCAAGTCATGTGGAAAACATCACAGTGTAATGGACTAAAAAAGGCATCTAATTATAATATATTTTAAAATGTTGAAAAAAGGTGATGTCAAAGCTGATTTTTTTTTTAGCATCATTACTCCAGTCTTCAGTGTCACATGATTCTTCAGAAATCATTCTATGATGATTTGATGCTCAAGAAACATTTATTATTATTATTATCAATGTTGAAAACAGTTCGACACGGCTTCATATTTTTGTGGTTATACACGATGCATTTTCCAGGATTCTTTAATGAATATAACATTCAAAAGAACAGCATTTATTTGAAATAGAAATCTTCTGTAAAAATGTCTTTACTGTCACATTTGATCAATTTAATGCACCCTTGCTGAATAAAAAGTCAATTTGTTACTTAAATCTAATCTTACTGACTGAATAGTAGTGTAAAACTTTTTATAATAATTACATATATTTTCATGACAATTTTCTCAAATTCTCAGAAACCAACTATAAAGAGGAAAAAAAAATATTCCTATATTTATCACAATGATTGGTACATTTGTAAAGTACAATTATTTTTTTCCCAATGCTTGTGTTGAAATAGGTGATGAAGAGTGTAACTGTGGCTCAGCCATACAGGGTTTAAGCATCATGTGAGCTGCATTCATGCGCATTAAGATCGAAGACACATGGGTCAGAAACAAGAAAGCCATGCCTTTTTTATAGAACTCATGAGCGCTTTCCTCTCTCTGACCTACCTACCTACCAAACACCAATGCAGTGACTTCACGGTATATTAAATCAGGAGAAAGAAAGCTGTACTAAAAATATACTAAAATTTTCCTTTGTATATTTCACAGGGATTAAAGCTCTCAGATCTGTAAAGTCAGTGAAATAAAGTGAGAAAAGGGAAGAAATAAAAGTGAGAAAAGGAAGAAAAAAGAAAACTCAGAGGGATTTCCCAAAGGATAGAGGGAGTGTGAAAGCCCATTAGATGTCTGGCAATGCAATATGTCTGCTGAATTAAACATCCACCGAAAGAGTGAGGACAAACGAAGAGGCAGACTCTGAGGAAAGAAGAGCTAGGCTGAGGGAGGAAGCAGTTACTGGGATAGTTTGTTTCTGATGGGCTGATGGAAAAGTTAAACAAAGAGATCTGCCTGTCATGGTGTCTTTATCCAGCCTCATGTAGCCCTGATGAGAAATAAGAGCTTTTGTCAGACTTTAGTGCTGCTGTTAAAGCAAACATATTATCTGTAGCCACAAACCCGCAGGGCCCTGCTGTCCACCGTCTGCTCGGTTCTCTGACCAAATCTCCTCTCAATCCCTGTTTGCTTTGACTGAGGACTGAATCTGTTCTCAATCTGCAGACAAAACAAATACAATCACACAGCAAGAACAAACCCCTAAGACTTAAAAATACAACTAATTAAAACAAAATCACTGCCAGACAATCATCCCATAATTATTGAGATATCTCAGTTCAGACTCCCCTCTTCCACCATCTGAGTGATGCTGAAGGTTGTGTACTGGGACCCACTTTGACCCAAAGACCCATTCTGGGAGGAGTCTAAAGACTTGTGCTGAATCTTTCCCTGCAAGAGAACCAAACTGAATAAAGCACAAGTGGAATGTATGCAAAGCAATATGACATCCGGAACAGTCAATCAGATGTAGCACCGACAGCCCACAATCCTTCAGTGCAATGGAATCAAACAATCCTAAAAACCAAAAAGTGCGAGACAGCAAAACATAAAATACAGTGTCTAAATCTTTCACAACACAAAATCTGTGGAAGAAACAAATGATAGTGTCATTAACCCCTTTATCCCCTGCAGAAAAGGATCGGGTAGGACGCTGTGCCCATAAGAACGGTCCATACTGTACATTTACGAATCCAGCTGAGGGCATAAAGCAGCGGGCGTAAAAGTCTCTGCTCTGACTGAACATGCCCACCTGTGGATGTGAAAAATGCAATACAACATACATCACAATTTAATGCCATACTAACTTTAACCACAGAGTGGTATCATTGTTCATGTTCACACTACTGACAACCACATTGAGACATTAAAGCTGCAGTGTATCATTTTTTTATATTAAAATACTTTATTCTGTCCAGCTTAATTAGTAGCTTCTGTAGGTTGAAACAACAAAGCTCTCCAGAGCTAAACATGTTCTGTTTGGTGCTTGCCTCTCTTTGGTATGTGGGTGAAACTGGGTTAGATGTAAGCGGATGAAATTGAATAAAGCCCATATAAAAGCCCATATTTTCTTAGCAAAATGACAAAAAAAGTACAGAGTATCTGCAGGGCTTAAAACACACACACAAAAAAAACACACAAATTTAAGGCTTTTTAAGACCTGCACAATTTAAAAAAAAAAATAATACCATATTTCCATTCAGAACAAATCGATACCATCTCAAGATTAAACATGCAACACAGAATCTTTTTCTCAATTAAACGGGCTAGGGTACACCAAAAACTGGAAATTTAATACTGCTTATCAGCAAAACAGGGTAACTGCAAGTACTTAAAACATTTCGTTATCGAATCCAGCTAAACAATCTGATCCCATTGTGTATTTTTGAGGGACTGGCTTCATAGAACCCGGAAACCATCAGACCGTTTTTACAAGGAGGGACAGAGCGGTATAGAATAAGGGTAAAATATATGAAAAATAATGCAATTTTTTAAAAAACGAAGCGTGAACATGTTACAGTGCACCCCACAAACACAATCAAGCCTTCAAAAAATGTGTTTTACCACCCCTTTAAGGACACACAGAACCCTAAAGTGTCCTAAGCTGCCCACCATAGCAACATTTGTTCTTTAGGGCAGGATTATCTGTGTTTGCCATTATTTATGACACCCTTTTATGATGCTGGTAGCATTGAAATTATATACTGCGGCTTTAAAATCCATCATACCACCGAGTGAGCTTGAGTTACCATCAAGGGCCTCTTTGCTACATCAAAAGTGTCAATCTCACATACATAATTTATGGCCTCACACAACAAAACTGATGGACACCTGGTTTGCCTTGCCTCTTTACACAGAAAGACCCAAGCAACAACTGTTGTCCATGTTAATGATCAAAACACACTCATAGCAGAATATGGAGAGTCAGTTGAGATAATGGATGAATCATGTTTCAGTCTCAGGGAAGTAACAAAGGATGGATTCAAGTGCATGTAAAGCCACTTACTTTGCTTGCAGTTTTGCTGGTCTCTGTACGGGACACTGTTTTGGCCCGAAGCTGCTCTGACTCTAGAATACATGCAACATGAAAATGTATTACTAGCAAAAACAATAACAGAAGAAGTCTTTAAGAGAAACACAATACAATTTTTTTTTTACTATAAATTAGTTATGGCACAATGGTTGACAAGATGTAAAAAAAATGTTTGGCCTTCCATCCACACTGAGACAAAGACAATGTATGTATTCCTGCGAAAATTTAGCTTTTTGAAGACGCTCTCCCAAGTGGGTAAATTTGAAAACACAGTTTTCATGTTGTTGTGTGGACGGTGAAAACAGAGGCATTTGAAAATGATGACGCATGTTTAGTCGTGATGCATTTTGTAACGATAGAAATCTGTTATAACGGTATGTGCCTGCCTATGTGCTATTCACTTTCACAGTGTTGCTAAAGAAAAATGTTACTTTGTACCATCTTCATATTACATTGCTGAAAAACGACAGGAAAAAAAAAAAAAAGTCACCACCAGTAATTGGTAAGCAACTTCGCTAATAAAACGATCATGCCAGAAGAATAGCGCAAGAACTGTATTATGTCTGGTCTCTCTGTAACATATCAGTGAGCTTTTATTACATATTAAGCATGCGCAGTGAGATGATTTTTTAGCATTATCCTATGTTTCAGTGTGAAACTTTTGAAAAATGTGTGGACAGAGCGTTTTAAAACAAAAATGCGGTTTTCAAATGTATACGCATTAATGTGTAGACATAGCCTTATTTACCATGCAAACGGGTCTCAAGAGTTTTAAAGTCCTCTAATTGGGGTCAGTTGAACCCAAAGAAGCCTATTTATTCAAGGATTTGTTAAACCGATTAATCGTCGAATCAATCAGGCAACCCATTGAGTATTCGAGTCAATGCTGCACCGTACCGGAGTCCTTATCCTCGTCTTCCTCCCTCTCAGCCTCTTCCTCACTGTCCGAGTAGAGGCCTGCGTCCCCTGTGCCGTTGACCCTGTGCTGTGATGTCTGTGCTGAAGAATCCAGCAGCCTTCTCAGCTTCTTTTCATATAAAGCTCGAGTGGAAGCTGCTTAGAACACACACACACAAGAACATGTTGAATTTATGGCATAATCTGTTTTGAAAGGAAAAGACTGTGACTCAAACAGACTGACCTACAATGGGTCCGGCTTTAACCCCATACAGGAGCAGTTTGGCTTTCAGCTGATCATCAGTCAGTGAGCTCAGGTCTACCATGTCTGCCGTCTCTTCTTTCTCGGCCTGTACAGGGAAATACACACACAACAAACTATTTAATCAAATCCTCTGGAGGCAGTGAAATTATAGCGATTCATCATGGTGGAGTGAGGAATCAGCACATTTTAGCATAATCTAATAAACATATGCTGACACTTGCTTGCCAAAGGGTGAACCTCGGCTCACGCAATCCTCAATAGACTCTTGTTTTGAGGCTTTCTCGCCTTTGCATCTTGCACTGACACGTTCTGAAAAGGGGTCGCATCCAATATTAGCTGCTGTAGCAGTTTCCCAACCCATACCAACCTCAGGCTGTAGAAACTTCTTCACATTTTAGCAGAATTGAGCAAAAACGCTTTCCATGATCAAGCACAAAATAAGGTGTACGGAAAAGTGTCAGATAAAGTGAGCCCGGATGGAAAGTTAACATATTTGTGACGAATTCCGGAAATATTAAAGTATAGAAAAACTATTAAAAAAAAAAAAGAGGTGTTGTACAAATATTTGAGGTTTGCATGGTTATGTAAAACCAGATGAAAAGCACAGCAGTGCTAATGGATCAGAACAGATGGCATTTATCTGAGCCGTTTCAATGCAGCATTCAGAAAACCCTCTAGCAATTTGTTTCTCAAACATTTAAGCGGCAGACTACTTCAACAATAAAACAAAAATTGCAGACCACTAATAGTCTCATTTGCTAGTCTTCACCGATCCTGCCTTGAGCCACCAATAATATCCATACTTCTTCCTAGCAAAAATACTTGACAGCAGTTTTGTGCTTATTTGACTGGAATTTATTAGATGGCAACTTTCAGTTAATGACCCTAAATGAGCCGTCTGTTTGCTAGCTAAGAAGTTTGACCAAAACGCTTGCATTATTATGAGACAACAGAAACACTTAAAAACAAGTTATTGTGTGTGTGTGTGTGTGTGTATGTAGGCCTATAGTGTTTAGTAATAAAACTTTCAATTAGCTTTTATTTTTATATTTCAGTTTTATTTTAAAGTAACTTTATACCATATAATAGTATTTTTATTCAGCTTTATTTTGTTTCAGTTTTAGTAAACTTATTTTATTTCAGTTAATTGCCAATGCAACATTTCCAATTTTTTTATGTAATGTTTATATTTTATTTTAGCTTTATTTCAATTTCCAAATATTATTTTTAATAGTTTTAGTTAACAATACTAAATATAGTCACTAACAGCTTGGTTTTCGTTACCTCGGTCAGTCTACACAATCATACACAATATGCATGTCGCAATTAAACACAATGAGTGACGGTTTTTATCCTGTTGCTCATTCTTTAAAAAGTTCTTAACATTTTCTTATAATTAACTAAAATTGCACCAGTAATAGATAGATTCAAAAGAGTTTGTTAATTTAAAAAGTTTGTTGGAAAATATAAAACAAGAAATTGCCAACTCTGGCAAAGGCATGTTACTTTCCAGGGCAACACCACTTTGTGCACACTTCTAATCATAAACGGAGAATACGACACCAGAGTCTAAGATGGCTCTGACCCAGATTCCCCAGCCCCCTTTGAGGGCCCCCGACCCACACACATACCTGCAGTGGTCTTGCACACTGACAGAGAGTGTGTGTGTGTGTGTGTGTGTGTGTGTGTGTGTGTGTGTGTGTGTGTGTGTGTGTGTGTGTGACAGCTGGAGTCTTACTCTACAACTTTGAGGAATCATGTTTCAGTCTCACTCAGGGAAAAAAAAAATTCCTCATTTTGACAGAACAGTCTTTGATGTTTTGAGATGCATGCATGCTTTAACTGTATTTCACTGCAGTTGGGAGCTGACAGGCAATGACCTACAAACTCCTCAACAGCTTGAAACCAAAGAACATATGGGTATGAATATTCACAGCACAAATCAAATCCATTTCAATCACGCCACCTTGCGTCACACTGCTGGATAGACAAGTGTGGATATAGAAACAGTTTGGGGAATCCAACAAAACCTGTGTGTAAGATGGGAGGCATCTTGTGAATCAAAACACTGTCAAGAGCAGAAAGAAAAATCTTCAGGAATGAAGATTAATAACGTGACCTCTACAGCTGCTACCTGCGTTTTAACTCACGCTGGCATTATGGTGATGATCCTCCTCTTCATCACTAGAGAAATCTGTGCTGTTTGTCCTCACATGTTTCAGATAAAGCTCCACATAAGCGTGTTTCTTGCTCTCGGGTGGAGGTAGATCCACATTATGCGCTATGAGCGCCGACTTCAGCCTCTCTTTGGAGAAGTGAGCTGGGTCTTCCACAAACACCGGCATGTGTCAGCTGTGGAAAACTAACACATCTGAAAATCCAAGCCCTGAGGAAATGATTCCCGATGCACGGTGAATGAAACGTCGGCCTTGTCTTACAAAAGAACGGTCTAAGTTGTAAACTCAGTGAATCCAAACAGCCTCGTCATCAACAGCTGCTCTCTAGGCTCTCCTTATATGCGCGCTCAGAAACGCCTATTGATTCATTCATGCGGCCTGGTCATGCAGTATAAAAATATATATATATAAAAAAAATCACCACTGTACAAGTTTAAATCAACACAGAATTCACAGGAGACCAGAAACGCACGGATAATAATTCCCATTTATGGTCAATAACGTGAGCAGCTTGCAGTTAACGTTAATAAATGGCAATCTAACGTTAACGTTAGACTGTTTGGTCATTGTTTGCGCGTGACCTGTTAAACGCGGAAAAATATTAAACCAATTATGTTTGCAAACTCACCTTGCTAGAAACTGTAGTGCTTTTCACTGCGGACAAAGTGCAAATGGTGTTTTAAACAAGCCTTAAAGAAGCAATGTTACCTGGATAGTATTTTAATATCCGCGCGCTGACATGACGTCCTCTGATTAATAATGACAACGTCACAAGTTGGATGTTTTCCCGCCATTTCTTCAAAGCCATGTCAACTGAAAAGATATAATACTATTGTTAGTTTGTGTATTTTAAACATATATAGCCTATGTAAGGGATAGTGTGGTAATGACCAAATGAATAAATAGGCCTACAGGAACTTGAAATACTGAACTGATTTGATTCTTTTTATTATTTCTTACTTGTAGATTACCTGAAAGTCTTCATGAAATCAAAATTGAAAATTCTTATTCTGTATGGAATATTGCAGTATTTATTATAAATGGTTTAGCCTATCCGTGCACATAATTTATTTATTTAGTCTATTTATTTATTTTAAGTTCATGTGCTCACTTAGGCCTGACTTCCCCTCCCTCTTGCAGCAACAGCTCTTCTCTGATGATGTGTTTACTGTGTTTACAACCTTTCACTCACATGACATCACAGCAAAAGCAAACCAAAACCATCCAATCAATTCCTGATGGACAAAATCAAATCCTGCCCTACGTTTTGCTTGTTTGATAATCCGGTTCACTTGGATATACAATAGAGTGCTGGCTGCAGTGATGATGTATTTTTGTAGGCCAACCCAGAAGTTAGCATCACACTGGTTACCTCAACAAAAACCCAATAGGACTTTTCCATAAGCCTTTCAAATTATCACAAAAAATAAGCTCTGTGATCACCAAAAGTTTATGATACTTTTGTTTATGAATTTTTTTTTGTCCATCAAGATAATTTTCTCAAATGAACACAACTTTTATGATTTTTGAAGCCTAAATATAATTGCCAGAAATAAAAAGATAACCTTAGGCTATAAACGAACTATACCACGGTTGCTCGACTTCAAAGTCACCTCCACTAATTTTCCGACAACTCTTTCAGTACATATATATATATATATATATATATATATATATATATATATATATATATATATATATATATATATATATATATATATATATATATATATATATATATATATATATATATATATATATATAATATATATATATATATATATATATATATATATATATAAACATTTTCCTTGAAAGTGTGATATAGAATAATTTGCAAAAGTGTGATTATAAACACAATGAAGATGTGAAAACAGACTAGTGCGTATAGATGGCGTTCAACATGATGACCCCTATAAAATCTAGTTCCATTTAGCAACCACCTTTTTCAAGACATGTAAAAGCTTTAAAAAAACAGTGGGGTATTACTTGTGTGTTTTATGTCATAGAATAAAAAGTGAAAATATCTTGAGCTTGTTTCATGACTTTATTTCAGGCTTTTAACCAAAATCCTTTGGGACGATGGAACCGGAGTACTAAACTCGTTTTCAGGTTTTGCCCTACAAAAATACGTCATCACTGCAGCACTTAATAAGAAAAGATGATCCCAACTCTTGTTACATGCTGACTTCATGAAAAGAGAGAGGTCGCGGAATCATACGATCTCTGGTATGTTGCCATTGTGAAATATCCAGTTTAGCGGTCATGCAAAATTATTTGACCATTCAGTGTTGTGACTGACTAATATTAATCAAGTATCCCAGAGATCAATATAATAATGAAGTTTAGTAATAATAAAGATTAATGTAATGACACCTGCTGCACAATTACCAGTTTTCCCAAGAGCTGCTCTTAATGGCAAGGCAACACATTTGAATGATATAATCTGTACAAGTAAAAGGCTAATGCCTGCTCCAAAACTGCCTCTCAACAAACTGCAGATAATTTTCTTATTCTTCACAGACTGTAGGTTTTCAATTTATTGGCTATAGACTGCATTTTGGTTATTCACCAGGCTTATATCTTCCTGATGCATTACTCTGTAGGGCTCCTAGCAAAAGGATTATCGTGTACAACAAGCCAGTTTAATAAGCTTCAAGAGTCCAGAAGGATCTGCCAACAGTAAACGTGCCGTGCATCACAACTGCGCTCTGTCTCCCTCATGTCAGTGGCGGGCGCAGGCACAGATTCTGTGTGTTTCACCACTAAGGTGCATCCCTAGTGGATGAACTCTGATTCACTCTGCTTCTCTATTCTGGAAATAAAATGCTTTGCCTGTTGCCAAGATTAGTGTGGCATTCATTCACTCATCAACATGCATAACCCACCTCCTCTCCCCACCCCTGTCTTTCTGCGTTTTTCTTCTCATCTTTTTTGTTTAATTTTTTTTCTCCTTTCATTCTCAAATGAATGCATCTCTTCTCCCAGGAGACCATGATGCAAGGGAGGGCAAATGTGAATATACCATCACCCCAACGCTCACCCAGCCAGCCCGAGACTGACACTGCAAAATGTTTAACATTCAAAACTGACACTCTGTAAAAATAACACTGATGTCTATTTAGGCATTATTATGTTGCTGCGTATTTCTTGTAAATTAAATGTCTCGCTGTATGTGTCTCAGCTCTCGTCATGTTTTAGAGCCCATTTTAGTCCATTCAACAGACAATTTTTCTCGAACTACAACAAATGGGTCGTAGCAAAAGCTCTAATGGATATATATATTAGATTGATTATATCCACTGCTGATAAGCCACTCTGTACCTAATGGCTTTGAACCCTACATGATACACCATATCAAAATCACATAGGAATAGAAAGCCATAAAGCACAGTAGTGTTGAGTTCCGAGGTGAAACCACCATGAGACCTGCTGTGTTTCCGTCCTTTTATTACGTGACTGTCTTTTTCGCAGCTAAACAGATTCTATTTAAACCAATTGAGCCAAGTTGCAGTCTGCACAAGATTAAAGAGAAAAAAAACTTCACATTATCATGAATAATTAAACAAAAGAGAGACTATTATTCAGTTTTTCTGGTCTGGGAGGATTAAAGTGTTTGTATCTCATTGTTCTTTTTAAAGTTACTCCTTGGGGGAAATTCTGGGATTTTCTTTTGATTTATGTATGGGTTACTTTTTCATTTCTTTCATTTCTTCTATATGAGTTCCTCATCCCTGTTCTGTAGTGAGATGTGTTTTTTAGTCCATCAGTCTCTCAGAACATTCCAAACAGTCTTTGATGAGACTCTGTAAAGATGCCAAGAAATAAAAATGTACAGCACTAACCAAAAGCCTTTTGTGATTTCCACAGTGGCCCTGGTGAATGCTGAGAGGATTATGTAAACATTCAATTTACAATTAGACTTCAGAAGTCTAGCTGACTTTCTGCCTCTGAAAAAGATACTTTTATTTTTTTTACACACAGCTCAAGGGAGTTTAGCAGATCTGATTAATGAACACAATCTACACGTAAACAGTTAAACAAACTTGCCATTAAAAGAATAATGAATTGCCTGATGAAAAGGGCACATTATAATCTGATTTTTGTTTTGAGGTCTGTGCATGGTGTTGCAATTTATTCACGTAACTAGGATACATGTGTTGTTTAGAATCCAAGAAGAATTACCTACTATATTAGGCAAAAAACAGTATGTGACAAAATAGCCTATGTCCGAGTTCACAATCCTAATCATAGAGTAATCAAAAACTAACCGGATAACCGACTACTTCCAGTGAGATTCTGAAGTGTGCATCCAATGGACACTTTGGCTGCATCCAAAATCGCATACTGTAGGCGAAAAACAGTAGCTATGTGAAAAAAAGAAGTATTTCCAAATTCACAGTAGCCTATTCATAAATGAGGCAAAAAGTACCTGGATGACCTACTTCTTCCAGCGAGATTCTGACTTATGATTGGAAGTGAGGCAATGTAACTGACGCTGGTCACCTGATAAGGGCAAAATGGCGAATGTAGTATGCCTATGTCCAGATAACATCAGCAAACAACAAATGGACTAACCTGCTATATTGTGTCTGAAATTTAAGTTATTAAATATTTTCTAGTTTACTGCTGTATAAAATCAATTCGCTCTGAAAATCAGCATGGCTGTCAATATCTGCAATAGGCTAAACTCTTACAAACACTAAAGATGCAGACTAGACGCAAGGCTTTGGCAAGCCAAATATATGAATGCTAGCATCATATTTTCAGTATTTATTAGTTCACAAGCAAAATAGCATACACAGTTGTTTTGTGTGAGTCACATAGGCCTATCAGTGTTCACTGTGCCAAAATTGTTGGCTTTGACAGCTCTCTCTCTGGCAATAAAAAGATTGGTCGTCGCTGACCATTCATCCTCATAAATATCTGGCAAAGAGCTGATTAGAGAGAGAGAGAGAGAGAGAGAGAGAGAGAGAGAGAGAGAGAGAGAGAGAGAGAGAGAGAGAGAGAGAGAGAGAGAGATGGAGAGAGACATGTCATCAATTCCGCTCTTTATCAGATCTGATTAATATTTGATTAACATTTATATTCATAGCATATGTATTCTGACAACATAGTGCTTGCCAGAATGGGAAAGAGACACTACATGTGCTTGTGTCATGACAACACATCACACAAAATATTGACATTCTTCTGCTATTGCAAATCTTCCTACCTCATTATTGGAGCGTGTTCAGTTCAGACATTAACACTTCACATAGAAATCCCTCTCTGGAAGGCTAGAATAGACTGATAATTAGAGGAATATAGCACAGGATTTGAGCAAAAGTGATGCCTGCTTGTTAGTTTATTCAGCGCCGCCGCTCCCACCACGCGCATCACGCGCTGTGCGTAGGGCACCAAGTGCTGAGGGGGCACCAAAAATAGCCTAATGAAAAACCAATCATCAAACTTCTTGTTATAATCAGATTCAGCGCGTTCTTCCTCTTCAATCCGCAGCGGCGCCGAGCAGAGACAGAGAGCACGTCAGAAACAGAGGACAGGGTGTGTGTGTGTGTGTGTGTGTGTGTGTGCGTGTGTGGGTTCATCTGAGCCTCATTGGTCTGTCATTGCTCGTCAATGTCAGAATATTTGAGATGACCAATCAAATCAACGTAGGCGGGCTTTATGTTCACAGACGCTGAGCGCGAATTTTAACAGTGCAACTCGACGCTTCAGTGTACGGTCAAGTGCGAGATAAGATGTAATGCCGCGTTCCAGGCAACCTGTAACCCGTGTTTTTTCAACTCGTAACTGGGAGTACATCGATCTAGTACGAATTCACGGGTGGGAAGTCACGGGTTTGACTGCCGTTCCAGTGCACTTTCACGGGTATAAGGTTGGGAAAACACGGGTTACAGGTTGCCTGGAACGCGCATAAGTAGCTAAACTTAACTTTATTTGACTGTTTTTTTTAGGTCATAAATGTTAAACGAATGACAAAAAATAATTAGGCAAACTAATATAGTTTTGTCTAATTTCGCTATTTTGAACTGAAAATAGGCCAATGTAACATGTAGCCTAGTGTAATAGTTTAGGCTACTGTCGTGAGGGGACAAGAAACATGAACAAAGCCGTTTTCATCATGTTAGGCACAGGATTAATAATGAATATGTAGCCTACATATTGAGAATAAAATACAAATGGTAACCTTTAGTAAATTAAAAAAGTCAACTTTAGGAGGGGAAGAGACAGGGCAAGATAAAAACAAAGAGAAAAAGAGTGTGATGCTGATGAGAGAAAAATAATCAGCTGCCCACTGACATGGTTTTAAAGCTGTTGTTATCGAATTTTTTTTTTTTTTGCCTTCACAACATCTTAAAATGCACATCTGTAGTTCAGAAAAAGCCAAAATTTCCCCCGAACACCCCTAACTAACCTGCCTCAAATTCGGGACCCCAGTGATTATAAAACCATGCCATTGCATGGTAATGAAACTAGTTAATAGTAAGCATTAGACCCTAAACTAACTAAAGTGTTACTTTTTAATTTTTGCATTTTTTTTATAAATCATACCCTCATTGGGGGCTTAGGCCCCCTAAATGAAAATCCTAAATGAAAATGTTTTTTTTTTTTAGGGGGGGCGGGGCGGGGGCATCATAAAGGAATTATGCTTAGGGCACCAAAATGGCTAGCAGCGGCACTGAGTTTATTAATGGTTTCTGTAAAAAAAAGAGAGAATTTTTGCTGCAAAGGAGCCCTAATTTTTATGAGCGTGTTATATGGAGGATATACATTGCTTTTGTAGAAAAATAAAGTTTAATGACACTGAGTGAATTGGGAAGGAATGTGTAAACCTAACCATGCATATTCCCATCATTCATTTTGAATGGTTTACACATTCCCAACTTAAACTACTAAAATAGCTCAAAATACCATATAAGATGAAAAACATAAAGTTGCCATGCAATGCAAGTTGCGATAGTCTTCCACTGTGATGTAGCCATAGCCTAGTGAAAGGCTTCTAAACAAGAAAAATGTAGGGCGGAACTTGATTTTGTCCATGGGGAATTGATTGGATGGTTGTGGTTTGCTATCGTTGTGATGTCATGTGAGTGACAGGTTGTCCCGACCTCACGCCATGTAAACACATCATCAGATAATGCTGCAAGAGGGAGGGGAAGTTATTTTGATTTCTGAATCCAAGGTCACATGAATGAGAGAAATATGATGTGTCTGGATAAATCATTTATAATAAATACTGCAATATTTTTTTTTTTTTAAGTTAGATTTCAAAAAATGTAAATGAAAATTAGGAATGTGTATGTGACCTTGGCCAATAACTAAAATAAGTTAAGTTGATGAATAAAATAAAATTAATGTATGTACTAAAATCCCCTTAAACATAAACTAAAGCCAAATAAATTAAATAAATTCAAACTGAATAGAAATATAAAAAAACAATAAAAAGGACAAATAACAAAACCTGAAACTGGAACTGGAAATATTAAAATAAAAGCTCATTCAAAGAATAAAAAATTGTTATTATAGTATAAAGCTAAATAATATAAGTAACACTGTTCTCTTATGAAAATAACCATATTCATATTTTCAACACAAGTAGAAATAAGGCCAGAAATAAGGCTAATGAAAACCTGAAAAGTTGTCATTTTTAGTCATTTAGGATACTCCACACCTGCACTGATATGAGCAACAGTGTGTATGTTGCTTATGAAGTCTCTGGAAGTCAAGGCAGAGGAAGTTTCACCCCCTTACTGATGCTTTCACGTAACTAGTAACAACTGCAATAAATCACAGAACCATAACTCCGTTACCATTTTTATATCTTTTAGGTGACAGCTTTAATCAAGCAGCAAACATAACCAATTAAAATGTTGTCAAGAATAACATGTGACAGAAATATAAATATAAAATCCGCCTATTAATGTAATCTGACAGGCTGGTTTCACATGCATTATGATTCAGCCTCAGGAAAGGGATAAGGACAGATTTGTGTCTTGCTCAGGCCAATGAGACAACAAATGAAGTGATTCAGGTTTATGCATTAGACATAACTCTAATTACTCACGTTAACACAGACGCATGCACTAATGATCATTATTCCAAGCCAGTGCAACACAGCAAAACTGTCCGTTTAGAGGCTCCTAGGATCGTTCTGATTGGCTGTTAACTCTGATTCACTGCCAAATCACTATAGAAGTCACATCCCATGAAAGCTAATTAGACAAAAACATTACAGTGCTTGGTCAAATGGAAGTTGTTAATGTAACATAAAGCACACTCATTGTTTGTGTATATTAAAAAGACATAATGAGGGATGCTCAATATATTAAACATATTAAACAGGAGGAAATGAGTAGCTCACCAGACTGAGGATGTGGGAACAGTCAACCAACTGCGTATGAAGTGAGAAAAAAGAGACCAAGAAAGTCTGAAAAAAACAAATTGGTTTCAATCCGGTCATTATAAGCCATGTTTATTTTCTTTAAAGCAAGAAATGACATGAAAAAAAAGAGAAAATTAATCAATTCAATCATTTTTAAAGGCCACAATAATATCTGAAACAAGGGTGATGACGGGCCCCATCTTTAACCAAGCCTCTTTCTTACTTTCTTCAATGAGTCCTTGTGCTTCAGTTTTGGCACTGAGCCGTTGCCTCTTAGAGGAGGGGAAAGCTATTGTATGTGTCCCCCTCTTCTCAACACTACAACTGCTATTTGAGTTACACACACACCGGATGCTGCACTCTTCATACTCCAGCGGTTTGATCTGCTCCAAAAAGGAGCATCAGAATCCCCACATAGGTGAATTCTCTCATCTGAACACAAATGCGTTTATCAACATTCAACAGAGGGTTCCCACTGGAGCCATTCAGGGTTAAGTGCCTGTTCAAGGGCACAACATCTATGTCTAGGGCTGGGATGTTAAAAAGCAAGATTGATCAGGTGGCATTTCATGTGGGGGGCATTTTCTAGTTCATTCTCACAACTGTTGAGAACAAGCCATTGCGATTTCCCCACACATTTTAATGACATCACCATTTTACTTGCAACAAAACTGTACTGGAAATGTAGATTCAATAAATATTTATCATATATATTTATTATAAATAATATTTATAATAAATAAATAACAAATATAGTAAATAATATATTAGCTAAATATAATATATTAAATAAAAAATAAATTAATACATAATATAAAAATAATAATAAATAATGCATATTATATATAATAAATCTTGTTTTATTTTGAAATTGTTTAAAAATCAGTTGGTTCTACCAACCGTAGAACACAAGACATTTGTAATGTTTATTACAACAACATTTGTATTATGAAAAAACTATACTGGAAATGTAGATGTAGAAAAATAATTAAAAATATATTTATTAAAAATCATGTATTATAAATATTATAAAAATAAAATAAACAATACATATAATATTCAATAGTTTATTGCAATAAATGTAAATGAGATATAAATTAAATGTATATAGATATATAATATATACATATAAAAACAAATATATATATATATATATATATATATATATATATATATATATATGTAAATGTATTGAGTAAGCAATTAAACAAAAAATATACAATATACATTGTATAAAAATATAATAAATGTTATACAATATATATATATATATATAGTCAATCTTTTTACTGAGAAATTGATATCCCTTTATATAAATTTATATATAACAATATAAATTTACATTTATATAAATTTATATATAAAAATATATCAATCGTATTCTGTAAACATATAACAATAAATATACATTATATAAAAAAATAATAAATATACTATATATAGTAAAAAAAAATATATAGAGAGAAATGTAGCTAAAAAATATTCCTTACCTATTTTAATGTTTCTTTCCATGTATCTTTTCCTTTCTGGTGCCCCTTTAGGTGGATAGAGGAACACAGAAGAGCGAGGGTCTCTGTGCAGGTACTCTGCCTCTCTGAGGTGAATTCACTCTTTTTTTCCCTTCTTTCTTCTCTGAAATATCTCTTTGTACAGAAAAACACATCCAGCATATTTTCACTGAGAAACTAGTGGAAAGGAGACAAAATAAATAAATAAAATTCACAAAGAATTCAGTAGTATATCTTCACAACTCTTCTTCTCTCAATGCCTCTTTTTGCAGAAGCCCGGCAGACCCCTGTCAAGAAACTGAAGGGAAATAGGACAAAAAAACAAAACGAGATTGCATAAGAATTCAGTAGTACATCTTCAGAACTCCATTCCCTCTGACAGGGAAAAGCAGAAGTGAGAGGGGAGGAGTGGAGGAATGGGAAGGCTGTCTCCATTCTCCTCTGCATCCCTCTGCTATATTCTCACTGCTCTCCTTGTAACACACACACACACACATGCTGCACAGCCCCCACCTCATTCCCCCATTCTTCTGCTCTGTCAAATAGACACACAAGCTTAGTTCATTACTATTCACCGGGTCTTCCTAAGACATGCAATGCTACCCTATTAAGAGACGAAGAGAGCGAGGGGGGAAAAAACAGGCTTGTTGCATATATTCTTATATGGATTGTTTAAAAGCTTCGTCCATTCTGAAACATCAAAAACATCATTCCACCTCCCCTCGTCCAAAAAACTGTGACGCAATAAGCAGCAATGTAATATATTCCTTTGTCTGTCGTTTTTGTTGCTCATGATACAGTTATGTGCTGAATTTGTCTTGAATCTTATCTCAAAGTTCCTCTCCCACCATCTTAAAACGCCATCTTATCCCATTCACCGAATCCCTCTTGTGTTACCCCCGATCTTTGTTTCAACCATTTTCCCTCTACAAGCGCTTGCTGGGGAGCGATCTGTCTCGCTTGGCTAGGGAGCTGGCAGCAGGGCTGAGGTGAGGAGAGAGAGCGAGTACACTGAGGTTAGCCATGTGAGTCCTCCAGCACACTCAACTTCACCAGCCGCGTCCCCTGAGGAGCCGCGTGCTTTGGGCTCTGAACTCACTTTCATCAAGTTAAAGAACTTTTTTGCAAAAAAAAAAAAAAAAGGATTTTGATGAAATTTGAAAGATATAGTGTAATGCATGGGGGACAAGACTTCATGGAGTGTCATTAGATGCTTTTTCTGTCAGATTGCGGTTCCTGTGTATTGATGCATTTGTGCTTGCAAATTCTTGGAGGCATTTCTTTGTTTGTGCGTGCCAAAGTCCTGGCAAGGACGGCACTCTTTGCGAATTACCTTTCCTGCAGTTTTTCCTCCTTTGCCACCCACCCTGCCTTGTGTTGTTGATTGAGGAGTGAAATGAGAGAGAAAATCCCTTTACACATGATCTTGTCCGTTAGGCTTGGTTAGTGGCAGCTTTCTGCTGTATTTTTGTACTTGGTTACTTGTCATTTTTGGTTTGTGTTAAGCTTCTTACAGTAAACTAATTGTAAGATCTCTGGACAGACTTGCTTGGGGTTGCAAGTTTAAAAAGCCATTCATCTGTTGGAACGAATGGCCTAATTCCAAAAGTCTGAAGAAAATCGAAATTTACCTTATCTATTATCTTAATCTTATAATGAAAGATTCATCCATGCTTATGGAAAAAAAGCGTGACCTTGGAATTATTAATCAAAATATAATTACTGGATCTTCCAGTGAAACATCAGACCTCTCTCTGGTGATGTATGCTGGCCTTCTCCAATCATTTAGTCCACTGCCCTTTTCTTACAATCAACTGCAAGCTCGCATTCAGATCTGCCTCCATCCAATCAACAACTGATGCAAACCAAATACCTGCCCTACATTTTTTCCTTTTTTGATAATCTGAGCAGTTACAAGACAGAAAAGCATCTTCCTAGCATCTCTACTTCCATTATATTGCAACTTTAATGTGAATAAAATGTCATTATTTACTCACTCTCCGTAAAGGAATCCACTGGAGGCAAGTGTATATGAGGACCCAAGTGCAGTTTATTTAGGATAACGTGAACAAACATAAAACAAAAGCATGACGTGGCATGAACTTAAGAGCAAAACATAAAGCTTACCAAACAGTGGTACAGTGGGGAAAAAAACGTGACCCAGACCCATGGCAAACATGAGGGCTAAAATACACACAAGACTAAAGACAAGACAAGGGACACAGGTGAACAATGAATCAATGAACCAATGACAACATGACACGGGAACAAGGGAACACATGGCAGGATCACATGACTTGAACAGGGGATCACATGACAGACATGAAACAGGAACATGAAACGTAACCAAATTGTGACATATCACCCCCTCTATGGGCAGCTCCCTCCACCCAACATGAAACATAACAAAACAAAGTCTCGGAGGGCAGTATTGGGGGAGGGATGGTGGGCCAGGCCCGTGCAAGGTAACAGGGCTACGACCGTGGCATGGTGGGCCTGGGCCGTGGAGTTGGTGCGGACCTGGGCCATGGGACAAGATTCTGGCGTGGCGGCCATCTTGTGCGAGGGATCACTGGCTGGATACATAGCTGTGACGACTATCATAAGTGCTGTATCATCCAGAGCTGACTCAGGCGCTGTGGCCATCTTGTCCGAAGAGCTCGGTAGGCATGACATGAAGAGCCTCTGGCTCGGCAGGCATGACGCAAAGAGGCTCTGGCTTGGAGGGTACTGTGGTTTTGCGGGGCTCCTCGTCCGCAAAACCCACAGTAAAAGTTGAGCCACTCAACAACAAGGCATAGTCAATGTATTGCTCGAGGGAGGAATTAATTTCCCCCCCAGGTAGTCCAGAGCGCAAGGGTTCATCTAGTCCAAACCTAAAAATGTCCTTTAAAGCTACATCATTAAAATCTACCAGGTGACTGAGTGCACAAAATTTCTCCACATAGGTTTCCAGGGGACCATTCCCCTGGTGTAGTTTCAGGAGGGCAACCGCTGAGTTCATTGTAGGTCAAGTTTTCTGTAAAGGAGTCCACTGGAGACAAGTGTAGATGAGAACCCAAGTGCAGTTTATTAAGGTAACGTGAACAAACAAAAGCGTGGCGTGGCATGAACTTAGAGCAAAACATTAACATGGACATAAAGCTTGCTGTACAGTGGAACAGGGCCGGCCCCTGGCATAGGCAGTATTGGCAAATGCTAAGGGCGCCGGCGCCTTATACCCTAGGGGGGGCGCCAGAGCCGCGTAAGGAACTTTCCGCTTTTATTGTACTTCATTAACACTGCAACGAGTGGAGCAATTACATAAGCCTGCCAGTGGCACACAAAGTGGGTATACCGATATATGTAGCGGAGTAGGCGCCCTCATAAGGTTTCATCATAGAATTTTGACAGGGGACCCCCCTCCAATAATATCGCGAGCGGGCGCGGGTGCCGTGAGCGCTGAGCGAACAGGCACGAGTAGTGAGTTGTCGTCGAAAAAGATGGATAAAGGGGCTAAAATAGAAATAGCCCATTCGTTTTGTTTTGTTTTGTTTTGCTTAATCGGCGGCGCTGGGTTAGTGCTGGTGTAATGCATTGGTCAAAAAAAAGTCAGTGTTAGCTTTTTTTCTGACACCGCATGAAACGCGTAGATCAGCGGTTTTCTTGATTGACACTGGGCTGGCCCAGAAAAAATACTCTTTCTATTAGTATAGAAATTAGTACAAAACTTATGAAAGTTTCCTTTATTTTTCAGTGCATTGTTTTACAATATACGAGTATTATCATGGGATTAATATTATAACTATTATTATGTAATGTAGACAGACACTAACTAAAAGAGGTTTGAATTTTTCTTTGTTTAATTTGAACACTGAATATGGGTTGGAGCTTTTAATTTTGAACTCTCAAAATGGACCAGATTGATTAATTTAACATTAAAATGCACAAAATTTTCTTACGGGGGAGCATGCCCCCGAACCCCCCTAGCCTTGTAGCAGCCTAATAGATTAGTAATAATAGTAGTGGTGGTAGTAATTGTCATTTATCTACTACAAGTTCCATGGTCAGATAAAATGTATTTGTACAATGCAATTATGTATGATGATTGAAATATCCTTGAACGTTCTTTGTAGCATTTGTATAAACAATTTTTTGGGGGGGGGGGGGGGGGGGGGCGCAAAAAAAAATCTCGCCTAGGGCAACCAAAGGGCTAGAGCCGGCCCTGCAGTGGAACAAAACTTGACCCGGACACAAGGCAAACACGAGGGCTAAAATACACACAAAATTAATGACAAGACAAGTGACACCTGTGAACAATGAAACAATGAACCAATGACAACATGACACATCAGACAAGGAAACACATGGCAGGATCACATGACTTGATCAGGGGATCACATGACAGACATGAAACAGGAACATGAAACATAACCAAATCGTGAAACTCTCATATCGTCCAAACTTTTATGACATATTTCCTTCTGTGGAACCCAAAAAGTGATTTTTGTCAAATGTCAAGACCACTCTTTTTAATACAATACAAGCAAATAAGACCAAAAAAAGCACCATAAAAGTGGTTCATATGATTTATTTCAACTCATATAAAATAATTGTGTGAGAAAAAGATGGAAATTATTAGTAATTATTTACTGAAAATCTTGACATCTGCCCTGGCTCTGCTTGGCGAGTTTCAAATCACCTGCGGATCAAATCATTCTTTTCTTCTCAAAAGTAAAAAAAAAAGTCATAGGAGTTTGGAACAAATGAGGATGAGTAAGTCATGACATTTATCGCAATGACATTCATATTCGTCTTTGGTGGTTGTGGCGAGCAGGACGAGACCGAGGGCCGCGAGAGAGCGGCACGAGGCCGGTGGCGTGATTACTGATGAGCGCCACCTGCGCGACGCACCGGTCTCGTGTCTCTCACGGTGGAGCGGAAGCATAAAACGAGGAGCGACGACAGTGGTGATCGAGCGAGGCCAGGCCTGGAGTTGTGTTTTGTTTTATTATGTGTGGCGGCAGTCGACCGTGAGGGACTGCCGTCTTTACATTCGTTTTTTTTATTTGTTTTATTTTGTTATTAAATTATTTTGATGGTTCGCCAGTTCCCGCCTCCTTCTTCCCGTAACATCTAACCTCGTTATAGTGTAAATTTAATAAAAAACTGATGACAGTTGAATGTTTTCATGAGTATAATATCCCTTTAAAAGTTCCATATCATCCCTTTACCATCTAATTTAAAGTTCTAGAAACTTAATAATTAAAACAAGAAATATGCATTCCATCAGTTGTATAAAAAGCTATGAGTATAAACAGTGACAAAAGCTTTAAATGTTGATGAGCACTGCTTTCTGTGTTGATGTATTTCCTGTTGAAACTGGAAGTCTATCTGCCCATGTCAATGGGCTCATCCCATTTTTAAAGTCAATAGCCTTTACTTCACACATCAAAGTCATGGCACGAGCTGCATCCGCAATCACACAATGTAGTATATTTGGTTTGAAACTATCTTTGCCACCATTAAAAAAAGTATTGACACTTTTCGCCCCCCTTGAATTCTATACTATATATGAATGCGGACATACTACTTGTCTCACATACTGTTTATCGCCTAAAATATAGTAAGTAAGTTGGCATATTCGGACGTAGGGATGAACTATTATTTGTGGTATTATAAATTTAAGAATCTGTTTAAGATCTGCTGAGAACAACAAAACTAAGAACTACACTATATTGGGCATAGCTATATTCGAAAGTGCTTTTCGGACGCTGGTCTCTTCGTCCGGAACATGCTGGAGCTCCCCAATAAATCCATCAGCCTAGGGTGCAAGCAAGAGAAGGCACGCCTTGTACTGGAGCTAAAGGACTCACCGAACCCACTTATAAGAAGTATAAGCATGCTATCTCCAGTCTGCAACATCGAGAGGTGATGGGGTTAGTCCAGACCAGTCGGGCTGGCCTAGGCTGGGGAGTACCTCAGCAGCTCTGGTCTAAAGCCACCAAGAGGCAGCAGAAGACCATGGTGGTGGATGAAGTTACCAGGTTGGAGCAGGAGCGTTTTCATGTACAGGCAATATCCCAGAGCAGTCAAGGAGCCTGGACGCGATGGGACGTAACTGTATATAGGCGCATCACCTGGGCAGACATCTGGAGGACGCCACAATCCAGGCTCAGCTTCCTGTTAAGGATAACCTATGACACCCTTCCATGCCCCCAGAACCTCACCCAGTTTTTTGGAGATGAGGTAGGCTGTCTCCTGTGTGGTAACAACAAAGTAAGCCTCCAGCATATTTTATCAGGGAGCAAACTGGCGCTGGCCCAAGGACGCTTTAGGTGGTGCCATGATCAAGTCCTGGCCAAGCTGGCGGAGGTCCTGGAGAGCTGTAGGGTAGCAGCAAATCGCACAACAGCAACTTTCCCGGCAGGGTTTGTACTGGGTTAGGGGGCGAAACATCAGTGAACGGTGGCCTACATCTGACGACCCTACAATTGACCTAATGGCACCGGCGGAGGCCATAAAGGCAAAGCAGGAACCACATCTTACCTGTATAATGACTGGGCATGATAGTGAACATGATGGCATCAATTTACTGATTAGATTCAATATTATTTCCAGTGAGGGGGTTTCGTCAGTTTTTGATATTCCTACTGAGAGTTAAACCATGTGTGAATCTCGTGACCAGGTCATTTGGGGTACTATGATCTTCACAATCAGGGGTAATTGCCTGTATTGTCTTTAGATGCTTTGGTTTTAGTGGTCAATTCTAAGGCTGAGTGTAAAGTCAACACCTGTAAAATATGCACAGTTCCCTTAGTCAAACTTGATGACTGCAGCACCCAACAGCACGTTCTAATAAAGAATCCTGCTTAAGATATAACCAAGTCTCCTGGTCTTTAAGATTTCCAACATGATTCTATTGCTGGTCAGAAGTAGGTGGCATTGGGGGCGGGACATATTAATTCTGGAGCACATTGGATTGGACGAAGGTTTGGCCATGCCCATGAGTGTGAGATATTTTTGGTCTGTTTGTCGAGAAAAAAAACTATTTTGTAAGTGAATTTTATCAACAGTTTTTAGGAGTACAATAGCATATACTGTATATGACATTAAAGCCACATGACTTCAACTCTTTACAGATCTTTAAGTATTAGATGTGTAATGATTTGTGCACTTATCAAGTGGGAGTTTAGTTTCTCTTCTCTCCCTCTCTTCTCCTGCTCCCCCTCTTCCTCAGCTGTCAGTCTGGTCAGGTCCAGTCTGTTTGTAGCTCTATTTTAAGCGAGGACACAGCCGGGGGGAGGGGAGGAGGAGCAGGGAAGGATGAAGGCTCTAGGGGCGAGAGGGTGTCGTAATGAAAGACTTATCAGCAGGGCAGAACACCCGTTCAGACAGTCTATGAGATCAAGCAGCATGTAGATTTTCATATCCGTCCATTGACACTCACCTCACATATCAAAACAGTCAATAATTAACCAGGCCTGAAGCTATAATTATTCATTATCCAGGAGAGGTGCTGGTAATCTGGTCATGGCTTTATGTTAGACTCGCTGCTCAAGGTTATTTGAAAATGATGATCATTAAAGTGACCCTGCTTGCATATAAAAAGTGTTTTGCCGCATTATGGAAGTACATTTCTGAATGCTTTAGATCTGTTACAAATGGCTTGATAGATTATGAGCATATCTGGTATTAAGGGGGATTTGGCAGCCACAGTGAGGCTGTGTTTTTCATGTGGTCCTAAAAGGCAAGGCTCAAAACAAATTGTGGCTGTTGTGGATGGCCAAAAACAAGAGCTGTCTCATCAGAATTATAGCCATCTTATCTTCTCTCAGCCAGACGGCTGTGTGTGAGGACAGTCTGAACCTCTCAGAAACCTTCATAGAATCTTCCTCTTAATCTGCATATTCAGATGGTATTCAGCGTTGTGATCATCACACAGGCCTGCTCTTGTGGGCAGGGAAGCCTGGTTTTGTCTCAGATCTCCACAGATGTTTTCCATCAGTCTGAACAACTGCTGAATAGCAAAGATGATTTGCCTTTTTTTTCCCCCTAGCATGCCTTTCATTTGTCTTTAAATATCAAATACAAACTGACATACTCTCATGCAATCTGTCTCTCTCTAAAGACAACTACATTTACATACTAAAACAAAATAATTTTACCAACTACATCCATCTGCTAAATCAATGAGTATAAAGCATAGGATGAATACTAAAGCATAATACAGTAAGTAATAGTGCATACTAAACCATGTTACAGCAATTAAATATTAAAGTGTAATGTAACGTTTTTTTATACTAAAGCGCGTTAGTGCTTGTATATTAAGCATGATATTATGCTAATAGTGTATGTAGCCTACGAAAGCATGATACAATGCTAATAGCTTGTATTCTGAAGCATAATGTAATGCAAATAGTTTGTATACTAAAGCATGATACTGGATGCATACTAAAATATTTTGCAATGCTAATACTTTGTATACTAAAGCATGGGATGCAATGCCAATAGTTATATTATTAAGCTAATAGTTTCTATATTAAAGCATGATAAAGGTGCATATTAAATCATGATATTGTGCTGATAATTTGTATACTAAAGTATGATGCAGTGCTAACAGTTTGTACAGTTTGAAGTGTGATTCAGGATGTATACGGAACCTAACTGTATAATACAGTGACAGTGCTAATAGTTTGTATACTAAAGCATGATACGTGATGCATACTGAGGAAAAAGGGTGCATACTAAAACATGATAGAGCAATAATAGGACACATACTAAAAGATGCATCAGAAAGGGTGCATTCTGTTCCAGGACTCATTCAATCTCAGTCAGATGCACAGAGCAACGTAAAGTCTCTAGAGCTCTAATTATGACAGAACAGTCTGCCTGTAACCAACCTGCAAACAGCCCCATCTCATGCCTCTCATTTATCTTGTTTGGAGGAGGGGAATTGGGTTTCAGATAAAGCATAGGATATGGTCCTGCTCCTGCCTCAAGGCAGTGGGATAGTCTACCTTGGAGTGTCAAGTTGGAATAGATTGATTTGTTGTGGTTGAGGTCTTTGCAATGGATGTTGGAAAATCTTGTTTCGATTTTATTGCCCTTTTAAACCTTGGGAAGGCTTTTTTTTGTGGCTTGTATTGTACACTGGAGAGCATTTGGTGAAGATAACTTCTGTACAGTGCTACTTTTCACCAATAGACACTAATCATGGTTTTCCTGATTGTTTCTTCTTTGATTATTTAAATGACTCAAACCAACGCTGTTGCTCATGTGATATTGTTTAAATTGCACCTCAGATTTGGGTGTTTCATTCTTTATTTTGGTCCTTGGTTGGAGTAGAGCACAGATAATATCATGGTCGTGCCAACGTACAGCCTAGCATACATGAGGTACCCTTTGAGCGTAGTAGCGTCAGCCCGTCCTTTGGGAAATCCCCCAGACCGGGATAATGTCAGGTCCATGCTTCTCCTGCTGTAACTGCGCAGCTTTAATTACAAACCTGCAGAGTATTTCTGTGTGTGTGCGTGTGTGTGTGTGTGTGTGTGTGTGTGTGCGTGTGTGTGTGTGTGTGTGTGTGTGTGGATGAGAAGATATTTAAAGATTTACTGTGTGAGATAATTAAAAATTCACCGTGGAAGAGTCAAACAATTATTCTGTATACAGATTTCTAATTATCCCCAGTTTATGTGTGTGTACACAGTGCATTTGCTGGGAGTAAAAGTGTTGTTAAATGTCAGGCAGGGGAGGAGGGTCATGCCAGCTGCACGACACTGACGTGCCACCCATACCAAATATCAGCAGACGACAAGAGTGTGTGTGTTTGTGTGTGTATAAATAGCAATATATTATCAATTTATTAAATTGTATATACTTTTTAAATGTAGTTATCCTAACTGTTTATTTTTATTTTTGTTGGCTATTTAACATACAATACCATATATGCCTTTTCCATGTGTTTTTTATGATTAATAATGATTGTTTTTGATAATTTTGTCATTTCTTGAAACATCAGCTGTGCCAACTTTTTTTGCATGAGCAGTTTAAGGTAAAATGGGCCAGTTGTTCAGGTAAAATGGGCCAGTCAAACTGCAAAGGGAAATAGTAGGCTAATTTATCCTCAATTTTAATTTTAAAACACAATTGCTTATACAGCCACATGACATTTAAACTGCATTAAACAAACATATTCATATGCACCATTAAAAAAAAACATTTTGGGTGCAAACCCACATATTCAAATGTGCAATTAAAAAAGTCCATTTTGGAACAGCATCAGTAAACTGATGTCAGTGGTGTGTGTGAGTGTGTGTGTGTGTGTACATGTGTGTGTATGCGCGCACGCACACACACACACACACACACACATGTCTGGTTCGCTATCTTTGTGGGGACTCTCCATAGGCATAATGGTTTTTATACTGTACAAACTGTATATTCTGTCCCCTTACACTAACCCTACCCCTAAACCTGCCCATCACAGAAAACTTTATGCATTTTTACATTTTCAAAATTCAAAGTTTAATTGAGCATCAGCGTCAGTTCTGGCAAGCCAAATAGTAAAGATGCTGCTAACGCTATTGGCCATCACGGTCTCATCAGCGGATCTGCATCAGCTGTTCATCTCCCCTCGCTGCTAATGACTACGCTCAAATCAGGACGCCCTATTTAAACAGATTCAGTTCGCTCCTAACTGCTTGCTGCTCGCTCTCTGCAACCCACCACCTCCCCAGCTCCTCCTGGTCGTGTATAACGTGGCATTTGCTATTCTGTCATCGTTGCTGCTCTGTTCATATGGGGGAATAGTTCTGCTCTCCCAGTGCTAAACTGTGAGCGTTCCCTAATGCTGCTGCTGTCCTCTGACTCTCTGCTATTTCATGGTGCTCATGAAAGGTCAGAGGACTCCCTGAACAGAGCCATACCGCCAAATTTCAATTATCAATTGAATTGCAATTTATTCAATACAATTTCCTAATCATTTCTATTGTCTTGTGTGTTCTTGACTTAAATGGACCTGACAGAAGTATATTAATTAAACCATTTCCCTCATGGGGACTGCTGGCTGGTCCACACAATGTATGTGATCTAAGGTTTTACTATCCTTGTGGACACACACACACACACACACACACGCACGCACGCACGCACGCATGCACGCACGCACGCACGCACGCACGCACACACACACACACACACACACACACACACACACACACACACACAGATGATGGCCCATTTTAGCTGAAACCATGTGCCCATTTTATCTTAGTGGGTTAAGGTAAATTGGGCCACCAAGAAAAACTTTTTCAAAAAATATGTTCATATACCAAACTAACAACATTATTTCTGATTGATGCCATCAAGACAGATATTTTGCATATTTTTTTATGTGCATGTTTGTTTTTTTATAGATTTATCATCCTTATAATATTAAGTTAGATTTGGTATGCCAGGCTACTTACCATGCAGCTTTCTGGTGTAGTCTTGATTTGAATGATTCCCCCGCCCACCATATCAACCATAAACTAATCAAATCACCTGTTACTTGTCAAGCACAGTTATGACAACAGTTTGAAATCATTTGCAGTCATTGGCTCTAAATTCCAGAGGAGCTGGAACCCCCAAACCTTAAATGGCCCATTTTACCTGATATCACCCTAAATGTAATATGAAAATAAATTTGAATATATATGAAACTATATTAATTAAATATTTACAATATAGTATATAATGTAATATTTGTAATCATTAACATTGAAAATAGTATTAAATATAAATAGTAGTATTTGACTGCATGATGACTGCAGAAGGCTTTTTTTTTTTTCAGAACATCGTCCCCTACCCAAAATATTTCAAAATTTTGCTAAAAAATAATGTGGTTAATCTGGTATAAATTTGATATAATATTAATTGAAATATACATTTTTGCATGTGATAAATGTAATATAAAAATTAATCAGAATTATCTGTCTCTGTCTGTCTGTGTCTATCTATCTATCTATCTATCTATCTATCTATCTATCTATCTATCTATCTATCTATCTGTCTGTCTGTCTGTCTGTCTGTCTGTCTGTCTGTCTGTGTCTATCTCTCGTCTCTCTTTTTGTCTAATATATAGCCTAAAATCATTGGTATTATATTAAATACAAATAGCAGATAGTATAAATAAGTATATATATAGTATATAATTTCACAAATAACAAAAGTGAAACGGCTGTGGAAGGTTCGGTTACATAAAATAATTTCTGTTCCCTTAATTTTTTCACACAACTTCATTGAGACATCACTATATTGTGACATCTAGTGGAGACTGTAAGAAATAACAATTATTTTTTACCAATAATTATTTGTGATTCAGGACACCATTTAACTAAAATTAAGCTGAAACAGGGACAAAGTACATTTTTGTGTGTCACATGTAATAAGTCTCCCTTTCTCATCTCAATTTGCAAAATTTCAACATTCTATGACCTTGTGCATTTCTCAAATCAACCTAACATTGAAATGCAACAATGGTTAACCAGTGCTTTTGCATTTTCATAACATATTCAGGCCATATGTTAACAAAAAAATATTAACCTGAATGTTGCAGTGTTGCATTGACAAAATAAGCGAAACAAGCGTGTCAGTTACATCTACTTTTGCTCAAGAGTGATTGAAACATTAATTACACCATAATCTGTTGATCAGTGGATAAATACAACTGAAAAGCTTTCAAATTATTTTCCACCACTAAATATAGATATATGTGATAGATGTGTATAGATTAATTGCCCCTTTGTGTGTTTTAGTACAGCAGTTGATGCCAAAATTGCAAGGCAAATGCAGAATGTGGTATCTGATTACAACAGGGCGATGGATTAATAATTATGGATTTGACAAATTACAGCCTCGGATATCATGCTGATGAGACGAATGAGGCCTCATACTTTTATGCAACTGAGGTTGAATACTGAGAGACACCTAAAATCTCCATAATCACAAAGTACATCCTGCAATTCACATAGAGTGTTGAAAATTAACGTCTTCTTTCAGAATGTCAGACGTGTTTGAGGTCTTATAGTCTACAATTACTTTCCAATAAGTCACTTTTTGGGTTAGGTTTACTTGAAAAAGGAAGTGAGAAAACGCTTAAATGTGTTAATCAATGTCCATAATAAAAACACACACCTGCCATCAGCTTCCTGCCCTGTAAGATCTAAGACAGACATTTTGTGTGCTCCCGCAATCACTTCTCTCTCTGTTTGGTCACATAGCATTACATTCTATTGTTATCTAATCAATCAGATTTGATAAAGAAGAAATCAGCATGTATGTGTGAACATGACTCGTGATGACTTGAACGTTTGAAAATAGTTGCATCTATGGATCGGCTGTTGACAGCCACTGAAAGGTTTTTGTTGGGTGCCCGAAAGGCCACTGAGATATACAGATTTGAGAGCCCTTTGTATGTGCTGTTGCTTGATATGGTGCAGACTCAGATCACACCATTTTTTGAGGTAGTTGAGAAGCCTGTTTGCTTTGCAACAATTTATATGCTTAATATGCTCTTATTCTCACCGTAAAATTCACAGTTTTTCCACAATTTTTGAGTTTTCCACAATCGCGTTGGCTCAATTGTCGAATGAGATTTTTTTTGTTGCTCAAAACAAGTTCAGATCTCTGATCAGTTAGTTTCTTGTTCACATCAGATTTTAATTTTTTATTGATTTAAAAAAATTGTGTGTGTTTTGGCACGTGTGCAAAAGAGTAAGTACAATTGTCAACAATTTACACAATATCTAATGCACATGGCTTATCAAAAAAAAAAACTGATGAGTTGATCTCAGTGAAATTGTCAAATTCTTTGCAACTTCTAAACATTATTTCATCGTGTGAGCCTTCACATGCAAAATGATTCATTCACATGTAGAGATGTGTTACATGCAAACTGAAAATTCAGTTGCTTGTCGTGGAAGAGCAATAGAAATATAATATGTAAGAATGTGAGGAGATGGTGGTGTAGGGGAAGACATTCTATTACAGTGTGTAAAAATGAACAAGAAACTGTGATTTTTCAGTTTACATGTAAAACATTTATAAATAAAAAATGTTAATTTAATTATCTTTTTGTGCACTACAGTATTGACTTTTCTCAGTAAATTGTACCTACTGTTGAAATCTGTATCTAAAAAGCTCAGTGATACACAAGAGCATTCAGCTAGACAAAAATGACATTCTTGTAGAAAGCAGTCAGTAGAAAAACAAACAAACATGAAATTTGTAAATATTTCCTCAGTGAAAAATCATCTAAACATTTTGATCAGTGTGACACACAATGACAAAAACACTTTTTATTTTGGTGGTTTTGGCCAATTTACTGACAAAATAACTAGCGTTCAAAGCATGAATTAAATGTTTTGGTCGAGTAACATTTTGCAGACATGACATAGAGTTCTGATGCTCAAAGCAAACAGTTGAACTTACAATTTAGAGAATGTGAAGACTGTTTTGAAAAATGTGCCAAAGCAATTAAGAAAAACTGTACTAGCTCAACAATATACATCCCAACAGTTTCAATAAGAGATATGTTACGTGTCACAGAGTCACTCACACCATCCACTCAGCCATCAGCACCAGATTCAGCGCCCACTCCTTCATCATCACTGGATTTCTAATCACGTGCACCTGTTCACCCTCATCAGCCTCACCATATCAAGCCTGCACTCCCTCCAGTTCACTGTTTGGTCTCGTCACACGTTACACAGACTCTTCCTGCTCTCACCAGAGATTCACAGCATTCCCATACCTGATCTTCATCTTCATCTTCATCCTCATCTTCTTCAGTAGTCTGCAGTCTTCGGATCCTCATCTTCATTTGCGTTACAGTCAGCTAAGTCCTACGTGTCATAATACCATCCTTCACCCGTTGTGTTCTGTTTTGCTCCCGCTCTGTCAATAAACTCTATTTTACATCCACTGTTTGTTCCCTTCTGTGTCGTGACATTACAAAGCGTTATGCACAATAAATAAAATTCTCTGTTAATACTACAATAAGTGAAAGTCTTGGCTTGTAGGTCCACATAACCTTGGGAGTCCTTGAATCTACTTCAGGGTGTCTGTACTATCTATAATATGTACAGTAAATTGCATAGTCTTTAAAACTGTAAAAATATTTATAATATGATTTCAAAATATATTTATATTCACTTATATTTTAATCTCATATATCTGTTATATCACTTTATATTCAAGTTTAAAAATATAAAAGTGTGTGTGTGTATATATATATACAGGTCCTTCTAAAAAAATTAGCATATTGTGATAAAGTTCATTATTTTCCATAATGTAATGATAAAAATTAAACTTTAATATATTTTAGATTCATTGCACACCAACTGAAATATTTCAGGTCTTTTATTGTTTTAATACTGATGATTTTGGCATACAGCTCATGAAAACCCCAAATTCCTGTCTCAAAAAATTAGCATATTTCATCCAACCAATAAAAGAAGTGTTTTTAATACAAAAAAAGTCAACCTTCAAATAATTATGTTCAGTTATGCACTCAATACTTGGTCGGGAATCCTTTTGCAGAAATGACTGCTTCAATGCGGCGTGGCATGGAGGCAATCAGCCTGTGGCACTGCTGAGGTGTTATGGAGGCCCAGGATGCTTCGATAGCGGCCTTAAGCTCATCCAGAGTGTTGGGTCTTGCGTCTCTCAACTTTCTCTTCACAATATCCCACAGATTCTCTATGGGGTTCAGGTCAGGAGAGTTGGCAGGCCAATTGAGCACAGTAATACCATGGTCAGTAAACCATTTACCTGTGGTTTTGGCACTGTGAGCAGGTGCCAGGTCGTGCTGAAAAATGAAATCAAATGGAAGCATGAAGTGCTCCAAAATCTCCTGATAGCTAGCTGCATTGACCCTGCCCTTGATAAAACACAGTGGACCAACACCAGCAGCTGACATGGCACCCCAGACCATCACTGACTGTGGGTACTTGACACTGGACTTCAGGCATTTTGGCATTTCCTTCTCCCCAGTCTTCCTCCAGACTCTGGCACCTTGATTTCCGAATGACATGCAAAATTTGCTTTCATCCGAAAAAAGTACTTTGGACCACTGAGCAACAGTCCAGTGCTGCTTCTCTGTAGCCCAGGTCAGGCGCTTCTGCCGCTGTTTCTGGTTCAAAAGTGGCTTGACCTGGGTAATGCGGCACCTGTAGCCCATTTCCTGCACACGCCTGTGCACGGTGGCTCTGGATGTTTCTACTCCAGACTCAGTCCACTGCTTCCGCAGGTCCCCAAGGTCTGGAATCGGTCCTTCTCCACAATCTTCCTCAGGGTCTGGTCACCTCTTCTCGTTGTGCAGCGTTTTTTGCCACACTTTTTCCTTCCCACAGACTTCCCACTGAGGTGCCTTGATACAGCACTCTGGGAACTGCCTATTTGTTCCTTACCCTCTTGCTTGAGGGTGTCAATGATGGCCTTCTGGACAGCAGTCAGATCGGCAGTCTTACCCATGATTGCGGTTTTGAGTAATGAAACAGGCTGCTGGGAGTTTTTAAAAGCCTCAGGAATCTTTTGCAGGTGTTTAGAGTTAATTAGTTGATTCAGATGATTAGGTTAATAGCTCGTTTAGAGACCCTTTTCATGATATGCAAATTTTTTGAGATAGGAATTTTGGGTTTTCATGAGTTGTATGCCAAAATCATCAGTATTAAAACAATAAAAGACCTGAAATATTTCAGTTGGTGTGCAATGAATCTAAAATATATGAAAGTTTAATTTTTATCATTACATTATGGAAAATAATGAACTTGGACCTGTATATATATATATATATAAAACAAAATGTGAAAAATTGAAAAGATTCATATGCATAATTTATCCAACTGACAATGTATATTTGTATTTTATTTCTACTAAATGTGGTATAACTTAGTATTAGATAAAGTTTTAAAAAATTTAATACAAAGAAAAATATCTTATGTGCTCTGCAGAAGAAAGAAGGCCATAAAGGTTTGGAACGATATGAGGGTGAGTAAATGACAGAATTTTCATTATTTTTATTTTCATTATTCATTCATTTATTGACTTAAAGGAACATCATATAAGGCCTTCGCCAGGACCTGTAAGCAGAGGTTTTGACATTTCACACAAAGTCTTAGGATGAGTTCATAGGCCATTGTTTAACAAGTACTATATAAGCAACACTTTGTGAATGTACAAAGCTAATAATTGTCCCATAGGCTTTTTGGATTATTTTGTTGAATAAAAGCGAATCAGTGACGTAGTCAGCGCATTGATTCTAAGCTGAAGAGCTAACAATAAAGCGTTTAAAACCAACCTTTAGAAGTGTTATTTTAGGAATTCTTTGCTGGTGAATGTTTTAGATCATGCTGATTTAATACATGAGTGGTCCAGTTATGTTAACGTTATACTACGGGGGCAGTTGAATGCTCGAATCTGATTGGTTGACGAGAAACGCACGGCTAAAGTAGTTCCAGCTGGTCTTGACCGCATTACAGTTCCATATCACTTCGCCAGAAATTTTATTTCAAAGGTCTTTTTTTTATTTAAAAGCCGACAACAAAAAAGAAAAAAGGAAAAAAAAAAAAGGAAAAAAAGGACCAAAACCCACGACGACACTGACCAAGCAAAAATTACGTTTTATTGTGCACATTCTTTCTCCCGCTCTCTCTCTTGCACACATACGGACACACACTCGCACAGAAACGTCAGTGCTGCCCTTACGATTTTTCCCCTAGTAAAATAGTTTAACAACTTAAAAGCTACATGACATTTCTCACTAGTGGGATAATAACGGCACTGTTCTTAGAGCACATAAACGTAACGTTACAGTTTCACTAGACGCTGTCTGATGATGCTGAACAACACTGTTGAGAGACAGACTCAGGTAGCTGCTAATTCATACACACTCAGTCTCTCTCTCTCTCTCTCTCTCTCTACAGTAACTGCATTACCAGTGTCTGCTATCAGTGGCTCAAGCCTCCTAGCTCAAATTATGTTTTTGAATTAACTTAGGCTTGGATTAGATGCCTACTACAAACAATTTTAAGAAGAAATAAATCCTGACAAATGTCTTGAAATAGGCTACATAATATGAACATTTTCGGGTGTGGTAACCGTATGAGTGGAATAATTGACGATGGGCCGTTGAATTATGAATTATTGTTAATAATATTCGAAAAACAATGCACATCCGCAGAGTGAGTGACCGTTACGCCTCGGATGTGCTTTTCCCTCCCTAATTATTCAACGGTCCGTCGTCAATCGAATCCAAGCCTTTACGTTTCACACTCTTATCCACCACTGTCGTTGAGGATCAAAATCATTGACAGTTTAACTGGAAATCATTGATAGTTTCGAAGAGATCCTTTGAAAGTTGATTTGTAGGCATTAACTTCTGAAGCATCGGACAAAGGTTAATGAAATGGGGGGAGTGAACGAATATAAATGTGAGGAATGATCTTCTATTCTGACATCTGTCACCAAAGCAAATGGTTTGAAACCCACCGACAGGACATCCAGACACCAGTACAGCTGTCTGTGGAATAGATCGGTGATTTTCACGCTATGTTAATTGAGGAGCGTATATTAACACTTTTCCGTAGGAACTGTCAACATACACTAACATACTGGAGTGTGTTCTTTAGCTTTGGACTGAGCATCGCCTTCCTGGGACCTACGATCATAGATCTGAAATGCCAGACAGGCTCCACGTTACAGGAGATCACCTGGGTGTTCTTCTCCCAGCAGCTCTGCCTGCTCATCGGCAGCTCGGCTGGGGGACTTTTCACAAAAACGTGAGTAGAGAAGCGAGTGTGTCTCTGCTGGTAAACTGTGCAGGGAGTCCAATACAGATGCTCATCTGCATCAAGATAAACTCTCCATTGCTGTAATTCTCCATTGTTTGTGAAACAATGTGTTTTGTTTAGTTTCAGTTCAAATGTCAGACAGTAAATGGCTGTCAGACTCCGAGTCTTTTACACTTGCCTGGGGAGTTTATGCACTTTTGGTCCTTTTCTTTCTTTTTTCAAGTACTTGCTCCTTACCATGTGAATCTTTGGTGTTGGTTAACTTTTTATTATGTCCATTTTATAGTTGAGACAGATTTATTTCAACTTTTCATGTCAGCTTTCAGCCTGAAACTTCTTGACATCCTCAACAGATGTGATTTGAGCAGTGCAATAAAAAGATGCTTTCGCTGTCACTTGTCTCACAAACTGCAAATTGTGAACCTTGAGCTGGGATTTATCATAAGGTGAAGCTAACACCTACATATATATATTTGTATAACTAGATTTATTTGAACCACATTTAGAAACATATTTTGAAATCATATTTAAAAAATGAAAATAGTAATCCCGTTAAATA
The DNA here is from genome assembly GCA_026230005.1 of Gila orcuttii. Lineage (NCBI taxonomy): Eukaryota > Metazoa > Chordata > Actinopteri > Cypriniformes > Leuciscidae > Gila > Gila orcuttii. The sequence goes on along the minus strand of JAPDVR010000021.1, from coordinate 23,671,120 downwards.
TTTTTTATATTTTTAAAGACAAATGTATACATTTTACAGATTTCAAAATATAGCCTATTTATATTATATATTTTTTTAACATGGTTAATTAATCTGTTATATAATCTGTTATATTTTAATGAATTAAATTAATATATAAAAAAATATTTAATATATAAAAATATGAAAAAAATGTCAGCTGTAAAAATTTTTTAAAGAAAAATCATGTTAAATATGTTATAGCTTTAAAGACAAATATATATATATATATATATATATATATATATATATATATATATATTATGGCACATTGCGATATTTCTGATTTAAAAACTGCAACGATAATTGATTATATATTAATATGGCTATAAAATAATTATTACTAAATATAAATATAAAAATGACTAAAATATTTTTATTTCAATAATCTAAGAAAAAAATATAATTTTATTTTATTTTATTCTAAAAAAATGACAATGCTTAAAATGTATGGATGCCTTTATATCATTTTCAAATATTAAACCATAAAACTTTATTTAGATGAAAAAAGCAGGTAGCCCGTAAAGCTTCTCTTATGTTCATAAGTAGGGTTGGGTACCGAAACGCGGTGCCAATAGGGAACCGGTTCTGACGTATACGGTAGTAACCAGACCGAATAAGAACGAAAATTTCGGTGCCTGATTTCGGTGCCTGACTCTCTGTGTCATGAGGCGCACACACGCAAGGTCTCGCGCGCGCTCTCTCTCTCTCCGCCGTGCGCGCACAATACTGTTTGAAGCACAGTCTGTTCTGTCTCGCATGCGCGCTCTTGCTCGCTCGCTCTAGATTCCAGGAGATTTTAACTAATTTGCGGGCATCAGGGAGCCGTTATCAACATGCGGGAGACTCCCGGAACGTCTGCTGATTGCGAGGGGATAAATGAAGATGCCGAAGACAAAACGCTCCAAGGTTTGGCTGCATTTCACGTGTAAAATTACGCGTCAGAATGCCCTCTGGGTGTGCCGATTGTCTGAAGCACATATAGAATCACGCCAATCCATTGGCTGATGGCGCAGGCGCCGCCTAGACGCTCACGTCGTCTTATTATATTGGCACGCGCATCATCTGCATGTGCATCTGCTCCTCAGATTTCTCTAAGCTTGTCGGCAGCGCGAGGAGTTTGGCAGCGAACGCAGCGTCTCGTTCCCTATTCAGAGAACAAGCGTCTCGTTCCCTATTCAGAGAACATAGGTTACACCAGTAACCAGAGACGTTCTCTTTCATAGGTTCACTCAACGCTGCGTAGCTAAGACGCAGTGAGAATGAAATACCAAACTCGCCAAGCGCTGCCGTTCTAGTGCAACGACCAGATAACTTACATGACTGGTTCAAGCTGACAAAACATGGGAACCTGGAGCCATGTCGAGATTAGATTACCCTGGTAGTAATTTCTATTAATCTCCAGTATTATTACATTGTTTGATACAATATTGTTTTATTTGATATTATGTAAATGTGAATTTTTATTTTATATTGGTTTATTTATTATTACCATATATGTTACTTGTATTTATATTGTTTAAAGATTTAAGTTAATATTGTGTCCAGTTTGGCCCTGTAAATAAAAGGGTATTAGTTTTTGACAAAGTGTGTGGGGTTTAGTTTTCTTAAAGGGATAGTTCACCCAAAAATGAAAATTCTGTCAGTAATTACTCACCCTCATGTTGTTCAACCCCGTAAGACCTTCGTTCATAGAGGGTGAGTAATTACTGACAGAATCTTCATTTTTGGGTGAACTATCCCTTTAAGTACCGTTTCAAGAACCGTTTAAGCACCGGAACCGTTTAAAAAATACCGAGTAGGTACTGGTATGGGATAAAACCCAACCGATACCCAACCCTATTCATAAGTGCTTCTCATTACAAGTTTGGGGAAATGGGTGGCACATCTCAAACGCATGTTATAAGTGACCCAAACTCAGAGCAGATGCAGAGATGTTGTTCGAGCAGCTCTGAGATAATAAATAATAAAATTGATAATACAAGATAATAATAAAAGAAAACAGTGCCATGCTTCACGCTGAAACTTGTAGAGCATGTATTTATTTATTTCAGTTGATCGTGCAGCCCTACTACTGGCTGTCTGATTAACTGTCAGACACATGAAAGCACATAAAAAAATACTATTTAAGACTGTCCTTGAAGTTCTAAGAAACATGTTTTAGAATATCAATTTGTGGGGTCACTTGATAGCTATTACAGATCTTAACCATTAGCATTTGTAATTGGAAGAATTAAAAAAAATGAAGTGGGAAAATTGACAAATAATCAAGCAACCAAGCTGTTTTCCTTGTCTTCTCAGGCTGTTCGGTGCTCTCATCGCTCTCTTCTTCTCCTCCCTCATCATCTCTGTGGTTTTTGCTATCATCCCACTTTGCTATAATGTGCTGTTGCTGGCGGTTGCTATGGCAGTGTCAGGCCTGGCTATGGGCATCATCGACACTATTGCAAACTTCAGACTGGTGTCTATGTATAAGAAAGACTCTGCTATCTTCCTGCAGGTGAGACCATCACTCAGGGAGGTGTTGATCTACTCTATACATACATTTATGTACAGTAGTGCTTATTTCAAATAATCATATTAGTGTTTTATTTGAATCAGTTGTTGGTCAGAAAATAATGTAAGTCAATATGAACTACATCAACGTAAAAGAACCGCATTTGATTTCTTATTTTTACTTTTGGTTTTTTGGGGGGGAAGGGAAGAATCTGACCTGGACATTTTGTGAGATTCACTCCAGTATTAATTCTGTGCTGGCTGCTTTAGCTAAGTGTGGTTTGGATAGGGACATTATAAAATGCATGATTTATTTATGTTATAATCAGTTGTATTATAGGTTGACAGCTCTAAGTAGTGTTTCCCATCAGTGTCTTCACTCTCTTTCCAGGCACTGCACTTCTTCATTGGGCTCGGTGCTCTGGTGAGCCCCCTGATTGCAGAGCCTTTCATATCAGAGCACTGCCTGGGCAGTAATAGCACAGAAAATGCCACAGAGATACTTCACCACTTCAGATCCAGCGACAGGTCACCTGTAATCCTTGCTAAGAACTCTGAGCTGGTCGAGGAGAAGGCCAGTGTGTCGTACGCCTTCTGGATCATGGCTGTCATAAATGTAAGCTGATGTACAGCTCTCTGTGCAGTGTGCAGGAGAGCCTGGATCTCTGTGAAATCTCAGTCTTTTTCTCTCCTAGTTGCCTGTGCCGATTGCGGTTTTTGTGTTAATGTACAAAGAGAAGCTGCTTCGCTGTTGTACGAACAGCCCTCCACGACTGCTGGACAAAGATGAGTTAGCCATGGAGACTAAAGCACCAGAAATCACAGAAATGCCTGAACCATGCGATGCAGGTACAACTGATCTTTGAACTACACTAACATTCAGCAATTTAGGGACGGTAGGATTTTTTGTAAGAACTATCTTATGCTCATCAAGGCTGCTTTTATTTAATAAAAAACCCCAGTAATATTATGAAATATTGCAATTTAAAATATTTAATTTATATCAAGTGTAATTTATTCCTGTGATCAAAGCTGAATTTCAAGCATCATTACTTCAGTCCTTAGTCACATGATCCTTCAGAAATCATTCTGATATGCAGATTTGTTATCAAGAAACATTTAATATTATTATTAATGTTGAAAATATTCATATTCTGCTTCATATTTTTGAGAACCTCAAAACATTTTCCTTAAGATTATTTGATGAATAGATAGTTCAAAAGAACAGCATTTATTTGAAATAGAAATTCTTTTTTTATATATCTTTGCTGAATAAAAGTAATAATTAATCATACTGAGCTCAAATCATTAAACATTAGTGTAGGTGATTGTAACTAACATGTAAAACCATTTATGCAATTGAACTTCTGACTCAATAACTCTCCCCAACTCTGTTTCACTTTTTTTTCTTAATCTGGACCCCCTAGATTTTCATCATTCAGGACATGGAAACATTTTCAGCTGCTGTATGAATGGTAACCTGCGTGGGTTACCGGCCACTTTTTTTTTAATCCATATCTTGGGTGGTATGGTGCTGTTTATGACAGAGGGCATTATGGTGAGAAAGCTCAATGAGGCTAATTATTTTTATGAATATTTTTTGAGAACTGCAAGTTAAAATTCACACTTGACCCTTGAACCTCACCTTTAGGGGGTCTATGCCGGCTTTGTTTACACGTATGCTGTTTCAGCTCCCATATCTCTGCACGCTAAAATGGCAGGATACCTGAACAGTATCTTCTGGGCAGCCGTCACTGCTGGACGACTGGTGTCTGTCCCGCTATCGTACCGCTTCAGGCCGGTGCATCTGCTCATCGTGAACCTGGTAATCCATAATGAAATACTCTAATTAACATTCATAGAGCTGATTTCCACTATTTACAGAGTATACACCACCCAAACTACCTATAAGTTGTTTCCTTCATGATTTACTATTGTTGAATTTGGATCCTCTCTGCTCTCTCCCTCTCTCTCTTTTTTGTTAAGGCTGGTGTGAATGTAACATTGCTCCTGTTACTGATCCTCTACACAAACAGAGTGTTTCTGTTTGTTGGGACGACCTTGCTCGGGCTTTTCATCAGCAGTGTTTTCCCCTGCATAGTGGCCTACACTGAGGACATCCTAAACTACCGCGGTAAACTGCACACAGCATACTTCATGTTTTATATCACAGCCACTGAATTAACACACAAACGCATGCAATACATTTTTTCAGTTAAAAACACTTAATGTAATTAACGCAACATCCGTTTTTTTTCCTTTGGCTAGCGTTACATTATATGATCACGCTCTTCTTCATGCAATTGCTTTTAAACCATTCAAGCGCGACAGGACAAAAGAGAACGCAGTTCTATACTAGCGCTCATCTGTGAATCTCCTGTCTCCTGACATACACACACACACACACACACTTGTGCACACAGAAAGCCGCTTCAGACAGCGCTTGAACGGACAAAAACACAACTTTATGCCAAAATGCTAGTTTTGTTGAGTATCCTCGCAAACACAGTCTGAAATGAGTTAAATGAAGTCTTAAATGAATGTAAAGAGTTGTGAGAGAATGAGATGCATGTCAGATGATCTGTGTCATGTGCGGCAGGTCTTAAAGTGACAGCAGCCTAATAAATCTGATGCTGTCTGTCATTAGAATAATAAAAGAACAAAAGAAAAAGAGAATCTCTCACTGCTCTTGAATAAATAACTTTTGTAGTCTTAATAAGGATTAATCTATATTTAATTTATAATGTATGCAGTAAAGACTGTGTTTGATAAATTTATTTAATTTCTGTATGTATCCTACCTGTTAGACCTACCTGAAAATCTTAAAGCATGGTTTAAAAGGTTACATGGGTCAAAACAACAACAAAAAAAAGCTTTTTGTTGATTTTTGACTGGGCAAGTAAAAATCTGAACTGGTCTGACTGAGACATTAGGAAAAAATTTGCCCTGATACAGCATATTGAAGGGCACAGGTAAATGTGACATTTATTGAAATAGGTTCATGTAAAGATTGTTTTAAGTTCACTTCAATTAAAAGTTTTATATTTTATAAAGACTAATGCCGAATGGCTATAATTAGTTGCGAAAAAAATCAATTTCATAGAGATTTACGTAGCAGTGTTGGTATCGGTGATGCCTTCTTTCATAAAAATATGCCATTAAACAAATATTTAAAATATAGGTTACTGTCTTATGTTGTTTCTACATTAATTTTAAGAATAAATGTGAAATTACAATAAAATAATTATATTTAATATAAAATGTCATTATTTATTTAACAAAAATAAAGCCTTTGGAACAGAGAAGCCATATGTGACAAACTAAGAACACTTTATTATTTAAGGGCGTTTTCACACCTGAAAGTCCGCACCAAGGTCCGAACCAAAGTTCACGTTTTGATACATTTTATACTTTCAGAAAGTTTTGGTTTGGTTTCACACTGCAATTATGCGAGCGCACTAAAGAACTTTACGTGACATACTTGCGTCCTGTCGTCGTCATCTATGTGGGCTGCATCTCGACATTGATTGGTTTGTAAACGGACGTGCGTCTGACGTCAGCGTGTTGTCAATTTGGCGGGTAACTTTAACAACATGAATGAACAGACGCATATCGTTGTATAACTGTATTGTTATTTTTTCGTCGTGCGAACATTTTATCGTCGCCGGCAGGAAAGGAGGAGAAGACTGCAATCAATCATGCGATTATTATTATTATGTCATCAGACCATACTTCAATTAAAAACCTCTTCTCCTCCTCTCCCCATGTGCTACCACGGCTCATTTTCCCTGCCACCTTCTGTTTGTTTTTTTCGGCTATGCGGGAACCACCGGAACTTCCTGTAAAAGGTCTGAAAGTCCGAACCATACAGAAATGCTTTCACACTAGAAACGAACCAAACCTTTGTTCAGTTTGATCCGGACCGAGACCACCTCTTTTTGTCGGACCAAATTTCATCTGTTTGGTCCGGACCGTGGTCCGGGGTAGGTTTCACACCTGTAATTTTGATTCGGACCAAACTGAAAAGTCCGAAAGTCCGGACCAAACAAGGTAGGTGTGAAAGGGCCCTAAAGGGTTAGTTCACCCAAAAATGAAAATTATGTCATTAATGACTCACCCTCATGTCGTTCCAAGCCCGTAAGACCTCCGTTCATGTTCAGAACACAGTTTAAGATATTTGAGATTTTGTCCGAGAGCTCTCTGTCCCTCCATTTAAAATGTATGTACGGTATACTGTCCTTGTCCAGAAAGGAAATAAAAACATCATCAAAGTAGTCCATGTGACATCAGTGGGTTAGTTAGAATTTTTTGAAGCATCGAAAATACATTTTGGTCCAAAAATAACAAAAACTACGACTTTATTCATCATTGTATTCTCTTCCGGTTCTGTTGTCATTCTCTCTTCACGAGTCCGCGGTGACGCTGTTGACGTAAGACGCTGCTCACATGTGTCTGGTAACCAGTTATCTGGCAGCGTCTTACGTCAACAGCGTTCTGGACAAGGACAGTATACCGTACACACATTTTAAATGGAGGGACAGAAAGCTCTCGGACAAAATCTCAAATATCTTAAACTGTGTTCTGAAGATGAACGGAGGTCTTACGGGCTTGGAACGACATGAGGGTGAGTCATTAATGACATAATTTTCATTTTTGGGTGAACTAACCCTTTAATTGCTTGCAGAGCCACCTTTAGCAGTAATAACTTAATCGTTTTCTGTATGACTTTATCAGTCTCTTACATTGTTCTGGAGGATTTTTTGCTCACTCTTCTTTACGTTGCTTCAGTTCATTGAGGTTTGTGAGCATCTGTTTATGCACAGCTGTCTTATGGCGCTTTTCCATTACCAGTATCAGCTCGACTCGCTTTTCGCTTCGTTTTCCATTACAGATAGTACCTCCACAATAGTACCTGGTCATAGCGACGCCACAGGAACTACGCGACACACACCCACTACCCACACACACACAGGACAATGGAGGAAATCGAGTGTATGCCGTTTTTGATCCTGGGGATGTGGCTATTTCTCACAGCAAGAAGACAAAGTTGTTTCAGGAGAGGCTGAGGGCAGCAAAACGAAACACTGCTGAAAAAAATAGCTCCGTCTGGCGCGTGCAATGATGACGTGGTGAATAGTGACGATTCTCTCTGACCAATCAGCAGTCTGCAGTGTTTTCACGTCACATTTTAGTATCGCCTCAGCCCGCTTAGAACCTCGCCGGAGGTGATACGAAAAAAAGTACCCGAAAGCAGGTACAGGTACAACTTTTACACAGTGGAAAACCAAACAAAGGCGAGTCGAGCTGGTACTGTGTAGTGGAAAAGCGCCATTAAGGTCCTGCCACAAAATTTCAGTAGGGTTGAAGTCTGGACTTTGACTGGGCCAGTGCAACACCTTGATTCTTTTCTTTTTCAGCCATTCTGTTGTAGATCTGCTGGTGTTCTTGGGATCATTGTCCTGTTGCATGACCCAATTTTGCCAAGCTTTAGCTGTCGGACAGATGGCTTCACATTTGTCTCTAGAATAATTTGGTTTACAGAGGAGTTCATGGCTGAATCCTGTGGCTACAAAACAAGCCAAAAATCATCAACCCTATTGGTATGAGGTGCTGATATGCTGCGTTTAGTTTTCGCCTAACTTGGCGCTGTGCATTATGGCCAAACATCTCCACTTTGGTCTTGTCTGTCTGAAGGACATTGTTCCAGGAGTCTTATGGTTTGTTCAGGTGCTGCCATGTTCTTTTTAGAGAGAAGAAGCTTTCTCCTGGCAACCCTTACAAACATGCCATACCCGTCCTGTCTTTTTCTAATTGTACTGCCATGAACTTTAACATTTAACATGTTAACTGAGGCCTGTAGAGTCTGAGGTGTAGTTCTTGGGTGTTTTGCGATATCTCTGAGCATTGCACGGTCTGACCTTGGGGTCTATTTACCTGGACATCCACTCCTGGGAAGATTGGCAACTGTCTTGAATGTTTTCCACAATAATCTTCAAATTGACTTCAAATAAAGACTTCAAATTGTTTGGAAATGGTAATAGAATTATTGACTACAGGGGGACTTTAAGAATATTTTCAGATATCCCTATAATTATGGACAAACAAGGCCACAAAAACAAACAACAAAAATTATCTTTTTTTTCCTTCAGGATGTGCAACAACAGTTTTAGTGACAACTTCCGGAATGGGTGAGATGACCTTGCAAGTGTTTGTTGGATCAGTAAGTTCTTGCGCTCATGTTTTAAAACTTGAGAAGGATTTTCTAAAAAAGTAAATAACGCTGAACAAATTTCTTCCAGCTTATTCAGAAAAAAGGCAGCTACAGTTTTTTGGTGTGTGGTATGGTCACCGGATGCCTTGGTTTCATCTTCCTCTTTAGCGTGATCCTGTGCAACCGCATCCACAGAAATCTCACAGGTAAAAACAACATACATGGTGATAAACAATATTTATATCAACAGTTAAGTATGTAACAAGTAAACTGGGCAACATTATATGACTCAATGTCTTCACCATCCAGGAGCATCTAAAAAAGCAGCCATGGTGGAAGCCCCACCAGCACCTGTTCCACCTGCTTCAGAGAAAGCTGCTCCAGAACAGAAAGTTGCTGAAATACAGCCTGAATCAATTAAATGTGACTCTGGATGAAACCATTGACAGGTCACAACCTGCTGGAAATACTTGACAACTAAACCGTAAACAGTGAATGTGATTTTATCATATTTGTGTAAAAAACAACAACAGAAAACCCTACACAGTGATGCAATATGTTTTTATGTCTACGTTTGGTATTATATATGTATTTTTTGTTTGTTTGTTTTGTTTCTTGCAATAATCTTGACTGTTAATTATGAATATTACAGAAAGAGAAGACAAATGTGAGAAATGTTTGATTACAGGAGGGGAATTAAGTCATTTATGGCATAAAATGGATAAAGTTTTGTACTTTACCCAAGACTGAAATTAACACCAAATTAAAAACCAATAATTCACCAATCTTAGAACTTCCCTACTCCTTCAAAACTATTTTTATCTTGTTAAACTGGTCTTAGGCTAGAAGGTCATGGCCAGAATATTGTACTGTGTTCATTTGAAAAATTCAACAGCTTCTGGAAAACTCACGGCTAACGCGAAATGTTATTTGCAGTAATATTGCAATAAATGATTGTTTACCGTGTCAAGAGATGTAATTTTGTGTTGTGCCAAATATGTGCAGAATATATTTCATTGTCTTTATTTTGTTGTGTTATTTAGTTTAAATATTCTTTAAAATACCCTTTATGTTCCTCAGAAGAAAGTAATACAGTTTTGGAATGACATGAGGCAAGGGTGAGTAAATGATGACTGAATTATTACTTTTGGGTGAACTATCCTAAAATTGTTGTCATCATAAAGTTGAGGTCACATTAGTGAAATTTCAGAGAAAAATGGCCAAAATATCACTGGTGAAAAGGTCAGTTTTTTTATTGTTTTTTTTATTTTATTTTATTGCATGAACAACTTGAACACGTGTGGAAATCTTGCACGCTAGCAAGCTAAATTCATGTTAGCTTGTTTCCTATTTAAATGACTTGATTTTGCCCATGAAAATTCATAGAACATTAAATATAATCGCACTTTAAAACCTTGCGAAATCTTGAGCGGATTACTATGGAAATGAATGGATTTTGTCCTCTGTAAATGTTTCTTTCAAGCTATTGCTTTGATTGCATGTGTGATCTTAACTATATTCAGCTATTCTGGAAAGTAGCTACAGTATTTGTTGTAAAAGACAGCATGGAATATCAACGTACTGTACCAACATAAAACACAGTGAGAGATTAATCTTCAAACCGTATGAACTCAGGTAGGAACTTCAGGTGGGTCTTTAATCTGAAAGGGGCTAAGTAAATTAGTATATGATGTCATTTCCGTTACAGTTTAACAAAACAAGAAGATAGCGCTGTAAAAAGTGAAGTGAAAAACAGGTCAACTACTTGATTTCTTTAAAGATACATTTTATTTTTCCTTGTAAAACAAATTTTTTACAAAAATCAGAATAGCGTAATTAAAACAAACATGTATTTTGGATAAATTATGATATAGACTGAAAGGCTACAGATTAGGATGGAGATACACGCGATAAAAATAGTCATATGAAGCTGAGAAAGCTATGAATGGTGTGCACTGAATTCAGCTCGTTTTTACCATTCTAATGGCTCAACGGACTGCATTTAAAAAGGCATCTATAAGCATCAAAATATTCTTAAAAAATGCACACATGAAGCATCACAGAGGTCAATAATAAGGTTTTCACTAGCTCACTTCTGACATCACTCATCCTGAGCTCGAGACTCCGCCCACCGACGTACTTCGCACCACGTACATGAAAGCATGCCAACCATGAAAGAGGTTCAATACAACCATAGAAAAAGTCATCTTAGTTCAAATGCCCAGACGGGAAAAAGCTGATTTACTAGACTGAATCAAGAAACAACTGCACGGAAAGTGGGAGAAAGTAGCGTACTAGAGCTATGTAACGTACAGTTGATGTAGCAAGGAAAAACACGTGACTGAACTACAGCCACAACAATCCAGTGCAGTTCATGACGACAAGCGTATGGGTTCATTATAAGCCTGTTTTCAACGGTCAATGCAGCTGGGATGAGGTCATGTACATTAAAAATCACAAAAATGTGTTTGTTTGGGAGTAAACGAGCAGTTAAGTTCTTCTTCAAATGCATTTAGAAAAGAAAAAAATTGGTGCCCATTAAGTGTAGTACAGAGCCTACAGTATAATCTGTATTTTTTGGGCACGTCATTTTCATCCTTTGTTATACGTTGAAAGTCAACTATAACAAAACGGTTTCGGCAAAAACGTTGCAAAGCTATAATTGAAACATTGATTAGTGATTACTATGAAAGACCGCATTTTGGGATAAGGCCAAACCGTACAGTTTTAGAATAGGTCTGATGATACTTTACAGATTTCGTTCAGAGATATGGTATTTACAAGCTGAGAGACATAACAAACATCCAAAACACTCTTTGAGCATTGTGGGAAATAAATTCTACTGCTCCTCATTAAGAAAAACAGATAACAGACACATTCACCAGCAGGCGAAAGAGCTCAGTCTTCACCTGATGGAGCTTCCTCCTCAGAAACATCGTCTTTATCCTCTTTCTCTTTCTCATTCTCTTTCTCCTCCTCCTCCTCTTCCTCCTTTTCTCCGTTGCCATTGTTTTCTTCCCCTTCTGCGCCACTTTCGTCATCCTGTGTCTTCTTCGGGGCGGGCGACTCTTTCCTGTCTTCCTTTTTCGCCTCGTCCTCTTCTTCCTCCTCCTTGTTGCTCTCGATATCTTCATCTTTGGCTTTAGGCGAGGCCTTTTTCACAACTCTCTTAACCTTCGTCTGACGTTTTCCTCTCCTCTTCTTGGGCCCTCGGGTCACTAGGAGAAAATAATTGACTTAATTAGGGGTGTAAATCGGAGCCTACATGACAATTCGATACGATACCGATTTCTTAAGCCAACGATTCGATTATTTTCGATACTTCAGAATTTCCCGCGATACGATTCAATAATCGATATTTTTACATGATATCTATTAAGTTTCAAATAAATCAACAAAAATGTTTATAATTTGCCTTTTATTGAGAATACAGGAACAGTATTCTATTCACATAATATGTATGTTGTGCTCAATGCACTGCAAATAGAACAGCAAATATAACAGTTACTGCATACAATTCAAAACTTGATTCTATCGAATCCTGGTGCGTTTCCGTGCATCTTACGTCATCGCAAACGTGCACGACGCATGATAGAAAACAGAACGCGGGTCAATATATTGTGTTTTTTTATTTTATTTGGTGCTATTATGCACAGCTGAGTGAACAACACCGGTTTACTGTGTGTCGCATTTGGCTTTTTGCTGATTGCAAACGCAGGAGACAGTGGATTTCCATTAATTTGTTGCCCTGAGTCCACAAATTATCAACACTATCATCCCTTACATGTGTTTTATTTAACTAAATACATCATAATCAGCTAAAAAGCATGCGCAGGTCACTTACTTCCTGAACAAGTGCGCACCCGAGTCCGTGATGCTTTCACATTCACGCGAGCCGCGGCACGGTTCGAGTGCAACCGAACTCAGCGCACCTCCTCCAGGCAGTCTCGGGTTTGGTACCCCAGTGCGCACCCAGGTCCGCATGACAGACAGCGTTTACATAATTAGCGATTTTTCATGCGAACCGTGCCCGTTCCGTTCCGAGTTGGTGTGAAAGCACCCTAGACTTTTCAAGTAAGCTGTTGAAGTAGCCTTTTGTACACGTTAGCCTGTTTGTTTACGTTAGTAACTGCTAGCTTGGAATTCGCCGACTAAGTGACTGAGGGTGCATTCACACTGGCAGTTTAGTTCGGTGACTAACTAACGTTAGCCCAGTGCATAACAGTCGTTTGTACGCATATGAGCGGATGCTGAAAATAGACAGGCGGCAAAACAAACACATTAATCGATACTCTTTCGGACGCATCGATGCATCGAATCGTCGGCTGTATAATCGATGCATCGATACGAATCGATTAATATTTACACTCCTAGACTTAATTACTGTAACTGTGACAGTTAAAGGTATCTAGAGGAAGTTTGTAATTATCAAGTGATTAGTGATTAATTATCAAGGTATTACAGTAGACCTTTTTTTTGTAGACATAATCTGATTACCTGAAGCCCTTAGCTTGGGTTTAGGGGATTTCTTGTCTTTGCTTCTCCTGCTCACTTTTGAGATCTTCCGTTTGGGTCGGCCATAATCACTGTCGTCATCATCGTCCTCAACCATGAAGTCTTCATCGCTGCCTGAGTCCTCTATGAGCAGATGAGGGAAGTATAAAATATCAGGTATCTCACGGTTAGCTAGCGTGTGAATGTCAATGTTCTTGAAATAGTTTGACTCTGACATAATACTGTTTGTACCGCCAGTGTAAACGTCACTGTCATCTTCTTCCTCCTCTTCCTCTCCTTCCTCATCCTCACTTCCTCCGTCCCCGAGAAGAATCTCCCTCTGTTTGGACGCAGCTTTAGTGGCAGCCTGACGCACCTGCCGGCCCTTCTTCTTCACAACTTTTACCTCATCGTCACTGTCATCTGTGTGTCAAAAGAACAGATGCATGCTTAATTAACACAAGCTGAAGGTTTGTTAAAAATGTGCATTTATATGCAAAATGCATAAACACTAAATCACAACACAGGCATGAAAAAAAATTTACTGCGGTTTTTCTTAAGTTAATTAGCAGATGAGAGAGCAGATTCACATTGTAAAACGGAACAAAAGAATCAAATTGCATTTTAATAGCATAAAAGAAGATGAGGAAGTGCATGAATCTGAAACAATATTTTAACATGTGTAAACTCGCGCTCGATCGGCCCAAAGTCCGGCATCCAACCAGCACGGAAGGTCTTCACGTGTTACTGTCAAAGGATTTTTGATTAAATGCAATACATTTTCTCATATGCATCTTCTCGTTATTTCATCTGACTCCATAAATGAAAAGGTATTGATATCTATACATCATTAAATGTGAGCGAATGTTTGACTATTCTTTTAACTCTCTACTGGAAATAATGTCAGAGTCGATTAGAATAAAATCATATGTTTACAATTTATTATGTCAGGTAAATGTATCATGTGAATTTCATAATCAATGCAAAGATAATCAATACAAAACATCAAATGGTCTGGAATAAAGAACCCGACATTAAGAAATACATGAAGCCGAGTCTCGGCCGCTCACAGCCTCGAACGGTGCATAAGAGTGAGTTCAAATGGTAATTTTCAGCAGGGTCCTTTGTCCACTCGAGGAGTGATCGTTCCTCAACTAGTTTTCCAGTCTATGTTTTTATGTTGTTTATTATATATATATATATATATATATATATATATATATATATATATATATATTATAGAAATTAAACTGAAATTGCAATTTGAGTTTGTGCGATTTTGAAAACCGCAAAGGCTGCAATTATTCCGATTTTGAATTAAATAAATATATGCACAGCGTGTTAGTGAAGAGCGGCTCTGTGATCAGTAGTAAATGCTGCTCCATCTCTTAAAGCACTGCGAGCTGAGTCGCTTATAACGTGCATTTCAAAAGGCAACACACATCTAACATCTTCCCAAACAACAACATTATAAATATACTTATTATGAAAATACCCGAGATGGCTTGAAGAACTCAAATACACCATGGAGTGAGGCAGTCGTGTGTTTGTTGTCGTTGTGTTTAATAAGTAAAAGTGTTTATATCTTCTTTTTATTCAGCTACAATAGCTTGATGCATTTGTAGGAATTTCATGGAACATTATAAGTTAGATTATTTTTGTGAGGCATATTTGGAGTTTCTGTCTGAGAGCACCCTCCAGCTTCCAGTATGAATTAGCGCTCAGTAATGCTCACTCCTGCAATACCTCTCTCTAAAGAAATGTATACGATAATCCATGTTTTTCTCCTTGTTAGAGCTGCACGATAATGGTTAAACTGATAATCACGATTATTTTGCTCAAAATTATAATCACGATTATTCTCATTTGAGGAATTACAGAGAAAGAGAAGAGACTTATATATAAATTGCATAATTATCAAAACTGGTAATGTAATAGGCCTAACGGCCATTTTGCGCGTTCTTTACCAACCTACACTTCACCTAAAAGGCCTGTAGGTGGCAAGTCAATACAAAATGCATGGTTTAGATTGTGATGCATCTTCACATTAGATCTTTTAAGCGACAATTTGGTTGCAAATGAAAACCTTAAACTTCGAAAGATAGAACAGTGAAACTCATTATTTCCATAAATTCCAAATTATTGTTCATTTAATTCTGCAAACATAATCCCAAACAATAAGGTGGAGATCCACGTCCAAATAAATCGCTGAAGGTTTGATTGACAGATTTAGTCACACAAACAGCACAAGTGGCTTGTGAAGAAACAGACTGGCTGTATGACAATTTCATGTACCGGTAACCAGAATATCACTATGGAGATCGCTAAACTCCAGTGCATGTTTGTTTTCAGATCATCAGTGCTTTTCCCTCAGTGTAAAGTGTGCGTGCGCAGGGTTGCCAGATTGCACATATTCTGAAAACACCAGGCAGAACATGTAAAAGAAAAACTCTTTTTGGGGGATATAAGCTGTCCCTCCACTGAAAGGCTGAAGTTCACCCAAAACTCTGATGCTTCAAAACGTTCATAAAGAGATTGTACATTAAATTCATATGAATCAAGCGGTTCAATCAAAGTCTTCTGAAGAAACATGATTGCTTTATATGATGAACAGATTCACTTTAGGCTTTTTTTCTACATATAAATATTGATCAGAGAACATACTATGGATCACTCAAATATGATGCCATGAGGGTGAGTAATTGATGACAGAATTTTATTTTTGTGTGAACTAGGGCTGCAACAACTAATCGATATAATCGATTATGAAAATCGTTGTCAACGAATGTCATTATCGATTAGTTGCTCTGCTTACGTCACGGGGAGCATTTACTGGTGATTGGTTGAAACAGGGCTATCATGATGCGGCACACACGCACACACACGCAAGGTCTCTCTCCCTGTGCCGCTCTGTCGTGCGCGCGCTACACAGTTTGGACTTTGGAGCACTCTCTTCTGTCTCGCATGCGCTCTCTTGCTTGCACGCTCTAGATTCCAGGAGTTTGAACTAATTTGCGGGCATCAGGGAGCCGCTATCAATATGCGGGAGACTCCCGGAACTTTCGGGAGACTTGGGATGTCTGTATTTTGTCTCGGGCATCAGGTTGTGCAATCATTTCGCTCGCAACATAAGTGATGGATTAAAATAGCGCTACGCAGAAATAGGCTAAATTAAAACGGTGTTTAGAAAGTGTAGCACTAAATATAAAGGCAGTTATTAACAGCAGCAGTAAAAGATTGTTTTTTAGTCACTGTAGTCAGTGGTTTTCAGCGAATGCTTGTGCACTAATGCATCATTTTCTTGTCTTTTTAATCAAGCCTGTTTGCTGCGTCTCCATTCCGTTCTCTTTTTATAGCATTTGTCTTCTATTAAGTTTTAATTGTTTTACAAACGCGATCTACTGCGGCTCTACTACGTTCACACGCTTTTTTTCAGTCTTTCTATATTTATTTTAGCAATTTATCCTTATAATTAATTGAATCTTAAATAAAAATTATGTACTTTACATGTTTTTGGTTTCTATCTTCACATCTGAACATGTCTGTGTAAATTAGTTTTTAACAAAAATTATGTTAAAACAATGTTGTATATAATTTAGATTTTTTTGTTTTTCATGGTTGTCAACTTGCCATCAGCAATTATCATTAAAAACAATGCAAATATTGATATTAGTAAAACTCAATGTGTGGCTTTTGTACACTTTTACACATAAATACCATGATTAAGGGTTTTATTTAGTTGTAATAAACAAAAAATCAAATTGGAATTTTATCCGATTAATCGAAAAAATAATCGTCCGATTAATCGATTATGAAAATAATCGTTAGTTGCAGCCCTAGTGTGAACTAAACCTTTAACATACACTACCAGTAAAATGTTTGACCACACTTGACAATACATATATCCCATGATTTTGGATGTCAAAATATTTAATATTTTACATTATGAATTGCCACTTGAAGAACAAATGCGATTGTTGTTATACATATTGTGCATTTATATTTTTAAAGAAGCTAAAATATAAGAAAATTTAAAAGGTAAAATGCCAAATGTGCACAGAAAGTAGTTGTCAGAGGTAACTGAATGACATTTAATGAAGTGTTTATACTGGTAATACCTGCAGCCCTTTTCCGTTTAGCTGTTGTTGGTCTCCCCTTGCTGGCCTCTTTAGCATCAAAATCACTGTCACCACCATCATCATCCTCTTCCTCATCCTCCCCATAGTCATTGTCATTGTCATCATCACTTAAATCCTCTGGAATATTGGGATAGAAAAACAGTTTGTCAGAATGTTTAAAACAGAATAAAAAAAAATCTAAAATAATTCTAAATAAAAAAGTTAAATACAGGTCCTTCTCAAAAAATTTGCATATTGTGATAAAGTTCATTATTTTCCATAATGTAATGATAAAAATTAAACTTTCATATATTTTAGATTCATTGCACACCAACTGAAATATTTCAGGTCTTTTATTGTTTTAATACGGATGATTTTGGCATACAGCTCATGAAAACCCAAAATTCCTATCTCAAAAAATTAGCATATCATGAAAAGGGTCTCTAAACGAGCTATTAACCTAATCATCTGAATCAACTAATTAACTCTAAACACCTGCAAAAGATTCCTGAGAATTTTAAAAACTCCCAGCCTGTTTCATTACTCAAAACCGCAATCATGGGTAAGACTGCCGACCTGACTGCTGTCCAGAAGGCCATCATTGACACCCTCAAGCAAGAGGGTAAGACAGAGAAAGAAATTTCTGAACAAATAGGCTGTTCCCAGAGTGCTGTATCAAGGCACCTCAGTGGGAAGTCTGTGGGAAGGAAAAAGTGTGGCAAAAAACGCTGCACAACGAGAAGAGGTGACCGGACCCTGAGGAAGATTGTGGAGAAGGACCGATTCCAGACCTTGGGGGACCTGCGGAAGCAGTGGACTGAGTCTGGAGTAGAAACATCCAGAGCCACCGTGCACAGGCGTGTGCAGGAAATGGGCTACAGGTGCCGCATTCCCCAGGTCAAGCCACTTTTGAACCAGAAACAGCGGCAGAAGCGCCTGACCTGGGCTACAGAGAAGCAGCACTGGACTGTTGCTCAGTTTTGCATGTCATTCGGAAATCAAGGTGCCAGAGTCTGGAGGAAGACTGGGGAGAAGGAAATGCCAAAATGCCTGAAGTCCAGTGTCAAGTACCCACAGTCAGTGATGGTCTGGGGTGCCATGTCAGCTGCTGGTGTTGGTCCACTGTGTTTTATCAAGGGCAGGGTCAATGCAGCTAGCTATCAGGAGATTTTGGAGCACTTCATGCTTCCATCTGCTGAAAATCTTTATGGAGATGAAGATTTCATTTTTCAGCACGACCTGGCACCTGCTCACAGTGCCAAAACCACTGGTAAATGGTTTACTGACCATGGTATTACTGTGCTCAATTGGCCTGCCAACTCTCCTGACCTGAACCCCATAGAGAATCTGTGGGATATTGTGAAGAGAAAGTTGAGAGACGCAAGACCCAACACTCTGGATGAGCTTAAGGCCGCTATCGAAGCATCCTGGGCCTCCATAACACCTCAGCAGTGCCACAGGCTGATTGCCTCCATGCCACGCCGCATTGAAGCAGTCATTTCTGCAAAAGGATTCCCGACCAAGTATTGAGTGCATAACTGAACATAATTATTTGAAGGTTGACTTTTTTTGTATTAAAAACACTTCTTTTATTGGTTGGATGAAATATGCTAATTTTTTGAGACAGGAATTTGGGGTTTTCATGAGCTGTATGCCAAAATCATCAGTATTAAAACAATAAAAGACCTGAAATATTTCAGTTGGTGTGCAATGAATCTAAAATATATTAAAGTTTAATTTTTATCATTACATTATGGAAAATAATGAACTTTATCACAATATGCTAGTCTTTTGAGAAGGACCTGTATAAGCAAATAAAATTTGACTTACTCTTGTGGTCCTTGACTCGAGAATCATCACTACATAGGAAGAAATACAGCATTTATGTTTTAGCGATATATAAAATAATTCAGACAAAATACAGCTTTCAAAAAATTGAACAAAACGAATAGTGTAATATGTATGCAGCTCATAAATAATTTTAGAAATGGAGGAAGCTAAAATAAATGCATGCAAACTTGACAATGGCGCTTAAAGGGTTAGTTCACCCAAAAATTTTAATTCTGTCATTAATTACTCACATGTGTCGTTCCAAACCCATAATACTTTGTCATCTTTGGAACACAAATGAAGATATTTTTAATGAAATCTGAGAGCTTTCTGTCCCTCCATTGACAGCTACGCAACTACCACTTTCACACCCCATAAAGGGAGTAAAGACATCATTAAAGTGATCCATGTGACTCCAGTGGTTAATCATCAATTTTATGAAACACGTGTTTTGTTTGCGCAAAACATTTTTTTACCACTTTATTTACAAAATATTAATCTACAACGCACATTCACCCAACCGAACTCTCGCGTCAACAACACACATGTGGTGTGGGTGCTCTTGTGAACTCGTGTTAGAGAGTAATATTTTGCAAATAAAGTTGTAAATTATGTTTTTTATGCAAACTAAGCACTCGCATGGTAGTTGCGAAGACTGTCAATGGAAGGGACAGAAAGCTCTAAGACATCAATAAAAAAAATCTTCATTTGTGTCCGAAGATGAACGAAAGTCTTACGGGTTTGGAACGACATGAGAATGAGTAATTAATGACAGAATTTTCATTTTTGGGTGAACCATCCCTTTAAACTAAAATATCACTTTTACAACCAGAAATGTATTAGTTTTGCTATCATTGCTTTCATAGTTACTACATATGTACTAAAAAAATATTATAACTAATCAGAGACTGACCTGCGTTTTACAGAAGTTTTCTCAGGTCGTTCCGATTCTTTTGCATATTCCTCATCTGTATCAAATCATTCAGTTGAATCAGGTTATAAAACAGCATGACTTCACAGCACATACAACACAGCATCTACTAAAGTATTAATGCAGCACACAGTGACATTATTTAACACTAGAGATTTTTCAATTATTATTATTATTAGTAGTAATAATTTCCATTACTTTTCCAAGCATGAAAGAAAACACTTTCTCCCCCTTATATTTCCTGACTGTGGGAAAACCCTGTTAAGTGGGACACAATAGTGAGGTGTGCAACAGGTTATTTGCATAAGAGAAATTTACCTGCATCGTCAGACTCTTGGAATTGTGCATAGTCAACAACCCTTTTATTCCTGTGCACAAAGAACAGGAAAGGAAATATAAATGACCCACAAGAGGACAAACATGTATGCAATACGTTTATACATAATTTATTATTAGTCACAATGAAATAAAAAATGGACTATTCTTATTTTGTATGTAATATTGCACGATTTCTAAATTATAAATCAATTAGCTGTGAACATCATTATTTTAGAATTCATGTGCTCTTGCAAACTTTAATCGAAATAACTTCCCCTCCCTCTTCTTTGATGACGAGAGCGGGATCAACCTGTCACTCACATGACATCGAAGCGATAACGAACCACAACCATCCAATCAATTCCAGATGGACAAAAATCAAGTCCTGCCCTACTTTATTTCTTGTTCGAGAAGCAGTTTCACTCGTATTTGCATCACAATAGGGAAGAAACAACTAACGCAACTTCTGATTCATGACGACTTTAAAACTTCGACCTATATTAATATCTTATTGCACCATGTTAATGAATTTACATATGTTTGATGCTTAAATTGCAACAAAAATAATCAATAATGTAGAGACAACCTGTATCATATCGTTTACTTTTTAATGTGGGAGGAAAAATAAAACATTTATTAACTTAAAAACAAAAACAAAAAAACAACTAACAATGCAAAACAAAAATCTCAATGCAAAAAAAAAAAAAAGGAAACCTGACCTGAATGCAGCAAAACTTCTCTTTAAGCTAAAAAAAAAGGTTAATCATATAAATCTGAAAATAAATAAATTGTTGCAGATTTCCTGATTCATTCTCTATATGGCAACAGAGCTGTCACTGCTCTTATTTAAAGCAGTGAAGGGGCAGAGGAGCCAGGGGTGCCATGTTGGAGCAGGTTAATTGCCATGCCAACAGCAGCAGTGTGGGGAGGGAGGGACTCTGTTTGTTCAGATAGGGGCATTGAACTACAGGCCCTGCGGGTCACACAGTACTGACCACAGGACCTCCTCAGTCCATAAATCACACCGACGAGACCTACATTCACTCCCTGCTCAGAGAGGGTTGCATATTAAATAAAATAAACCGGTTTACTGTTTGACAGATGATAAGCAACACGTTGACACTGTTCACGTCACTTGGCTTGAGCTCGTGGGTTTATATCAGCGCTTCGAAATCAACAAGGGCGCATTTACATACAATTATCGCGAAACACATTAGTTGACTTCCCACTTAGGAGCCTTAATTTCTGAATGAAACCAGATCCAAACCCAATGTGCATTAAATACACAAGTTTGCAGGAGAAATGTTTCAAAGTCGTGTTATGAAATAATGGCGCGCGTTCACGCTCAAACACACGCTGCCACTAACACCAATGCTCGCGGGGCTAACTGAGGAAAATACGCGAAACTTCCACAGAAATACGCTATTAGTGTATCACATTTACTCTGAATTACGAAATAACAATAAAGCTATTTATTTTCCGTTTTTTGTGATAATGACTAGCTGTTTGGTTTTGAACATGAATTCCCCAGCAGCGAGAACTATTATCCCGCTTTTTTATTTAATGCTGGCCGCATGAGGTTAACATATTAGGTAACGTTACGTTTGGGGATGTAGCGACCGACACTGCCAGGTTTTAAATGAAATAATATTAGTAAAAATATAAAGAGATGAAAATCTACACGTTTAGGTGTGATTTGTGCTGTTTTGGGAAGCTATGTAAACACGCGCAGAAAATGCTGGTTAGCAAGTTAGCATTTAGCAACATGGAGAGACCCACACACCGATCACACATCATGTGCGAACATGTGAAGCAACAGAGACTAATAAAACGCACTTACCTTGAAGGTCTCGCCATTTTGCAGACAGATTGAGAGGCTTTTGTTTTTCCAAACAACAATTTTATTTGTAAACCCAGGTGCTGTCTGGGCAGTGCTGGCTTTTTGCAGCTGAAATCCAGGTGTCTCTCCTGCTGCTGGAAAGCGCTTTCTGTAGCACGGAGCTGTACGAAACTACCTAGATGCAATGCAAACTGCACTAAAGACGCACAAATGTGTACGATCTAGAGCATCTGCTCGCACGACGCGTTGGTCTGTGTGGGTAGAAAATGGAGAAATGTTGAAGTTGATCCACAGGCCGGACTGACCTGGTTAAGCCTGATGTCGAATAGTAGCTAACTAATTAGCCACTGCCTGGCCTCCCAGCCAGGAATCTTTTATGAGTAGTAAAAGTGGGATGGGAGTCTGAAGAACGCAAGATGCCTGCAAACCAGGATTGGACGACCCCGCTCAGCAACAGTCCTTTACTACCCACTCTTGACGGTTAATCAGTTGATTAGATTATTTTATTTGAACTATTTCCAAATCTAGTTTAGTCAGATAATGTTATTAGCATGAGATAACAAAGCTATAATAAGTGTAATAAACTTAGGCCTACTAAAGTTTAAGGGCTGTTTCCAACATCACCAGAGTAAATTAAGACATTTACTCATTCTGATTTGTAAGGGGTTAAACAAACAGATGGCTGAGAAGTGTTTTGTGTTGCAATTGAAGGTATGCAGGTCTATTTCAAAGGCAACTGGATTTCTTCTCATTAACCAGGGTTATTAAAAACACACAAACATTATCTGTGTTTTTTTTTTTTTTTCATGTTTATTTGCACAGTGCTGGTGGTAATGGGGTAAGTGCAGAGGGTTCAGGGTACAAAAAGCATATAGAAAGCCCTTTAGCCTACAGTAGGCTAGATCATGGGCAATCTTAACCAAGACACTGTGAAACTGCTTGTCCTCATCGATAGATTCATAAATTGAACCAGTGAAGGTTTATAGCAACTATTGCTGAAAATCTATCAAAGGGTGTTAAGCGTTAAATTTAAATTATCTTTGAATTGGGTTGCCTACAGAAAAAAATAGGTAAAACTGTCACTAGGTACCCTTTCAAAGGGGACTAATATGTAGACTAGACGGGCTAGATAAAGTACAGACGGGCTAGATAAAGTACAATAGTTACGTTTTACCTTTTTCTCTGAGAGTTATCAGCTTTCAGTTAGTTTTGATATTCTGTGTGGAACAATATCAATTTTAAAGACGAGTATTAAAATGGCTAACTGTCTAAAATAGGTATTATGATATTTTCTCAGATAAACAGATGCATAAGAGACTGTGTCTTATTGTTTAAGAAATTATGTTATTTTGAGTTCACGTTTCTGGGATTGCAGCCCTTAAATATTAATCTACCATCACTCCATCAGACAATTAAACTTACAATTAAAATCAAACGTAATCTTTCATTTAACTCACAAAATACAATAATCATAATATGTAATACGGTTTTGTAAAACGGTTTCCTTAGAGGAGTGTAATATATATTGAACTATCAGTTATTTTGTAAAAAAAATTGTTACGTATATATTGTAAAATTTGTCATATGGTTTTAATGGTTTAGTTAGTTCACCCAAAAATGAAAATTCTGTCATTAATTACTCACCCTCATGTCCCCCACCAGGGGGCCCCCAAGAGCACTTGAAATGACAGCTTGATTTTTATTTTTTGCGATATATTATGTCAATGAACAATGGTAGTGACAAAAACGCAATATTAAATAAAATAAAAAAAACCGCAAAATAATACAAAAATGCAATATTATGTTAACGGCCTGGAGGATGTTTTGCAAGCACAGTCAGATTGAATGATTAAGATTATTGAAGTGATAGAAAAGGCAGCAGCATTGCAGCAAAACTGTCAAAAATATCACAAATAAGGACATATCCCTCTGGTGCAGAGAAAAGAACAAAATAAGATAACCGAGGAAGAGAAAAAACAGCAAGATAAAGGTATGTTTAGAAAGTTCATGTAAACTCATCTAGGGCTAGGCTATGTTGTGACTAGCATTAGCTGGCTAACAGTAAGTTCATTAACATAGCCTAGGTAGGATGTCTTGGGAAAGTCCATGTAGGGGTGTGCGATATCACAATTTTTGCTCGTGAACGATTAAAATGTCTCCACGATCTTCTTTTGAAGAAATATCGTAGTATTGTGCTACAGCGCACATTCTATCCGTCCCAATACGGTACTCGACAACTCAATGTACAGTCACATCACATGTTAACGCAGTGGTAGAGTTACACTCACAGTACATTGCGCTAATACTGTCAAATACACACAAGGTACATAAACAAAGTTGGTTATGTGACGTCTAAAGTAAAAGTAATTAGTTGCGTGTCTGCATGATAGATGCGTGCATGTCTTAAAGTGACAGCAGCCTGAGCCTAATAGTAAAAATGCTGCCCCTTGTCAAACGATTAGTTCACCCACAAATGAAAATGTTGTCATTATTTACTCACTCGCATGTTGTTCCAAACCTGTATTAAAGAATTTCTTGTGCTCAACAGAAAAGCAGATATTTTGAAGATGTGGGTATTATTGGATAACCAAACATTTGCTGGTTCCCATTGACTTCCATAGTAGGAACAAATATACTATGTAAGTCAATGGGGACCAGCAACTGTTTGGTTACCCACATTCTTCAAAATAACTTTTGTTCAACACAAGAAAGAAACTCATTCAGGTTTAAAACAAGTTGAGAGTGAGTAAAGAATAACAGAATTTCCATTTTTGGGTGAACTATCCCTTTAATGTTAATACATTTATTATTATGTTATCTTGTTACAGGTCCACCTGATCTGTTCATTTTATGTCATTATTGAAGTATTTAATTGAATGTTGTCCGTTTTGTTCATTTACGTTCATTTTTTATATAAGATACTGTTCATCTAAAATACTTTTATTTAGTTGATTGTTCTGCGTTTTTGCATGTTGCTAATTTTAACCAAAAGTCATTAAATGTAAATGTTTTTTTTGTTTTTTTTTGGTAAATGCAATGTCTGCTGGTTTATTTAGCTACTTTTCAGGACACCAAATCAGTTATGCCACTTAGTACTGTAAGACTTTGAATATTAAAGTACAAATTAACACCTGACCATGTGGGTTTGCTGCTGTTACAATTAAAAACCATTGAAGGGTAAAAACATGCCAGTCATTGATATGATGTAAGCAACACAGCTACTACAACTAATACAATTCATAGTGGGTGTGTTAGATTTATTGTGTGCGAATAATCAAGCATTGACAGTAGTCAATCGTTTTGGCTGCACCGAGTGGCCCCCAAATAAAATTCTGCTTAGGGTCCCATAAAGGCTTGGGCCGGCCCTGCAAATAGCAAGCAAGCAAATATAGCACCTTTACAAACAAAGTGCTTTACAACAAGGAAATTCTTTAAACCAACATTAGTATTAGCCAATATACAACATGGAAAGAGAGAGAAATTAAAAATAATTTTAAAAGCTATGCAAAAGCTAAAGAATAAAAATAAGTTTTATGATTTTAAAGTGACAATTGGTGAAGCTGACCTCACATGGAACTGGAGACTATTGCAGATATTTGGACCTTATAAGGAAAAATAAAAAATCTATCAAATTAAATGGCGTTTAAAGTGGGTTACGGGCCTTCAAGTTGTGATAGTAGTTATAGTTGTAATAGGGGAAAAGGTGAGCATTTCAACTTAAACTCTGACAGATGCACCGCCGCAAAGCAGGCTGGGTGAAATAGACGCCGCTGAAAGTATGGCGGATGAAAAGAGCCGTAAGTGCTGAACAAACAATGAGCACAGATGGACTTATTACAACATTATTACACGGATATGTGATCGTATGCAAGCTTGTTTGAACCTTCTCTTATTCCCTCTTTCTATGGGGAAGAAAAGAAATAGAATAATGGCACTGACTGAGAAGTTAGTAGTGATGAAACAAGAGCTGGCTGTAGGTTTGAGGATTGCTCAGCATAAGGACTGTCAAAATTCACCCTGTACCTGACTAATAAACAAAGCGGAAAAGGTTTTTTCCAGCAAAAGTGTTTTCACGTTGTTTGTTTACTGTGTATTATGCAGGCATGTGGTACAAGTCATGCTTTTTAAAGTCACCATAAATTAAAAATGACAAAAATCACGGCAATAGCAAATGTCAACAATCCAATCAATTCCCAATTCAAAAAGCTGTTTCTTTCAGATATATACGTGACAATAGAGAAGAAAACACTATCGCAGCTTCAGTTTCATGCAGACTTTAAGTTAAAGAATATTGTATCGTCAATATTCAGTACAATACCTTTTGCGTTTAAATCCACATCACAATTATAATAAAGTGGCTCAAATGCTTGCAACTTCATTCTCATTGCAAAAAATAGGGTTAATAAATAATCCATTTGGATTATTTAATGTTGGTAACGCTATTGTTTTGCATTATTTTCATCACGTGCACTTTAAGTATACTCCTGTTTTATTCCTAGCATGGCAGTTGAAGTTTGCAGCATTGTTTTTTGGGATGGCCACTGGAGTCATGTGCAGAAGTTTCTGGAGAGATCTGGCCCTTTCACACACCTAGACTTTCAGCCTATAGTGACGAGGTGAGGAAAAAAAAAATCTGTTTATTTTTTAAAACTTTATATTCTTTATTTAGTAATAATTAATAAAAAAAAATGTACTCTTGTATTTTTGTAATATTTAGATGTTAAAAAAGACACTCCAGTTTCTGTTAGAAACATGTAAAATCTTGTTAATTGGAGCTGGGGGTCTTGGCTGCGAGCTACTGAAGAACCTGGTAAGGTTTCTATCTATATTTTTAATCCAGGCCCTCATTTGTTTTGTTTTCAGGTAATAACTTTTGATCATATTACTATTTTTTTTTAAGACTCAGTCAGGCTCTTTTCATATTCATGTTATGGATATGGACATAATTGATGTCTCCGACCTCAACTGGCAGTTTCTCTTTAGGTACAACTGTGTGCATTTTGAAACAGATATTTGAGTTGGTTGGCAGCCACATTTTTAATTTTGTTTATGAAGATTTCTGAAATGGAAACCGGGGACATTTCCTAGTTCATTGGTCAAAATGGCATTAAAATATCACTTGTTATTATTAATTTTTTAAAAAGGGACAATACTTTTTTGTACAAAATATGATTAATTATTATTATACTATTATTGTATTTTTTTTAATTAGTATGATGCCTGTATTAAAACTCTTACTTGTTTTAATACAGTTCACCAAATACCACATTATGAAAATAGTAAATTTGCAAATATCAAACAGATAAAAGAACTATTATGACTTTACATATCAAAAACATTACAAAAATAAAACAAAATAAATTAATATGTATTTAACATAATTTCCATTTAATTTGCAGTAATTACAATGTTTTTAACTTTTCAAATATTATCTTATGTTTGTGCTTTTGAAAAATTTACTTCTCTTATTAGGCTTATTATTTTGCAGTTTAGGCCCATATTGAGCAGAAAGTATGGGCTTTGTATATGCAATTGGTTAGTTTTTTACCTAGTACTTTCACCCACATGGTATAATTAAGATGTGCATCCAAAAAATCAGTCATTGCTGGTATGGATTTTACCTGAGAGGAATTTTACTCCCTTAATTTCCCCACGTTTTTTAGCTGCTTGTGCCACAGAAGTTTTTAAAATTGCTACAAGGGGAGTCATCTACACATTTTGTCTCCATCTTTGTCATTATTTTGATATTTGAAGTTTGTTTTTGTAAATCTGTCTGCTGTGGCCTCTAGACAGAGAGACCTAAATATGTAGTGACTGTCACAATAAGCTTTGGTGTTTGCATTATGTATTGATCAAATCTAGTAATTTAAAGGTAAATTAAAAAAAGAAGAAAAAATATTATCAAAATGAAATAAAATAAGCTTTCTGGACAAAAAACTAATTAAGTTTAGTAAAAAAACTAATTTAGTAAAAAGCTAATTGTTTGTGTTTTGTAAAATATTCTTTAAGTTTTCTTATTTACATTTCGGTCATTTAAATGTTAATGTATGCACTAATGGTTTGTTGATGGAAATCTAACACAACCAGACTGCTCAGCAGATTCAATGCTCAATAGAGCGCAATTATGACGTGAGCGTTGCAGCAGGTCATAATGAACATTCTTTATTAGAATTCTCTGTTGGGTGTTTTTGGCGATATATGCGGTTTGTGTTTTTGTTGCGGTTGGCGAGTTTCTACAGTTATTGAATTTATTTGGTTATTGATTTTCGGTTTTTGACTCTCTTTTGTACTTTGACTATCGGCTTTGGATTCGCGGCACATTTTGACTCTCGGTTTTTGACTCCCTTCTGTTTTTGACGCTTGATTTGTGACGGTTTTGGATTCCCGTTTTTGACCCTTTTCTGGTTTCGACTCTCGGCTTCGGACTCTCGGATTGGTTGACAGCTCGGCGACTGAAAAAAAGCCGATCCTTTCATTGAAATGGTGATCGGAGTTTTATCAGTGTGTGTAAGTATGCTATATGCACACTAATACTAACAATTTGACAAAAATTGACTTCCAGTAAAGAACTTCATAAATTTGTGTTAAAATCAGCTTTCTTATTTTTTCAGTCTTGTTTTAAATGTCAACTATTGAAATTAACAAAGACATCTCGTAAATTGGTGTGAAGTGAAGCCTAGCCCATTAAGAAATGCTATTGTAAATGTGATATTTCCTGACTATACATCCTTTAGGAAACTGTCTAACAAGTGCGCATTTTAAAGTTCTTTTCTTATGCAGTCTGTCCTGTACAGTCGCCTACATTTCCTTGTAAACCGTGTTGATTTTTCATTTTTTCTGAACTTTTGTGCAGGTGGAAACACAGAAGGCAGTGTTTGGTGTGCCTCTGATCGGCCTGAGGAAGAGTGGACAGATGAGGCAGGGTCTTCCTCTAGCGCTCATGCACATAGTGGAGTTTGTGGAGAAGCATGGTGAGTGTGTTTGCCAGTGTTTCTCAGTGTCCATGTATGCTGAGATTGTGTGTATTCGTAAAATGTGTGTTTGTGTTTAGGTCTCAGTGAGAGTGGCCTGTTCAGGGTTAGCGGGAAAGTGAAACTCTGCCAGGAATTAAGGAAAGGTTTTGATCGAGGAAGCTTTCCGGAGTTTGACAGTGGAGATATTCCTACTCTTGCCTCCTTGTTGAAACTTTTCCTCAGGGAGTTGCCTGGTGGACTTATTCCAGAGTCACACAGGACACAACTGCTGAAGGTGTTCAGGGGTAGGTGAAGCTGCTGTGGTGAGGAGTGAACATTTTGGGTACTTGCTGCACAACAAAATTGATTAATCAAATCTGATTGAATCTTCTTCATTGTATCTTGCAGATTCAAAAGAGGAAGAACTGAATCAGGCTGTGAGGATGATCCTGAACAGTCTTCCGGAGGAACATTTTAATGTCCTCTGCTACCTGTTGTATTTCCTGTCCCGTGTGGCTGCTAAGAATCATCTAAATCTTATGACATCCCAGAACTTGTCAATAGTTTTTGGACCCACTATATTTCAGTAAGTGTTAATGTGTGTGTATTCAGCTGATATAGTCTGTACACCAAAGCACATTACAATGTAACTCAAGGACTGATGTTTCTAGAATTACATGCACAAGTTTTCAGGATCTTATAAGACACAGAGACCAGTCTGATGGAGCTGTCAATCATAAAAGGAAGATGGGTGTCTGGTGTATAGTGATGTGACACGTTTGTTATCTGTGTGTGCAGCGTTCCTCTCGGCCCCACCATGATTGAGGAACAGGGGCTGTGTAACGCTTTGACAGAGCGCCTGCTGAACAACCTGAAACATTTGCTGCCGAACATGTACCCTCATGCATCCACCGGCAACACAGCAGTGAGTTTTTACTGTTTTATAAGTTTATGTTTCAAATGATGGTGGCATGAGATTGAAAATGCTTAGAAATGTGTTTGTGTGTTTGAGGAGGCAGGGGACTGGACTGACGAAGAGTGTGTCAAACAGCTGCCACTCACAGAAATTAGGTACATATGCTGAACACACACTCACACGCACATGCAGACCTGTGTTGTTGGCAAACAGTAGATGATCAAATGCATGCACAGATCACATACACCCACAAACATGCACACATATAGTTGGATTCTGGTCATTATGGGTTTATTTAGAACCATTTATTGTAGAGTGCTTGTCAGTCCATCTTCATGCTTGTTCTGTGTATTTTCCAGATCAAAGCTACCTAAAATTGGACGACTTGGGCGACTGAGAAAAAGATTAAGCAGTTTTGGGAGAAAGTTTTTCTCATGCTTTGGCAGGTATGTAGCAGGATCCAGACTGATCTGGTTGTTGCCCTGCATGTGCCCATATGAAGTTTAGAAATTAAGTTTTCCTGTATTAGATGTGAATAAGTTAAAATATAGGTAAAGTTAGATTTAGTTATAAAGGTAATGAATGTGTTGAGCGAACAAACGTGATCTGTTTTCTTATTTTTTCATTACTTCACCACACAGTAACAAAATCGAGAGTGAAGAGGCCTCTGCAGAAATGGAGATCTAGACATATGCGAGTAGAAGACAACAGGGCCGGTGACCCCGACTGCAAGATACTGGGCTCGGTGAGGGTCACTGGAAGACAAGGAGGCCAGTGAGGATCACCAGAAGACAATGGGGCTGGTGACCCTCAATGCAAGATACTGGGGCCGGCACTGTAAGACACTGAGGCAGGGGACCCTCACTGCGAGATACTGAGGCTGGTGAGCTTCGCCCTCAGACACTAGGTCTGATGTGGGTCACCAGAAGACACTGAGGTCGGTGAGGGTCATCACACAGCACTGGGGCCGGTAAAGGTAGCCGCAAGACACCAGGGCTGGTGAGGGTCACCGGAAGACATTGGAGGGCGGTGAGGGACACTGCACAGCACTGAGGCCTCTGCTGTGCTGTGTCCCTTACCGTATCCAATGTCTTTCGGTGACCCTCACCAGCCTTATGTCTTGTGGTTACCTTCACCGGCCCCATGGGACTGTGCAGTGACTCTCACCGACCCCCATGTCTTCTGGTGACCAGGATCACTGCACAGCACAGCACTGGAGCCAGTGAAGTTAACCACAAAACACTAGTGCTGGTGAGGGTCACCCGAAAGACATTGGGTGTGGTGTGGGTCACTGCACAGCACTGGGGCCGGTAAAGTTAACCGCAAGACACTAAGGCTGGTGAGGGTCACTGGAAGGCACTGAAGATGGTGATGGACGACAGGTGTGATTTATGAAGATACAGACAAGACAGATGCTGATATTGACTTTGAAGCTGATTCAATTAAAGCTTGTCATCTTCAGTCAATTAGTAGCGGCTCTCTTTTTTCTTTATTAGGTCTGTGCACAGTCTTTTGTTTGTAGTTGATCATGCAAGTTGAATTTACAAAATGTCAAATTTAGAAAAAGCCCAAATTCAAAATTTAGCTAAATAAATACAGTTATTTACACCAAAATAAAACAAAACACCTCATTTTAAAACATTTCTGAATCCTGAAATTCTGAAAGTTTAATCACTTTTATTGGTGTTTTTATCAATGAACATTAATATGTAAATGACAAAATGAAAATATATATATATAATAAAATATCTTCCTGAAACTGTCATGAGCTTAAATGAAGATCCTCGTCCCCCGCGTTACTAACACGAGTAATCGCCTTTAGAGTAGTAATAGAAAAGATCTGAATGTGAACAGATGGTCTCTTGATTAAGTTTGACACTGATGCAGGGAGCGTCTTCCTGAGGACTTTCATAAACCAGCACTAAACGAGTACATGAATCGGGGGGACATTGTTTTCCTGAGGAAATGCAGGTAAGGCAACACATTTTTCCATTCGTTTACAAAATGATCCTCAAACATTATAATTTGTATGTGTCCGTGAAAATGATGAGTAACGTAAACGCCGCGTGGCAGCGGTCCAAGGAAAGACTACAAGGATAAAAAAAGTTATCGATGTAGCCTACTTAATATAGTTAAATGCACGCACGTATCGCATTAGCTTTTTTACTTTTTTCCCCGTCTCCATACTAACGTTAGCCATAATAGATAGAACAGAAATAGCAACATAACACACTGAAACAATGAGATTCACAAATCAAGCCAATCTGTTGTCTAATTTATTACAATTATGTCTGTTTAAGAGTCAGAAGGTGTCTAAATTAACATAGGCTACCAGTCATTTAAGTATTAGCATTGTAGGCTATACATTGTTTTTCAGTTTTAATTCGTTTATAATGGTCTTTCTCGCTTAACCTGTGTATTTTTTTTTTCTATAACTTTGGATAAAAACATTTTCTTTAACTTTAACAAATAAATTGTAAGCCCGTTCATTTTTATCCTTTTTTTAATTAAAAAAAAAAACCCGAATTTAAAACCAAAAACAAAAGAGTTGTCATGTCTATTCTTCATTCTAACATGGTTTGGTCTAATAGATGAGAGTATTTTCTTATTTTGTTCGCATATTCATTTCACATCCTGTCAGTTGCATATGATGAGCTCATAAATGGATCTAGATTTGCAGTTTATTGTGAAGTTGCTACTGAGCTTTCAAAATGTGTGAAAATCCTGAATATTATGAATGTTATCCTGACTACATTTTTGTGGTTCTATTCCCAGGGAGACCTAGAAAAGCACCAGGGAGCAGTTTTCCATAATCAGGTACTATGAGCAATTGTGTTGAAAGACACTTTGGCAGAGTTGCAGATCGGGAGATGGAAGATCAGATTAACCCAGGGACTTGACAGTAATACGACACTGATCACTAACAGTAAATTATTCCCCTTTACACGTTGTTTCTTTCTAGATGTTGCTGAAGAGGACATGATGATACTTAACCTCAGAACATTAAGTGAAGTGTTGTAGTCGTACTATCCACTTTCTTTCTTAAGATTCAGCAATTTGACTTTTGAGGAGAGCAACGAAAATGGATAATAAGTCGCACAAAGTGTCATAATATTTATATTTCTTGTTATTTTACCTGTTTTTGCTTTAAATTTTGATAGAAATTATAGAAATGCATGTACAGAAATAAATATTTATTGAAATAATGATCCAGACAAAATACACTCCTTTTTTATCATAGAAAAATGCAAGCATGTCCTGCAAAACAGAAATCTGTGTGAAGCTTATCTACAGGAATAAAGTAAGGCAGAAACCAAAGGCTCTTCTGCTTGTGTGTGTGTGGCTCCTGTGCTCACAGTCAGTGTCCAGCAGCAACCAAAGCTCCCGAGGCCAAACCGGTAAGCTAAGCCAACTAGTGCAACATCTCTCTCGCTCTCCCTTTCTCCCCCCTGCCCCCCCCCCCCCCCTTTTTTTTATGTCCCCCTTAGGTCTCATTACACACACTGGACACACACTTATATATCCCCTCTGGGAGCACAGTCAGACCACTGCTAATAACAGCTAAACAACCATTTGCCACCTAGTTATAACTCATTCAGTCATGAACATAGTGAATCTAAAAGGCCATGAGGTGGCTGGTATAGCTTTAAGTATATATTTGCATCCATATAAAGTCAAATAATTTGATAAAATATCATATAAATAATATAATGTTTGACATGCATATATACATATATCAAACTGTTATTTTTAGTTTATATTTATTTCCAGTTAATAAGTTTAGTGCTTCAACTTAAATTTGTTTCAGTTTATTGCTAAGGCAACATTCCTTTTTTCAACATTTTTTTTCAACTAATATTTATATCTGATTTCAGCTTTATTTCAATTAACAGAAATGTTTTTAATAGTTTTAGTTTAAGTTAATGATATATACCCTGTGTCAAGATGTCACAAGAAAAAAATACACACACACACATTTTTTTAATACCTGTGTGTATATATTTTTTTAAATACACACTGTGTGTGTGTGTGTGTGTGTGTGTGTGTTTTAAATACCTGTGTGTATATTTTTTTAAATACACACTGTGTGTGTGTGTGTGTGTGTGTGTGTGTGTGTGTGTGTGTGTGTGTGTGTGTGTGTGTGTGTGTGTGTGTGTGTGTGTGTGTGTGTGTGTGTGTGTGTGTGTGTGTGTGTGTGTGTGTGTGTTTAGATAGATAGAGAGAGAGATAGATATGATGGTGTACTTGTTTTTTATCATCTGTATTTACAGAAAATGGTCTTTATATATGTTTATATGTTATGTTTTAATAATTATTTCTGTGCTGCTTTTAATAAAGTCACTGGATCAGAGCTCAGAGCAACTGTAGTGTTGTTTATGTCCATGTGAGGGCGCCAGGACATTTGAAATAATGTTATCTGTGCCTCTGTTTTCACAAAATTTTAAGATGTGTGTACGCACATATGACAAATATTCTGCATGTAATAAAGCCCTTTGATCTCTAACTGTCTTTCTGTCAATTTAAGGTCGGTCTGAAGTAAAGCCGGGTACCTGTGAAGTGGTGGCGGCTCATCGGTGCTGTAATAAGAATAAAATAGAGGAAAGGTCTCAGACGGTCAAGTGCTCCTGTCTTCCTGGACAGGTTGCTGGAACTACCCACACCCAACCTTCATGTGTAGATGGTATGTCCGTATCTCATTAACCTCAAATTACTGTAGGTTTAAGAAAATGAATGAATCATGGCTAACTGCATCAGTGACAGCTCTCTATATTATTATGTGTGATGCTGCATCTACACCGATAGGTGTCAGTACAGTCCATGATCACTGTCATATCGGTCAAAACAAACTACAAATGACTTGGTACTTATGACAGCATAAGACGCAGTGATAGTTTGCAAACTCCTGTTGCATTAAGTTTCAGGAACAGGTTGGACTTCAGGGCTGCTTTTGATTTAAAACTCCAGCAACATTGGCTTTCTCAAGCTGTCACTCTCCTTAGATTTAGGCTTCGAGCTGTGAATCTAATCCTGCTCTGCCAGTTTGTTGACTCTTCAATCAGCAGATATTTTGGAGAGATTTACTGCCGCACAGTTTCTTGCTGTAGGTATTTTTTTTAGGCATGCACCAATATAAAAATTTTGGCTGATACAAAAATCTAATAATTAATTAACTAACCAATAAATGGCTGATATTACATTTCTATAGTGTTTTGTCTAAATAAATGAAAAATAAAAAAGTGCAGTTTTATAGCGTTTTTATAGTTTTATAGAAGATGCCGTTGACTGTGCTGTGAAAGCAAATCACTTTGCTTTCCAAAGGATGAGGTCTCTGGCTTGAATTGACATGGTAAAACCAACACCATTGTTACTGTTCGTATCACTGTGTAACAAGTGCTGAGGAAGATCCGGAGCTGAAATTCAGAAATGGTAATGGCAGTTTCGAGCCAGAGGAAAGTAGACCAATCACAACAGACTGAGCCATTTGACCAATCAGAGCAGAGTAAACCATTCACACCAGACTGAGCCATCTGACCAATCAGAGCAGATAGGGGTTAAGAGAGACCGAATCCTTTTTTGAACCGAATCCTTTTCTCACAGAAACTGAGAGAAAAGAGGTGATGCTACAATGTATATTATGAGAAAATTAAAGTGTTTTTTGACCTTGGATGCATGTAAAACTATTGTAGGAGACAAAATAAGATCAGGAGACTTTTAAAAAAAGTATAAATGCTTCTTTAAATTCTTCAAGTGAATTTAGGCATCACAACATTATAATGTAAACTGGTTGTAATGAAAATGGATTTGAATTTTAAGATTTGGTATAGCTTATGTTTGTCACCCTCATGTCATTCCAAACCTGTAATGACTTTCTTTCTTCTGTGAAACACAAAAAAAGGTATTTAAAGAATTTTGAATTTTTTCGTTTGCTTTGACTTCCATTGTATTTTTTGTACAATGGAAGTCAACGGGAACCAAAACTGTTTAGTTACCAACATTATTCAAAATATCTTCTTTTATGTTCCACAGAAGAAAGTGAGTCATACAGGTTTAGAGTAAATTACAATTTTGTTACATTTTTGGGTGGACTATCTATCTAAATATCCATATATGTCCAAAGTTGGCAGAAAACTGTTATGGTTATGATGTGTTGTGCTTCCCTATTGTTTTATTAATAATTTCAATAAATATGAATAATATTCCTCAATAATTTATCCTATATATCCTATAGAACGGCTTTTGTTTTTACACATGTAGCCCACTTGAGCTTGTTCTCCAGAAAAACTCCTCTAGTCTAAATAATAATGCAGAATCTTGCAGAATTTGATTCAGAGTCATCATAATTCATTCTTAGATAGAATGTCAAGAAAATAGCTTTGAAAGGAAAATCCAGATGTAATACCACATTCACTTTCATACATTTTCTCATACAATAGCATTACTATATCCTGGAGCCTCGGGTGCACATGTATTGTGTTATGCAGGATATTACCATTTTAATTCTTCAAAAGAAGCTGTTGAGTACGTATGGATATCTCCCTGAATATCCTGCAGAAAAGATCAGCATGAATATTCAGACAAGCATTGTCTTTCTGATAACGCTGGTTGACCAGCTCAAGTCTCGCAGGTTAAGATTGTTGATAAGCCAGCATATCAGCGACCCATGCCGTGACCACGTCCAAAACACAACATATGCTGTTTCGTTTTTTCCCCCTCAGCAGGGCAGTTTTGTCAGCATGGAGCATTAATCAGCCATATCTTGTGTCTTTCTGTCTAGTTTCAGCATGCAGGTTTGTCTCTCTGTGTGGGTTTAAGTGGGTTTATGGTGGGCAGTGAGCTTATGTGGGTGTGTTATCATCATGGTCATTTTTGTATGATTTAATAGACCTCAATATTTCACAATTTGTTGTCAATTCATTTCATTATTTCGTTATTTGTGATTTTATACATTCTTACTACAATGATCTCTGAAATACTTGATTTTGTCTGTTTTGGAAAACATTTTGACCATTGACCGCTGTCTCTGGCAAAAAAAAAAACATTTGAATTTTATGTCGCTCTTATCACTCTGTCAGTCTCTTTCTTCTCACATAGTGAAATAATTTCAACTCTAATTAGTATTTTATGTCCTTGTTATATTTATTTACTTGGAAACTAGCCATTTAATAAGCAGGATAATGAAGTCAGCTGGTTATTATCACAAAATAAACCCCTTCTGGATGACCAGCTGACTGTACATTATCCAGTACTTACAGTACTGTTCAAAATTTTTGGGATTAGTGAGATTTTTTTCTTCTTCTTTCTGCAGTAAATTGTTCAATTGTTCTGCATTAAATTAATCAAAGAATCCTGAAAAAGAATGTTTCATAGTTTTCACAAAAATATTAAGCAGCACAACTGTTTTCAATATTGATAATAATCAGAAATGTTTCTTGAGCATCAAATCATCATATTAGAATGATTTCTGAAGGATCATAAGACACTTAAGACTGGATTAATGGTGAAAAATCAGCTTTACCATCACAGGACGGTAGGATCATGTTGCTCCTGCATTTCACCCACTTTTCTTTAAATTCCCTCTCAGCATCAATCGTGCGGATGAAGTGGTGGTGTCAAATGGAGCCATGCTTAAATGGTGAAGAGTGTAAAGTATTGCCTGACCTCACCGGCTGGTCCTGCAGCTCCGGGAACAAAATCAAAACTACCAAGGTGAGTTGTAAGGCCTGGTCTTTGGAGAGAGTCCACTGTTACCTAGCAATATAGTCAGCAGTTTGACTACCACCACACACACGTCAGAGCTTCATCACCAGATGTTTTGGGCTGAATGTCCCAGCGTGCTTGTTTGGACTGAACATGCATTTGTTTTCTAGTTATTCATTGGTAATTCTATCATGAAATATCTTCTAAAGTGCTTCTTGGCCCTTCTTCCCTATTTAGGTCACACGGTAAAGCAACTCTTCTGTGGACATGTGATGACAACTCATAATTTCACAGGAGTGTATTTTAAAACCAGATCTGCAAATGTCAACAGAAACACTTGAGCAGAAACATGCGAACTGTGAACTATGACTGTGAGAAGAGTTCAGATGATGCAAGGCATTGGGTTGACAACCCAAATACTTATATTTCAAATAAATTATCTTTTGAACTTTCTATTTATTAAAGATTAATGAAAAAATGATCCCAGTTTCCATAAAAATATTGATCAGTCATGTTTCATGAGCAGCAAATCAGTATATTAGAATGATTTCTGAAAGATCATGTGACACTGAAGACTGGAGTAATGATGCTGAAAATTCAGCTTTGCATCACAGGAATAATTACATTTTGAAATATAGCTGCGAGCAGCAATTATCAGGGTTCAAGCGTTTTAAGGCCTTTAAGCACATACGTAAAAAGATATTATGTTTTATTTACCAAGCATGTAACCACTTAAATCATAGAAGGAAAAGACCATTTACAACCAGTACAGGCAATTTACCTTAGGAAATATATGGTTTTCAAAGCTTTTTAACAGTTATAGTGCCACATATGGTCCGATCTCCATAAAATTCTGCATGCTTTTTTAGAATCATATGTTGCATGTGTTCACCTAATTTTGTGAAGTTTTTATATTTATATTTTATTCATTTAGCTGACGCTTTTATCCAAAGCGACTTACAATTGCTATATTTCGTTTTGAGTTTTCGTTTAGGATTTATTGACTTTTGATTATATTTTGCATAATATTTTGATATATTTTGAGTTATAGTTACTCAAAAGGTTAAATTCTTTTTTTTAAAATAATTATTAACAATGGCTGAATCCTAAACCCTCATTCACTATTTCCTACGTTATAGTTCACTAATAGTGTTCACTTGAAGGAGTGAAAGAAAACGAGTGAGTGTATTCGGACACCCGTTGAACGTACATTGGTTGTACAGTCGTTATTGCAGTGCAATGCGGGATTGAATGAGTGCACTCAATAACGTCCACTATGGTTTCGGACACCACTACAAATGGCTGTCCCCTTAAGTATCGCCCTATTTGAGGGTATAGGGGGTGATTTCAGATTTAGCCCTAGAGTAGATGTGTGAAACACCACGTGATTACTGAGGCGTAAAACTCGTTAGTGCCATCTAGTAGCCAATTTCTTTTAATATTCTTACAGACATCTAGGGCCATGAGTCGAACATGCCCAGCGATTTTCATTCCGATCAGCCTCCATTAACCTTGTCTAATAAGTGCTCAAAATTCATTGGCCGATAGCGGCCATGTTTTTTGAGATACACCAATGTCCTCCTAGACAATTATGACACCTTGGACAAAGACACTGCAAGCCAATTTTCAAGTCAATCAGACTAACGGTTGGGTGGTTATAGCCATTTTCATGTTTTTTTCATGTTTAGCTCCACCAAGTGGCTAGTCACCGTGTGCTTTTTCACACGACCACAGAATGAGCTCTTACAAGAAAATATCTCGTTTCTTTCACAAGTTATAGCCATTTTTGTAAAAGTGGCTCCTCCCACTTCAAATGTTTTGGTGGACCTTAGAGACCGTGAATCGAAATTTAAACTTTTTTTTAATAATTATTGACAATAAGAGTCACGAGCGATTTTGCACTTTTCACCGCTGTAGTGCCCCCGTCAGGCCGATTAGGGCGAGCCTTTGTGACGTTGTAGACGGTGTGAGTACTACCAGCCCTCAAAGTTTCAAGTCTCTACGACTTACGGTGATCCTTGCTGATCCTTGGAAATTTTAACAATTACAATTGGGTTTCAACGCTACGTGCATGAACCCCTAAATATATTAAAATAGAAAACAGCTATTTTAAAATGTAACAATTTATTTTACAATATTAGCGTATTGTACTGTGTTTTTGATCAAATAAATGCAGCCTGGGTGAGCAACTGAGCATAAGAGACTTCTTACAGACCCCAACACTAGTACATTTAACAGATATTTTCCAATGTACTTTTTTTTTGTTATTCACAAAAAAAGTTACACAGGTGTGGATGAGGGTGATAAATTGTTGACAAAATTATAATTTTTCGCTGTACTATCCCTTTAAATGTTTTTGGAAATCATAGGTATGTTTTGTTTTTTCTCTCTCCATCTTGATTAATCCATGTTCTCCGAGTTGTAACCAAGTTAACTCTGATGTTGTTTTTGCACAGCAAAACTTCTGAATATTAAGATAAAGACCCTACCTGTGCACATGTACACAAACACACTGCTCGTCTCTTCATTTTCATCTGACTGACTTGACACACCACCTGCAAGTGCAGGCAAGTAAACATGGAAGTTTGGAGCAAAACAAGCCCTGTTTGATATGGAAATAGAACAGAGGAGTGTGAGAGTGTGTGTGTTTATCTGGATGTGTGAGAAAGACAGATGGAGAACCAGTCTATGCTGGAGCCCATGTACTCCTGAGTTGTAGGTTATTATCATATTAAGAGTTTATTAAAATTTGGGGTTGGGGAAGTAGGAAATTATGGAAAGCTTCTAATTATGACTGTAACAACAGTGAAATGA
The DNA here is from genome assembly GCA_026230005.1 of Gila orcuttii. NCBI lineage: Eukaryota > Metazoa > Chordata > Actinopteri > Cypriniformes > Leuciscidae > Gila > Gila orcuttii. Next base: position 23,630,483 of record JAPDVR010000021.1, on the reverse strand, counting down.
TGTATTAGTTTCCTTACACAAACACATAGGGGTTCACTGCAGGTTCCAGTCTGTTATTAATTCATACCAGGGTCACCTTGATTGTTTTGAATGATTTATCATAAGGCTCATTAAGACTGATGACAATTCACTGAATTAATTAGGTGGTTCCAAATGTAAAACTCAAACTTTTTTTAATGTTAATGAATAAATATTCATTAGTGAGGTGCCTCTCTGTATCGTTATTTAACCATAAAGAATATTGGTATTTTTTCCCCTTTTTGCTCTGCAGTAACCATAAAATTATACCTGACAGTTTAAGTGGCAAGAGGCAAGGTGAATTTAAATGTATTTACAATGAACACATTTCAGTTTTAATGACACAGAACTCTCCTGGAAAGAGTAATTGTTCTGTGTGAAGATTCAGAAAACAGGGTATTACTTATGCATGTGTGCCTGGCATCAGTCCCCTTGGGAGGGCCAGCGTGCTCCTGTAGTGCTTTAGACTACAGGAACCGAGGACAGTGGATGTAAGTATACCTGCTTGAATTTAAATGATGTTGGCATCCATAATGAACTTAATGACGGGGTGCTTGAGTTTCACATTCACACTCTTCTGGTTTGCATCGCATTGTTGTTAATAAGAGTGCCGGCGAATAACTCGATGTACTGAAGTTTTGGGAATTGTCTGTCTGTGAATTAGAAAGATGTATGAACTTCCGTACCTGCAGGGATCAAATCGATGCCCAGAAATGCATACTATGTAGTATATTTTTGCTTGCACATTAATCTTTCATATGATATAGAGCAACACTGGCAAAACTGACTGGTGGGTTGTTATCATCAAACTGTCTTTTCTATAATTGGGAAAACTTCACATCTGCTGGGAAGTTGTTGTATAATATGTAACTTGACTAATCTAAGCCTTGAAAAGGACTCGAGAATGCCTCTAAATGTGCCACAATTATTGATAAACCTAATTAATGATTAATGATGATTTGTATTAACCAAATATGGTTACAATTGGTGACGAAATAAAAACAACAACTACACATCACGCAAGAGATGATAATTAAAAAATACTTAATTAAGGAGACATCAAGGTGATTTTTCTAATAATTGTGAAAGGCCTGGGGGTGTAGTAACCTCATTAGACATGTTTGATTTTTAATTCACTGTCACCTTAAAATTGTGCATGCTTTAACTAGTCCCATGAAAACTACTCAGACTATAATAAGCTGTCAAGAATGCCTTTGGATGATTTTCCTTTTTTTTTGTCTGCTTGTCGTGATCAAGTGTTATGGTGTGTGTATGTTAGTTGAGAAATACCTGTCTTGTTTGTGTATCGGTGTGTGAGAGGAGGCTGTGAATTAAGTGACTGGAGAAGGTGAAAATGAAAGGTGAAAGTGAGTCTTGAGTTTGCATATAGTCTATCACCACAGCCTGTGCTTTTCTGCTTTTCAGGTACACTGTTTTAAAAAGGAATAATTGTATGGCTGGCATTTTATTTAAAACAGAGCTGTGAGATTTGAACGGGTTGGTTTAGCTTGCATGTCTTGTTCCTTAAGCGTGTTTCAGATTTGGAAACGGTGCTTACCTCTGCTTTTCTTTAAATTATTCAGTGCTGTTACTAGCTAATACGACTAAGAGGTAGTGGTACTGGAGATGTTTTAGTGCTTTATTGCATGCACATTGCTAAACAGCACACATGTTGACAGCTCTCTGACTTTATGCTGGTCATAAATAATTGTGATTGAGAGCAGGGTTGTATAAGAAGCTCCTGATGTCAGGTTAAATTAGAGTCAAAAAGAAGTGCTTCGCCAAGAAAACAACAAGGGAGCTCATGTTGTGATCAGTGCTCATGCTGACGTTCAACGGAACAAGAGAGCAGCCATTGTTATTTTGTTGACTTTGTTAATTTTTTAATCCAAGATCGAAACTTAATTTTTATACATCCGTATTTCTTTTGAATCTGTCTGAGAGAGAGAAAAAAATACCAGCAAGTTGTTTTCAAAGAGATCCAAATTGCAATCTCGTTCGCCGTCCTTTTAAAGTGTTGTATAAATTACTTTTTGTAATGACATTGGGAGACTTTCAGAGCAGACAGAGAGCCTCTCAGGAGCGTTTTCAGACTTCCCAGACCTAGAATTGTCTCTCTGAGCAAATATCAGCGCAGTCAACGCTGTTTCAGTGATGAGGACATCGCTGCTTTTATCCTTCAAAGCTCCAGCGGCTTCATTGTATCAGAAACTGCTTTGAATCATTAATAGCCTCATTTACTGAACCTCAAAGAGCTTAACAAGCAACCATCAGCATGTGTGATATGTTTTTACAACACGTTTGCTGAAGAATTAACTTTGCATTTGAATACCTTTTGCCCTTCCAAATAACACTGGAGGTCGGAAAAAGAACATGATGGAAAACTTGGAAAATATATGTATTAGTTGACACTACGGGAAAGTTGATGTCCTGTGGTGTGACATGCTACACTCTCCAGCTGTTTTTAACAGCTTGTTTTTATTCTGTTATAATTATTATACATGCTGTTTTTGTGAGCTCATATTAATTGATTAATTAAAATGTATTTCACCATTTAACTTGGAAGTAATGGAAGCAAAAAGGTGGTTAAAAATTGTCACTTAGATGTGATAGAAATCTGTATAATTTATATTTTTAGACGTTTTATAATAAGCTGTTGCCTATCTCACGGGCAGAAGTGCTGAGACACCCATATGAGGCCACAGTTGGAGATATTGCTTTTATACAGTTGAGTAAACAAGAAAAAAATATGAATAAGTTGCTTTTTAGACACAAGTTACTTTGTCTGTTTTACTCAGTCAAATCAGAATAATTTTGTCTTTCGACAATGGTGTACATGAATGTCTCAGTATTATCGAACAAATCTATTAAGTAAATGATTCAGTCACTCAGTATGTGAAAAGAGTAGTATGTTCATAAAACAGTAGGCAAAAACAACCCAGTTGACCTATTACTTCAAGATTCTGAGTTGTGTATTCATTGGACACTTTAATATGCTATGATGCCACGGGAGAGGAGTAGTGGTCACAGTAGGTCACATGACAACATGACACATGTAATACATCCGGATTACACTCGTGCAACACACATTTATACTATATAGAACATACTGAAAAAGAAGCACCATACTATGAGAGTATTTGGTTTCAGACACAGCCATTCACTTGTTTAATTTCTGAATGAATCTGTGTTTTTGAATCAATTGGTTAAGTAAAATGATTCAATCACTCATAAAGGCAGGAACTTGTTTAGTTTCTAAATTAATCAGTCTTTTGAATTAATTTGTTGAAACAGCTATACAATCATTCACTCATAAAAACAGACACTTGTTTTTGTCCCTGAATGAATCAGTTTTTTTTTTTTAAATTGAATGAATCATTCAGTGACTCACCCATCTCTAGCAAAGATGTACACTGCGGAAAGAAACACTGTAAAAAAAAACCTCCACTAATGCACAGAGTGACAGTTTGTCCAGAGCGCTCAAACACAAGTGGCTCGATACAAACATGTGGCCACTTACACACTGCATAAATTCGGTTCTCAGTTAATCTTTTAGTGCTTGATGATCCATTTAGAAGGCTACACACACAGTTCAGTAATTTACGGAAGTGACAATCACATTCTACAACCGAATTAACTCTTGAAAAAGGCAGGCAGTGACCATAGATATGTAGGCCACATCAGACACGTCATCGCGCCCGCCAGCCATCTTGGAACAGCCAGTGTGTCGTCATTCACAATGAGAATCATTGCATACTTTCTGGTTGTAAAACAGCAGAGATTTGAATTCCATAAAAATGTGATAATGTTTCACAGGTGAGAATGTGTTGGTTTGTGTTTTTATGTATTAACTCATTATTACAAGCCTTTATACTATGGTAATTGGTAACATTTTAATGTCATGTCAGCTGATGCCTTCATCTTGTTATATTGTGGTTAGTTTAGCAAAATCATCTGCTGAAGTCTAGTGCAGATATAGATATTCATATGAGTTATGGTTGCAGATGCATGTGTGTACTAGTTGTTAATGACGTATTTAAATGGGCAAGTGGTATGAGCGTTGACTCTTTCGTTTTGCCAGATCTTGCTGGAAAAAAAACAGCAAACAAGAGCAAGCTCATAGTAAACCCAGATAAATCCAAATGGTTAATATTGAAAACATGACCAAAATATTGCGACCCACACCTGCCTACTTTATTAACTCCGTAAACTAGATTGCTTTATGGCCCTGTTTACATGGTATTAAAGGGATAGTTCACCCAAAAATGAAAATTCTGTCAGTATTTACTCACCCTCATGTTGTTCAACCCCGTAAGACCTTCGTTCATCTTCGGAAAACGAATTAAGATATTTTTGATTAAATCTGAGAGCTGGATCACTCCTCCATATAGGCTTCTTAAGGGATTGAAACTTGCCATCCCCGAAAAGTTATTAAAGATTCCGTTAAAATAGTCCAAGTGACTACAGTGGCTCAATCTTAAGTTTATCAAGCGACGAGAATACTTTTTGTGCGCAAAAAAAAAAAAAACGACTTTATTTCAACTATTCATTTGCTTCTCTGTGGGCCTCGAGTCAGTTCATGTAGTGTGATAGCGTAGTGCTACATCACACGTAGGCTCATATTGGCCGACGCTGGTCATGTGTGTGATGCGTGTGACGTACAACAACAGAAGAACTGCGCTATATCACACTACATTAACTGACTAGAGGCCCACAGAGAAGGAAATGAATAGTTGAAATAAAGTAGTTATTTTATTATTTTTTGCGCACAAAAAGTATTCTCGTCGCTTGATAAACGTAAGATTGAGCCACTGTAGTCACTTGGACTATTTTAACAATATCTTTAATAACTTTTAGGGGCTGGCAAGCTTCAATCCCTTAAGAAGCCTATGGAGGAGTGATCCAGCTCTCAGATTTAATAAAAAATATCTTAATTCGTGTTCCGAAGATGAACGAAGGTCTTACGAGGTTGGAGCAACATGAGGGTGAGTAAATACTGAAAGAATTTTTGGGTGAACTATCCCTTTAAGATGCGTTTTGGTTGATCGGATCACAAGTGGACGATTCTAAATACAGATGTAAACACGGTCTAAAAAGTTTGTCCACTTTCGACCACTTCCAGAGGTAGTCGAAAACACATTTGACCAGATTGCTTTCGTTGTGTAGACGTTCATGTGGTCGAATTCGTTCAAAAAGCTACAAAAGTCCACCTACTCTCCGCCTACTGACCTAATGCGTAAACATAATGGGAAGCGCGATAGCCAGACGGGATTTAAACTTTGTCAGCTGGAGACCCAAGTTTGGTTTAAAGACGAAAAATGTACCAAACACAATGTTCTCTCATTCATGATTTCTAACACGCAGCTACATTTATATGTAAATAGCTTGAGCTTATTTTGTCCATTAGACCCCCTCCCCCATACATTTACCCGCCCATAGACCCATACACACGGAACGATAAGTTAGGGGATTCAGCTCCTGTATTTAAATGCGCTTGTCACTCCTGAAACTTTACAGTGTGTACTTTACTCCAACAAAAGCTCAGCCTGCAAGATGCTAGTAAAAAAAAAAATGCTGGTATTTGCTTAATATTTGAATGTAGCCTATTCATTTTTCCACTCTGATATTCTGGAGTCAACTGTTTGAAATTCCACTAAAGCTCCACTGAAGGTGAGGGCTAAAGTTCATCCTCTTCTTTCCCATGTGGAGGACTGTAAATGTAGTGATCTGTATTCACTCAGCCTGTAGTTAGAGCCTCCTTTCTGCATGCCGACAGCAACACCGAGGCTCTTATGTTCCCAACTCCCTGCTTAAAATGCTAGAGCTACATATTCAGAATGAGTGCGTGCTCTGGCCCTCAGCTGCTCCGAGCAGAGAGGACTATTTCTGAATGTAAACGACAGGTAAATGTCCCAGCGGGTGTCAGAATTTCCACAGTGTCCTTCAGTGCAGACTGCCTGCCTACACATTCAAATACCCTCTCGACCCTCTTTTCTCCAGTCCATTCAAATGACCAGAACCCTTAATATACAGAATGGTCTTAGTAGGTCTTGTACCGTTTAATGAAGGTATATTTGAACAATGGGAAATGAATTTGATTCAGAATATTTAAATGTCACGGTATTTTATATGTGCATGCACCAGCATATTTCAATCAGGCTTCATTAACTTCAGTAATAAATCCACAGCTTTTATATATTGCTGTAGCCAAAGTGATGGTCTATTAGTTTTTCATTAAACATGTACATTTTGAGGACACTTCAGTTAAGCCTTGATGACTCAATTTGTCAAAATATTACTGAAGCCCAAAAATAAAAATAGCATCTTCAACCAATCAATAGAACAGTGAACAAGAACACATAAACATGGCTGTTCCTTTGCACCTTCTCACCCATTATTTTCACATTTAAACTATTGTTTATTGCAAATTAAATGTAGTTGTAACATAATTCTCACCATTTTTTGAATTCATTTTATTTATGAAAAACATTTCTTGCACCTATATTTACAACTTCCCAGAAAAATCATGCTAAGGACTTATTTGGTTTTAGTATCACACCATAATTCATTCAGAACTCTTAATGTTCCAAGAAATGGAGGAACATCTCTGGCCGGATGGGATCAGTCATTTCATGTACACATGCTCCTCTGCATTTTGTTCATAGTCAAAGCACAATGTGTCTTTGTTAAAGTTGCTTGAAGACGACCCCCTTCTGAAAATCCACATGAACAGGAAGCCAGTTTCACTTCATACAGTAGGAGAATTAACATGTTCTTTCCGGAGACAGAAACATCCAAAAATTTTACAGTTGAAGATTATTTCAGGCAAGGTGTAGCTGGTTTGAGTGCACTCCACACAAAGGGATACGAGTTTAATTATCCAGGACTCACTGAGAGGAAACAAATATTTGACAACTGTCAAACAAAACAATGAACCAGCAGTTCAACGACCACAAAGATTCTCTTAGTAAGTCTGGTGTCCGTGTTAGAGACGGATGGATTTATGAGAAAAGGGCTCCATGTCAAGTCATTAGACACGTCTGTTGGTTTTGAGTTGGGAAAACTTAATTCAGCTTGTCGTCTTGGATATTTCCCTGAAAAAGTAAAGTAAATAAAAGATGGATGAGTATTATGAAAACATTCTGAGAATGATTTTCATGTTCAAATAATTAGCAACAACATATCATGCAGAGATTATTTGTGATAACAACCAAATGTGATTGGAATTATTAGAATGTATTATTTGTTCACAAATTTACCGGAGTTCCCACATCTTTGAAATCCATAATTTGTTTTCTATTGATAATTTTGTCTTCACTGAATCACCATGTTGAACAGGCAAAAAGGAGGAATAAAATCAAAAACCTTCGTAAAGTTTCTCCGTTATGAGCTTTCCAGTGACTCTATATCTGCTACAAGGATGTGTAAGGGTGGGTATTCTGAAAAAAAAAGAAAGAAAAATAAAATAAGGGGGAAAAAATCATACTAATGCTGTCCACACTAGTGCGTTTTCGTTTTAACATAGCGTTTTAAAATTAAATGAAAACGATCCTTGTCCATACTGGTGTAACCGTTTCTACTCAACTCGATCTGAGTGGGATTCAAACCGTGGTCGGCGGGCGCTCTAACGACCTCTAACGCTCTAAAGACTGCACTGGAGTCACTGGAGCACCTCTTGAGATCAGGGGAGTGAGGTTTACTCGCACAGGTCTTACAGGCCTATGACAGTTACACTCACCCCCCTAAACCTCACTCCCATCCGGGTCATGGCACCAAATTTAACCGGTCCTACTCAACCTGCTCCAAGCTGGATTCGAAACATGGTCTCCAGTGTGGGAAGCCGGCGCTCAAACAAGTAAGCTAAAGACCACAGCCTCTAGTGTCAGTCACTGGAGTGCCTCTTGAGATCAGGGGAGTGAGGTTTACTTGCACAGCTCTTACTGGCCTATGACAGTTGCACTGGCATTTCCACTGCATTTCAGAAAAGATCTCTATCCACACTACACGACCAAAAACACATGTCACATGACCATTCATGCACACTGGGTATACGCGTACAAGTGTAAACAGTTGCCGATTGCTCTAATAATAGCTTGCCTCTTGCGCATTTAGGCAGCAGCAGTATTATAAGATGCAGGGTTTAACTCCACTATGGCTGCTTAGAAGGAAAACAAAGTCAGCAAAGCTTGCAGTTCCGTCTTCATGTTATTGTTTACATGGTCGTCGAAGCTGGTCTGTTACAGAGCCATTCAGAGAGACGGATCTGGTCTGTTATTGTCGTGTTCCGGTAGCGTAATGGTCATGATAGGGGCTTGACGAATCAGGAAAGGATACGCAATGATCCAGAGGACCCAATCAGGGAGCGAATGTGGGTAACCACGCCATCGTAAGTTTCCGTTTTTCTCCGTCTACACTGAAACGCAACCCCAGAGTTTTCAAACTAAAATGGGTACAGCATTTCCAAAAGTCTCAGTTTTCGAGGGTCGAAAGCTCCGGAGCAGTGTGGACACCAGGCGTAGCCGTAGCAAAAGTTATGCGTTTTAAAACGAAAACAAATTAGTGTAAGGCAACATCTACATTAATCAGGATACATTTGAAAACGGCGTTTTTTATTTGAAAACGCTCCCTGTCCACACTAGCGTTTTCAAGAAGTTGCTCATCCACATTGAAAAATCTGAAAATGCTTAAATCACCTTACTGTGCATGGGTAAAACGTACTAAAAGTTCACAAGATATACCCAGAAATAAAGTTCTCACGCTATTCTTCTGGCACAATCATTTTATTAGAAAATATCAGACTATTCAGTGTTGTGTCCAGGTTTCACTCAAAATCACATGGTCTAAAACACAATGTCATTATGTTTTGCCGCCAGACAGCAATTGCGAGTAAATTTTCAGTCATCTTTGCAGGAATGCAATATTAAGACTGTACAAATGGACATTTCTCTTTAGCAACACTATGAAAGTATATATCAGGCACAAAAACGCCGGTATAACCATAGATCGTTTTCAAATACCTACGTTTTCACAGTCCACACCACAACGCGAAAACAATGTTTTTAAATGTATCCACTTGGGAGAGCGTTTTCAAAAAGCTTCATCTTTGTTGACAAAAATGCCGTCTCTACAGGGACGAAAGGCCAAAACAGAGAGAAAAAGATGCGTTTTCAAATGAAAATGTATTAGTGCATTACATTCTAAATGGTATTCAATAGAACTTAAATAGAAATTACCATCGACCATATTGTTATTGACTACCTGAAGAAACCCTCTGATTGGCTATAATTTTTTGTCGGTGTGTCATTTTCTGCTTGACGGAAGTTACATGACCGAATCACTGTTATTTGAATAAATATTGGATTTCTTGTGAGCTACAGCAGTGTGCAGGGCTTCTATTTTTATAATACGTCCCGTGTCCAGCACTCTTGCCTGCAATCATTCAGGTGTATGAGGGTTGTTTATTTATTGTTCTGTGTTCTGTTCTTTATTAACCAAATATTTCAGTGAAATAAGCAAAAAACAATAGCACAACACAGACACACACTCAATCACATCATGCAATCATACACCGCACCAGTAAGAGTCATGAATTGTTCAGTATCTTGAGTAATGTATGTAAAGTAACAAGGAATGCTTTCAGGTGCTCTAAATCTCACCCTGGTGGTTTTGATCTTGTTTCCGGAGTAGCACATCCAGCCGGAGTTATCTGGTAGAGTCTTGCATTCCTCTCCCTCCAGACACGGCTCCATCTCACACCACCACTTCCCAATCACTATGGAGGCTGCAAGCAGATCATAACTGAGTTAGACTCTTACTCGCATCTGACTTAAAACAGGTTAAGGTTCCAGTCTCCATCCTCGACTGCTCCTTGCATCTGACAAATGAAATATACATGTTTACATGTCTAAGGATGCTTTTCTGTCTGCATCACTCCAAATGTTTTAGGATAGGTTTTAAGTATTTAGACTTTAAGCAATTTATGCATGGTCTAAATTAAATTAAATTAAATTAATATTTCATCCAAAAATGAAAATTATGTCATCACATTCTCACCCTCGTGTTGTTCCAAACCTGTATGATTTTCTTTCTTTTGTGGAACATAATAGAAGATATTTTGATAAATGTTTTGTGTCCACACAATGGAAGTCAATAGTGTGCAAAATTGTTTGGTTACCAACATTTTTCAACATACATAACTTTTTGTGTTTTGCCAAAGAAATAAAGTGATACAAGTTTGAAACAACATGAGCAAGACTAAATAATGACAGAATAAAAAATTTTGGGTGAATTATTGCTTCAAATTAAATTACAAAAATCTGAAAGAATGTATAGTTGGAAACTCTTAGGAAAAAAGTTAAATATGGTTCTATTGTCACGTGTCAGTGTTTGTTTGGACTTTCAGTTTGTATTTTGATTGGTTCCTGTTTCCTTTGTTCTTTTCCCGCCACTCATTCTTATCCATGGTTACTGTCATTCTCAGTTCAGTTGTGTCACCTGTTTAGTCATCATCATCATCATCATCTGTATCACCTGTGTTCTATTAATCATTGTCATCTGTGTTTGTATTTAAGTTCCATCTGTTCAGACAGTGTTTGTTCAATCTCCGTCTTATTTAGTGTGTTGTTTGCCATCCTGTGTTTAATTAAAAATAAACCTTTGTTTTGGAAATATATCCTCGTCGCCGTCTGCCTTCCTGCAACCCACCGTGACATCTATATAGAACCTGACTTGATTTTAAAGAACCTTTTTAGGACATTAAGTTTTATATAAGGAGAAATGTCTTAAATGATTGCATAATACTTTCATGTTTAACAGCTTATAAATTTAAGGTATGTTTATGAGCTGTTTAATAAATAAATAATAATAATGTAATTAAAATTAAGAATGAATAAATACAATGAATTAATATTAAACCCATAAATTGATCCCATTTAAACCCCTAAAATGTTCTATATGAAGCACCTGACAGAACCCTAAAATGTTCCATATAGTCCCTTTTCTTAGGATTGTATACATAAAAAAAATGTATTCAATAAACATTATATAGCACACAGTGTTACACATATGTATTTATATTTATTGTAATATGTGTTTTGTCAAAAGAAAGGATGGCTTCCTCCAGCAGAGTCTGGTTCCTCTCAAGAAGTTTTTCTCCATCTTGAACATTTTATGCACTTTTTGTTCTTGCCACAGTCTCCTTTGGCTTGTTCGTTGGGGCTTTAAGGTACAATTTTCTATAAAACTGCTGTGAAACGATATGTTGTGAAAGGCGCTATACAAATAAAATTGACTTGACTCTAATGTGCTTGAATAGCCTCAGTGGATGTCTGCGGTCAGTAGGAGCAGAGCCATTTCACAGAGTGGCATTTTATGAAAGGTATTATTCTGAAATTAAATCCTATGCCGAATTGTTCACTTAAATCACCAGTCTTAGGAAATATTCTGGAAAAACTATATGGTCCATATTCTATTTAATGAAGGTCAATCTACTGACATTACAATGGAAAGTTTGATGTCATTTCAGTTGCTTGAGAGAAAAGCATTCTTCTAAAACCATACATTTTTCCCACTTTGCAAAATGTATGATAATTACCAAATGGAGACCAGGTAGGGACCATTAAGAAAGCAGGTGCTCAGGAGGTTGAGAACATCTTAAATTGGCATCACTATGATTGTATTAAAATATGATACATTAATGCATCACTGTAATGCTGTCACCTTGCATTGAACACCAAACGTTTCAGGAGAGAGTGTTACTAATACCTGAAAATATAGTATACGGCTTGCTTGTATGAGGCACTTTTATCTTATTAAGTACTCGAAGTTTGTGACTTACTCCATTTCCGTGATAACGGCACTGAACTTAAGTCACATTCATTAATATTGTAATACCCAAAAGCACTCAACCAATAGTTGTCTCTTTTTGCGAATAGGCCTTTAAAACTTAATTTGTCTATGCTCAACACTTTCTCCAAGGATATTTTAAAAGAGCTTCATAGACTTTGCTCAAATGTACAATAGTCACAGCACTGCATGGATGAGACAAATCTAACACTTTTCTGGCTACAGAGCAATAAAATCAATGGAAAACAACCTCAGGCAAGGGTTCTGTGTTTTGATTAAAATTCACTTTATAGGTCTCGTATCCTCCATAAAGTAAACAAAACATCTCATACACAACATGTAGCCTTCAATGTCATGTACTCCTTTGACAGAGAGATAGCCTTCAGCCTCATGTCCTAGAATATCAATATGAATTAGAAGAGAATGAGAAAACGGACCAGTTTTAATGGCCACTCAGTAAATGTGACATCTCAGTTTAAATGGTAACCATAAAATGCAACAGAAGTATCCTACAAAATGTAACATTTAAATCACAATTTCCGTAAAATATTCTACTTCGATAAATGTTACTGCTGCAAGAGCATAATAAGTAAAAATATTTAGTAAATTAATGTAAATAGACCTAAATATAAATACAAAATATTATTTCAACACATTTATATAAAATATTATAGTTACATCAGTTCATGTTCCTGCTGCAAGACCCAAATATAAATAAAATATATTATTTCAATACATTTATATAAAATATTATAGTTACATCAGTTCATAGTGCTGCAAGACCAAAATAAATTAATGTGGGATTTCCTTCACAAAGTGGTGGACGCTTCCAGAATCTTTCTGTCAATGTCTTTTAATTACTTTCTTGGCAAAAACTGTATTCTTTTTAGGTAAAACAGCAACAACATGAAGTTCCAAGTAACTGAAGATGGTTTTGGACCAAACATCTGTTTCCCCCCTGTTGCTCTTGATAAATAAAGTTTTTTTTAAGAGTGCAGACCATCCTTGTGTATTTTGGTAAAATAACAGTAAAGAAACAACATGCACCAACACCAAAAAAAAAAAAAAAAAAAAGTAACTTCCAATCACACGGCCTCTGGACTGCCTCTGGACTTTACTAGTCCTCGACAGAATAAACAACACATTGCAGCCTGAAAAGATGGAAAAGGTAACTGCCTTTGTTTCTAATGATGCTGCTGTCTTGTGGGCAAATTCTGTTGTGTTGTCAACTTTCATGCGTTTGTCTTTCCCCACCCAGACACTATTAATTAAAAAATATTTTATACACAACAGCTATAGTTTCAGATGAATATGCACTTATCTGCCACTTTATTAGGTGCACCTTTGACACAGCACCTTTTATTTCATTAACTGTTGATCTACTGGGATTTTCACACACCCACCTCTAAGATTTAGACTAGAGAATGGTCCAAAAAAGAGAAAATATCCAGTGAGCAGTAGTTCTGTGTGCCTTGTTGATGCCAGAGGTCAGAGGAGAATGGCCAGACTGGTTCGAGCTGATAGAAAGGCAAGAGTAACTCAAATGATCACTCGTTACAACCAAGGTCTTTAGAAGAGCATCTCTGAACGCACAACACAACAAACCTTGAAGCAGATACAGGACTACAGCAGCAGAAGACCACTCAGGTGTCAATCCTTTCAGCTAAGAACAGGAACCTGCAGAGGCTATGATTCACACAGGCTCACAAAAAATTGACAGTAGAAAATTGGAAAAATGTTGCCTGGTCTGATGAGTCTCTATTTCTGCTTCGACATTTAGATGGTCAGAATTTGGGATAAACAACATGAAAGCATGGATCCATCCTGCCTTGTATCAACAGTTCAGGCTGGTTGTGGTGTAATGGTGTTGTAATGGTGTAGGGGGGTATTTTATTGCCACACTTTGGGCCCCTTAGTATGAGCATCCTTTAAACACCACAGCCTACCTGAGTATTGCTGACCATGTCTATCCTTTTATGACCACAGTGTATCATCTTCTGATGGCTACTTCCAGCAGGATAACACACGTCAAATCTCAACTCAAATCAACTCAAACTGGTTTCTTGAACATGACACTGAGTTCTCTATACTCAAATGGCCTCCACAGTCACCAGATCTCAATCCAATAAATCACCTTTAGGATGTGGGGGAACGGGAGATTCAAATCATGGATGTGGAGCTAACAATGGATGTGCAGAAATTGCATGATGCTATCATGTCAATATGGACCAAAATCTCTGAGGAAGGTCTCCAGCACCTTGTTGAATCTAAGAATTAAGGCAGTTCTGAAGGTAAAAGGGAGTCCAACCCAGTACCTAAAAAAGTGTCCGGTGAGTGCGTTCATGTTGGATTAATTTATTCAATATTTATAGAATGTATATTTATATAAATGTCTTGACATGTTTGCAAAAGATCTTTTTATTAAATCATGATGCTAACCCTTGATTTAGCCCTTGCCATTTAAAGAAATCAGCCTCAAACAATGGCAGCCTCAGTCACCAGCCTTTCACTTTCGATTCATCTTTTTTTCCATACAATGACAGTGAATGGAGCCTGTCATTCTGCCTAACATCTTTCCATGGAAGAAAAAAACTAACAGGGGTTTGGAATGACACAACGATGAGTAAATGATAACAGAAATGTTATTTTTGAGTGAATTATCCCTAAGGCATTTAAGTGTTTTAAAATCCCAAAAAATAACAGACGTCATCTTTAAGAAAAGAATATCCTAATGAGCTTCACTTAGGGAAAAGGGACAAAGTTAATGTTCTTTGATTATCTCGGGGTGCGTTGCGAGTGTGATGTTCTCCCAGAAGTGTTAGTTTACAGCAGCTCGTTTGTCATAAGGACAGAGCATTAATAATGAAAAGCCCTGAGGATCTGAGCTTTTCTAGGGCAGGGACACTGCAAGAGCGACCCTGAACAGAGTTTCTTCCAACATACCAAACCTTAAAAAAAGCTGTACAGTCTTTTGGAGCACCTTGCAGCTTTACAGCTGCACAGAGTATGTTTAAGCACAGCTGCACTGTGCAAGCCTGTTCAACCACTGCACAGCTGCATCAAGATGGTTTAAAACAGTCAGCATCTGTTACATTCAACATAACAAAGGAAGCTATACGCACCTAAGATGAAAGGTGACTTATGACCATGTCTCTTCACCTACCGTCAACACAGGAGGGTTTATTCCTGGTGGTTCCTGCTACTTTCCCTGGTAAACAGGAGCACTTCACGGTCTGAGATCTCTCTTCTATCTTGTTTTTGTTACAGCACCTGTGGGCCGCAATCACCTCGCATGTCCCTCCTTCTGTCGAAAGACAAAGCCATTAGTAAACAAACAAAAACTCCTGACTCGCCACGTGAATCTACATTTACAATCATTATCTCATGTATGTCATCTTTCATGGTCCCTTTAAACTGCCACATAATTCATCATGCATTTTAATTTAGACATCACAGACACTCCTTAGGGAGGATGAGGCACTGCTTTAGAAGCAGAGGAGAAGAGAAAGAGGGATATATAAGATATATATATGAGATCATTTTTTACAGGTACATTTTAGATCTAAATTGTATATTTTATTTTATTTAAATTAAGTTTTTTCCTATATTTCTTTTTACACTATATTTTTCCTATATTAACTTTCTTTACTTTTTATTATGTTCCCTTGTCCCTTTATTTTATTTTTCCATTTTTATGTTCCCATTGAAATATTTATTTTTATTTTTTCCTTGTCCCTTTTTCATTTTCCCCTTCATTTCCTTATTCACATAACATAATTTTAATTTATTTTTTATTTCCTCTTTGTATTTATTTATTTTCCCTTATATCTATATATTAACTTTATTTCATTATCTTTTGTTTTTATTTACTCCTTGTCCCATTCCTTTTTACTCCCAGTCAGTTTATTTTTCCTTTCATTTTCCTGTTCAAATCTAATATTGCTTTATTTACTTGATTTTTTCCTTATCCCTTTTTAAATTTTCCATTCAATGCCTATATTTCTTGATTCACATAACATTATCTTTATTTTTATTTTTATTAATTAATTGTACCTTTCTTTTATTCTTTTATTTTCTGTATTTCTTTATTTTACCTTATTTTTGTCTGCATTGTCTATTTCTAAGCAGTACGCTCAACAGTCAGCCAATAAAGATTTGCTAACTCTGCTGAGAGAAGAGAAATGGCTTCTGTAGGTTCAAGGGTCTTGGTGGCTGCTGCAATTTGTATAAGAGTATACTTTAACAATGAGTAATCTGGAATTAACCAAAGTCCTTTAAGGATGACGACCTGTAAGTTCCTTTACTTAAAATGAGATCATACCAAACAAATCCAGCCTTTAGAGATAGAAATCTCAGATAAAGATTGAAAATCTTCAGTTCATTGGACATATTCTTCTCTGAATACTGAACACTATTCTGTAGTGATCTGTTAAAATAAAAATAAAAACTATTCAGGTAACCTTGAATTCGCAAAGATATTTAGTAAATACACAGTAGCAAAGTGATGACTCAGAAACAGATTTGTGTGAACCAGGTGAATCAAATAACTTTTTCTGACAAGACCACATCAGGTCAAGTAAGCCTATACTGTTTATATCAGTAGCCACACAACACCCATGCACAGAGGCCAAATATTAAGGAAACCCTATATAGTTAATCTAAAATGGAACGTTCTGTAATTATTATTAAACTCACTCTCATTTTGGTCCACTCTCACTCTCATCATTTTCCAAGTCTTATGAAATCAAACAATACATTTAGGCCTATGAGTGGAACAGACTGCAATTTAAGTAACTATTCACTGAATGTTTCTATTCACTACTCCCCGTAGTACATTCACAAGACAAGCAAGCAATGTTGTCTGATTCGTGAGTGAATCGTTCTTTTCATTGAATCAGTTGATTCAGTTCACAAAGCCAGTCTAAATGATTCATTCACAGATTCGGTCGCAAATTTCACTCGCAAAGATCCGGGAGCAGAAAATATAATCAACAGCTTGCATATCAGTCTGCACAAAGTATATCGTATGTCTTCAGATGAGCTGGAATATAGCCCAAGATTAATATAGACCACTTTTATGGTGCTTTGCATTATTTTTATTGAATAGAAAACCGTGAACATTATGGAAGTTTTTTCCGTTGGTGTTTAATAGAAGAAAGGAAGTCACGTGACATGGGTTGGGAACAACATTGTGGGTGAGTAAATTATCATTTTTATTTTTGGCTAGTAAAGTGAACTAATCTTTTAACTTTAGCTCTAGCAAACTAGCAAGCTGATATTGTAACGTTAATGGCTAACGTTACCCCACTGCGCGTCTTCGAAATATAGCTAGTAGCTATAAAGGCTCTACGGTCTTTCATATTACACTACGTAATTATACAAAAATGAGAATTTGAAAATTAATCCCTCACTTTAAAAAAAGTGGTTTCCAGTCTAGTCTTCAAATGAGTCAAAAATGGCATAAGTTATAATACCAGCTCTGCTGCTAACAAAAGTTTCAGTCATGGCCATAGACCTTATTCACAGCAACGCCATCTTTGATTTTTAACTGGAATGAAAGCGAGGCTGTGAGGGATAGGTATGCATCTCTGCAGTGGGTTGTACAGTTATTTAATGTGTTTTTGGATTGTTCTGCTGATGAATCACTGCAAAAATATCTTTCCAAGAAATATCAGTAGATCAAAACAACAACAACAACAACAAACAGACAATATGAGCTGTGGAAAATTATAAGTGATCTAGGAGCATTTCACAGTGGATGCCATTGAAATCACGGTAAGTCTTTCCCTCACAGCCTCGGGTTCATACCTGTCACGGCGCTGCTCTGAATAAGGTCTACTAGATGGTTTGGCTTCAATGAGTTAAACAGGCAAATAGCATTGTGGAAATCAGGAAACAATAAAGCTACACTATCTGAGAACTGTTCTGGATTGTTGAGTAGGCCTTGTTTGTGCTTCTATAATTATGAAAAATACTCCATTCCCCAGTGGTGCTTCAGTCAGAATTCATGGGGGTTTGTTTTCTGTAATGCCTAGTCTTAATTACACAAGACAGACCCAGTTTCCTCTTTGATCTATCAAGAGAAGGAGAAAATACTGGAGCTCCTGACTAAAATATCTTGACTCTTCAATGAGTGTAAACAGAGCAGTGGGACTCTCATTTGGGGATTTGAAAAGAGTGGAGGAAAGGGGAGAAAAAAAAAAGTTAAATGCACTTTCAAAAATCAATAAAAATGTAAATAGCTTCTCTGTCTCCTGCTTCTTAGGCTCTCATTACCTCTAGATTGAAGTTAGTCAAAGAGGGGAAAGACAGGAACAGAGCGCTGTTTTAACAGCACATCAGAATATTTTCGAGCTGTTCTAAATATTTAAGCAGGTGACAGTGGACAGCTCAGATCCATGCAGGGATGTGATTGCTTTTTGTATTCTGTCACTTCGTGCGACTCACTAGAAATTGATTGCTGAACCTCAGGGGCTTAACGTTATCTTGTATAGGCCTCCGTGTGGCTCCTTCCTGCTCAACATATCAAACAGAGGGTCAGAGGACCTTTAAAGCTCTGGTAAAGCACTGTCAAGCAGCTTTCATTAAATGGACCTTGTATGGGTGTGTATATACTGTACACTGGGTCTCAAAAGTCCACTAGTGAAAATGCATTTTTTCCCTACAATTTCTTAAATACAGATTATTGAGTGGAAAGTTGAATTGAAAAATTACATGAATTTGTCATAGTACATGGTTTCTTCATCTTTTGCTCCGGGATGATTTGAAAAATAAGTGTTTACTTATTTCAAATGTATGCATTACTTCTAGGTCCCTAATCAAATATGTCTTATTCATTTTATGTCATTACATAGGGCTGCACTATTTGCAGTTAATTCAAATTCATTTTCAAACATCTAAAACTATAAGCACTTCTCATTACAATTTTGGGAAGATGGTTGATGTATGTTGCATTCCCAATGTATAGTATTTGCGACCCAAACTCAGCATTTACTGTGAACTGAGTCACTCTGAGATGTTGAAAACACCAGATCATGATGTCTTCGCATGTAAAAGAACACAGTGTCATGCTTCACTCTGAAAGACAGTGCATATTGAATGAAATCACAGCCATTGCGATTTAATAATCACTCTAAGCCAAACCTTGATTTAAGTTTTATTTTAATTAATTTTGGAACCTATCATAATGTTTATTTGTCCTAAAATTGTGTATTGCCAGATTTGAATTAGATTCCCATAGGCTCAGACTTTTGGACTCCACTGAATACCGTCAACCAGACTACAATACTTACCATTCTCCAATTTCTTTTTTTTAAAACCTTATACCATTTTTAGCATTTTTGGATCTCTTTTGTAGTTTTTCATCAAATTTATATCTGAAATTAGATCCGGTATCCATTCGAACGGAAGAAGCCAAAAGCAGTAGCACTTTGCTGCTGTAATGTTCACTAACTTCTGCAGGAACGACTCAAAAACATCCCGAAAATTCAATTGAAAAGTCTTGCGTATAATTCCATTAAATGTTAATGACTAAGCAAACTTAGAAAACCTACAGAGTCTCATTGAATGGTGCTGAGTTTCATATTTTTAAAAGACATAGCATAAGGTCACCCTGAGGGAGTGTGGGCTACACCGCTGATTGATCTAGCGGATGCACTGATAGCTGCTGTGGTAGGGAATCCTGCATCATACTGCTTACTACAAGGGCTATTTCAGGCACTTATTCAGTTTAATGGATATGAGACCAGGCCATCGGGGACCAATATAGGCTCATTTTCCTGTAGCAGCCGGGGTGCGGAGAGAGAAAAATAGACAGCATATTACACACGGGCTATAACTTCGACTCTTCTGCTGTCTAATTAGCCAGCTGGAGTGTGTGTGTGTGTGTGTGTCGTGTCTGTCTGTGTGAAGGCGTAGTGTGCATTCAGCCTCAATTGTTCCATTCATCCGCAACCATCTGTGTGAGAGTTTTCCCTGACAGGCAGGTTATATCACAACCTCTCAACAGCAAACAAACACACTTTCAGAGGACAAACATACAGAGACAGATGAGCAGGCACAATGGGCCTCTGCCTATGAACACATGAGCCTGGACAGGAAACAGTTCAGTCACATGCACTGCAAAACAGCTAGAAGGGAAACGGGTTGATGAAAAGAGTAGCTAGTCTGGGTGAGGACACAGAAAAGCTGCACACTGAAAGGCAGATCCATTCCTTTTAGTGTAGGTGTGCAGGTGTGTAATTTATAATCTATGATTGAATCATCTTTCTTACAAGAGTGTAAACACTGTGACTCTGTGGCACTATGTTTGAATGATTCGACATGTCAACCTCTGGCTTGACCAATGGTGTGAGTTTGGGGCTGGACTAAATGCAGTGCTGGGTAGGCACTGATTACATGTAATATGGATTGCGTAATCAGATTCCAAAAATTAAGTAGGCCTACTTGTAATTAGATTATATTACATTTTAAAAATACTCATAATCAGACTACAGTTAGTTTTTTATTTATTACATATTATTCACACAGTGGCAGTAAACCATTCATAATTTATTGATTCTCACACTTCTTTTTCATGTTTTAAATATTCCTTTCTAAACAAGCATATCGCTTATATACATTCAGAAAGTCTTCTAGTTTTGTGAAATTGCACACAAACCAGCCACTTGTCAGGTGACTATAATTACATGAAAAAATTGAGAGGCCATGAAGCATTTGATCACTGGATTTACAGAAATCATTTCACTTTTAAAGAGTGTTTGCATATCGAATCAAATCCTGACCAACATATTAATTAGCCTATTATTTGAATTATTACTCAGTAAGTCATTTAACCGTGTATTGCTATGTCTTTGGAAGGCTTTTGTCTTTTTAAACACATTTTTATAATAATTTTTATTATTTTAAAATTATTTATTTTAATTGTATGATTTATTTACTTTTCATTAAACTCACAAACCCTGTGCAGTTCCTTCAAGAAACCCTGACGTAATGTAATATTTAATGCACTTCATGTTGTTCATAGCAAAAAAAAAAAAAAAAATTCTTTCTCTTTGTATTTTTTATAACAATACGGTATAATATTATCCTATTTAATTCAATGTGATAAATGAGTTAGGTCAAAAGTAATCTAATGGTAATCAAAAAGTAGTAGGATTATATGACCTAAAATGTGTAATTTATAGTGGATTACGTTACTAACTACGATATTTGTCATGTAATTTGGAATCAGTAGCGGACTACAATTTGTAAGTTATCTACCCAGGGCTGACCAGTTGCAATTTCTCAAAAAAAACCTGTTCGGAGACATTAAGTAATTGTTTTTGTAATATCTATTTACACTAAGTGCAAATAGTCTGTCAATTTACACTAATTCCGCCCACCATTGTGTTGTTGAGCAAGACAAAATTGCAAAAGAAACCCATCCAGTAACAGAAGCAGTGGCGTGAAGGACAGTGGATATAGTTTTTGATGCTTTTTTTTGCAGTTAGCCTAATTCAGCTTGCTTAACCTACTAGACTCCATTCAAATTTTACTTTTAATGTAATTGCTGTTTGAAAACAGTTTATGAGGCAATAAGGGGCTTTATTTGTTTGCATATTCCTTTATGATCTTAAGGATTTTTCTTTTTAAGTCGTCTATCCATTCCAACCCATCACCCACAGAGTAGTAACATTAAGCATGCAAGTTATTTTCTGTCATTACTTTATTATTATTATTCAGCCCATACAGCCTGATAAGACAAGTCTTACAAGTTAGTCATCACATTTTTTTTCTTTAAGACTCCTCATAGTCAGTTACATAACCTAGATTGTCTAATTTGATACCAAAAAGTAAGACTGATTGCCCCTTGACTAGTCGATAGTTGGTCATACTAGTATGTTTATGCAACTGGCCCCAGGTCTATTTAAATCAGGAAGGAAACAGGCAGGAAACAAGAATGTTTTAAAGCCCAAAAGCAGAAGGTTTCATTAAGGTGACCTTGTCAGAATACAGGTTTTAGCCCTACACTCTGACAGTGCTGTCAACAGCGGTTGATGAGAGAGCAGACTCATGACACGCACAAAAATCACAACGTCCACCGCTATTACACACTGGCCAGGGGTGTTTATTCCTTTGGGTGTTACATCACAGAATGCTGTCATTCTTCTGGAAAAAGCTGAAATTGGTGAGTACCGTTCACTGATGAATTGCTTTATCCTCGCAACCCTCAAAACAAATTTGTCACTGACGGTGGAAAAAAAACCTGTTTCTTACAACCAAGCTGCTTCCACCGAGGCAAAGAATGAACTCTGAGGCAACAAACAGAGGTTATCTATTCCAGTTCACATGAAACGCATCCCTAGCAGTGTATTTTCACTGCTACAGAAAAACATCTACCTATAGAGCAGAATTATTACCCAGTGAAGGAAAACATATACTGCAAAACATCTTTTTTTAATCACTTTCTTCACTACCGTTCAAAAGTTAGATTTTGTAAATGTTTTTAAGTATAGAGGGGGGGGGGGATGGGAAACTTGAGAACCTATGCCTATGACTGACCATAAAATACACCAAAAACACAACATAAATTCACAAAAGTAATATATTTTATTTGTGCAATGTAATTCACATCTTTAGAATCCATACGTGTGCAAGGAACAGACCAAAATTCAATATTCGGCTATCTTCTTATCCATTCTCAGCAGACTGCAATAATCAAATCCCGTGCTCATTACAAGTTCAAAAATTGCTGCCCCAGGAAGCTTTACCACATGTTTTATGGCAGTGATATCAAACGCTCATTGGCTCCCGAGATGGTCTCATTATTTGGAGATACGAGGGTCCGTGGCTCTACCATTGGAGAAAGAGTAATGGCTAACTTGGATCACGTGTGCCTTGATAACCAATCACATGACAGCCTTGACGTCATTAAATTTCGTTCAGAGTTGTGCGACAGTGAGTCAAATCACTTTTTGCGGATACCATAGAAATTAATGAGAAGTGCAGTAAACTGAATCATACCTGTCACACAATTGTCAGTGATTTCTCTTATAAAACAGCATTTATTTCCGGTGAAAACTCTAAACCAGATAAATACAAAACAGATGTTTAAGAGCAAACAAAACATGTTGAAGATAAGCCAATGGGCTGTCGATTCATTAAATGAAAAGCTATTTCCTCACAAAAGCGGTTTATTCAGCGTGGTGAATCCTCTCCTTCATTTACATCCATTTAAAAAAATGGCCTCTTGTCTCCTTCCCTGCGGACCGGATAGCTAGCATTTCACTTTTTTTCTGCTAAGGTTGCAGGCATTGCCTTCAAGTGAATTTGACAGCTCTCACCTGCATCTTCACAGATTGCAACATGCCGTGTTTCGGTTGATGTGAGTTTGAATGACAAATGAGCGCCTTTAAAGTGGATCGGGATAAGATTCACAGCAATTAATAACTTAAATTCTGCTCTGTACCCCGTGCAAAACTATTTTACACGGCCAGGAAGTACTGGATCTAAAACCTAAAATGAATTTTGGCTATAAAATTATAAAAGGGCAAGTATTCAAATATCTTTGTGATATAAAAGATTTGTAATTATTTTATGTTTCTTTAGCTACGTAATAATGTTTACTTTTAAAATGTCAGTACAGTACGTCCATATTGTACTTTTTAGTAGGGATGCTCCGATTGATCGGACGCCGATCATAATCGGCCGATATTGGCTAAAAATAGATTGATCGGCGAACCCCAAAAGCACCGATCAAAAAAGCCGATCACGTGACGTAAATTACTCGCGCGACTTTTTCCCACCTGCATGCGTGGCGCACGGGCACACAACAGCAGAGTGGAGCTTGGCAGTGGCAACATGAGTTCTCCTTCACCGGAACGAATAGGGAGTCTCCCAATGGATTGAAGCGCGCGTCCGAGTGAAGACCGTGCACCGCGCTAGCCACAACAGAACGCGGAATCTGCGCCACTGATCGCTGCGGCAACGAGCACTTTGATCACTTGATAAAAAAAAAAACAACCATTTCAGCGCTAGATCGCCTCTTATTTAACAAATGAACAAAATGAATGCTCTGAGTTACCTGGAGATGTTTTTATTTATTTGTATTGGTACATTCGTGCCGCGAGATGTTTCAAAAGTGGTGGTGGTATTTTTTTTTTTTTGATCTGACGTTGTTGGTTCCTCAACTACATCAGATTCAGATTATTTTATTTAATGCCATGTCAGCATTCAAAGCTATTTTCATGGCAAAAATTCAATTATAAAAAAACAAATATCATAAAAAATACAATAAAACAAAACAAATATAAACAAGAAGTCATTTTATACAATATATATTTTTAAATGAACATATGATAAAAAAATCCAAAACCTTTTCAGGCATAATCTCATTAAATATGTCCTTTAATGAAGTAACTTCATAAAAGAGCATTCTGCTCAACTACATCAGACGTTCATAATAATAACAGAAAAAAACTTGCCATAGTTTTGTCCTTTTATCAGTAGCCAGTTTTGGTGTAACAAGTTGTACATTTTGTTGCCAATTAGTAAATGTAGTGGGTGTATTAAGAGGCTACAATTTCCAAATATGCCTAAGTGTAACTTGATCCCCTCCCATTAGGCTGATCTGATGTGTGTTGGTCTGCCTGACCCCTCTTTGTTTGAAATAATTTAATGTTACTCTGCCTTATTTGGGAAAGCTGGTCTACAGTAGCCTTAAGACATCTCATTTTCTAAATACAATTAAATAGACACATTTCTACAAATGGTGCAAACTCTGCTAGATTATAGATAAAAGATTCCCATTCCCCTGCCATTCTGTGATCGGCAGTGATCGGCAATCGGCAGATCATGATGTTGGTGATCGGTGATCGGCCCCAAAAATGCTGATCTGAGCATCTCTACTTTTTAGCATCTATCCAAATGTACAAAAATGCATGTTTTGCACCTGAAAAAGTTATGTATATATATTGATACATACATATTAACAATGAGACCAGGCTGGATAGTCAGTATTTTTGTCTTATGCAATATGTGAATTTTTGCAGCAACAATAAATAGATTTAACTGCAAAGCCCTTGTTCCATTAATTTATTTGAAAATGATTCAAATGTTTAAGTCATTCTACAGATGCTCTGCTGAGCGGCTCCAGGACATTACACACTTCGGTTTTAAGTCACTCCGTAGACTTCTGTTGTAGGTTTTGTATTTTCCTGTAGGAAGATGAATCATCTTCCACGTCCCAGATCTCCTTGCTGCACCATCAGGATTTCTCTACTTGCTTTCGATTTAGTTCCCTATCCATTTTCCTTTAGCTTTTTATGAGTTTTCCGTAAAGAATCGTGCCTCAAGCGTGCTGCTGCTTCACAGTAGGGATGCTGTGCTCATTGTGATGTGCTGTGTTTGGTTTGTTCCAATATAGCACTTTTTATTAGGGCCTGAAAGTTGGAATCTGGTGTAACTACAGAATCCTCTTCCAAATTCTGAGTCTCTCCCACACGCCTTTCGGCAAAACTCCTGCTGAGATGTGATGTGTGTTTTTTCCCTCTCAGCAAAGTTGTTTTGGTTGCCACCCATCTGCACCAGGCAGATTTCTGAACTGTGCTCGCTATTGTTGTCTCGCAGAGGACTGTAACTCTGTTAGTGTTGCTGTGTTAGTGTTTCTCTTAATGACCTCTGCTTCTGTTGCTCCTCTCACCCAGACAGACACTCCGTACTGGAGAACAGCCAGTTCTGGACAGATTCGCAGTTGTTCCTCATGTCCAAACCATTTTAATGATGGCTGTCTCTCAATTCTTTAGATTGCCTTCCGTTGGCTGGAATTTTTCAAGAAACTCGTCTCATAATTACTTTTAGTGTTCTCTGGCGTTTCTTTGGAAATACAATATACCCGTACAACTTCAAACACACTCAAATGGATTCCTGTCAAGTCATTGTGTATCTTGGCAAAGGGTAATTAACTCTTATAAAAGTTAAAGGGGTGTATACTAAATTATTTTCTTTTTAATTTATTTTAAAATGGCTTAATTAATATAATAGCTATTTTTCCATTATAGTGCAGCGGTAGCTAGTTGTGCATCAGGAGTTTACATTGGATATCAATTAGCAACCCAACAGAGAGCCAAAAGGGTTTTCTCAGAAACTTAAATGTTGTTAAAATCGAGTAATTGAAAAATTAGTCAGTACTGTACAAAACAGCTCCATCC
Source organism: Gila orcuttii (assembly GCA_026230005.1). Taxonomy (NCBI): domain Eukaryota; kingdom Metazoa; phylum Chordata; class Actinopteri; order Cypriniformes; family Leuciscidae; genus Gila; species Gila orcuttii. Next base: position 23,604,432 of record JAPDVR010000021.1, on the reverse strand, counting down.
ATGTATTTAACATATTTCACATAGTTCAACCCATATTTAATGTGCTCCGCATCATATTTTCTTTTACCTTGTTTTTGAGAATGAGAGAATGCATGCAACCTCTTTTAACCCAAAGTAACAGATGAATTGACACTAAAACATAATTGAGTTTTATTGTACCCTCAGCCATTATGGAATATATGCATGATTAAGTTGCATATTATTTTATTTGCATTTAGCATTGCTTTTTTCTCGCTGTCTGTGACCCGATCAGAACAGATTTGTAACCCATTTGTGGAACCGCTTTAACAACCACTTTTATAGTGGTCTTTGTGTTTGTGTTTGAGAGACATAAAATCTGAAATACTATGGAAGCCCGCTTTTCCTAAATAATTGTGAGCTAAAGTTAAAAAAATAAAGTCATACTGTGTGATAAAAAGTCACAGTTAAAATATATACATTGTGAGATATAAAGTCAAGTCTGGGAACTGGGAAGACACTACTGTTCAAAACTTTAAAGTTAAAACTTTGAATTAAATCAATGCTTCATGCAGCAGGATGAATTAAATTGATCAAAAGTAACAGTTAAGACATTTATAATGTTAGAAAAGATTTCTATTTTGTAATATATGCTGTTATTTTGAAGTTTCTATTTATCAAAGACCCCTGAAAATTTAAATGTATCACACTTTCCACAAAAATGTTATGCTGCACAACTCTTTTCAACATTGCTAATAATAATAAATGTTTCTTGAGCAGTAAATCATCATATTAGAATGATTTCTGAAGGATTAGGGTTAATGTTGTGACACTGGAGTAATGATGCTGAAAATACAGCTTTGCATAAATAAATTACATTTTAAAATATATTACAATAGAAAACAGTTATTTTAATGGTAATAATATATTCATTTTTATCAAATTAACTCAGCCTTGGTGAGCACAAAAAAAGTTTGGTTTCACTTTATTTTGATGTTCCCTTTAACACACTCTGTTGACTGTAAGTAACGTTGCAATTAATAAACCATCACAATAAAGAGTTAGCAGATATTAACCCTCTGGTGCTCCTCATTTGGGTGTAGCACTTGTTATCTTCGTGGTCATAAGTGACCGGACACCTGAAAATTAAACTTCCTCCAACCCAGTAAAACCAATGTAATATATTTTTGTTCAATAATATTTTTTATTTTGTAATTTGAGAGGATTTGATGGTACTTATTAATATTTATGCAATATTTATGGTTAATTTTTGCCATTGAAAATAATACAAAACATTTTTTTAGACTAGGCCTTTTAAATCCAATTTTTGAAGTCAGATTAGCGCCATCTGTTGAGAGAAAATAAAATAAAACATGTCATTTCATAGTGTTACCACTAGATGCATGTATAGCTCTCGGAGAGGCTTGTGAATTCTCTAGTAGTTTTTGGACAAAATTACTTACTTTTGTTTTAAGATGTGGATTTGAATGTATTTTTTAGAAATTTTAAAATAATACTTTTTGTCAAGGTTTATTAAAAAAAAATGTATGTGAAGTGTACACGTTTTTGCATTATTATTACTACAGTCAAACCTGAATACAGAGAAAGCATTTTATTACACGTAACATTAAAATTCAATAAAAAATGTACAAAAAATAAACAGGAATGCTTTATCACAGCTTAATCCATCTGGATCTGATCTCATTTCAACCTCTTATTTCGGTCTTCTGACTCTATGCTGTATATAGCCCTACCAGTTCATTTGTGTTTATAATTGTGTATGTGTGGGTTTGTGTGAGTGGTTTGGTCTGTTTTCCACTATTGATGTTTCAGAGTTTCACCCCTTCATTGCATGAGCACTTTTTTTTCCTGCATCGTGGCCAATTTGTAGAGAATTTTTTTTTTTTTTTTTACCATTCATTTCCTGGTCAGTCATTTTTGACCGAAGAGCACAAGTGTGACTATTTTTTTTACGAACACAATTTATTTTGTGTGTGTTCACATTCCAAATGCCATAAAAGTCACCAAGTTCCGTACCATTCCGATGAAGCTGTGATTTTTAGAAATTCAAAACAGAAAATTTTCAAATTAGTTGACGTGTTCCTGCAAAGACAACAATGTTCAAAAAAGACCATCAAAATAAAAGTGTTACAAAAAATGTATCTGACTATAATAATAAATATGAAAAATAAATAAAGCCACAATTGTGATATACGCGGTTGCAATTAACTTTTTTGCAAACAGGCTTTCTTCCATTTAACAACACTGCTCCATCATGTAAATCTGGAAAATGATGAATAAGGATAATGAATTCTTTTCACAGACTCTCATGTAAAAACAATACACACTTCCCTAAAATGCTAGCACTTTTTCTTTTGTAAAAAGAAACAAAAAAACTTTTAAATGTTCAATCTTTCTGCTGCTGCTGGCATGATGTCAGTCTGATGGAGTCATGCTGTTCAGAGCTTTGAGATGAAGCTGATTCACAATGAGAGATTTCACATGAAGGGCAAACAGAGAGAGACGCCCCATCAGCGCACACCCCTTTAAATGTACAGCACTGTGTTTTAAACAAAAATAAAAAGAAGGATGGCATTGAAAGGTGCTCTGAACAAATATTTGCTCTCCAGTAAACAAATCCGAGATTCTGCTCAGGCATCTCTTCACCTCTGCCCTGAGTGTAGTTCAGCAACTGACCCCCACCACTAAACAATCAAATATTTGCGCTGACTAGCAGCTAACGCATTTTTGCCATATCTCTGTAAGCAACTCACGTGTGATACAGTTTGTTTTTTTGACTCGTTTCAGTGGCCGATGGGCATGGTTATATATCACTGTTAAAATTATGCGAAAACTGTGAATGAGCACATGTTTCATTTGTTATCTCTGTCGTAGATTCATTTTTCCGAAACAATGCCCTTTCAAATGGCGGGTAGTTTTTTTTTTTTCACTATATAGGATTTTTACAACACGTGTATTTTACACATGGGTGAAGCAAATATCAATAGCTGGACTGAAAGCACGAGTCGCAGAAGACAAATGAAAGCTGGTGGTTTATAAAACTACACATGCCTCCGAGCACCACTATCCAAGCGCAGAGTGAAAAACAGCCTGCCAAGGGAGGCCTGTATAAAACTGCCAATGTTTTATTAAAATGCCGTGCCACTACAAAAGGGGAGAGCTGGTGTTGTTTTTAGATGAATAAGAATGACATGAAAGGGGTAAAGAGAGAAGGGACTGAAGAAGAGAGAGGGAGGAGAAGGAGAAGGGAAGAGAGAGAATCTATCCACATCAGTATGCGTCTCCTCAAAGGCCGTCAGCGGGCTGTCACATTCAGAGGGGGCTGAAGCTTCAGACACTGGAACTGATCTGGGGCATGAAATCATATTCTGACTCTCCTAAAGGACCTTAAGAGAAGCTGGTCGTCCAAAAGAAGAAAAAAAAAATTGTGGGTGCTCTGTTTGTGCGCTTGATTCAGCAGTGATTTTACACTAGCAATTTTACGCCAAACTTAAGCATAAGAAACAAATCCGAGAGTCATGGCTGTTGATAGAGCGAGAGCGAGAAAGTTACACTATTGTATAATGTAGACATATGAACAGCATACCCATATGTTCAATGTTTTTGTTTTGTTTGTTTGTTTGTTTTTGTTAAGGGTAAATCTGCTGTTTTGCTTGGTGCCTGTCAAGATGAAGTTAGGACGCTTGCCTAGTTTATATAAAAATATATAAATAAATATTTAAAAACACAAATATATCTTTCTTTCTTTTTAACAAAATATTATGTAATCTACCCTGACTGTAGTTGAGGGCTATAGTCTATAGGTTTGTTGTTCATATTGATATTTTGATTAATATTCATAAAAAAGAATATATATTTACGTCTTTCTTTCTTTTAATATTTTGAATTCATATTTTAATTAACATATATATATATATATATATATATATATATATAGCATTTATATATATATAGCATAGCACAACAGCATTTATTTAAAACATAAATATTTACTCTCACTTTTAATGCATCCTTAAAAAATATGAACAAAATTAAATAAAAAAACATTGATTAAAAAATATTAATTTCTTTTAAAAAAAACATCCTACTGACCCTAAACTTTTGAACAGTAGTGTGCACTGTTTACAGAACTTTAAAATTACATTTTAAAAGTTAAATTTTTATAAATCCAACCAAATTGACAGCTAGTGAGCACCCTACATCTCCATTGTTGTCCTCCACTAAAAAAATCATTTTAGTTGGTTGTACTGACAAGAGAGTGGGTGGATGAAGATGTTTTAAAGATATGCACAAGGCGTGAGTCGACTGGCCTAACAGTCTGTGGATGCACGATTTCTGCCGCAGCATTTTTAGACAAAAACTTTTTTTTAATCTACAGTAGTTGTGCAACTTAATTATAAAAATGTGAATAATTTTTATTCTTTTTAAAGTTACAATTTGAAATGAAATCCACTTGCTCCAAAGCAAGTGCCCCCTCAGGTTTGAAGCGCTTGACACTTGTGTGCTTGTTGAACATTTTAATTTCAAAACCACGAGCGTTAATAGAGATGAAATCCTCCCTTTACTGCTTTAACAGCTTACACTCTTCTAGGTAAGCTTTCCACTAGATCATGGCTGTGTGGATTTGCTTCAGACAGGAGCATAAGTGAGGTCAAGTGCTTCAAATTCATCTCAAAGGTGTTTGGCGGCGTTCAGGTCTGTGCAGAACAGTCAGGTCCTTTCACACACTGGTCTCTGTAAACCATTTCTTATGGACCTCACCATTATGAAATTCACCAAGCTTCTAGGGTCTTGTAAATCTCTGTCTAGAGAGATTGCGTCTGTCTGTAATACGTGCAGCAGAAATAGTCACGTCTATCTTGTTGATCAGTGTGTGATCAGTGTGTGAGCGATTCCCTGTCCTCTTTCTAATCTCTTCCTCTCCACCGTCCTCCAGTCTTCACAACAGAGCTCATCTCGTCTCCAGAAGAGGCCGGCGTGTGTGTGAAACATTCGGACCTGGCTGCTCTTCACACAGCTTTCTCATGCTCAAGCGTAATCACCAGCGCTATAGGCATCGGTATGACAGACCTAGACAGACAGCCTTGTGGCCTGAGTAATTTTGCCGTAAATGTCGGGAAGAAGTGTTTTAGACAAACACAATTACACGACGAGATTGTCTGCCCACATGCATGAATAACCAGGAGATGAGAGCTTGAACCGGTAGAACCAAATTAAGCCGCTCTCGGTTATGCTGTTCTGGATGCATTCAAGCACATAAGTATTATCTACTCTTCTTCTAAAAATACACAGCCACTGAACCCTGTTGAATACCTGTCTTCATGGAAAGAGCAATCTGTTTTCAGTACTGCCACACTGATCAAAGCGGCCCACTCGCGCCGTATAAATGCGACGGGCTCAAATTGTCCAATGTTAACAGTAGCAAACACATTCGCTCTGCTTTGCCTCCTTAAACCATTCACACCTTAAACAACCGCTGTCTAATCCCTTCATCCTCTCATAATGAGAGAAATGAGCTCAGGCTGCAATAATGGCCTCATAACTTCATGAAGGTGAGTATAAGAATGTGTGGGTGCTAAAGCACAGGAGGTATTGAATAAAGAACAGCGGCGCTAATCACGTACCAAGCCCCAGATTGGGTTGCTCATTATCTTGCTAATTTATGAAGTTCCCCTCCCTTATGGGCTCAATTTCAAGCTCAAGATGTTTTCTTTGGAAATAATAAGGTAATTAAATATATACAGTATGAAATAACGGTAATTAATTTTGCAGTGTATTCTTGAAGAAGTCTTATTGCAAGAATGTGGATTCAGTGGAAATGCGTCTCATTGAAATTTATCTGTGGTTTCCCAGTGGACTTGAATGGAAAATAACAGAAAATAAAAGCATATCTCAACAAAACATAATGCATATCTCAACTGAAGTGATTATTTATGGGTATGACACTGTTTACCACACATTTTGTCTTAAAATCCCATGATATTCAGCTCTAATGAGTCCTATACCGCTGTGGGCACAAATAAAAAGGATTAAAAGAATAAAAATAATATGAATGAGAGTATAAACATTTGCACTGTGAATATGGACACAGGGGTTCTTATTTGTGAGAGTGTTCGCCTGTCCGGTTTAATTACTCCACAAAAGAGATCATGCTTCTTGGCTTTAAACCATCATTTCCATGTATTATTAACAAGCTAATAATCGTGGATCCGAGAAACACTAACAGCGTTCTTCTGGCTGTGATTTAGGTAGTGCTAATCTCAACATTTTGCTTGCAGGGTATACAAAATACAACTCACAGTGGGCCTTTTAAACTCTCATTACAAATATTCACATGGCCTGGGGGAAGAACACTGAAATGATGTTAATTCAAATGCACTAATTTCACTACTGCTTCATTCCCATTATCTCTTTCTCTTTGCATAGTGCACATTTAGTGGGGAATTGACTTGAATTTCTTTGTCATTTCCTGGTGTGATGAGTTTTTCCCCTCACTGTGGAAATATGTTCCAATTCTTTGCAAATTATTCCAGTGGCGTAGGTTTATTTTAAACGTTTACTGCTCTTGATTGCATATAACTCAATTAATATTGATCTTTTCTTGCAATGTGACCATATTATATTGTAGGGGAGTCCAGGGAGTCAGTTATTTGATTAAAAATAAAGAAAACCGTAATATTGTGAAAATTGTAAAAATGTATTTTATTCCTGTGATGGTAAAGCTGAATTTGAATCACGTGATCCGCCAGAAATCATTCTAAAATGCTAATTCGCTTCTAAAGCACATTCAACAAGTACAAATTTGAAACCAGTATTTTTGTAACAATATAAAAGTCACTTTTGATTCAAAATTGTTAAAAATGAAGTGTGGTAAACATGACGATTCTTTGACGTTTTGTTACAAAATTACATACACCAATACAGAAAACGCAGATTTTATAGAAAATCCATGCAGAAAACGTATGTTTCCAATAAGTACCTAGATACGTTTGGTGTGTGAGTGTGTGTAATTTACGTTGTAGAACAAAATGTATAGTTATGTTTACCACAGACTTTATTTTACTAACAAATTGGAAGACCCCATTATAAAACCCCATTGAAAATCTCGAGGGAACCAGTGGCGAACTAGTTTTCCGTGTTTTGACGTCATCCCTGCACCACTCTATACATCATCAATCCTTCTTCCAAAACATGTTTTTGCCTTACCCTGATTCACTTTTATTCATCGCAATTGCGAGTTTATATCACGCAATTCTGAGAAAAAAGGGAGAATTGTGAGATAAAAAGTTGCAATTACCTTTTTTATTTTTTATTCAGTGGCAGAAATAATCTTCCATAACAATAATATATGAATGTATAAAAATTAAAATGATGTCCCATGTTTTATTATATTGTTTCAGACCCAGTGTGGTAGAAGGTAGCAGCACTCTTTGTACTTTACACAGTTTATGGATGAGTTAATAGTGTCTGAACCAGTTTGTAGCAGAAAACTATGAGAATCTTATATTAAAGTTTGAGACACACAGCACAAAAATACACTGAGCTACAGACCTTTAAATAAGATGTTACTTCACTCATGTTCTCATAAGAGCTTGTTTATGTAGACAGCAGACACCTTCATGGGAATTCCAGTTTGATCGTTGTTTACATGTTGTGCTACAAAGCAGTTTGACTCAGTTATTGATTTCATGTATATTCTGTTTATTAATGTCAGAAACATTGCACTTAACTATTTCCGCTTTAAGTATTTATTAAAAGTTGAACATCGACTTGTGTGACTTGCCCTCAGAATCCCTTTGGCGTTTAATGCTTAATTTATCTATGGTTGGGACAATTTACTCCCTTCCGAACATTATGCAATTATGCTTTATTGCCACTCCACAGCTGGAACATGCTAATGGAACACGGATGTTCTGGCCACGCTGTAGAATTAATTACCTCACACTGAATTCATGAAAGTGGTGTCCAGACAGTCCTGTCCTTGCTGAAGAGAGTCATTATGTGTGTAAATGAGTTCAGAATTTCCCTCAAACGCACAAGTACTAAAGCACTTTCTTCGGCTCTCTCTATTGATCTGAAGGGCCCTCAGTGTGTTCAGATGTGTGCTTGAGAGTGATGTCCTCCATGCTACATCTCTGAAGGACAGTGAAATGGTCTGCAGCTTTTAATACTCTACAACTGCTTTTCTCTTACGCGACTGTAAGAACGTGGATGGACAAAAAGAAGAAAAATACCATGATAAATTTTCTTAAACTTAGAAATATTTTCCCACTCATTGTCATGCCGAAAGCTGAAAGTTCTGTTAATTTTCAGCTTTCTAGCCGACGTGAGAAGTGAAAAATCAAAGTGGTTTATGTTAGGTTTCTTTGTTATGTGTAGTGTTTGAACGTTTGATTCATTTTAGTGAATCAGTTTGTCCTGTTCGGTCTTCTCTCATAAATGTAACATTAGAAAGTATGGTTGATTTTAGTGCATTTTTTCATACCGAACCCTCTTCTCTCTCATATGTAACATTGAAAAGTCTGATTGATTTTAGTGCATTGTTTCGTACCGGACCCTCTTCTTTCTTGTATGTAAAGTTTGATTCATTTTATTGCATTGGTACACCCTGAGCAGTCTTCTTTCTTGTATTTAACATTGGAAAGCTTGATTTATTGTATAATGAATCCGTTTTGTCCTGAATGGTCTTCTTTCTCTTATATGTAAGATTGAAAAGTCTGATTCATTTTAGTGCATCATTTCCTCCTGAACTGTCCTCTCTCTCATGTAACATTCGAAGGTTGGGTCATTTTAATGAACCGTTCATTTGAACGCTCCATGTAAATGAAAAGTTTCACAAAAACGATTCACCAATGTATTAAGTATTGGAGCTTTTCGGGCCCTCTTTTTTTAGTTAAATTGTGTGAAAAGTATGACATTTTTGTTACTAATATAAACAATGATTGTGTTATGATTTTGCATTCCATCAAAGTGCACTACACAGTGTTTGAACAAGCATTTTTTATCTATTAGAATAGTAGTCACTGATCGTACTCATGCGATGCCTTATAAACACTGCAAACAACACACTCAGACCAATGGAAAATTTAGCTGCTTTACGCTACAATTGATGTTGAACGTCTTAAAATTCATTGTGAGAGATTTTGCTTCCTCTCAATGTGGTTTTCATTTTCCCTGCCTGCATGACGGTTTTTGATTGATTACTTCTCGCCATGGCTGATGGCGTCAACTTTCGCATGCAAAACAGTTAAATTGCATCGCCACCTCTGCTGCTTTAGGTGGGAGGAGGAATTGTGTGAGAGAGAGTAGCTGCAAAAGAGGAAGTGAGAAAGAGTAAATGAAAGAGACGTACAGAGCGATGGCATGTTTATCATTGCACAGGGATCCTCTTATTGGGTCTTGGTGGCTGTGAGCGGCATGAGAGGACAAAGTGTGGTGTAATTAATTAAGCTGTAGGCTACCAAAATCCATTTTTCTCAACCACCGCCTGTACACTTTCAATTACTCCTGCTGTTTAAACAATTACACACAAACACATTCTTGATACACTCTCTGAATTATTCATCAACTGCAAAAGTTTTTTTTGACTCTGACTCAAATGGTTAACTGCTATAGAAGACTCCAAAACCTGGAGACGCTTTTCTGTTTGTGCGATCAGTTACAAACGTAACTGAAAGTAGCTACTTAACTACTTAAAGGGATAGTACACCCAAAAAAGAAAATTTGCTGTTCATTTACTCACCCTCAGGCAGGGCTCGAGACTAACGGCGTCCTATCGTCCTGGGGACGATAGAAAATGTGTTTAGGACGAACAGAAATATTCTCCAGGACGCCTACAGAACGAAAGACATTTTTGTATGTGTGTTCATTTATTACTAGCCTATTAGGCTAACTTACTTACAAAATGTCAAAATTAACCGACCAAGCGCTGACTACAACAGAGCGTGTCTTCTCATGATGTTACTATAGTTATACTATCACTGGCTGGCTACTCGCGGAGACCCGTTCCGCGGTACATCTATCAAATGGCTTCATGACATCGCAAATATGTTGCGCTGGTTAAACAACGGATATTCAATGAATAAAAACTAGACCAAAATGTAAGATAGTGACGATTTGGGCAGAGATCCAGTCAGAACTGATGTCCTGCGTTTGTGGTAGATGCGCACATTTGTAGCCTACTGTAACGTGCTGATCTACCCAGCGGCACGCGAGTGGCATGCACTGCATGTCTCATAAAACGTACAAAAAAATGTAAACGTCTGGGAGAATTAGTAAAGCGCACTTAAAGATCTGAATAAGAGTGACGACGCAAAAAAAGCTATAGCCTATTCGGTGCGGTTTTCTGTGCGCATACACACGACCGAAGCTTGCAGCCATAGAAACCTATACAGCGCGCGAGTACTGAATTGAGCTCTCTTTCGTGTCTGAATGGACAAAATAATACACACAACATTGTCTAAATGTCCGTTTTTGGAGAGTATTCATGTAAACTATGCCGGTTATGTCTTAAACAGTTGTGAGTGTATCGGATGTGCATCAGTGCATTTGATCCGATGTCTTAAAGTGACAGTAATGCGGTCTGTGCCCTTAATATTCAAGCAACGAAAAAAAAAGAGAAAAGTATTCACTGCTCGTTAAAAGCTTTAATAAGGATTCATTATATTTAATTCATACAAATAAATATGTCTGCTGCTTGAAAAAATAAAGTCATGATGTATGCAAGTTAAAAAGAATGCAAATATCATTAATTGAAAAGAAGACTGTTCTACTCTAGGAAAAGTGGTTTTATTTAATTTTAAGATATTTAAGTCACAGTAGTTAAATCTGTATCTAGATGTTAATAGATTAATTTTTATTAAATCTGTGTTTTATCTATTTACAGATAACTACTTTGAATGAAGCTAAATAAATATAATAATATATATCATAAACACTTTTATGTTGTTTTTATTATGTGACTAACAACTAACAACTATAGATGATAATAACAAAGTACAGAAACAACATTTTTATTTTGGGACGGTTGACATTCACTTTAGGACGGTTCGAATTGTTTTTCAGGACGGTTTCAGGACGGAGGTGAAAAAAGTTAGTCTGGAGCCCTGCCCTCAGGCCATCAAAGATTTAGGTGTCATTTTTTTCTTCAGTTGAACAGTAAAGATGATTTTTTTAACTGAAACTGTAGTGCTTGGTGATTCATAAAATGCAACTCTACAGCTATCGTCAATGAGAGTCAAAAAAACATACAGGCAAAACAAAATGAATACCCGTGGGTCCTGACGATACCTTTTCTTATGAAGTGAAACGATTGGTCTGTGCAAGAAACTGTACAGTATTTATTGTACACTGGTTATTATTACCTATAATCCACAGCCTCGTCAAACTGTCTTGAGCGCGTTCACGACTAGACTGTAGTAGACAGTCGTGAGCTTTCTGAGACATAATAAACTATGCACGGGAGAAAGAGATGTGTGCGTATAATAAAAAAATATACCCTTTTCACAAATTGAGTTTTTAACGTGGAAGTAAAACACTAATAGGGTAATATATGAATATAAAGAATTCTGATGAATTCTAGATTCAATTCTAAATGAATTCTAAATCATCCCAATATTTTACAAATATGCCCAGCAACAGCAATATTCTGTTCAAATCTTCAGGCCGTGGTGGACTCAGATATCGATTCTCATCAGCTATTCCCAGAAAATGATTCAGAAAAAACACTGATGGGTTATTCCCATATATGCAAATTATGCAGAAATATTCCCTGGCATGAAAGTTGAATTGTAAGCGAGACAGCACTATCCTCCACGCTTGAGTCTGTTTCTCTGTCTATATTTGTTCAAGTTCAGGAACTGTCATTTTGCTTCACAGTAAGAATAAATTTAAAACCACAACAAAAAACAATACGGGCAATGTTTGGCTATGCATCACCAGTGCAGTTTCTGTTCCTCTCTGCTGAATATCTGAACATCAGTCTGAACTCATCAGCAATATAGATTTCTCACTTGCACCCTTGAAATTGTTTGTTTTGAAACTGATGGCACAAACAAGCCTATTAAACTTCTGCCGTTTGTGAGATATGAAATCAATTAGAGGAGATTAATGGATAGAGCAGATCAGTGTTTTACTATGCTGTGAAGACTTTGATTACCCCAGCAAATCCTCCTTGAAACCACAAATCATCAAACGGAGAACACAGCTTCATATCATAAGTATTTTGTAGCCATGACAACATCGGCGATATGTCACTTTACTCTTATTGCATCATGGGAGATCTGGAGAGCATTAACACATCCAACTAGAACGAGATGACAGGGATAAAGCCTGTAACGACCTAACATACAGATATAAAGTAGAAATGTTCACATAACATACAGATATAAAGTAGAAATGCTCACATAAAATACAGATATAAAGTAGAAATGCTGACATAACATACAGATATAAAGTAGAAATGCTCACACTTCAGCTGAATTATGTCAATTCTTGACTCTCTTCTTTACAGATTTAACATATATTGCCATATCACCCACTTGGTTTCATGTTTTATTTTATTGTTTCATGGCACTGAATCACAGTAGACTTAATTTTACTTTTTAGCTAATGATAAACAGAAAAATACTCTGTTTAAGACTCGTTTAATATAACATGAAAAATTATCTCCAAGTAATGTAAAATTGAAAAAAAAAAAAAAACTAAAATAATTGATTTCTTAAGTATTCATCCCTTTTAAATCAACATTGTTTTTTATTTTATTTTATTGGTTTTGGTTGATATTAGATAGTTAATTGCTAAAAACACTTAATAATCACTGTTAAATGTATTATTTAGCAAATCTCAAAAATAATATTTATTTTTCAGACTGCACATTAAAATGTTGTGATGCCTAAATTCACTCACAACCGACTCAAATCTGCAAGACACCACGTTTTAGATATTTGTATTCCAGCAAGATAATTATTCCAATCATAAAATGACAATAATGTCCTGGATTGGTCAGAGTCCAGATCTTAATCCAACTGAGAATTTATGAGTGGTTTGAATAAGACTCTACTCAGTCTCCATGCATACATGATATGATACATGAGCTCTCCTAAGGGGGTAAATACTTTTTTATAGGCACCATATTGGGTTACACTTTATTTTAAGGTGTCATTGTTACAGTGTAATTATATATTTAAGTACTGAGTAATATAAAGCAACTACATGTACTTATTATAGGGTTAGGGTAGGATTAGGATTTGGTTGAGGGTTAGTTCCACGCAATTATGCATAATTTACTGTTATTACTATGGTACGTACATGTAACATATGTAACAAGGACACTGTAAAATAAAGTGTTACCCCATATTGTTGATATTGAGAATCGGTATGAAGTGTCAATTATAGTATATATATATATATATTTTGGTTTGACAATGTAAGTTTAAAGACTTGAAATTATGAGAGAGAAAATAGTGGTTAACAGTTTTGTGATTTAAGAGAAAAGGAAAAGAAATAAAAATCTGTGTCTTTGTTTCAGGTACCTCAGTAGATGTCACATGTCTAGTAAAACTCATAAGGTTGATGTAATAAAGTTTATATAGGACTTCCATGCTGTGGCAAGGGAAGATTTCAGAGGTAATATGTGGTTGTATGTGTCTGGTGGCTTCAGGTATTGTGAGGTTAGATTGGCATTCATAGAACCGCTGTCTGAAGCAGAGAGAGAGATGGAGAGAGTGAGCGGAAGTGTGACAGAGAGCAGATGGAGGACAGCCCAGGGGCTGAAGCTGTACGACTCTCCCATTGTTCCTACAGGCGAGCTGGCAATGTCAGGAAGATTGGATGGAAGCGGGAGAGATGGACGGAACGTCTCTGCTAAAATAATGTGCCTTTAGGAACTGCATTATATAAGGCTATTAAACTGTCAGTGTGTGCTGGCGTACATGCAGGAAGATAACCTTTGTTTTGAAGCAGATGAAAAACACATTCCATGTTTGTTTTGGATGTACCTACATCCATGGCCTGCATCCGTCGGTGCGTGTGGGGGGAATTATCACAGATGACTGTCTTCTCTCTTATGCTGCTGAGATATATTTAATACAAAGAAGGACACGCAGGATGCCGTGCCGCAGTCGAGCCCTGATTCTGTCAGAGGCACTTTGTGAGGAAGACTTCGGGCGGCTTCGGCAGCCTAGAGCTGCAGATGGAGAACCGGCATCCAACGTCACCTCTGTTATTGAGCTTTATTGAGCCCTCCTGGAAATTTCCTCCAGAGAAACTCTAATGGAAGAGCAGAAACCAGATGACTCTTTGATACAAAGGGATCCGGGCATGTCTTTTTTATAGCCTGGGAAGGATTGGAAAAAATGCCTGATCTCCCGCAATGAGCACATTAAAATGTTGCCAAAGTTAAAACCGCATGAGTTAGGGGTTGGCGTATTTGTTTGTTTAAATATTTGCAAATAAGGAGGTCTATATAATTCCTAGAGAGAGCGATTCGTTAGGATTCCCACTCATCTCAGTTGCAATTTCTGGGCTGGCGTAGGGCCAGGTCTGGAATAACGTGACCTGGAGGCTGCCATTTTCATGGGTACTCAGTTCTGCTGCCAGGTTGTTTTGAGCCAATTAACTCAACTTAAATGGCATGTGACTAATGACTGTAGAGCCGAGAGGAAAATTATGTCATGATCACACTGATTGGCTGATGGGAGCACACTGTCCCAAACCCTTCTTCCTGAGCTGGGAAGTCAGCAGCAAAAATATACATGTTCATTTCCATTTTAAAAGCCCCTTAAAAAGAATCAGGCTCTGGTGACGCATCTACTGTAATGTAATGAAATATTTGCATTGCGCGTTTTATTAAACACTGTAGCTCTGCAGATGTCTCCCTTCTTCATGCTTCTTTTTACTAAAATAAACCTTGTTAATATTTTTATTTATTCAATTTAATTGCCCTTTTTTCATATTTTCTCTTTTAGGATCAAGCTTTTCCATCTTAAAATCACAAACATAAGACTCCTTATGCATTTTAACATTAAAATAATCATCCAACCATTCCTAACATTGGTAAAAGCATGCAGTCCTTTCAAGAAAATTTGTTCTTGCTCTAATGAATGGAGATGTGGCATGAGGTACATCTGATTCCTTATATGACTATGAGACGTTGCATGTTGATACATATAGGCGTTTGTCATGCATTTTCACTTGTCCAGCAAGATGCATTGGTCAAGGAGCTAACAAGTAAAGTGAATCTGACAGA
The DNA here is from genome assembly GCA_026230005.1 of Gila orcuttii. NCBI lineage: Eukaryota > Metazoa > Chordata > Actinopteri > Cypriniformes > Leuciscidae > Gila > Gila orcuttii. The sequence goes on along the minus strand of JAPDVR010000021.1, from coordinate 23,589,206 downwards.
CAATCTATATTTCCCAGAAACTCAGCAAGATTGATATGATATCTGCCCTCTAAAACCACAGCAAGGTGTTCATAAGTCACAGTTGTATTTCTGTTAAAGTAAAGAGGCAGCAGAACTGCAGTTATCGGATTAGACTGCTGTTATTTTCAACATAATACAGTTAGCCGCCAGTCTACTATTAACACTTGCACTTTAATCTCTGATCTACCCAGGTCGATTCCGGTGTGAATGTTTTTATAATAGCCTAGATGTCCTTGGCCTCAGTGATGTTCTCCCAGGGCCCCGAGAAACTGTGTGTGTATTTGTTTGTATGGAGTTTAAAGGGTTGGTTCAGGTCTCGGTTTGTTAGAGATGGGTTATTTTCTACATCTGGAGAGTTCAGACTAATAACACTAAAACATGGCAGCTATGCATGCATGACAAACACAATTTGCTTAGTGCTGTTGCAGCTGTCAGTGCTGAATAAAGACCTGGTCTCATGAATCACCCATCCTCATCTGTCTGTCTAAGCCGGAGAGCAAGAACAGCCGGCAGCACATCTGTGAGAAGCGCTACACGTTCCTCTCTCTGTCTGTCTCTCCGTCTGTCTTTCACTCTCCGTCCCTCACTTCTCGCCCATCTCTACATTTAAAATACATATAATCATCGATTTGCATCTCAGCAGCAAGTAAATCAGGACCCTTGAGCCCTAAGAGCAGCTGATGTACAGACATCACGTAGTCAAATTAAAACACTATGGGCATGGTGTTTCAATGCATAGTTACAATAATTCAGATTGCTTGGTGTTTTGCTGAATGCTTTTAATGTGGAATTTTTATAATGGTTAGATCATCTCTATTCAGCATTTAAAAGGTTGCATTCAATTTATTAAAGCAATAAGCCACAAGAAACTGTGCTTCATGGTAATTTTTTGGTAACAGTCTATAGTATTATGGTTGATTGTTATTAGTAATTAGTTAAATATAAGTATTTGCCATGACAACACAGATACATTTAAAAAGGTCAAAAACATGTCGATTTCTGACCCTGTTAGGGATGCACCGATATTAAAATTCTGGCTGATACCTATAATTATTTTAACTTAGAGCTTACATTTAGCAGTGTAATTAAATTTAGTGTTTTGAAAAAGATTAACTTTTAGGTGAGTGTGAAATGACTATAAAAATATAGGAAATAAGCATGAACAATTAAATACTAAGCATCGTCAAAAATACTATATCAACCGATAGATTAAAAAAATTCTGACATTGGCTAATAACCTCTATTGTATTAATATAAAGTTTATCCCGATCTTCTAATGTAATAATTTCCCTTAATGAATTTGCTTTATAAAATAACATTTTAATAATAAATAAAAAAATCCTTAATACTTATATTGTTTGGTAGCTGATTTTAAAACCCACAATGTGTCTACCAACACGTTTTAGCTGTGGCCATGATTTTATTTTATTTTTTGCAATATTGTATATCTTCTCAAATCTTATTGCTTAAATGTAGTTAATTTTTCTAACTATAGGCTGCTTGCAGTTGCCATGCGACATAGTATCTTGGCACAAAAATATGTGCAGTTTATACTGCATAATAATCAATACTGCATAAATAAAACATATGCTCTTATAAACCTCGACCTCCTTTTGAAATTCAAATACAAACTTAAAATTCTCAATAAGGACAAAAAACATCTTTGTAATGGATGCAACTCAATTAATCAGTTTCAGAACAACACCATTTCCCACAATTTTCTGTGGAATCTTGGTCACTAGTCACATTGATGTTTTCAGCGAAAGCAAAGGTGCCGCAACAATTCATGACCTGTCAACCCTGATACTCAGGACAATCCACCAGCCTCAAAGCACTCGATACTTATACAAATATCTCTTTCTAATACAGCACACATGCACACACTCCCACCCTCTCTAAAGCCACAATCTCACCCTGACTTGAAAAAGCATTACGGTTACAGGACACAGTTGTCATTACATCAAGATATTTCCACATAATCACAAGGTTTGAAAGCAGAGCAGATGTTGTCAGTTTGGCTGGCCTTTAAACAGTTTTTCTTATGTGATTGACAGTTTGACAGAATGTTTGCTGAGCCTGACATTTTTACAACATCCAAATGCATCCTAGAGCTACCATCGGTGCTGGTTGTTTGTGTTTTTCATACAGGAAAAAGAGAAGAGAAGCGATAAAAGAAAATGGCTGTGAAGCTGTGGTTTTGGAAAACGGTGATATCTCAAATACCAACCTCTGTAAACCAAATATTGCAGAAAATATAACCATAAATTATGAGGAGCAGAATGAGGGCTTTTAATAAGAATTATTCTATACTGCTTTCATACTGCAGTCAAGAAACATCTAAATTCCTCAGAATTGTTCATCTTTTGAGAGAACATATGGACACTTAAAATCTCTGTCCATTCATTCCATCCAGCAACAAATGTGAATTTCTAGCAACGTCACCAAAGCTCATAAAAGCCCAATCTGTGCATTTTGTTGATCTGCTTTGATACTCAGATTTGGGGGTAATGGAATCCCCCGAGCGCTCAGTGGGCCACAATATAGCCCTCCATTTAGGATGAACGTGATTAAGAAATACACTTGTTCTCTGATAAGACTCTCAGCTGGAGCTCAATTATTTAGTCAGGACTAGCTTTACTAACATTGCTCTATCTACGCTCTGAATGGCATTGAAGCTAAATCGGTTAAATCTAAGTAGTCAAAGTATTTATTGTCAACAGTGGCAAAACTCCACTGATGTGCTGCTTTGAATCAAGAATAGCATGTACCTCTATAATTGTTCTAAAGTCTGTACAATAAAATCAATTCCAATTCAGGATCCAATCCCAGTAAAGTGCCTCTAGCAAGATTAGTTAAGGTAAGTGGTACGAACTCGAATTGCTTTTTGCCCTCTCATTAGAAGGTGTGAGGTTACAAGAAGCCTTCGTGCTTTCATTTGAGGTGAACCTTTAAACCACCCCAGACAAGATATTAGATAAACAGGATTTTGTAATAGATTTACATTCTGATAAAAATGTATCATATCCTCTTGACCTGATCTGTGAAAGTGAGACTGATTTTTACTGTGATGGGCACTTTATTATTCGTTCCTACATTCCTCTATATGCAAATATAATTTGTTTTAGATAAAACTTAATTTGTACTCATGACTTTAAAAAAAAAATTGGTTAGCAACATAAGTACACTAATGTTGAGGATGCAGTGTAGGTATATTTGCAAGGATTTATTATCAACTAATATTGAAAACGTCCTGGTTGCGTATGCAACCCCCATTCTCTGAAGGAGGGAACGGAGGACGTAGTTGACGTCGACTTAACGGGATCACGCCAGGGAGCCAGTCATCTTCGAATACTATTGAACGAGCCAATGGAATTGGCATGCATGATTTAGATCACACACTCCGCCCTGGCGGCGCGGGTATAAATACGGAAGTGGATGCACGTACTAGTTGCTTTTTCGCTGAGGAGCCGAGCGTAACTCGGAATCAGGGGAATCAAGGGGACTACGTCCTCCATTCCCTCCTTCAGGGAATGTGGGTTGCATATGCAACCAGGATGTTCCCTTTCATTCGATAACGTCGGACGTAGTCGACGTCGACTGAACAGGATCAACCATTGAAAACGTCACTAAAGCTGCCACCTTCCAGTGGCTAGACAAAAGCCTCCTGATGCCCCACAATTTAAGGCGGGGAAGGACAGGGCTTAGGCCAGGGAAGTCACTGCTGTTCCTACAGGACCACTGGGAAAGCGTTCCCTGTACACGGAAGGAAGGGACGCTGCTGAAGCCACATCCTACCCGGAGGGAAGTAACGTGGAGAATACACATATGAACTGGGCGGATGACCGGGCAGTACGACATATGGATAGTCACTGGGGTGGCTCCAGCCTGAGACGGGGGGAGACTCATCAGACAGTGATGGCAGAGCAGACTCTGCCGAGGGAAGACACAGGTTCGCCGTATCATGTAAGAATACACATATGGGATCACCGTAGGGATCGTAACATATGGACCCAGCCTAACACAGGTTCCACAAGCTAATACCGGGCATACCACCACGTCCGATGTCGGAGGGGTGCGGAGGAACTCAACAGGGTTCGGTTAAAGGGAACTGAACTGGAGCAGAATGGCGCACGAATCCAGTCCATAGGAGGAGAATGGTGCAGCAAGCCGACACTACGAACCGGGCTCACGGTGAAACTGGCTTCATGAGAAGGGAGCCCACGGGAAGCAGCGGGTCGACTTTAGGTGTAGCCCAGCCCCCAACTCACTTGGTACACACTCATTTAAGAGGAGCTCATCACCTAAGTGGATATGTGCATCTCAGGATCTTCACCAAGATGAAGGCAGCCACCATTCAGTGGGCCAACCTCGCTTGGAAACAGCCTTCCCTCTCTGCTGATTTCATTAAAAGATAAGAGCTGGTCAGAGGTCGCTTGCAGTCTCACCACCTGGTCCCACTAAGGGAGAGGTAGGAACCTTGGGTACATATCGAGGCCGGGGTCTCAGTTCGTGAGAGTTAGCTGGCCCGAATTCCAGGCACAACTTGTTGACCGAAAGTGAGCAAGTCCCTACCCTCTAGAAGAGACCACGCGAGCAGGAGAACTGTTTAAAAACAGAATTTTTAACTCACTGCCTGCAGTGGCTCAGGGGTGGTCTCTTCAGTGCAGTAGCACCAGAGATAGGGCCCAAGAGGATAAAGGCGCAAGGCTGCCTCCTTCAGAAACCTGACAATCAGGACGTGCTTCCCCTGCTTCTGTATCATGATGTGCGTCAAGAAAACAGAGGCAACATCATTTTGAGGGTGGAAGAAACAGCCTACTCCAACCCATCTTGCAGGAAAGAGAGCACGCTCTCAGGATCTCCTCACGGAGAGAAGACTCACTCAACGAATAGGTTCCACTTCTAACTGGCGTAAGCACAACTTCCTCTTTTTAGGGGGTGCTCTTAGAAGTGATGGTAACTACCACATATTCTTGCGGTAGCAACCTGAACCTACGCGTCCAGCTTTTTAGAACCGGCCTGGAATCTCTCCAGGGCTCTGAACGTGGGTGCCATCATGCCCCATCCCTGAAATGATTCAGGGGAAGTCAGGAGGGCTGTAGAGGGGAGCTAGGTCTGGTTGGGCCAATAAGGGGCAACTATCAAGACCTGCTCCCTCCTGACTTAGCACAGTAAGTGCAAGCAACATGCGCGCACAAGACAGGAGCACTGCTCAACACTACATGTGAAGATCACTGATGTGATGAAATTCACTGAGCTTCAGGAGCATCTCTGCTCAACACACCTCGGGACTCGATCATGAAGCTAGTGCCGAAGCGGTCTTCATATGGAGGAACCCAAGCGGCTGCGTCTGCTATATGCCCCCGGAGCCTCTGAAAGTTCTTTCAGTGGGACCCTTTCTCACTTCTATATAGCACCAGCCGAACACACTCATTTCTTGAAGAAACATGTTGGACCGAGTCCTTCTCCAAACTGAGAAAGAGATACTCAGCCCGTGGGTGAGATTACTCTCTCCCAGTTTACCTGAAGACCCAATTGGCAATGGAGCACTAGAAGGGTAGGACCTTGTACTGATACTTCGCACCTTCGCACCTTCGAACGCAAGAACACAGAATGGTCTGTGGAGCAGAGGGATCAAGATCTGAATTACTGTCCTTCAGGTTGAATGCTGCAATCCAACCTTGGGGATGGAGCATTTGGAAATGGTGGGGGGTGGGGAGTTGGGGGGGGGAGGGAGAGAATCCCTCCAAAAGGCAGCGGCCACTGGACACAGGTGCTCCTGTGTTGTGACAGACCGCTCCACTGGAGGGACAGCCTCGCAACCCTTCACCGCTCCTCCATCCAGGGTAGTTAGGGGGAAAAGCCATTCAGGCAGTTTCTGGCAGAGAAAGGTGCCGTCCACAACCTGGTAAGCTCTCCATGCACTTCGGGAAAGAAAAGCACTGAGGCGGCGAGCTGAGAACCAGCGCAGTCCGCCCCGAGATACCAATCCTCCAACCGAGACTGAACGGGACACGGTGGAGTTCCACTCGAGCCCAGCAGCCTCGGCGACCCGTTTCAGCATAGCTGACATATCTGGATCTGGATCGGGCAATATTACACTCCCAGAGGGAGATAACACAGCCGAGTCGTCATCTCCAGAGGCCAGCTCGCCCTCCAATGCTGCTATCGACATATTTTCCTCTGGGGGAACCCCAATTGAAACAGCTGATTGGTCCATTACAGAGGGACCAGCACATTTAACAGGAATTACTTCGGCTGCGGTGTGATGGAGGAGTGAGGAGCCCACAGGGAATGGTTACCGGGCGAGACATCCATCACTATCCTCCGATCACCAATCCCACACGCCACCTGGGAATGGGGCATGGTAATGGGGACTCGCACTTCGTGGACGAAGGCGAGTCTCGATCTCAACACCGCAACAGTCATATTCCCGCAATGGGAACATGAACCGTCCACAAAAGCTGCCTCAGCGTGCTGAACATATAAATATGTATATACATATTATGTATATACATACATAATATGTATATACATATATAATATACATAAATATGTATATACATATTTATATACATATAAATATATAGCTCAAACACGTGATGCAACAATTGTGAAGAAATAGGACCCATCACCAGTAGGGATGGCGAAAACAAAAATTTTCTTGACCGACCACCGAGCCTCATTAGCCGGTTGAAACCGGTTAACCGAATAGTTTAAAATATGCCACGCTATTTGAAATAACAGCCATTTCGAGCCGTGCCTGCAATTTCGCAACTCTGTCGCATCTCTCTCTGCCTCCCGCTCACACACACACACTGCTCCGGCGCCGCGCTTCCACTCACGTCACTTTTTTTAAATCCCCAACAGCGCGAAACATGAGTCCCGCAAACGCGGCGCCGAGGAGCTTATATGTTATCGGAGGACAAATGGCTCCTTAGTTTTGAAATGGTTTGGGTACAAGGTGATCGCGTTGAAAATAAAGGCATTAGTCTAGCATTACAAGCTCATTTGAAACATTGCAGCGGCTCATTTAAAAAAATGACAGCTCCGAAGAGACGCCGCTTTAGTTTGAGGTAGTGCTAACAATAATAAAGAAAGATGATGATCATCATCACCTTATCTGTTAGGTTACCACTGAAATGTAGATGTAATGTATTTCTACAGTATTACTACTGTATTTAAGCACTGTATCACACAAGTTGCAACTTGCTGTGTCATTCTTTTTGGTGAAATGGTCCCACACACTACGTTTCTTTGCAAGCTTCATCCTGTCGTCTGCCCTGGCTCTAACCTCCAGTGTTTTAGCCTGTAGCCTTTACTTTTCGCAAACCTTGTGAGCGTGCGAACCCAAACGCTGTGACCTCGCGCCAAATGTTTTTATTGGTTTATTAAGTACAAACAGGCGAGTTATGAAAAATTGAGTGTGAGGGATTTGTTCACTTCACACAAAAATATATTGGAATGAGATGGCTAACTGTAGTAGCGTTTAGTCCACTGTCTATAATAGCCTAATTTAGAGATCACTTTTTTTTTTAAACGACTACCGACAACTTTGATCGGTTAATGTTGAGACGGTCAACCATCGGTCAAACGGTCATCGGTTAGCATCCCTAATCACCAGTGCCAAAGCGCACAGGGGAATGACCGCGGCAACACTGAACAGTGAACTGAAACAGTGAAGCACTCACTTTTCTGCCCGGAAGAACACCGACACACTCGCTCTTGTAAACAACAGCACTCTTCAGAGACATCAAACGATCGGCTCCAAATGCGACAGGCAACTAGTGCGTGCATCCACTTCCGTATTTATACTTGCACCGCGGGGGCGGAGTGTGTGATGTAAATCACGCACGCCAATTCCATTAGCTTGTTCAATAGTACTCGAAGATGACTGGCTCCCTGGCCTGATCCCGTTCAGTCGACGTCAACTACGTCCAACGCTATCGACTGAAAGGGAACTACTCTCACACTATGAGATCAGAGAGCAGTGGTTCTCAGCTGGTCGTTTGCATGTCCTGATAGGGATAAAATACTAAAAAGGCAATGTCAAATTGAAATAAAAAATACAAATAATAATAAACAGAGCAATTCCAATAGGGTCCTCACACCATCGGTGATCGGGCCCTAACTAACCAAATAATTGTGCACAGATCGCACAGTAACAGGTTTATCAACATTTTATAGGGATGACAAAAAGCTGCTTTTTGTTGTTGTTGTCAAAAGATGTCTCCTACAAAACTGCGGTATTTTGGTGCAAATATACCTTACATTAACAGTAGGTAAAAGCTAGCCAAATTAAGCAGTTTCTTGACATTAAAAAAAATTTACTTTAAATTTAAAAAAAATATGACCCAGACTTCATTAAATACTGACCACAATGTGTTGTGTGCAGTGAATTATTGGCTACCACGAGCTTGAAACGATCAAAACAATTCTGGTACTGTGTTCGGTTGCCACTTGATAAATGTCCAAATCTGGGTCCTGCAGCAATATTGTTGAGAAGCTAGCAATCCATCCGCTGTGTGTCTACTTTTCCTGAATCTTAGTTGTATCCAATGAGAATTAAATTAAGCAAAGGATTTGCTGAAGTTGTTTTGCACCACTTAATAATACGCTGCCAAACAAACCAGTGGTTAAAACCTTCACCTGCAATTAATTTTAATTGTCCACCATGGCGAATTAACCAATGCAAGTAAACAGTGGCAAAAAAAAAAAAAAACTTTAAATACAAATACTCTGACACCAATCTTCCATTTTTTAGTGTCATACACATAAGGATTATATTATATTATAATAATATTTACATTTTACTGTACACAAAAATATTGTAATAGTGTATATACTATCTTATACCATGATCTGTCTGAATATTCTGATTGTCTGAAAGGTGTGCATTAAAATCGTTTAATGCACAGGTAATTCCAGTCAGTTTAATCACGTTCTATATTAATGCACATCTTACATTGAAGCACACACACACACACTTCAGCCAAGAGATCACACTGCGCCCACACAGAAACATTCATTAGCACAGAAACTTATCAACGCTGCCCCGCAACTTTTAAGAAATCAGCTTCGCTACTAAATCGCTACATTATATTACTCAGCAAGGATGTTATAACATCACTGTCTTTAAAGGTGACATATTATGCCCCTTTTCACAAGATGTAATATAAATCGTTGGTGTCCCCAGAATGTGTCTGTGAAATTTTAGCTCAAAATACCACCCAGATCATTTATTATAGCTTGTCAAAGTTGCCCATTTTTGGGTGTTCCCTTTAAATGCAAATAAGCTGCTTTTCCCTGCCTCCGTTCAGAAAACGGTCGATCCTTTACACAAGCTTCGGATATTCCGGCAATAACAAACGAATTTCACTCATCTTAAAATCTCAGAAATATTATTATAATAAGATCCTCTTCCTACGTCAGAAGGGGAGGGAAATCTGATCGGCTTATTTTTTCACATGCTTGCAGAGAAAGGCTTACCATAACAAAGTTACTGGGTTGTAACTTGTCATGTTTTCTGGGTTGGTAGATGCACTGGGAACCCGATTATAGCACTTAAACAATGAAAAAGTCAGATTTTCGTGTCCCCTTTTAAAGTAATTAAACTCACAGCTTCATTGTTAGTAGAGAGATGCTGCACAGACGCAGGTAATTCACACATGCATCTTTCTCTCTCTCTTGATAGTCTTTCAAATAAATGTTTTTATTCAATCAAATAAATGTAACTTCAGTTCCTTAACAGAAATGAACTGGTCCCTTAATCCTAAATCTCTTTATAGGAACTCTTTTATTTCCGTAATATGTTACAATTTGGGAAATTGAAACCAGTAGGTTTAAAGTTAATCCTTAAAGGGACAGTTCACCCAAAAATGAAAACTCCAATCATCATCATCATTTGAGGCTTTTATTCACATATAAATATTGATCAACGTACATATACTTTATAGAGCATATCAAATATTTTGAATGAAAGATCAAACATTCCTGCTTGATGCATGCAAACTAATTAGTTTTTTTTAATGTGCCGCGCAAGCACGTATGGAATTATTTTTTTAATTTACAAGTAACTGACCCTAACCATAACTCTATAGTAAGTGCATGTAGTTAATTAATACTACTCAGTACTTATTTTAGTAAGTGCAATCTAACTACGTCATCTTAAAATAAAGTGTAACCTAAACTACTCGATTCATACATATTACTTTTACAATCTCTTTTTGATGCATGAAATATTTGATTGCGTGGACTTTCAATGGATTTACATTAATATTCTCTATATTTTTGTCCAAGTAGTAATATTATATATAATATTGTAATAATATAATAATATTAAAAGTATAGATAATATTAAAAATATCTTAACTTGTTACGAAGATGAACAAAAATCTTATTCGTTTAGAACAACATGAGGGTGAGTAGCCTAAATGATAACAGAATTTTCATTTTTAAGTGAACTAGCCATTTAACCATTTTAAAATGTAAATGTGAGTACTACAGCAGCTATATTTAAAGTATAAAGACCAGAGGTGGACAGAGTACACAGCTTCGTTACTTGAGTAAAAGTACAGATACCCCTTGCTAAATTTTACTCAAGTACAAGTAAAAGTACTACAGTCAGATGTCTACTTAAGTAAAAGTACTGAAGTACTTGTTTTTAAAAGTACTTGAGTATCAAGAATACAAGAGTAAATTTTCTAAATATTGCATTACTACTGCCACAGTGTCAAGTCAAGTCATCTTCATTTATATAGCGCTTTTAACAATGTAGATTGTTTCAAAGCGGCTTTTCAGAGATAAACATATAATTTAAGGTAACAGAGATTGTTTTGGCTTTATAGCGATTCTTGAATAATGTTATTTCCAGCTAAAGTTAGTTTTGATTGATTCACTTCCGTCGAAATGATCATTTGTTATTAAATTAGGGGCTGCTAAGATGACACCGTTCTCTCTAAACAGACTTTAAACTGTGATTAACGCTGATGGCGTTCACATGCGCATTAAGATTTGATTCTATAGTTATGTGTGTTCGAATATATGTGTGCAGGTTTGTAATTCCCTACAGACCATGCCTAAACAAACTACTTGTCTTTGCCTATAAATTTGATACAGAATTTTATTTTATCACTCGGGGTAGGTACGCGAACCGTGCTTACATTTATGTACAGAAACGTCCTACATGGAGTTATGAAAAATGTTAATGTTAATACCTTTGATAATTTAAAAGGAATTGAAAGTTAATTCGAGTAATTTTCATCTTTTTACCATGTTGCTTTATTTAACATTGCTCACTTGCCCACAAGGCAATGCACAATGGCAACGCTCTGACAAACCTCTGCTAGAGTTTTAATGGATTTTTTGCACCCACATTTGAACCTGTTTCGTCTCTTATCTAAATCTGACCATGGAGTTTACTTTGGCGTCAGTTCAGAGCTGAAGGTGAAGGTGATTTGCTGATAGGCTGTCCCAATAAGTGGCGCCTGCACAATCCAATCACGTTTGAGAGGGAAACAACAAATTGAGGGTTTCCGAGATTTTTCTTTTTTTTTTTTTTTTCTTTTTTTTTTGGAAGTAACGGGTACTCACGGTTATGGATAGAAATGTAGTGGAGTAAAGAGTACAATATTTGCCTTTCAAATGTACTTGAGTAAAGTCATGAGTAATCCCCAAAAATGATACTCGAGTAAAGTACAGATCCCTCAAAATTGTACTCAAGTACTGTACTCAAGTAAATGTACTCCGTTACTGTCCGGCTCTGATAAAGACAAGGATAAACTGAAACCAAGCAGAACATTATGGAATAAATGTACCTTTGTTTATTTTTAAAGGGTTTAATGTGTGATCAGCACTCTCAGAAAAAAAGGTACAAAAGTTGTCACTGTGGCTGTACCTTTTCAAAAGGTACACCTTTGTACCTAAAGAGTGCATATCAGTCCCTCAAAGGTACATATCGGTACCAAAAGTTTAAATATTAGTACCTAAATGGCACATATCAGATCCCTTTTGAAGGGTACTGTCCCAGTGACAGCTTTTGTACCTTTTTTTTCTGAGAGTGAGGGGTGGATCTAGAAAGGGTGGCAAAGGGGTGGCATAAGGTCTATGAAAGGTGGCAACACCAAAGCAAGTGCCCGTGCATAGTTAGTGGAATTATGGCCTGACATACACAGTCTTGTTCACGAATAATACGTAAGCTACATGGATAGTATACATCACAAGTATTAATGCAAGTTTAAGAGCAAAGAAAGCTTTGAATTTGAATTGACTATGCTAACATTAGAAAGAAATGGCAAAATATCAAAGCACTGAGACTGGAGCAGTTTTGCAAACGATGTTAAAGTTTCTGTTAATAACTGGTGGAAATGCCTGTATGTGGATGTTATGGATGGTCTACCATATACTGTAGCAACATCCCATCAGCTGTATAGCAAGAGCCTAGCAACCAACCAGAATATTCTAACAACCACCTTGCAACACTCCAGTTGTACACCTACCTAGTAACCTTTGAGTTAGCCGAGAAGCAGTCATTATCCAATTCACAAACAAATGGAAAACCAAGAACTCATTAAGAACCAAGAAAGCAAAATGTATGTAAAGACGTGTTTTCTTGCCATTGTTTTTCAAGTGGTGCTCACTGGAGAGTCAAATGACATCCAGCTCCACTTCTGTGGGTCAAATTGAAAAAAACTTGACCTAGTAATGTTTTGGGCTCAGGTTATGGGTAGGGTTATAGGGTGTGGTTGGACCGTTTAGCTCCACCCATTGCATCCAGAGAGGGGGAGCTAGACATCAAGCTCCACCCATTGGCTCTGCAGTGAGCAGCCTCTCTTTTTTTGCGGTGCACTGTCTTTATGGACATGGACGCACCACTGCTGAAAAGCTGTACAAGAAACACCGCGTACATTTTTATTTTTTACCGGGATAATTCTGGGGTGGCAATGCCGTCCCAGTAGATCCTCCCCTGAGTGTGATGCATCTGAAGTAGTAGATAAAACTTAGTTTAATGCTTTATGGTGCAGCCCACCCTGATTAATGCATTCCTGAACCTTTCCCCCCACAGAGATTAAACGAAAAAAAGTCAAGAGTGGACGATGAAGCAGGAGCTGGACAGAAGGAAGGACTCACCAAGGATCTGTATGTTGGTTCCAGGAGGGGCCAGGTGCTGCTGGATGGTCTCGTAGAAAGTGGCCTCACACATCAGCAGGACTGTCACACTGACCCACACCCACACCAGCCACGACATCCCAACACTCCTCTGAAGATAGACAGAGAGCGAGAGCGAGCGAGCGGTCAGTAACGTCTTGATTTCTTCCTCTCACTTCCATTCACTACTACCTAAGTGCCATGAATGCCATGAGGTGCATTCAGACCTGAAATTTCTAATTCAGTCTGAAAATAAATAAATCACTATCTTTTATGTGAGCGTGAGAGAGTCTGACAGAACTTGAGTAAATCTCTCACAGCTCCAATCTTCATGTAGACTGAAGTGTGTCTATTAGGCCACGTTTAGAGATGAAAGTGCCACTCGGTTTCTTTTCCTCGCTATCTGACAGCCTACCTCTAACCTAATGTCTCAATTAGTCTATTTATATTAATAAATAGGAGTTGTGACTAAGCAGCCACATTTTCTTCAGATAACGTGAACTGAAATTGAATGTCATACTATAGAACTATAAAAATGTCTGGAGAACTTATGAAAAGAGCCAGGCATTCAGTCTCACGGCATATGCTTCCTAATGAAGGCTATAATAATCACTGAATGCGAGATCAGCTATTCATGCTGATCTTTCAGTGCACTCTTTTTTTCACAGACAAAAAAAAAACATTTTCCATGCATCAAGGTAAAAACATGTTATATTTGTTTTTTCTTAACAATTACTATTGAATCAGATGCAAAGAGGAAAACAAAGCTTGTTCTACTGTACCTGTGTCATTCAGGGACAGCCGTTGGAGAACTCAATACTTTGTCCTCAATCCATCCATTGCGAGGTGTCTAGATATTCCCGGGTCCAGGTATTGTTGTCTTGTAGAAACTCTCAGTTCTTCTCACTTTGAAGCCTGAAGCTGAAATCAGGGACACTGTAGGACAAACAAAGAGCGAAAGAGAGAGAGCGCTATGATCTAAAACACGGCAAACCCGCTCTAACACTAGAATCGCCTCTTCACTCCCCTGAGCCACAGAGATGATTTTCCGCTTCACATTTAAACACAACTGAAGGGCGGTACTCTCTCTCTCTTCCTCCCTCCCCCCCTCTCTCTCTCTCTCTCGTGTCACTCTCCCATTTCATCTCTTTCTCCCTCACACACTTTCTCTCTGTCTCTTTCTCTTAGTCCCTCGCTCAATCTTTCTCTTTCTCCCTCCTTTGCACGTAATAATTTTTCCCGATACACGAGAGCTCCTAGCTTCAAGCTATATGTGATCTCTCATCTAAAACCTGCCTTGATCTAACAGCCGCCTGAAACTGGGAAATGATGCCGGGCATTTGTATCTTAGTATCATGTTCCAATGGGTGATGTTGAACTGACATTTATAAGAAACGTTTTTAGAGCAACATGAATCCCCCTTGAGTAGCTGAGGGTTCGATATTTTTCGCTCAACATGCAAACAGATTGTAGTTGTGATCTCAGGAACTGGTCGGTTTTTAAGCTCTTTTCCTCAGCTTGTAATTGAGCCCCAGACCTTGACAGACCTGGAGTCACTTGCTTGTCACCGACAAATTGCTTAAGCAACACTGTTATGCACAAAAAACCTTTTTGTGTTTTTTTTTCAACCAAACTAGGCTACAGACAATAGGCTTGAGAGACAATAAGAAGGTGTGTATATATATATATATATATATATATATATATATATATATATATATATATATAGTAAATAAAATGTTAAATTACAAATGAACAAATTACATCAAAATGATATGTTTTATCAACTATGGATCGAATAAGCTCCAAGATGCTTTAAAAGAGAACTTACTTACAGTACCTTAAGCTTTATCACCTTGGGTTGCCTGTAATGGGATTTGATGCTTCTTTATACGTTTGTTAAGCAGACCTTCAGACCATGGTTATGTGTTGTGAAATTGCTGGAAACCATCACTACCTTGGAGAAATCCCACTCAGCCTGCCTACTGACTCCCTTCCTGGCCGGCTCTCTTCCACCTGCTGGCTGCTGTGAACCTGATATTCCTCCCACTAAACACTAGTCATTGCAGCCCTTCTGTATAACAGGTATCTACAAAAAAGACAGTGCTTCTCTGAGTGGAGTTTGTCTACTCAAGAGCAACAGCTCTATACACACCCTCTTACTTTAGGGAGTAGATCTGCTAAACCAGGACTCCTGAAGCTGTCTGAACTCAGACCTTTAGCCAATCTCTGCCAACTGGAGTTTTCTTTGCTTTACTTGTAAAGTTTGAGTTCGGATTTTGGACAAGTACAAGCTCATTTTGTGCTAAGTCTTAATGTTACTCGCTTCCTTATAAGCCCTTTTACCTCTACATCCAAACCAGATGTAATTGTGAAGTGGGCTTTAGAGCTGTCTCTTAAATAGTTTGGGTGCTGACCACCAAGGAACGTTCAACTCCTGTCAGAATGTGAATAAAAATGTTTTTTAGTCCTGTTCCATTCATTCTTCCCTGGAACATTTAATTATTTAAAACAGCTCTAACTCACTAAACATTTAAACCAAGGACATTAACACTTGTGTACAGAATTTGCAGGCAACACTTGCACCAGGTTTTTGTTCTTTTTTGTCTGTCAAATCTGTCAAAATCAATTAAATTTACTGTAAGTTCAGAATTTTATTGTAAAATTACATGAAATGTATTAGATATATATTACAATTTTTCACCATATAGAGTAAGGAAAGTTACCATAAAACCAAGCGGCAACATTCTAATCTGAAAAATGAAGCCTACCCGGAAGTGCGAAAAACTGCAATACATCGAAAATCCGCTAGGGGCAGGTCCCAAAAGGGAGCAAATGTCCATAGACCCCCATGTTAAAATGTCCGTTTTCACAGCATAAATTCATGTTTTTACAGGTTGGTCCCATGGACTTTTATTGTATTTTTCGATAGGTTCCGAGTGCCTGACAACTGTGAGGGGGGTGAATTTTTTTCTAACTCGTTAGTTTAGATCGTATTTAGATATAAAATGTATGACAAATAAGGACGTGGTTAACTTTGATTGACAGCGTGATTGACAGCTGATAATGGGCTACGCCGAGTGGAATTCCTGAAATTTGACGTCTCTGCCATGATCTGACACAACACATCATACAACCTCTGTATCCTTTCTGAAAAGATTTTCCAAGGTGGTGCCGCCCATACCCCCCTTAAACGGCCTCAAAACCGTTCTTCAGAAAGTCTATGGGTGACATCACAGACGCTTTGTCCATATTTTTTACAGTCCAATTAACCAATTAACAGGTTTTTACCATAGCATTTTTACAGTCTTTTACCTTTAAAATTGCAATATTTTTTAGTGTACATTTCCAGTATAGCTTTTAAGCCTGCAGTGCTGTTATTTGGTTTAAAGCTAAACTCATGGACATGAGCATATTTGTGTGCTTTTCTTTGACACCTCTACATCTTCATTTATTTAATACGTTTTGCTATTTTGTGACTTCATCACTGTTAATTTCTTGTACCTCATATATGTGACTATTCGACGTCCCTTTTGTAAAACCACATGCAAAATGTATAATTTACAGTTTTTTTAAAACTGCTTACACACTTTAAAGTGATACTTAAGGCCAACTCATTCACTCATATACCTAATCTTCAAACCAAGTCTGTAAAACTGCAAACACATTATGATTTATACTCAGTTTTAATGGTAAAACAAAGTTTTTACAAAATGCTAAACAGTTATTCGTTGGACACATCATTCAAAACTAACAGCTTTTGTGTTACATTTAGAAAACACTGCCATTGGCGTCCATGTGGCTTTGTGTGTAGAGTAACAATGAAAAAACACAATTTTAAGAAGAGTTAAAATTTGCTTTTGAAAGAGATGCATAACGTTTTGCATGTTGTGTGTGTTTTGTGGTAGAATTTGTAAGCAAATTAAAACAAAAGGGTAAAACCCAAAGAAACAAAACGTTATATATGTACAGTATATTGTTGTAGATTTTTCCCTAAACCTAACTGCGTACCTGGAACCTAATTATTTTAATTGAACACTATCACTTGGGATTGGTAGTAAGGTCTCTAGTGCTCTTAAATTTATTTGGGGTGCCCAGTCATCACCCAAGTGTCTACACGTCGACACTTAATAAATATCTGGGGCGTCTACACATCGACACCCAAGCGTCTACACGTCGACACTTAATACCTGGGGCGTCTATCGTCGACACCCAAATCGACACTTAATAACCTTTATACTCTGGCTCCTGCATCTTCCGTCGACAACTGGCCGAGTTCCCTAAACTCTAACTTACTTGGTTCCCTAGTCTAACCTGTTGCCCAACAGAAAATAACAGACAGACCTCAGCAAATGTCCTTTAAATGCTTTAAAGGGGTGGTAAAACACATTTTTTCAAAGGCTTGATTGTGTTTGTGGGGTGCACTGTAACGTGTTCATGCTTCTTTTTTAAAAAATGTCATTATTTTTCATATATTTTACCTTTATTCTACACTGCTCTGTCCCTCCTTGTAAAAACGGTCAGATGGTTTCCGGGTTCTATGAAGCCAGTCCCTCAAAAATACGCAATGGGCTCAGATTGGTTAGCTGGCCCAGTGTGTTGAGATTCGCTAACCGACTAGTGCACGTTTTCCGGAAACGTCACGCCCCGTAGTTTTACCGGTAGCCTAGTTTGTGCTTTGGTGTATTATAAACGATGGCGTCAATAAAACCATACCAATTTGAGCCCGAATCAGACCCAGAGAACGTTAGTGAAGATGATCGAACAGAACCTGTTCAAGAACGGCTGTTAAACGGCATTTCAGAAAGGTTTGTTTTTTGTTGTCTCATTACCTTTTAGATACGCTGTTATTTAATTGTACTAATTATTATAGTATTACAAAAAAATATGCTTCATAAACAAGAATTTCAGATAATCGTTCTAACAAATTATACTACAGTCCTCAAAGGGATTTTTTTTGAGTAAAGACTGCGGATCTATAGTGATCGTTTCTGACTGTATGGCTCCGTTACGTCTGTATTTTTAGAACGATTGTAGACAAATATCTGTCGCCAGAACTTTTAACCCAAAACGAACACTAAACATTATGAATCAAACACAGAACCATGTTTAGCATGCCTGTAGATAAACAAGCAATAAACAATACATAAAAGCTCTAATCAAAGAATAATTTACTCTAATTCCAAGTTCGCTGTTGAGATTTTAAAAAAGTTTGTAACGTTAGGTGTTTGTCGGATAACGTTAAGTATGAATGAGCATTTAACAAACCAGCAGAGCCAAACAGTGTTGTCCTTTGTTTACTTCCTTGCTACAACGTACAATTAACAATACGAACTATTACAGGAAAACACATCGACGAAAAATAAATCATACTTACAGATTGTGGCCCGTAAACAACAGCTTCTGTTCTTAAAGTTGGAACTGCTCCATCTTTCAGGACAAGCTGTTGTGCGAATCCTGCACTGAACTCGCCAAGATTGTGGAAGCTTTCCTCCGTAACATGTGGAGCACAGAGAGCGAGATTTGGGTAATAATTAACCATTGATCCCTAACTCCCGCGACCCTTTGAAGGCTGAACAAAGTGGACCTGCAATCCGGGCACTGATGAAAATAACAGCGTTTCGACGACATTGCGGCGGCAACAGCACTCCTATACCACAATAACTCTTCTCCAATGCAATATAAAATGGCCTCGCCCCCCTTATTTCGTATTCTTGGAGGAGGGGTTTATTACGGACGTCAGCAACCCTGGAGGAATGTCGTGTAGTCCAAAACCGGCTGTTTGCTGTAGTCCTTAGAAATTGATTTCTTTAAAAGCAAATATCTCTGTTTGCTTTGAACTTTGAGCGCTGTAACTTTGCAGATGTTGTTCATGCTCAAACAGCAACATTACACACTAACTAAAGTTAGAAAAGTGAAATCGTGTTTTACCACCCCTTTAATCACGGCCAGGAGAGTTCTCGAGCAGTTCTCAGAGAATCTCCCTAGAAGAAGCAAGGCCAGTGGATCTCAGACAAATCCCATTGAGAATCCCAGCAGTAAACACTAATACAACAGTTTTTATAATGTAACATGATACATCACCACGAGTTCTCAAACCCAGACATCTCAAAACAGAATCATCATGACTAGTATGTAACGCTCTTAATCATCACGATTGGTTACATTGTCAAAGCAAGTCCCCCCCTTTCATTACCCTTTGTTAGTAACATCAGCAAAATATTCTGTATCATCAAAAACATTGTGAGGGGTTAATATTTTAATCAATCATTTCACAATATAACGGTTAGTCCAATTTCAAAGTTCCTTTTGACCAAAGTTATATTAAGTCAAAAGTTAGGAGGTTAGAGTTCGTCTGATGGATACATCCTAGAGAAAAAGGAAGTAAGCTCACTTTAGATTTATTGTTAGAATCAGGAATGGAAGTTTTAGTCATCTTCAGACATAGGAGCAAAGGAAGTGTTAGAACTTATCACGAGATGTTAGTATAATTCATATCTTTATGGCAAGATGTTAAAAACATGGTTAATTTAATATTCAGTTTAAAATCTCCACCACAATATGTATATATTATATGTATATATGTTTTATATATGTTAAAAGGTTCACAGAGGTAAGAGAGGTTTGAGCAGAATTTTAGGGAATACTTTGAGTATTAGGGAATACAGTGAATTTTTAAGGATCTCATGTAGCATAATGTTTTTCTAGTCATTTTGAAATATTTTTTTCCCCATTATGGACCTATGTGCTATAGCATCAGTTTGACACAAAAGGTGTGAGTTTTTGGTTTTGTGTCATCAACACTGTATGTGGTGTTTATCAGGAATTATAGGAAAAATTTAGCTTTTTATGCTGTGAATTTTATGATTAAATGAATGGATTAAATTGCATTTCAAAATCTTGTTTAATAAAAAAAGCTTTATTAGAATGAACTAAATATAATTAAATATATATTTGTTTAAATCTAAACCTCTGTATGTTCTAAAATCTCTGGACTTTTGAATTTGGATTGCTTGTGATATTTTTATGAAGCTTTATTCAGAGAGGAGCACTTCAGTGATTTTAGGAAGATAAACCTGGTGAAATAGTACAGCATCAGCATCTCTCCTCATTCCCTTGTTACCCTTAATCTATGAGGTGTGTTTAGAGAGACGAAGCACCAGAATATTGCCAAGGGAATTCAGAATCAAGATGTTATTCTTTGGGTAACACTGAAATAAAGACATTTCAGCAAAACCCAGGGACCATGTAAGACAAATCCCAGAGGAAACTAGAGAACTAGTGGTGTTGGAGAGAGAGAGAGAGAAACAGAAATGTGCTATTGTGCAGACTTTTCATAATGAGCGCTTTGAAACTTTTAAATATTTACACCTTTTGGTGTGTGATTGATGTGGATTTTAACAAAAGGGAAATCAAAGGAAATGCGTATGTCAATACCTCCGCCGCCAGTGGGAGAATTAAACGTCAGTCGTATGAGAATATTTCTGTATGCAATGGAATTAGATTGAAACTCATTATCTCATAAGCACAAATCTCTCTTCTCTGATTCTTTCTAATGGCTGACAGTTACATTTCACAGTGAACCTGCCAGATACACTATCTCACTTCTAATACAGTCTGTCTCTCAGCCGGCTCTCCCATCAGTGACTTCTCCTACCTGCCCTGAAGAGATTACTAATGACAGCAGAAAAAAACCACTTTGCTCTTTCCTCCACACGTCCTTGCTGTGAATATGCTCAATTAGAGAGGTTTTTTTTGTTTGTTGGTATGCCAGGGATTTGCATTGTATCTCGTCATCCTTGTCAACGTCATCCATCTGAATCTAGTCCTCTAAATGGATTCGCATTTTTATATTCATTAGGGAAAGTCGGTGGACGACTGGTGAATTTCAAATGGTGTAAGAGTTTCTGATACGCCAGTTACTAAAGCCAGCCGGGTGTGATGAAAAGTCTGATTAAACATCTCATATCTGCACATCACGTCTGACTGAGCGTGTTTAGGTCAAGAGGGCATGGTTTAATCATTTAACACGTTTTAATATCTTGTCTGAGAGAAACGTGGCTTGCGTTTCTTCAGCTCCAGTCTGCTGAACTCAATGACAAATGATAAATTGTCACTTGTCCTCAAGTCGCTCTGGTTTATTCTATACCTTCTGCGGCATAAGAATGCAGTGTTCATGAACTCGAGACCTCTGTCAAACAGCATTATGAACAACATAAAGCAGCCCTGAGAAGCGCCCGCGCCACGTGACGTGTGAGACAAGAATCCTGTAACTGTGGTGTAGTGTGCAGGTGTTGTCGGCAGTAAGAAAGTTAACCGGATATGTGTGGGCACCGAGGAGCTGAAGGTGAGCTGAAAAGCATGATGTTCTTTTTTATGAGCTCCAGGCATCTGGCACCTGCTCTGATCTCTCAATGGAGGGATAGATACCCTGTGGGCTTCACACACACACATGGACACACTCATCTTACCACATAGCACATCTCACTGACAAGTGGTGTCTGAGAAAGGATGAGAGGGACTTGATGAAAAGAGTGAGGAAGATGGAAGGAGCTGGAGGGGATGAAGATTTGAGGAGTAGTGATAAGCCAAGGGCAAATATGTGATGGATGATGGATGGGATGAGTTTTTAGAGTGATTGTCAATGGCCATTTTCGCCAGTACTGGATATAGAAAATCCTCAGTACCACGGACAGCAGCAGCAGCCTCCCACAGTCCGTTCAGCACCGCTGCTGAGTGGACAGCTCCTGAGTATACAACTGCAGAAGCCTATCAGCTCTAATTGGTTGCGGCTCAATCGAGGAGAGAGAGCAAGTGTGAGCACATGCTGTACGTTAATAAAGCATTGCACTTTGTCCTTTGCTGGTTTTCCCACAGGCAATGAATAGGAATGTGGTTGCACAGAAGAAATAGAGCACAATGAATCCTACACAATCGGGTCAATGACAAATAGAAGTGTCTTTAAAAAAAAAAAAAAAAAAAAAAAAAGGAAAAATCTAGTTATTAGAAATGTATTCATTTTGGTTTTGTATGGTTTAAAAAAAAACTTTTTCAAGACAGATTTAAATGGAGACTGCAAAGATAAAATTTTACAATCTGAACTAACGTTAACATTATCTGGTATTCTAAGAGAATTATTGACCTTGCCACACAGTAATAGGGGTCTGCAGGGGGTCCTCTCTGTAACACTGTTCAAATGTTATGGGAAGAAGGAGGCGGGAACCGGCGAACATTCAACAATTTAATAACAAATAAACAAATACAAAAACGAAAGTAAAGACGTCAGTCCCTCACGGTCGACTGCCGCCACACATAATACAACAAAACTTCAAATAAAATCCAGGCCTGGCCTCTCTCGATCTCCACTGTCTTCGCTTCTCGTTTTATGCTTCCGCTCCTCCGTGAGAGATACGAGACCGGTGCGTCGCGCAGGTGGCGCTCATCAGTAATCACGCCACCGGCCTCGTGTCACTCTCTCGCGGCCCTCGGTCTCGTCCTGCTGGCCACACTCTCTATGATATAATTTCCTGTTTTATGGTTTTTCTGCATGTTTCTGTAGAACTTTGATTTGGTCGACAAAAGTATTTCATAGTTCGGCTAATTGTTTTAAAAAAATAATAACAATAAAGATTATTATTATAAACTACTTAATAGCATTCTCTTTTTAAGCATTTCTTTTAACGAGACTATTTGTCTTCACAACTTTTCCTCTATTTTTTATTTATTTATTTATTTTTACTTTATGCCAAAAAAATATACAGTACGTTTCAAAAGTCAAAGTTTTTTTTTAAAGAAATTAATACTTTTATTCAGGAAGGATGCATTAAATTGATCAAAAGTACCAGTAAAGACATTTATAATGTTATAAAAGTTTCCCATTTCAAATAAATGCTGTTTTTTCTAACTTTATTCATCAATGAATCCTAAAAAACACGTACTCATGTTTATTCTTGGTAATAATATATAAATTAATATATCCGGACAAGAAAAATTGCGCCATGTCATTGACCCAAACACAATGTTGAGGGTGAAACTGCAGAATCTCACATATCCTACACCTCTTATCCAATCATGCAATCATGTTCACACAGAACACATTTTTCCATTCCACTGCACTACTTTACCATTGTTTTTCAATGCAAACATGCGCTCACGTCTTGCGTCTTTTGCATCGTCTCGCTCATGACACAGCATTCTAAAAACGCGACGCTCCGATTAAAATAAGTTCAACTTTTAAAAACAAGTCTTGAGACCTTGCATTTTATTCCCATTCCACTGCTCGCATCTCGCGTTTTTCAAAGCAGAAAGGTGTTCTATGTGAACGAGCCCTAAGAGGCAAAGTCTATCTCATCCTGTCCTGTTACAAAAAGAGTTTTCCAGCTCATATCACGTCACACCACACTGCTTCATCCTTGCTACTGAGTCCCTCAATTGCTGTCACTTTTGACTGGCCCAGATAATGTGCTTTAATGGACAGTCCACAATGGATGCCCTTCTTTGTGAGCATTTGGATGTGCAGAGCAGTTATTTGAGAATTAATGGACCTAGGTGCTCCATTTGCAGCTGAAAGACAGAAGCAGGCAGATGGAATGGAATATGACTGTAGAGGTTCACTCCAGAGTGCTGATGAACATCTCCTGAGAGAGCATCTGCTCCAGCTTCTGGCCTTTACTCTAATGAACCTTAAATCACATGCCCTATTAGGCATTTTCTCATGGAATATCACCAGTAGAAGGCATACTGTATGTAAATGAACAATTCCCTGTATAATGTTATTCAGGTGCAGACTAATAGAGAGTAGATAAGGACATTTTGCATGTTGTGACATTGAGGAAATGCTTGAGATCAGTGTTTGTTCCATCCTTCTGTGTTGTTTGAAGTTGAGTCACAGCTTTGCCCTTTCACTCGGGCTCACATCTAAATGGGTTTTGAGAGGCCTGTGAAGGTGAAAGTCACAAAGTGATTTGAGCCTGTAAGAGGTCTAAGTGACATTTTAAGATGGTGGACAGGGAATGATTGACTCTGGACAGGGACACTCTAACAGTTTGGCTAGATGTTTTGATGATGTCATAAGATTGGAAGTGATGCTTTCCTGAGATTGAAATGCAGTCTCAAGAGTTTTTATTCACGCAAAAGGATTTTTTTTAACCTCTGAATGAAAGTACATTTTGATGATCAGTAATATTAGAATACACTGAGGGAAAAATATTTTGTGTGGATGTAAAAATAGCAGACAAGAAATTGAACCCTTAAAGGTATAAAATTAAGAAAACTCTTTTATAAAATTAAAAAACCTTTTTTTCACTGTTAACCAGTTTTATTTGCACTGTTATAACAGATGTTTTTATCAAGTTTAGTGATTCGTATTGTCGTACCTTCTACTCAAAATGATTAAGGTCTGTCTGTGTGTGGGTGTCTTCTTTCTTAAACCTACACTACCATTCAAAAGTTTATGGTTGGTAAGAATTCTTTATGTTTTTAAAAGAAGGTTGTTGTGCTCACAAATGGACTGTTTTTTGGTCAGAAATTGTTTTTATCATCTAAGAAATATTGCAAAATTGAGGGCAATTTTATCGGACTCTGATCTTGAGATGGTAATATCCATGCTTTTATTTCCTCACGTTTAGATTATTGTAACTCTCTTTTTACTTTTTTTTAACAAATCTGCTTCTGCTTCTACAAATCGTCTTCAAATGGTTCAAAATGCTGTGGCAAGGCTTTTAACAGGATCTTTAACCCATTTTATCCTCCCTACACTGGCTACCCATCAAATTTCGTATTGATTTTAAAATATTAGTTTTAAATGGTTAGGCCCCACAATACATTGCTGATTTGTTGTGCCCCTACTCCCCAGGCCGTGCCCTCCGATCCTCTTTTAATGGTCCCAAAAACTCGTTATAAAACCCGGGGAGACCTGTCCTTTCAGGCTGTAGCCCCCGGACTGTGGAACGTCCTGCCCCTGTCCCTCCGTGTGGCCGACTCTGTCGATTCTTTTAAAAGGCAACTCAAGACACTGTTATTTAAACAAGTTTTTAGTTGACTGGGTTTTATTTTGGGCTTTTTAAATTAAATTTTTTTTTGATTGTATATTGTTTTATTATTTTAGTTGCACTTTGTAAAGCACTTTGTGATCTTATCTGTGAAAAGCGCTCTATAAATAAACTTTACTTACTTAACAAGACAACATTTATTTGATTAAAATACAGCAATATTGTGAAATATTTACTGCTAAAGATACATTTCTTATTATTTTCAATTATGAAAACAGTTGTGCTGCTTAACTTTTTTGTAGAAACCGTGATGCATTTATTTTAGAACTTTGTTAATTTATATGAAACAGAAATATACATTTCTTCAAAAGTATTAATTTCTTTCTAAAAAAAAAACAGTACTGACCTTTTGAAGTGTATAGTGTGTATTTTAAGGTCATGTTGTCTCATAGTTCAGACAACATGCATTCAGCTCTTCACATCACTGGGCAGCTTGAATAATGTCTTAAAGGAAAACCTACCTTGAATCTATACAATGAAAGGGTGTATTTAGTTTGATTTATTACATTTTATATAATTGAAATTTGTTCAAATAATGTGTGCAAAAACCTTAAAGGGTTAGTTCAGCCAAAAATTAAAACTTGTGGTTCCAAACCGTTCATCTTCGTAACACAATCGAAGTGAATGAGAGTTTTCTGTCCCTCCATTGGGAGCTACTCAACTAACACATTCAAGGTCCAGAACGGTAGGAAATACATCATTAAAGTAATCTATGTGACTTGTGACACGAGTGCTTTGTTTGCGCAAAAACTAAATTTACTCCTTTAAATAACGCTTTATTTAATAGCAGTAAATAACAATTTTCTTGTTATTTTATTCAGTGTATGTTTAAGGTATTATTTGCATTGCTGTAAAGCCAGTGGTAGGTGTTTTATCAACAGCTTGCATTTTCAACACTGCATAAGCTCCCGGTTACCTGATTAAGTCAGATACATCTCTTTCTGTGGCAGCGGCCAAACCGCATTCTAAGTGAAAATGTCAAGGTCACTGTGCTGCTGAATAAAGATTCAGTCTGTTTCTTTCACTAGACTTGTTGAAATGCCTGAGTTCTTTGCTTGATGTCTGAGGCTTTCATTCCTGACACAACGCACCTACCTTGAGTAGACAGCACAATTATTTCTCACATCGGCGAGATTCTCTAATAACACAAGCGTTTAATGGTTGAAACGGTCTCTATATTTGTTCATGTTCAGAGATCTTTTTGGTGGACACAGATGACATCAGGGTGTTTGCATCTAATCACTGATCAAACCTCAACCATCCCTGTTTTTATTACGCTAAAACAGATGTATTGGTGTGATTGTGTCTTGTGGAATGAGGGGCGAAGGACATTTCGTGTATCAGCAGGGAAAGGAGCAGAGGCACGCAGTGATGGACAGATCTCGCACTGGGCCTGTCAGTGGAAACATGCCTGCAGGGACACGCTGATATAGAATGGCTCCACTCTCTTTTAACACACACCAATTTGCCAAACTCCATTTTGGAGGGAAAAGTGCCATTCTCCTAACAGAAACTAGAGTGGCAAAGATTAGACCGAAGAAGATGTCTATTTTAGGAGGGCTTATTGCATCTGGAACGTCGAGCCGCCCAACGGCTTCCTGCCACATAAATCTGACCAGGCATGACATCATATGACGTTTGAATCAGGATTTTTTTTTTAGATCTTTAGATCTTTAGATCTCATATTTTAACCAAAAAGTTGAGTATTTACAGTCCTACAAGAGGAGACGTGTTTAGTGTGCAGTTTTTTTCCACCTTGTATTATGTTTTTCAGCTTACATTCCTTCTTCCCTTATGTGAGTTACACAAAATTGGTGGATATGAGCCCTGAAATTGCATTCTCTCCCTGTGATGAAAGGAGATTGCTTGCCTAGCATGCCAGTTGAGGAAAACCAGCATGCACGACAAACGCAGTTGCCAGGGGAACATTTTTCATCCTCAACTAGGGGTGCGTGAGTCAGGTTTATTACTTTTGGGAAACAGGGTCCTGCCTTTATCTTCCTGAAAAGACTCATAATTATTGCCCTGTAAATTTACGGCACATTGCTGCAGAAGGCAGAGCGCCAAGAGGCTGTCGTTCCCCTGCCCCGTATTGCCCTGTTGATAGATACATGCCATCATCATTCAGTTGATAAGTCTGCAATTTTTCAGAGGAACTGTACAGCAGAGGTCTTTTGAGAGACGTTTCTTTCTTTTGTTCTTGGTGTGCGTGTGTGTCTTGGAGTAATGAGTGAGAGCAATTCAGACTTCGTTCAAAGTGAGAGCTGTTACAGAGGTACTCTGAAAGGTCCCATTAAACCGCTAGGAAGGATCATATTCATTTAGTTTGTTCGGAAAACTATTTGCAAAAGCTTCTTCTGCCTCCTTTTTTTTCACCAAACACTTGTTTACTATGGCTTATTATTAATTTGGGGACAATTCGCTAAACCTTTTCCCATAACAACCTATTACACTCTGTTTTTGAGGGTATTATGTTTATCCCTATTTCTGCGTGCAGTCATTAAACTGTATCTATCAAAGACTAATCATTAATGATCCAAGTCTGCTGCTACATTATGCTGCATAAATATTTCAAAACTGTTAAAATAGATACAAATATCCTAAATCTGACTCCACTATTACCATAAGACTGTATGAAGGTGTCTGTGTATGAACGTGTGTTTACAGTAAATATAGCTGTAGTCTTTAAGCAGGCAAAATCAGAAATAAACGTTTAAAATATGCAACTATAACCATAGCACAGGCAAAATCAGACCAGTAACCCCCGCATGCCTGTGCTAAAGTTATTTCTAATCTTTCAACTCATGTCATGACCAATTTCACAGGTAAACATGATTTCTTTCAGCATCTTTTTGGATATAGCAGGAAGTGATATCACCATCTGTATAGCTCTGTTCACATGGAGCTGAAATCAGCAAAATATTTTTTGCTTGAGCTTTTAAGTTTCTCCCAGCAGCGTTGCCAGCATCATTCCTGCAGATTCCCTCTGGTAACAACTTAACACCTCAAGTAACAAACCGTTTTACCGAACAATTCCTGAACTATGACCTTCACAATCGTTTTAGCGATCTTGATTGCAGGGTTGCATTAGTGTATTGACTGTAAATGCACTTCCTGTTTATTTATAGACACTGAGGGATGTGTGGAAATTATTGTCTGTGGTATCAGCAGCACAACATGCGTTACATAGATTTTAGACTACTGTTCAAAACATTGTGGTCTTTTTAAAACCGATTACACACTTAAAGGTGTACTTGATGCCAAATCAGTGAAACCGTTCTACCTAATCTTCAAATCAAGTGTGCAAAACTGCAAGCACATTATGCTTTAAACTCAGTTTGCAATTTTAAAACAAAGTTTTTGCAAAATGCTAAACAGTTATCTACGTTGAACACATTATTCAAAACTAACTGCTCTTGTTACATTTAGAAAACACTGCCATTCAAATACCACAATCATTTCCCGATTACCTACACCCATCGATCATGTGTGAAAACAATTAAACATAAAAACTTAGATCACTTAGAAATCAAAACTCAATATTTTCAGAAAGAAAGAAATTATTTTTACCCTCTTGAAATTCTGTTTATACTGTGAATATCCCCAATTTGATCACTTAGAAATCAAAACACGTTTTGAGAAACAAATAGCTTTTTGACCCTTGCATTTCTGTTTATTTTGAAAATAAAAGTCCTGTGTATTCCACTGCACTGAACAAGCAAAAGACACAAGAGAGTAATTTTTAGAAGAGTTACTGTTTTTCTGAATTGCTAAATCACCAAACCCGATTCTCTGTTCTAAATTCTCAATAGCCTAAACCAATTTGTCGAATAAATCACTCTTTCTGTAAAACCTTTAACAAGTTCAGGCATTTAGACACCTTTTGCAAATCTCATGCACTCTTTTGCAAAACTCTAAACACAGGCAGGCAAAAACTAAAACACAGTTGTCATCGTTTCCCCAACGATTAAATTTTTTTATACTGATTTCTACTGATGTGATCAAACTAACTGTACAGTTCAGAGTGCACAGGTGGCACATTGAATGTTGTGAACAAGATACGAAAAGGAGAGGAGGAAGAGGTTTGTGTAAGAGGTAGGTGGTGGACGAGGAGGAAGAGGATGAGCACGAGAAAGGTGTAGAGAATGTTGTCAAGGCTGGATTCGGCACTCTAGAAGTTTTTCCCTTTGCCTGGCAAAAGACAACATTGCCTGAGATGTGGACAAAGTCCTCAGGCCGGACCAAACACAAAGACGTGATGCTGAGACAGAATTAATCTCTCTTTGACCTTGATTTTGCAACTTTTTTGAGTGTACTGTAAAATGCTTTTTGTTCTGAGTTTTTTTAACCTTTTTGACTTTTGCAGTTGTACAACTGTATTTTTACAGTATGCAAATTTTGAATATACAGACATTCAGTAATATTCAGTACAATACTATGCTTGCAGTGCATACAGTATACAATTTATTCACCATATTACTGTAAGTTGCGATTACTACGTAAGTGCAAAATTTGTTTACTTTGTTACAATATATACTTTTTTTCCTATAACTGAATGCTTGGATTCTGTTCTCCATTTTTTTTTTTTTCTGTGTAGTGTCTAATGAATGATCGGTATTATTGACTCATGTGTGTATGATCTGAAAGGATTTTTTGATTTTGAGTGCAGATAAAATGGTTTTGAGGCAATTGTTTGATTATGAGTCAGATGTTCTCTGAATGTGGATGGAAGATTTGTTTTTGTGTTTAAGGTTTTAAAGAAAGTTGGTGATAGTTTTGAGATGTGTTTTAGCAATTCAGAAAAACTAAACTTTGCTTTTGCAAGAGATGTGTGACGTTTTGCATCTTGTGTGCGTGTTTTGTGGTGTGTAGAGTTTTGAGAAATGGAACCATAGTTTCAAAAATTGTAATACACAGTTCTGTCATGAAACTCTAGATGGCGCTGGCTGATCCTTAACTCAATTTGCTTGCATAATCACTATAGAGCACAGCTGATTGGTTTCTGCTATATCAGTAACCACTACTTAACCTTCAAATTCTTGGTTAGCATTTGCTGTATGCAGTAGCACCTCCAGCACAATTTTCAGAAACCCCCCACCTTCCCCAGCTCCACCTGTATAGATCTGCTACAGGTAATTCATGTACACCATATATTTTACTGGCATGTATTGTCAAAAAAGTCCCGTATACTTGCTCTGCTGCAGCAACAGCAGTAACAAAGCTTAGCCGATCTATTCCTCCGAGACCAAATATATCAACATTGTCATACCCATTTACCATGCCAAACACTCAGAGAGTTGTCATGACAGAAATACTTTTATTCAGCAAGGATGCATTAAATTGATCAAAAGTGATGGTAAAGACATTTATAAAGTTACAACAAGATTTCTATTTCAAATAAATGCTGTTCTTTTTAACTGTCTAAACTAAAATTGTCATGGATAGCTCTGAGACTAGGTGAGATCCAAGCGCAGCTTTATTGGAAAATCCAGAATCGTAGTCATGACAGGCAAAGGGTCAAAAACACTTGCAAACAATCCACAGAAGAACAAAAGACAAGGGAGAGTGCTCAGGAATGCTGTGTGACAATTACAAAACCTTGATAAGAAATGGCAGAGAGAACATGGTATAAATAGGGTGAGACAAACAATGTACTGACACACAGGTGAATGCAATAATTAGTGATGAGTCTGGGCAAAGGGAACTGAAGTTCATGGCTGAGTGGCAAAGGTCAGAGAAGGAGTGCCCTCTGGTGGTCAACCTGGGTACACCAGCTAGTAACTGTGACAAAAATGTATTATGGTTTCTACAAAAAATATTAATTGAAAAAACACAGCATTGATAATAATAAGAAATGTTTCTTGAGCATCAAATCAACATATTAGAATGATTTCTGAAGGATCACGTTACACTGAAGACTGGAGTAATGATGCTGAAAATTCATCACAGAAATAAATGGCATTTTAAAATATATTAAAATAGAAAAACTTTATTTTAAATTGAATTAATATTTCACAATATACCTGTTTTTACTAGATTTTTTCTTTAAAAAAAAATAATAATAAAAAAAAAAAAATTTACTGACCCCAAAGCTTTGATTGGTATATGTTAAATAACAGACTGAATATTAATTTTCATATGAAAATGAAGTATCTTGCTAAAAGGCACAACAGTGAGCATGATAGTGATTTCAGTAGCTTTACAATTATTGGGTCATCTACTCTGAACCAAACCAGCAACCTTTGAAGTCATAGCCTAAGTCTTAAATATTAGGTTGCAAATTTACCCATTTTCAAATTATTTTTAGACTCTAAAAGTATATTTTTGCCTTGAAGGACAATCAAAAGAGTATGAAGCACATTGGAGGTTGACTTGTCTATGAACATTTATTTGACTTTCTGTTCCATCCACAGGAAACGGCAGTATTTTGACATGGATCGAGCGCTCCATGAGTGAAACAGGTCAAATCCAGCCACTTCACCGCAGTGTGAGTTTTCAAAGAATATTAACAACAGGAAGATAATGACCTCTCTGAACTGTTCTTTGTTTTAGACCTTCACAATTACATTAGCGCTGAATTGAAAGATGGCAGCCCTTTATCTTTAATTATCCCTTCAAGTTGAGTGGATCATTCCACGGGCAGATTGTTCAGGACTCGATTAGGATCTTGGCCAAGACATTAGCCACAAATATGGACCTGCTTTACCCACCAACCTGGATTCATTATCTGATAACTGCATCCAAGTTCCTTTTTCGACACTGCTTTACAAATCAAGGGCATGTTCTTCATCATTCAGACGCCATTAAATTCACTTTTGTCCAGTTTTCAGTGAACCTGCCTTTCAAAGAGCGAGAGGACAGGCGTTCATTTCATAGTCCAGTGCTCAGTGAGGGGCGATGGCTCTCTGGATGCCTCTGTCTGTCTTCGTTCAGTATTCAGAGCAGTCATGTAACGTGCTCTAATGTTCTATTCATGCTCTTGAATACAGGATCACACAGCCTCATCATCTCACAGCCATTGCTGACACAACCTGTAAGACATCCGCTGTTGGTCAGGTGAGTTATTCTCCTAAAGGGAGCATCCATGAAGTCCATACATCGCATAATGAAGGTGAAGGGACCCAAAATGTCATCTGTCTAACTAAATCATTCACGTCACGCGGTACTGGGAGGAAGTTTCCCATACAAACTTTGCCCTATTTAGGCTACCTGTGATCCCATTAGAAACAATGCAACATTGAATGATAAATGAGGTAATTTCAGATTGTGCATGATTTCCAACAAAAAGAGCCAATTTGACAAAGATGATAGGAGATAGGAGAGCTAATCTCTTCCCTCTCCTCAAAATGAGTCATTCACTGAAGAACACTTGAAATGTGTAACAATCATCCGGTTTCCACTGAGCTGGCTGTACAGTTTTGTGTAATTGACTGAATAGTTATACTTTCAGAAATAGGTTTCATGTAGAAGAACACCTTTTTGCAACCATGATTTGAGAGCAAAGGCATATTAAAATTAGAGAAGATCGCTGTCTCAATTTCCCCTTGAATTATATTGTTTTGTTTTTATTGTGGCAGACAAGATCCAAAAGCAGTACCCTAAACAAAAAACAAAGAATGCAAAGGTTGTACTACTTTGACATACTTGGATTAGAAATGTACCAATGGACAACGTTTTATTATTGGACTATCAATAATGTAATTGATGCTGTAAGAATTGTGAAACAAGTACTTGCACAAATGTGTACTTTTACAGTACATCATTACTAATACTGTAGTGCATGAACTAGTGTACACTGAAATAAAACTTACCGGTAACACTTTACAATAAGGTTAATTAGTTAACATTAGTTAACTACCTTAGTTAACGTACTAAGAATGAACAATACTTCTACAGCATTTATTAATCTAAGTTAATATTAATTTCAACAACTACGAATACATTATTAAAATCAAAGGTTGTATTTGTTAACATTAGTCAATGCACTGTGAACTAACATGAACAAAGAATGAACAGCTGTATTTTTATTAACTAACATTAACAAAGATTAACTAATATAGTAACAAATGTATTGCTCATTGTTAATTCATGGTAGTTAATACATTAACTAATGTTAAATAATGAACCTTTTTTAAAGTGTTACCATCTTACCTTGTAGGATTTACTTTGAAAGGATTTTCACTCAGAAAGTGCAATTTTCACTGCTAGTAAATTGCACAAGTAATTTCAAAGAAATGCAGAGTAGCACATGAAATGTTGAAGTAGAAAGCCTAGTATTTTCTTGCGCTCCTATTGGTTTTTGATTTGACGGCAGTCGTAGAAGTCCCACTGCAGGACTGTACCTCTAAACTTCTGACACTGACAGTATTTTGTCAGAGGTCAAATTTTATCGCAATGGTCAGCGAACATGTCAAAGACTACAGATTTTAGCCTAGGATCTGAGAATCGTTTAGGATTCTCAAAATTAGTCTCAGATGGCCAAATCGTGAACAAAATCATACAGTGTGCACCCGGCATAAGTTGAAATGTAACAGAAGTAGCGAGAGATTCCATATTGTGACGTACATCCGAATGAAATGGATTATCGAAAAAGAAAAAATGTAGGGCAGAGACTAAGAATATATTAGGAATGTATTAGTTTTGTAAGAAAGGGCGGGTTTAAGCAGAGTAATGATTGGAGAAGTCCAGCATATATCAGAGAATCTGTCGTTTTAATGGAAGATTGAGTTATGACATTTTGATTAAAAATCACGAGGTCAAAAAAATCTGAAATGCATGGATGAATCTCTCACAATAAGATCATTAAGAGGGATTTTACTATAAGTAAATCAACCAATTGTGTACTGTAAATAATAACTCACTATATTTTTCCTTCAGCAGTGTATTTCGTTGTTTCAGGACAGTCTACCTGCATGTTCGTGTTTGTCATGTTAGCCCTAAGTTTGCTGATGGCTGTTTTGAGGCTTACTGGCATGTCCTGTATCAGATTCATCTGACTCAGACTCTTTTACATAATTGAGCTTCTGTTTGAATAGATTTCAATATATTAAAATTGATTGGACACACAAGTGTTATAAACTAGAGCAAAAGTGTTTTATATTCAGCTGTAGGTTTTCCGTGCTGGTCTCTAAGGTGATTATTAATGCCATCCGATATTATTATGAGTTTTGTTTCAGTCGAGATGTGTGGAAGAGATGTGTGAATGCTGTTCGAGAGAAAAAGGTGTGATAGACAGACAGACAGATGCATAGATAATTGAATTGTTCTCCGAGGACAATTCAGGTGCAAAACAAGAGTCACGTTAAACATTAAGTGCACAAATATGCAGAACTGTGATTCAGGATCACCCTCCATCCCCAGATTAATATCTGACTTTGATATTAATCATAAAGACAGGGTTGAAAAATGCCCATGTAAATGTTCCTTCAGTTATGACATTAGCCTATATGCATAATTTACCCTGAACTTTGGAAAGGGGGGTTTTGGTATTCCAGAGAAGAGTTGTATAACAGACTGGCCGTAATGCGTTTAATAGCTGCTCTTACAGCCTGAGTTGCTTGCTATCCAGGGGAAGTTTGAGAGAACAGTAGGAGTGGAAAGAGGCTGAGTTTGCCTCTCCTTTGGGCTCACTACATGAAACTGCTTTGCTAATGAAGTCTCGCTGACTACATCCCAGACTATGACCATGTTTGTGTTCTGTGGTAATGATGTCTTCGAAATACTAAGCAATTGGAGTGAGACTGCGATGAATGGATAAAGACAGTTTGCGCTCCATGGCGCTCACTCGCAGCTGGGAATATGTATTTGTAAGCTCGATAATTTGGCTCAAAAAGGTAGAAAACTTCACCATTTACTGAAATTAAAAATGCATTTCATTTCATGCAAGCCAGTGATACACATTGACATTTTATGCTGATATGTTCTCATTAACAAAGGATGATTTTCAGTGTTCACATTCCAGGTGCACACGGAAATTAAATATACTCGGTAATTATTTTGCAGGTAGAGACGGTCAGACTGAAAATATCAATTTTGCATTGGAAAGTGGTCATATTTATTTAGCACATTTATAACCCCAAGTTACTTTAAAATGCAACATCTAAGCATGATGCAACATGTCCTGTATAGCTGCTCATACAACATTCCCTTAGCTCAAACAGTACACTATACTGCAATATCAAGGTCATGTGTTTGAATCCCAGGGGCACTAAGCATATTATTAATGCTATGTAAGTCACTTAGATAAAAGCATCTTTCAAATGACGTTAATGTAACCTAGAGAAATGTTATCGGAGCAAAAGTTGCATGTATGTATTTATGAACACTGCTTCATAAAGCTTTGAAACTTTTGAGAATCTTTTGTTTCGAATGATTTGAAGGATTCTGAGTGAAAAAGATTCAGAGTGCATGTCAAACTGGCCAAATCACGTGATTTCAGCAAACTAGGCTTCGTTTTGTCATACTGTATTAAATTATGATGGTTCACCACTAGACAGTATGATCTTGGTGAGCTTATGAACCATTTGATTTGTTGGTTCAGATTTAATGAGTTTTACTAAACATGTGTGTGACTTGTCTGTAATATAAAAAGGGAGATAGTTAATTGCTTCTAAATGGGTAAACCTAAAAACTAATAAAACAACAGAAACACATTTCATATTTTATGGTATTGTGGCGAGCAGGACGAGGCCGAGGGCCGTGAGAGATACGAGACCGGCTCATTAGTAATCACGCCACCGGCCTCACGTCATTCTCCCACGACCCTCGGCCTCGTCCTGCTCGCCACAGGTATTTAGTGATTTGTAGATTACATTTAATAGATTACACTTACATCAAATCTTTTGTGTCTTTATTAACGTTGGTTTTGTGTTCATGTTGCAATTTTGCAAAGCAATTGATTACATTTATTCAGTTTTGTAAGTGCTACGTTTTCAAGATATACCTTGTCAAGTTAAAAATCAAACTGTTAAACACACGTCTAGAGAACCAGCTTTTCCAGTTCACTTCACTCGGTTGTCACTTTTTTAAACGCAACAATGCACTTATTTATTTTTTTGTCCAGTGTAACTGAGATTTGAAAATGAAGAAGAACACAGTCTGCACAGCGCCACCGAACAGAATCTTTAAAAAATCAAGCAGGTGTCCTTAAACATCCTTAAACATTACCCCGTTTGCTATTGGTTGAAGAGATTGTCCCGCCTCCAGCCTTATGCCATTGGCTGAGCCAATATTACCTGTATATTTAAACAAAGCAATGTTTTGATAGCCACAATGTTTACAAACTTTCTTTTATCGTTTAATTTATATTCCATGACAAATCTATGCTTCTGAGTTGATGCTTCTATCTCTCGCCTCATAGAGCAGACAGACATGCCTCACAGTGTCTAATAATTATTTTTCTGTTTTCTCTCTGCTGTTTTTTCCCTAATATCTCTCTTTTCCTCATTTTCTCTCAACCCCTCCAGTGAATTGGGGCTGTAGCTGGCATCTGTCTCTCCCAGTGGACCTGTCAACAGTGTGGCTGCCTGTCCCCTGTCTGAAAGTTGGCATGAAACAGAAATTAAAATGCTTTTCTTCCCTTTTTTTATTTGAAGAATATCTGCTGGAAATTGTTTCTCGAACAAGGAAACATGTAGGGCAGGCCTTGATTTTGTCTGTTGGAATTAATTAGATGGTTGTATTGCTGTTATTTGCTAATTACTGTGATCTTGTGAGTGACAAGATGCAGGAAGAGAGAGATTATTGTCCAGCCATTGTCGGAGGGGGAAGTTACTCCTCTTGATTAAAGATTGCGAGGGCATTAAAAAAAATGTACACAGATAAATATTTTATAGTAAACACAGTATTACATAAAAATAACAGATAAATCATTAATTACAAACACTGCAATATTCCATAAAAAATAATGATGTACATGGATTAATCATTTATAATATTAAACATTGCAATATTCCATAAAAAACAATGATGTGCATGGATTAATCATTTATAATAATAAACACTGCAATATTCCATAAAAAATAATGATGTGCATGGATTAATCATTTATAATAATAAATACTGCAATATTCCATAACAAATAATTATGTACATGGATAAATCATGTGTTATAAACACTGCAATATTCCATAAAAATAATGGTGTACATGGATAAATTATTTATTATAAACACTGCAATATTCCATAAAAGTAATGGATGTACATGAATAAATTATTCATTATAAACACTGCCATATTCCACAAAAAATAGTTATGTACATGGATGAATCTTTTATTATAAACACTGCCATATTCCACAAAAAATAATAATGTAGATGGATGAATCTTTTATTATAAACACTGCCATATTCCACAAAAAATAATAATGTACATGGATGAATCTTATTATAAACACTGCAATATTCCATAAAAATGTATCTAGATCAATCATTTATAATGAACACTGCAATATTTCATAAAAAATGATGTACACAGATAAATTATTTATAATCAACACTGCAATATTCCATAAAATAATAATGGTGGACACGGATAAATCATTTATAATAAAGATTACAACATTCCATTTCATAGTGACTTTAATAGAGATTTGAGCCTCACATGGATCACATAAGATCAAATGAGAAAATAAGAAGTAAAATGAAAAGAATTCAAATCATTTTCTCCCAGTTTGAAATGGCTTTGTAATCACGGTGACCTGATAACACTGTTTCTATATGATTCCCTGAACGTTGCCATGACTAAAAGTAGGTTGTAAAGAAATTACTCCCACCATTGTGCCGTTGTGATGCCGTTCCATTTAGAGATCAGTCTGCCATGTTTGGGAGACGCATGCTTCAGATGCAAAGCTTTTCTAGCAGTGGTATTGTGAGGATGTCTGTGTCTGACCCTCGTGAGAGGCTGTTACTGTGTTCTGATTAAATCGGATAACCTCTATCAGCTTTATGGTCATGCTACAATGAAGTGGGGGATGAGGTCAGAAGTCAGTGCGTGTTGCTAAAGAAGTGCTGGATCTTCATCATGCTCTCAAAGCTATGATTACAGGCTGTTTCAAAGGCCATCCTGAAAGCGATATACTCTCTAGCCTCTCGGGGACACAACTGGCTCTTTATGGTGTGCTGAACACCCCGTAAATATAAAATGAATCCCATTGCTGCTTACATATATATAACCGTGTGGTATTAAAGTCACCGGAGGTGATTCTTTATGTGGCCCGTGTATGCTTGTTATCCTGCAAGCTACAAGCATTCAAATCAACATCCAAGTTTACAAAGGGCCATATAGAACATGCACGACATAATTCATTACATGAATAATAGCTCTATTTGAGCATACGCTTGTAAAGACTGAATGTCGCGGGAATATTTCTGCCGTGGCTAGTTGGAGGCCTGCTGTGTTGATTTGTTTTCTCTAGCATCGGCAGCATTAGTGGATTCCTTCTTCTGTCTCAAAGCCTCAAGTGGGCACAAATACACACACAGATACAGGATTACCGTCCTTCAGCACAAAGACTGCTACTGTAGCCTGCACTCAACAGATAAACCAGCACAATGCCTCTAATAGGTCCCAGAAAGACTCCATATCCAATGTTTCAGACAAACCTATTTGTTTTCATGAAGGATAAAACGTAAATGAGCAGTGTCAGGCTGGGTTACGGTATTGTCGGATGTGAAAGGTATTGTAAATGTGGGATTGAGTGATAATGCTCATATTCAAACCAGCCAATGGTCCTAGACATCTGAGATCATTGGGACTCTTTAGATTTAATGACTGGGAATTATCCTTTCACTGTTTCTTCAGTGGGCGCAG
Source organism: Gila orcuttii (assembly GCA_026230005.1). Lineage (NCBI taxonomy): Eukaryota > Metazoa > Chordata > Actinopteri > Cypriniformes > Leuciscidae > Gila > Gila orcuttii. The sequence continues at coordinate 23,550,180 of JAPDVR010000021.1, read as the reverse complement.
TCGTCCCTTGAAGATTTCTGGGGTGTTTTTCTAGAGTTTTTCCAAATTTGATTTGGTTTTGGAGGAGGGATGCTGTTGTCCTAAGCATTCTCACTGCAGCTTCTGTTGGAGATTAAGGATTGAACGTCTCAGTGGGACGTCGCTGTGCTGTTTAATTACAAATGGACTATTCATAAAGCTGTTTCTGTTCATGTGCTTTCTATGGTTTTTAATGACTCGCCAAATATAATGCTTCTATTTCACTTTTTTATTAAAAAAAAATTCGTTCAAAAGATTATGGTCTGGAAGATTTCTTCAAGGCTGCATTTATTTGATCAAAAATATGAATTATTGAGAATTATTATAATCTTAAATAATAAAAAATTGAAATCTTTTGTTAAATTACAAAATTTGTCACTTTTGATCTATGCATCCTTGCTGAATATAAAGTTAATTTCTTAAAGGGGCTAGAAACCCTTGTTATTAGTGAGACTGGTGGACGATATGTGAACTGCAGCCAGCACACTCGTGCACACGTAATGTGATTTAATGCCCCGATATACTCACAGCAAAGTTCTTTTTCGTTCTTTGCTTACAAGTTAAGAGAAGTTAGAAATACCCTTTGCAGCGATATACTGTTAACAAACACCCAGACACCGTCCACACTGCTTAGAGCAGAGGTGCCCAATCCTGCTCCTGCCAATCGACTGTCCTGCACAGTTCATCTCCAACCCTAATCAAACACACCTGAAGCAACCAATTAAGGTGATTGATTAGGGTTGGAGATGAACTGTGCAGGACAGTCGATCGGCAGGAGCAGGATTGGGCACCCCTGGCTTAGGTCAGATGAATATACAAATAATGTGCTACACGCTTTCCTCTTAATAACAAAATAAACACAGAATAGAAATGTCAGTGGTGAGAAAACAGCAGTAAAGAAAGCATCTGATGTGCAAAGGATATGTTTGCACCAGCTCTGCAATTCACCGGCATCATGTGGACAGGGGAGGTCAATAAAATTACACTGATAATAGTTTGATTATAAAGTATATTAGAGACTATATAGATCTGACTATGTGAGACTATAGTTAGACTTAATCCAGTACAGAATAGCTTTTTGGGCATTATCCTGAACATTGTATAAGCATTCATTTTACGTGTTATTGAACGGAAGAGAGGCTCTCGAGAGCGCGTGTAATTTTTTTTCTCATTTTTTATTTTTTCCAGGCAAAAATGAGTCCTTCACATAAAAATCAGGAAGGACAACATAGGAAGTCAAGGAAGGTCTCTTTTCATTAAGTTTCGTTACAAGCTGTTCACACATTAGTTCACAGCTGTTTTTGATTAATACATGGAAATTCTTACATATAGCCCCTTTAAAAAATCTGACCGACCCCCAAAGTGTTTATATATTGCATGAAAAAAGGAATCTTATTTTTAGGACCATTATGATTTCTGAGCTCAATCTACCTCCAAATTCTCATTACCAAAATGCAAAAAGTCTCATTCTCAGTATTGTATTCTCATTAGTGTAATGTGGAAAAACAATGAATTATTATTTAATTTTTTTGTTCTGGAAGCATTCTGGTAATAAAAGAGTAAATAATTGGCATGTGTTTTCACTACAGAAAAAAAAATCCTGATGGCTCTTAAATACGCTTTATTTTCTTAAACATTTATGTTCTTTGATTCACCCAGTAACACTAATAAAAGCTACTGATATCTCACTGCTATGTCAGTTTATGTTTTAACATATTTGTGTTTTAGTAAAGAAAAGAGGTCGGTCTGACTGACCCAGATAAATGACAACCAGCTCACATTCTCTCCTCCTCTTTTCTGCATCTGTCCCCATCTCCAAAAGACTTCCAGCCTATACCCCTTGTATTTTCTTTGGAGCACACAGCAGGCTAGACGTGACTTCATGGGGATCTACACTGATAAAATCAACTTGAAGCAATGTCTTTTCTATATCTTGGGGGATTTATAGAGACAGCTTGTTATCCAAATGATGCATGTACATGCTGTCAATGCACGTCTCTAAACACGATCAGGTCGTGGCGTGTTTGTGCAGTCTGCCCCCTAGAGGCTCACAATAAAGCGGCCTTGTGTTCTGATTACACCCAAGCCCTCATATTTACACAGTCTGGAGGGATTGAATTGTCCCGAGCACATTAATAATGCATATTGATGAATCAGTCTAGTTAGTGTGCTCTTGAAACCTCTATGGTGATTCTGGGCAAAACCTTTGTTGCTTTGGGGACAAGCATCTCTGTCTTTAACCTTGTCTTCACACAGTCTCCGATGTTTGTCCTCTGCGGAAAGCAGGGCTCCATAGTTAATAGTGAAAGTAATTTTCCTGACAGTGCAGAGATCTATGGGATGACAGCAAGTGTCCATCAAAGCTGTCCTAACTCATGGCCCCCTGATAGATGCACGAAATGATGGAGCAGACGCTGGGCAACACATCAGAGTGAAGTGAGACAACACAGTGACACTCAATAACCATCACCCATGATTCAAACCACTCTCCATGTATGGCGTCTCACAATCTGATGTTTGATCTAACATGTGTTTCACCACACACTTGAGCAAGTCTAGTGAAATGCTTCTTTGACCCATAGCATATTCATATTTGGTACAGCTCATCAAAGGAGATGCTTCTTGCATTGTGCGTTACATATTGCTGTATAATGCAAGACTCAAGATTTTTATTTGTCACAGACAGTTAGATACACAATAAAACTTGCAGTGAAATATCAACCTTGTGAGCTATTTACTGTGTATTAAATATATAAATAGCTTAGTAGATAAAATGGATGAACCTACGAAATAATGGTATACATTTCACAATAATGTTTAATTCAGAGCCGGTCCAAGCCTTTTGGGGGCCCTAAGCAGAATTTGATTTGGGGGCCCCCTCCCACTACGCGAAGTCACCTGTGCTTGACGATTATTGACACAAATGTCACGCAATAATGATACATTATAAATGAATACAGTGAGGTTATGTATTAATACAAAATAAATACTTAATAAAAAATAGATGCCTACTTAAATAAAAAAGTTTTAACTTTTACTTTACTCTTTTACTAACTCTTTGAAACTTCTTAAAACAAACGGTCTCAAAACATATACAATAAATAAATTATTTTTTTTAAATAATGACAAAACTGAGAAATCAGAAACATAATAAGAGCAAGGGTTCAACAATGACAATTATTGTTGAAAACTGTCAAAAATATTATTATTTCTCAACTGTCTCAATACAGTGTAACTGTCCTCAAAATCTTTTTTATTATTATTATTGTAACAGACTTTGTTGGATTGTACATGACAGAATCCAACAAAGTCTGTTACTATAATACCGGTAATGATGTACTGGCGCTCGTTGTATGTGTGTATGCAATCTATTTTTCCCCTCAGGGCTTGCCGTAGATAGGAATGGGTCGTGCGCACTTGGTACTGGAGTGTCGCGGGTTTTTGGAGTTAGTGATCTGATGTGTGGTATCATAAAGTGGAGAAGAGTTCAAACTGCTATGTTTATTATTTATTCAAACTGCTACCCTTACACCTAGAAGGTTAAGTTCCCCTGCAGCTATTTTCTCCAACTTAAACCGATACCGCGAATTGTCTATGCACTCGCGAGGTGTCTAGATTATGCGCATGACTTAGACGCTGGCAGACGCAGCAGTTGTTGGCAGGTATATTGATCATGAAATCAGAATTTTCTTGTCTTGAATTATTCATTCATTCATTCATATTCATTCGTTCATTTATGTCACTTGTTTAAGTCATCTAAAAAAAAAAAAAATGTAAACTCGATTGGGGGGCCCCCTGGTGGCCCAAAGCAGCCGCTTAGTTCGCTTATGCCTCGGGCCGGCCCTGGTTTAATTTGTTAAAGTTGGCATGAAACAAAAGTTGCGATAGCCTTTTCTTCCATATTATCCAAGTAAAACGGTAGGGTGGGACTTGATTTTGTCCTTGATTGGATGGTTATGGTTTGCTATAGCTGAGATATCTGTGTCCATTTGATTTCATGGTGAATTTAACATTAGTTAACTAACTATCTAGCTACTAACTATGACCTAACCATACTTCCACAGGATTTATCATTATTTGCCGTGTTAATTTCAAAATTTACATTTTAGTTGTATTTGTTAACCTTAATTAATGCACTGTGAACTATAATGAACAAACGATGAACAATTATATTTTTTCGACATTAACAAAGATTAATAAAAGTTTTAAAAAAATATATATTGTGCATTGTTAGTTTATGTTAGCTAATGCATTTACTAATGTTAACAAATGAGACCTTATTGTAAAGTGTTGCCAAAAAAAAAAAGTAGTATGGTAAGCATGATTTAAAAAAAGTCAGAAAACAGAAATCATCCTTTAATATTCCAGAGCCAAATGAACCGTTAACTTCTCTAAACTAAAGTGTAATCATGTTAACATTCCCCGCGTAGTCTAGCTTGTAGGATGGACTGAAATGAATGAATCAGAGATCACAGTGGAACTGCCACCCTGTGGTCAGAAATCAATCAGCTGTATGTGTGTGTATGTGTTCTTGAATAGCCTATATGTGGTTTACGAGAACACAAATGTGTATACTGACATGGGTATTACAATGTAAACATGGTTTGAGGACACTTCCTGTATCCTCGTAAGCCAAATGGTTTAAAAAAAAAAAAACATACTTAACGGTGTTGAAATGCGAAAATGCCAAATGTTGTGAGGTAGCTTTAGTGTAGGGGGATACAATATGCAGTTTGTACAGTAAAAAATAAACATTACGGCTATGGAGAGTCCCTAGTAAAACACATATTTGTGTGTGTGGGCGTGCGTGCGTGTGTGTGATGCAGATTTAAGAACATCAATCTGAGTTTACTTTAATTATGCTCAATCTGTTCACTAAAGGATTTACCAGGACTTCTGTGCACAGCTGTCAATATTTTTCGGTTTTACTTTCTTTCTTTTTTTTTGGATGGTGATTAGTCTTACAGGCTGTTTAAGTAGCTGTATATTTAAGTCGCTAATTAATGTTTTACAAAAAAATCCAGAGAAATCCACAAACAATTTAGCCTTTTTCTAATAAAAGTTATGTAGGCTACATATAGGCCAATAGAATATTTTTGCCAAACAAAAATAGCTACAGATCTTTTATTAATGTTATTGCAATAAAGACCTATGACACTGTGGCCTCATTTAAAAAATGTTAGAAATCATCCTACATTTGAGCTTAGGCCTACTTACGATCATTTTTCAAATGTGCGTAAGCCTGTGTGATTTAGAGAACGAACGTGCGTACGCCTCTCTTCCAGAAGTGAAAGTTATAAATCGCTAATGATCTTGAAATCTAGCGCAGCTGAATGGTTTCCGATCTCCGCTTTGTAGGCTAAACGTCGCCTAATAGGCTTAACGTTATTCAGAGCAGCGCCATGACAGGTATGAAAGTGAGGCTGTGAGGGATAGACTTGCGTGTTTCCAATGGCATCCGCCAGGGGCGTCGGACTGGGGGTAAAACCAGTACTGTTTACCAGGGCCCCAAGTGGAGAGAGGGCCCTTGAAAAGTCTGGAATATATTTTATTTGGAACATGGGGGCCCATCAGGACTGCCTATACATAGGGCCCGGGATCTTGTGCTACGCCCCTGGCATCCGCTGTAAAAAGCTGTGTAAAGCTACTAGATTACTTACAATTTTCCACAGCTTATATTGTCGTGAGTTTTGTCAACTGAAATTTCTTGGAAAGATATTTTTCCAGTGTTTCATGAGCAGAACAATCAAAAACACATCAAATAACTGTTCACCCCATTGAAGAGGTCCATGTCTGTCCCTCACAACCTTGCTTTCATTCCCATTAAAAATCAAAGATGGCGCTGCTGTGAATAAGGTCTATTAATGTCATTAACATATAAAAGAGCACCAGTCAACGTCCAAATCCATTACTTGAAATGGCGAGCGGCAAGAAGTGAATACATTCCCAAATACCTGCAGTAGCCCACTCCGAGTTTCTACCACATGGAAAAGTGCGTAGGCCTACGTCTGATCAGACCCTGACCTGAAGTTAAGCACTTTTCCACGTCAAAGACCGTTTTAATAAATATGAACGTGTGCGTGAATTGAGCTTGTTTTGACTTAATCAGGACTTGAGGCATATGATCTTCTATATTGTGACAGGGGGCCTCATTTATAAAGCTTGCGTGCGCACAAGATTTGTTGTGTGCGCTGCGCACGCAAGCTTTATAAATGAGGCCCCCTGTCACAATATAGAAGATCATATGCCTCAAGTCCTGATTAAGTCAAAACAAGCTCAATTCTGCCCTCTATTGGTCCAGCTATTCTCTTTACTGTGGTGTCTGACAGTGATAGCAATTTATTATTTTTTCAAAATGGAAGTATTAATCCATATATGGAAATAAATAATTCTCCATTCACAAAGGGTTTATTTTACAGCAAAGGACAAAAAAAAAGATTTGTTGTATATGTATATCACAGAGCAGTGGTTCTCAACCTTTTTGACTCAAAGGCGAAATATTTCCTGCAGTATTTCTGATATGATTATGACAAATATGCTTGTTTTTTTTTTTTTTGTTTTTTTTTTAAGAACCCGGGGAAATAAACAGAAACAAACGTTATTGAGGGACCAATATTATATATTTCTTGATTTAAGTTGATTAAATTCTTGATTTCTATTTATTTTAATTTATTAATAATATTAATTGCATGAATAATAATATATTAATTTGAATAATTTTAAAGTCACCTGTTTGAAAACCATTGATTACGACGAGTCACATAACGTCAGTATGGTGACAAATCCAATGTGTCTTATTGACCATCTTGCCTGTAGCTTTATTTTCAGTTCACTTACAGTTGATCCATGAGCTTTTCTACAACAGCAAATATTCATTCATTAAAACACCCTGTTGTGCTTTAAATACTTTATTTTTACACAAAAAGTTATGTTGATACGCAGACATTCAGTTTACATGACTACAACCTTATGATTGTATGAACACATTAGTCATTAGTTAGACCACAATCCCTCCGTGGCACAGAATTGCAGTCAGTATATAAATACTAGACAGACTTAAGAGTGTAAAAATCTACAAGATTTCCAAGAAAGAAAAAAAAAAAAACCTTGGTAGCACTTCCACCCAGGTACAAAGTATCCTGACGTTATGCTGTATCAGTTTCTTCAGCCACAGGGAAGTTTTGGGTATTTCAAATAGAGTCTGTCCACTCTGTTCTCTTTTTTCCCTTCAAGGTTGCATGCGAATGGCTCCGTCCAAGCGTATCACTTCACCATTGATCATGGGGTTTTCTGCTATTGCAGTCACAAGGTGTGCAAACTCAGCTGGATCTCCCAGACGTGATGGGAAGGGCACCTGCCTGGCCAGGAAGCTCTGCACTTTCTCAGGTAATCCTGCTAGAAGTGGTGTTGCGAACAAACCTGTAGGGAAAGAAGAGGAAAAATGGCAAAAGCAGAGAATGTAATAGGAAAGGTAACAAAAAGCATAATAATGAAATAACTGTGTTAAAAGTATAAGACGAACAGATGGAACATGATTGATTGATATTTTTATTTTGAACATGTAAATACAGAAAGAAAATAATAATAATGGTAAAAAAAAAAAAAACAGATGAACAACAAAATAAAACTCCATACTTTCGATGAAGAGGATATCATTCTGTTTAGAGACAAAATGTGTTTCGGGATACTGACCTGGAGCGATCGTGACCACGCGGATCCCCATTGGGGCAAGGTCTCGAGCAATAGGAAGTGTCATTCCCACAATCCCACCCTTAGAGGCAGAGTATGCAGCTTGACCCACCTTTAAAAGTCAACCAAACACCTTACAAAACATGTAGTGCTGCAATGTTTGACAAGAAGTTCAAAAGTAGGGGTTAGTAAGAAGTCTCATACTCACCAAAGCTACATTTATTTGATTCAAAATACTGTAAAAACTGTAATATTGTGGAAATTTATTAAAATAGAAAACTGTTATTTTACATAGAAATTATATTGTAAAATGTAATTTATTACTGTGGTGCGAAATGAATTTATAGCATCATTACTTCAGTCTTCGTGGCACATGATCCTTTAAATTCTAATGTTGATTATTCTGATGAAAACTGTTGTGCTGCTTAAAATTTTTGTGGAAACATTAATAATTTTTTTTTTTAGGATTCTTTGATGAAAAAGTTAAAAATAACAGCATTTATTTTAAATAGAAATCTTCTGTACTAATATAAATGTATTTACTGTCCTTGCTGAAAAAAAAAAAATCTTACAGACCCCAAACTTATGAACATCAGTGTATGGCTGTTATACCTGCCCATCATAAGCAGCAACACTGGCTGTGTTGACGATGCAGCCTCGGTGTCCATCTGCATCAGGCTCATTTTTTCCCATCTCCCCTACAGCCAGTCTGATCACATTAAAAGTCCCAGCGATGTTCACCTTTAATAGATTCAATTTATAATTCATGCAATAACATGGAAAAAAAGACTGATGCTTTAGAGAAATTACAGAGATCAACTTTACAGTGACAAATGAAAGTTGCTTTGGGATATTTGGAATAGTCATTCAGCTGTAGAAGTGTATGATCCAGTGGCATATATGAGGTTCAGGCAACACTGTAAATACAGTGAGGCTTACAGTGATAACACGAGTGAAATCCTCCAGACTGTGGGGAAGGTCCTTTTTAAAGTTGTATGTTTTCACAGCCACAGCTATCCCAGCACAGTTCACCGCCAAGTCCACTTTGCCATACTTCTCCTTGGCCAAATCCACAGCCGATCTCACATCTGACTCCGATGTGACCTGAATTACAAAACAAAAGCCAAATCAGAAGGAAAGAACATTTTCGAAATCTGCATTGTCTAAAAGAGCAAAAAGAGAGAGTGAACAATGCAAAAGGGTGGTTAATAATAAGTGTCACTTACATCAGTTGGTGCAAACGCACATCGCTCCCCAAGAGCAGCGGCCAGATTGTGTCCATCTGAGCTGGGCAGGTCCAGGATCACAGCGCTGGCCCCCTGACGGATGAGCCGCTCCACAGTCGCTCTCCCCAAACCAGAGGCCCCTCCTGTCACCAGACCCACCATACCCTGTCAAATCGTCAAAATGCCTGTTTTTGGGCTGTATCCTCTTAAGTGCAGTCTTAAATTAGTTAATAAGATTTAAACAAACGTAAAGAGCTGGGAGAAAATCGGATATGTGTCAGATCAGTGTCATGTGCGTCAAGTCTTAAAGTGACAGTGGTCTAATATATCTGCTGCAGCCTGTGTCGTTAATGTTAAAGGTACAATATGTAGCTTTTTTGGCCACAAGAGGGCGCAGTTTCCAACAATAACAAATGCGTATGTTTATGATGCAGTGATGAGCTGAATGATGGGACTTGCTGTCAAGCTGATGGATCTAATAATGTTTATGGATGAGTAAAAAAACACTCATGTTTTTTAACATTACAGTGGTATGAAGCAGGTCACGATTGCTAAAGAGACAGATATCACACGCGAGTCCCGCAGATATAAAGGAATAAGGACGTTTAATTCTACAGAACTACACGCAAGTGCTGGATTACTCACACAGGTCAGTTTATTAGACGAATTAAACTTGTGAGGGAACGCAGCGCTGTTTCACTTGGTCTAACGTTACACTATCACACTAAACGGCATTTAAATGTGTGTTGAAAGTTATAATGTTATTCTACGTGTTAGTTCGTTTTCTATACAAAACTAGCAGCTAGATCAAGATTAGAATAACATACTGACCATATTCTAACATGTCATCATGTTGAGCTAACGTTAACATTGATTTGTTTTATGTACATTTGCTCACCTGTCTAATAAAGCTGTCAAGTCGTGACACGTGAAGCTCTGTCGAGTCCAAATTAGTCACGGACGTGGAGCTCTCGGCATCTCAAAAACGCCACGCTGATATTGATCCTCATTTTAGTTCTACTTGTTTGTCCCAAAGTCTGCTTGCCATGGTCTCTGTTTGAACGAAACAAGAACTGTGTGCCGCTAAACGTTACGCATTACGCAGTTGTCCATGTCTGTCGCCATGGTTTAGTCATGGCTATGGCAGTTCGAGCGGAAACCAATGATAGCATGGATATTGCGTCATTGACAGGCGACATTTTTTTCCGGGACGGCCACTTATTTAAAATAGTAATTTCTCTGAAATAAAAAATCTTTGGAGACTTTTGGGATATTGTAAGTACACAACTGCAGGAAATATATCACACTGTGCAAGTGATTTTTGGATATTTTATTACAAAATTCTTACATATTGGACCTTTAATCAAAGAACAGAAGAAAAGGAGAAAATAACTTGCTGCTCTTGACTGAATAAACTTTGTTGCTTTAATAAGGATTTCTCTATATATAATTATTTATACAATAAAAATAATACTGTTATTTTACACTTGATTACTTTATTCAATTACTTTAGCATTTCTTACCTGGGTATCACTGTTAGACCTACCTAAAAATCGTAAAGCACTGTTTATTTAATTTGAATCTTTGTTCCATTGTACTCATTCGTGCTATCGCTTGTAATTTATTTTATTATGTATTTGTTCTTATTCTATTACTTAATGTTTGTCTTTACAAATATATTAGTTAGGTTAGTATCTTTTTTTTTTTTTTTTTGGGGGGGGGGGGGGTATTTAAATTGTATTAAATAAAATGTTAATGTGTCAAAAACAATAACTTTTACTAAAAAAAATAGAGAGTATCGGTGATACTGGCCTTCATGCATAGTACTTAGTAGAAATATACCATTAAAGAAATATACCATTAAACAAATATGTAAAATAATATACCATCTTCTTTGTTGTTTCTACATTCATTTGGAGATTTAATGAAAATTTTGTATTACAATATAAAAATATATTACAAATTGAAATATTAGGTGCCATTTATTACAGAAAAGAGTGCGATAAATTTTTTTTTAATCAATAGCTAGAAAGAAAGACAGACGCAAGGGTAAGAAAGATAAACAACCTGCATTGAGCTTGGTGATGTTTCAGTATACTACAAACACAATGCAGTCATTGTTCAACAGTAATATGCGGCAAAACAATGAGGTTTTGAGCAGACAACACCGGAGTTTGAGGACTGATACAATGTAACAAATAAGAGCAAAGCTGGATAATCGCCATTGTTTCAAATATTTACCAGCCTATCAGTCAAACTCAACTGCACAGAAGTTCCATTCAACTAGTTAGCAGTGAGGCTAGAACTTCAAAATACTGTGAAATACAACCTTACAACGACGCAAAAATGAACACAGGTAGCAAAGCAACCTTGAAAAATTGAACTACAGGACAGACGACATTTTTGAGACTGTACATTTCAGTTAATTCATTCAATTTCTCTCTCACCTTGACACTTCTGATGTTCGCCATATTTACACGCTGCAACTGCTTGGATACCAGTGGTAACGTCAACCCGCCGCGACGTAAGTTCCCTTGCTTCAGACCAATCAGAAATACGGACACGACAACACCCTTTAACGCGATTGGCTGCAGTTCATTTTATTGACATCTTCACAGGAAGTCGCGCGCCAGTCACTAATATTTTAAGTGCTCGACGCATTTAATATGTTGATTCGCTAAAGGCTGAAGACTCGTATTTTGAAAATATATTTTGTAAGACCCATTTATTTGAGGAATATTAAAAACGAAACCCAGTTGTAATAATAATTATCAACAGTTAACTGAGACGAATGATACAAATGAGTCTATTCAGTTTACTTTTATAAATTACAGCAGTTGCACAAATAATAATAATAATAACATAAATAATCAAAATTGATACACAAATGTATGAGCTGACTGAACAATTACATAACAACCTAGTTATAGCATATTGGATAATGACCATGGTGCAGTCCTATTTCTGACCACCAATTTACACCTCTGTAACCATAACCATTAAGACTGCTGAAATAAATTAAGACCTTCAGTTATTACCATCAAAATGTTTATTTGAGGGTTAAAGTCACCATGAAATCAAAACTCACAATTATTATTAATTTTTTTAGGGAATTGCAGTATTTATTATAAATGATTCATCCGTGCACATTATTATTTTTTAAATTCATGTATCCTTGTAATCTTTAATCAAAATAACTTCCCCTCCCTCTTGCAGCATAATCTCATCTCTTCTCTGATGATGTGTTTACTGGTGTGAGCTGCGAGCCCCTGGAGCTCAGACTTCCAGACCCACAGAAAAAGTCTAAGTCCAGACTTCCAGAGGTGTGTCACAGTGGAAAACGAATCCCACGCCCACCCAGGGTGCACATTAGGAAAGAAAAACTATCACAACTTTCGTTTCATGCCGACTTTAAGGTATTGTGAAGTTTGTACAGTGAGACAATCACCAACTCTCCACAATTTACACTCTCAGAAGAAAGCACCCAGTACAAAAATACGTAAATTCAGCTATCCACAAATGAAGGACCATCATTGGTGCATCTGATGTGAGGGAGCAGCTGTGAGAAAGACAGTAGGCTGTATAGTTATCTCCCAGATCTGGTGTGATCCCAAACTATACAAACTACTACCTCATTCCACAGCCCCCATGCAGCACCCCCTGTCTGGTACCCTGCGGGAGGAGACAGGAGACAGAAAGACATGTCAGCGCTACAAATATATTGCTTATTTGTGCTATTTTTATTCTAAATTTATTGAACTATCTTTGCCACTGCTAATGTGTTTTTTTATAAATCCCACAGTGAAGGCTGTCATCATCGTCCTTTAACCCCTAGCTCAAACATCCACACCATGGAGTGTGGGCAGACTTCTGGCATATTTCTTTTGAAATATGAGTCATGATATACCATGAACAACAAAGAGATTACACAAAATGGATCAGGATCTGATGCTCTGCAGCATTTGATGTAATAAATGTAATTTGCCACTTATATGTGCTTAGAGAGCAATGGCAAAAAATAATGAATACTGCTTATTAAATAATGTTACGCATTATAATATTGTTATTATGCATTATATATTTTCATAATTGTATATTTCACAAAATAATATTTCACTGTATGACTGCAACCCTGGTTATAATATGCATTATTAACTGTATTATTAAAGATAATGCAATAATATACGTGTCTAGATGTATTAGGACTGGTCCTTGAGAGAAATTAAGCAATGAATCAACCCATATGGAAGATTTTATTGCCACATACAACACAGCATAGACTCACATATACACAATAAACTTGTACAGTAGTCATTATTAATATGCATCCCTGCTGGAAAATCCAGCTAAAGTTGATAGCTAAATTTTGGAACATGGTAGCTTGTTTCTTACTCTGTTTGTTGCTGGTCCATGATGATCAGCTAGAATCAAACTGTCATGCTCTAAAGCAAACTCATCTACCATCTTAAACTGGATTTTCTAGCAGGGATGTGATTCCCACCCATGCACATTTCAAGAAAGCATCAAAATAAACTGCATGTAAACTGAATGTTAGAGGTAATGATGACTGTTTTGGTATACAGGTATTATTATTATTATTATTGTAAACCATCCATCCTAGCTCAGCACTAATGTCTTAGTAATCAACAGCTGGCAGAGACTTGATGATGCATGTCAGTCTGGTGTGTTTGATCGGTTGAACACTGTCTGGCCGCCAGATTAACTTTATCGTGATAAGCAGACTCGCGTGCGATTATCAGTGTTTTATCGAGAAAATTCAGCTTTACAAATCAGATCGACACCCTAGCTAGACTGACTTACCGCTTGAAATGGAGCATTTTGTCAGCTAATTTTTCAGTGAATATTGTAGATCTGCATGCATGAATCTACTTTGCCTTTCACATGTTATGAAAATCATATACTCTGAATATTAGTAAAGCGATCAAATACGAAAAATGGCGGTTGCCTCACTAGTGCCCCCGGTTTGATAATCAATAAATTGCATGCTAAAATAACCCTAGTCATTATATTAAACGGAAATGTGTCCATGCAAATGTAAGACAGAATGTAAATCGCTACGCCGGTGTTCACAGTGACTGCGGCAATGACAATTTAAAGAAGGAACGTTTCGCTCACCTGAGATCGCGACTGTACATGATACCGCCATCTTACATCAGCACAAGAGCAGTGAGACACACTAGCTGCAGGCGCGCAGATCTGCCCCAGAGGTGACCTGCCCCTTGAGTGATGTGATCCGATCCGCCGTCCTCTCAGTTCACGATTAGGTCATATGGACTACAAAGTGTGCAATTAACAACTAATGGTTGTCAAATGTCACAAATTGCACGAGAGAAAAATGCTGTTTGTTACCACTTCACGAGGAAGGTTGCTTTTCCATTTTGAAATGCTGATTTAGTCAAGTTAAAAGTAGCCTACATTTGAAACATTCTATCAAAGTGTTTAAATGTTAATAAATAGGACTTTCTCGAGCTAAATAAAAAAAAAAAAAAGTTTTCGAATATGAGCTGTTATGCTGTTCATTTTTTGTGCTCCAGTTCATGACATTACATGTTTAGTAGAAAAGGAACATAGGCTAATATTTCTACAGATCTAATAATACAGGTAATGAGGTCAAAAGATTTATAGCAAAAAGATTGGAATGTGTTCTCCATGCACTATAGCACTAATTTAACGTCTTCCAAAATTATAGCACTGGGAAAAAAATAGCCTTAAATTGCAATAGTTCTTTGATTTCATGCGGTAGTGTCATAATATTGCACAATCTTGGAGATAAATTATAATTTTATTCATTTGAATACTTTTTAGTAATACATTTAGAAATTTTATAAGTAACACTTTACAATAATGCAAATGCGCTTGATATAAACAGTAACATTAGCATCATTACTCCAGTCTTCAGTGTCACATGATCCTTCAGAAATCATTCTAATTTGCTGATTTGGTGCTCAAGAAACATTTCTTATGTTGAAGAGTTATGTTGCTTTTAATTTAAATTTCCACAAACTGCAGAACTGTAGTATATAATAAATGCTGTACAATTTTTCATCAGTTCATGATACCTAATTACCAATGTTAACCACGTTAATCTAGTACGAGTGTTAACTTTTCATTTAGAACATGGCAGTATAACAGCAGGTTCTTCTAGTACAGAGTCAGGAAAATAAAAACCCAAACTCCTTTTTACTAAAAGAATAAATTTTATTTCAGCACTGTAAGTCATTTCCCAACCATACAAACATGACTGCCAACTTTGACTTTCTCTCTCTCTCTCTCTCTTTCTCTCTCTTTCTTTGAGCTTTTGGCTTTCTCCCCAATCCATTGTGAAATCAGACCACAACAGCAAGACAAATTAAAAAGAAAAGTTTCTTTCCAAAACAATCAGGTGCTTTCTTTATACTAAAAATAAGAAATTGTTAATAACGATCATAACCATAACAGCAATAATAATAATGAACTTTACCCTTCACTTCACAAGTTTTTTGGAGCTTTTGGAGATCTTGATGCATGCATCAATGCGATTGTGTTGATGAGCGGATCAGTTTTCCAAGAAAAGACGACAGAATGTGTTGCCTACAAATGGATGTCTTGAGTTGACATTGAGTCTTGGGGGCACATGCTATAAAGCAATGGGGACAAGATATAGAGGCTACTACATACTTCTAGAAAATGTAGGATGTCAGCGGGCCACTGTACACAACACATTGCTGTTATCAGACTAGGATTGAAACCACACCAGTGGTCCTGTGGAGTGAAGGGCTACAGAGCCAGGATACAGGGGAAACAGTTATAAAGCAAGAGTCAGATCTGAGGTCCAGACACAAATCTACAATGCACAGGCAAAACTCTTTACCAAAATAGCTGTGTGTGTGTGTGTGTGTGCGCGCATGTGTGTGCATGGTTACAGTATGTGTTCACACTTAACCTATCAATGACTACATTGAAGCTACATTTTTCAGAGGGACAACACATGTGCATGGGAGCTGAATTGTTCTAGGGTTAATCGCTAAGCTCCACTTGAGAGGAAAAAAGAAATCTTTATTTTAGCAATGAAACTGGACGATACAAGATTTAGCCACTTTTCACCAAAAAGATGTAAACATCACATTTTACTTCATTTAGAATCGGATTACGGACCCTTTACGTACTCTAATATCTCATTTACTGAAAACACGTAGCTGTATAATCATATATACAGGATCCAGAAAGAGAATCAAGACCGTTAACTATATACTGGAAAAGTAGTTTCCAGAAAAGTTTTTTTTAACTTTGGTTGAAAATTAATGTTGCACAGATGTATTTTAGCCTGCTTTTTGTGCAAGGAAGCAAAATTAGATTTACTCAAAATAATTCAGCTTTTACATGTAATAATTTTAAAAAGACTGAAAAATCAATGCTTAAAACAAAATAATGGGTTATTTACGTAAGTGACAATTACATCATGATGGTGAAGTGGTTTGAAACGATATTATACTAAATAGAGGTGAGGAAAATTGCAATCATTACACTTGAAAAATATCTAGTTATCTCCGCTAAGCAAATTTTAATACTAAATGTAGCAACGGTCAAAGGAGTAGCTGTTGTAATAATATTTTTTTTCAAAGTAAGAAAAACACAATTTCACAACTGAAAGAAACCAAAGATGGTAAGGTTAAATTTCTCAGTTCACTGTTGAAAATGTTACCAACTCTTGTCTAAGATTACTTACAGACAGATTATTAGACTAATTATAAAAGTTAAAATCTCTCACTGTTAGTATGAAGACTGCAGGGGAAACAAAAGCAAGAATAAAAATCAACAGAAACAAGAATTAAGAGGGAGAACCATTTGTGACCAAATTTGAGTGCTGAAAAATCAGTTTTCTCAGGACCAACATCTGGAGTGAAACAGTGGCATTCTAACAGCAACGGCCAGAGCGAGCTCACTGATTTCCAGGGCATCAAATATTATCAACTAGATATTTCTTAGTCTATATTTTACTCAGTGAATCTCTATAAATGTATGATTGAGAGTTTAAGCAGCAATCTAGAACAGAGAAGAGAAGCTTTGGAGAGGGTAACTTTGGAACCAAGCATCTGAAACTGCAAATTTAAGTATCCAAATAATTATAAGTGAAATTAATACCCTGGACAATACATTAATTATCTGAATATGAAAAAGTTTTAATATTTTTCTTCTTTATACTAACTGATGTCTCTCTACAGGTATAATAAAGGTATTTTGTGTGTGTGAAAGAGAGAGAGATTATATCTTTATTTGGTGTGTCTGTATATTTCGGTTTATGCTGTTCCTTTCTTAGATTATACTTAAAACTAAATGTGAAGGAGTTACTGATACTCTATGACAAACACACTGAGAAAAAAACCCAACTAAGTGAGACGGCTGTTAATCACAGATTTAAAAAGGACTGAATTATTTTTTTTTAAAGGATCTACAGTTATTCGGAGGAAACCAAAATTCCATTAACGGGTGTGTTTGCATGTTCATATGCACTAACATGCTGGAGATCCTTTCTTGAACACTAGCACTACTGTACTCGTAATAAATTGTGACAACCTAAGGTTGAGGTTTAAATGCTCTAGCGCACATGACCGTGTAGCGTATTAGTTCACAAATACTACCTGTCACACTACGGTCAAGATTCTTCTTGGTTTAGTCTGTCCAGTATTGTCACATATTCTGACACTGATATATCACTGTCAAATTCTTCTTTTTTACTCATTTTGTCCATAGCAAACTGCATTCATAATGCATGCTTCAGGTAATTGTAATATTTCTGATGGGCTGGTCTGTCTGTGTTCCTCAAGAGTGAGAATTTGCAGAATATACATAGTCGCATAACTATAATGGGTGTCTTCCATAATCTGACTTAGAGCTTTCGATATACTTTTAGTGGCACTAAATATAATATTAACTTCTTAACAAAATAAGGTGCATCTTATAACTTCAATAGAAAGCAGTGATGTAATCTTGACATTGTCAGTTGTACAGATTTTAAACTATGATAATTAAATGCAATAGCCTCTCTCAAGTGTATTAGTTAATTATTACATTTAAAATCTCATTCATTACGTCCAACAAATTATCGGTACAAAACAAGTATTTTGTTTTTTAAAATGGATTTAAAACATTAACATGTAAGTAAAATTAATTTCCTAACCATCTGATGCAAAATGGTCAATATAATGGCAAGTGCGGCTTTATTCTTTAGGGTGTTTCGCTCGGTTTTGACTTAAAAGCCCATTTGCCTCAATAGAAGTACTGTCTTGAACACAGAAGTGCATGAGTTCATAGGACTGTCACAAAAACAAGACGAGACAGACAGATCATGAAACGGTCTGGAGAACCCACAGACTCCGATTTGTTGCCTTTTTTTTCAAATGACTGTCACAATAAAATATGATCCTAAGGTTCGTTCAATAATTACTTTGCAGAGTAACAAAATTGCAATGATTTTAGCGATGGTGGGAGAATGCACATGTACAAAAAAGCATCCACATGGTACACATGCACAAGGCACAGGGGAGACGTGAACAACGAGAGAATGAAAAGAGCTGCTAAAACCCAAAACGGTGTGAAGCTGAGAGATGTCAAATGGCAGGTCTTCAGGTTTCTCTGAGGGACTGTGTGCATTCTCGACCACTGATAAAATCACTCCCGTAAATCACGTCATAGCGTAACAGGATCATGTACATTTGGGTCTATATACAAGCGGCTGGGATGTCAAACAGTATCACGGTTCAATCTGAACACATCCCTAATTCTGGCAGAGGCCTCGATTGTTCTTTATCCTGGTTCGAGGACAACCCAGTGTGTTTTCGGTTTTAAAACAAAGTGCAGATTACAATGCACTCCGTTCTCACATTCAAATGGGTTGGTGTTGATTTGTACGTCATACTGGTAAACAACACGCAAGGTAAAAGTTTATTTGGACAGTTAAACTGTTGAAAGGAATGACTTCAGGTCTGCTGCTCATTAAAAGGAAGTTAATCAATTAACCAAATTACTCTCTCTATATAGCATAGTACTATCCTAAATAAGTGCTTTTTTTAAGTGCTCTACGTTAGAATACAATCAATGGAGGGGAGGAATTTGCATATGTATATTTTCGGCCGTAAGGTGCTTTAAAGATCTCATTTAGAACTATTCTGTGAATCTTCAGGGGGGTGTGGGCCTAGAAAGAAGATTGTCTACATGTGAGAAAGCAACAGAGTTGGGCTAGCTATGTGATGCTGAGTGTAACCTGTACAACTCTTTCCCTTCCTCTTGCTCATCCTTAGTCAAACATGTCTCTCTGAGCCCCCGTGCTGAAGACAATTGCAACTTCTCCACATGCAAATCACTTTTTGATAAGATAATATACAAAACAAAACAAAGGGACTACCATGTGTGTGTGAATGCACACTGTGACATACAAATACAACCCGCGTTCTCCGACGGTTTCCACTCGTCTACTGTATTTCAGGGCAGTGTTGACTTTGAATCCTCACCTATGTGGTACACTGCAGATACAGCCACGTGTAGAACAAATAGTGTAATTCTTTGCTGTGTGGTGGAAACTTTAAAACAGCTGGAGCTGCTGTGCAACTTGACACGTGCAAGTGTTTCGAGTAGGTCAATTTTCAAATATACTTTGGGCATTAACGGGGCTTTTCGTAGCCATTTCAGGCAATCATTTGATGTACTAAGGTCTGAAAAGAAAACTGTAAAAATAAAAACACTCGAGAGCTTTTCCAGAATCCGAAGATTCAGGGCGATGTGCAATCGAGGGTTGTGATTTAAACGAGCTCAGTTTTAAACCAGACCCGGCTCTTAAGGTGACACATAGACCGCATTCCTGACACTGTCCATCTGTCGTTTCCAGCATGTGCAGCATTATAAATTATACCATGACAACACAAAGTGGCTACTGTGCCCTAAATATTAAATTTTGCAAGGAAAAGGCAATCGACCTTAAATCATTTCCTCTCACTCTCTCATTCTTATTACATTTTGGGATGTAATTACTCCTCTTTCTGTAGTGCACCATCTGATGGGCAGTCGTCAAGGCAACAAGGGGCCTCTACCTCCACCCCATCTTCTGACTGGTTGTCTCTGCTGGCTAAGGCACACTGGATTGGCTGGGCCAGTGGTGGCAGGTCAAGGGCTTGACCAGTGGCGCTTCCTGAAGAGCTGCCGTTCAGCTGCTGTGAAGGAGTCCCCGTTCCCTCCATGGGTCGTCCCACCGCTTTGACGTCCTCAGTGAGCTTTGGGGGGCTGGAGGGGGGAGGTGAGGAGGACAAAGTCTACGAGCAACATTGGGAAAGGAAGCAAATCAAACTCAATCTCATCGCTAACCAAATGTCAATATGAATATTGTGCATTTATAGAGCAAAATATATATGTCGGACTGACCTGTGTTCTGTTGGTTGTCACTTTCTTCCCTCCCCTTGCTTTCACTGTCAATTCTTTACCCCTTCTGGGAAATAAGAAAAAATAGCAGAAAAAGAACAGATGTTTTATATACATGTGTGTTAGGAATGCAACAAAATGTTGGCAGATTTTTAATGCTAATAACCACTATGTCTGCTAATACTGTATATTAAAGTAAAATCAAGCACTAAAAAATCAAATATACAGGAGAAAAAAATAAGATCTATTTAAAGTGCTACTATAATAAATACACTTGCACTTAGGGCGTGTCTGAATCCCTACACACCTAGTTTTCAGACCAGCACAGCCATGGGCGAACAGATGGGCGCAAATGCTTTTGCCATTTAAATAGCAAGTGCATTTAGACCATGCACTTAGATCGTTAAAATGGGGCCCAAGGTCAAAACAAATCATACATCATTTTGAAAGTTTTTTAGTACAGAATGTGAAAATAACTCATTTTGCCAGCACGGGTCACAAATGATGTTTGTGCTTATATTACAAATGTAAACACTGCACATTTTTATTCATATTTATTTAATATAAATTAAATTATAAATTAGGGCTGTCAAAATGAACGTTAATCTTGCGATACATTTTTTTTTTTCAGTTTAACCTGCTAAAAATATTTAACGCAATTAACGCAGAATCCATTTCTTTCTGTCATCCTTTGGCTGCACTACAGTATATGACGTCATTCATTCTGTGAAGCAAGTCTCTGTGAACTAAAGCCATAGTAATACTAGACTTTGAGCATGCAAAATTTCTTCGGACACTGAAACGGTTGTGATATGACGTTACGCTTTGAAGTTTATTTTTTTTAAACATCAATTTAACATAAATAGTAATACACTCAAAATATGAAAAATATACAATCTACTTGACTTTACTGGAAAAATATAGTTCTTTTAATACAGCCAAGAGGTCACACAGTGATGTATCGATTTTCTGCTGGTCACACGTCTTCACATGATGCAAATGCGCAACACAGAATTTACCAAACCTGAACTTTGGAACACAGTGAAATGCAAAACTTTTCACATGCGCATTCGCTTGCGGTCTGACGCATTAGCATGCGTATGAATGGAAGTCAATGGAACGAAATGTTTAGTGTGACCGCCCCTAAACAGCTGAAACGCGTGCACAGAATGCCAATTAAAACAGCGGCCCAGTGACGCATTGAGTTCTCTTCCACACTTGAATGGACAAAAACACAAAATAATGTAAAAATGCCTGTTTCGTCGAGTATCCTCGTAAACGGTCTTAAATGAGTCTAAAAGTGTTAAATAAACAAAGAGTTTTGAGAAAATCGAATGCGTGTCAGATCCATGTCATGCATCAGGTATTGAAGTGACAGCAGCCTAATAAACCTGCTGCTGTCTGTTATTATGTAAATCAAAGAATAAAAGAAAGAAAATCACTCACTGCTTTTGACTGAATAACCTTAGTAGCTTTAATAAGGATTCAATATTTAATTTATAATTTTTGCAGTGAAGACTGTGCAGTGTTTGATAACTTTCTTCAATTTCTACTACCTGTTAAACCTACCAGAAAATCTTAAAGCAATGTTTCCAAGGTTACATGGGTCAAAACCAATGAAAACAATAACTTTGTGCATTTTAGCAGAGCAAGTAAAAATCTGAACTGGACCAACTGGACCAGTAAAAAAACCTTAGCGTTGAGCCCTGACATTAAAACAACAGCTAAATGTGACATTTATTACAATGTATGAAGCACAGCTCTCACAGAAGTCACTTTCAAGCAGCTTTCTGTTGGTCAAATCCACAGAATTCCAGTGACCAACTTGGTCCCATAGTGACATTTTTGACCACACACGAAATTGCTGATCGTTTGGATTCTTATTGAAATGACTGGAATTCACCAGTGAAAATTCACAGAATAACAGATCATTTTACTGCACCTTACCTCTATTAAAATGGAAAATGTTTTCTACTTGTTGTGACATAAGGAATACTATTTCCGGGTCAAAGCCTCTACTTCCTCTATTCAAGTCACACATTTAAGCTTTTCAAAAGCCATAGTTTACATTTCAGTCTCCAGTCTCACGGCATCCAAGACTTCAACATTTTATAATTCAAAATAGCTGAATAACTAACCATCTGAGATTTTGGTATAGAGATAAACGTTAGGATCATAATTTTCAGGAATATTACAGCACAATGAATGCATATCAGCACCGTTTGTTGTTGGCATCTGATAGAGCTTTTGGACTTGGAAACAGTGACGTCAGACTTAACAAGAGGACTGAAACACAAATGTTTTAAAGTTAAGTGAAGATGGACATTTTTAATTAGTCAAAATTTAATTTTTTTACATTGATTTATTACATGGAACGTGTGTTTCCATGGATTTTGTTGAGATGTCTTTTCTTGTATAGCCTATTGTATATACATGGCCTATTGTATGTATTTTTTGTGTATTCATTGATAATAATCTATTACTAGCTTTTTTCCCAAGTGCATGGAAGTGTATAATAAACAGTATAATAAACAGTTTGTTTATTATAATGGAAGTTAATGGCAACCATAGTAACAACATGAAATAAAAAAATAAAAATGAAATTTGGTTCCTGGAGGCACCCAAAGCGGTTCCACACAGTACCTTATATAAAAGTTCCTCAGGAAACCTGGGTGGTTCCTCAGAGAACCGCCCTTTTTAAAGGGTGCCTAGAGGATCTACAAATGGTTCCGCCGGTGTGGCAAAGTAAAGAACCCCAAAAGGTTCCTCCAGGCACCTTTTATTTTTACAGTGTGTAATGGGTTTGCCCAGCAATGAGTTATTGTGCCCTGAAGTGAGCAAAGCTGTGACAATTGCCGATAAACACACTGAAATAAGCCACGTGAGCCCGACTGTGAGGTAAAGGCGATTTGTGGTTAGTATACTGATGTAGTAGATGGCCTGGCACACGTACAGGTAGCGCTCCAGAGCCATGCAGGTGATAGTAAGCATAGTGAAAGAACTGAGTGACACACTGTTTTAAGTTTTTTTTTTAAAGCCAAACATTAAATGTTTTAAAATGGATAACTTTCATACTGTAATGTTGAATGGCTATAATTTATGGCTAAAACTAATCAATGACACTGGCCTTCAATCATAGTACTTGGTAAATATTTAAAATATACATCTTTATGTGGTTTCTACAATGTGTCCGTTCAAGCGCAAGGAAATGCGGAAGAGGAATCAACTCGGTGTTCCAGTGCTATCTAACCGTGATCCGTTACAACCCTAGGAAATACATATGCATTCAGCATGCATATTCACTGCATGAAAAGAGATCTCCACCTGCTGCTATTAGTCCTTCCAGTAGATGGTGCAAGCGAGAGATAATAAAGATCAAGAGCAACAGGGAGAAAGAAGACCTCAAAAGCAAATTATTTGTTGTGAGGCTTTGTCATACCTCCATAAATAATCAGACAAATGGCCACTATTTTACGACAGAGAATGGACTCACCCTTTCCCTCCTACTGACACCACCTGCATATTGAACCCCCCTCTGCCACGGACTGGCTTGTTCCCAGCCCACTGACCAACAACCATGCCAGCTATTTCCAGCTTGCCCCCCTGTGGAGGTATAGACTGGATTCCTAAAAGAATTACAGACAATTACTAAGTGACACCCAAAGGGCAGTAAAGAAAATGTAAATGTAAATGTGCTAAATAAGAGGAAGGTCTAACCTGGGAAGGCCCTGGGCCGGTGCTGGTGGTGATGGTGAGGCGGCGGCATGGAGCCCAATGGGCGAGGAGGATAAAGAGGATGCATGGGGTAAAAAGGGGGCACCATGGAAGGGGGGAGAAATGCAGGGGGTGGCAGTGGTGGAGGTGGAGGTGGCGGCCGGGACAGGTTGATGCCTTCCAGAATGGCTTGGCGCATCTTCTCCACCCTTGAAACCAGTTCCTCCTGCAGGGACAGTGTCAAAAACATTAAAAAAACCTGAAATATTGTGAAATATTAAACAGCTGCATCTGCACAAATACGTTTGTTACCTGGCCTTCACACATATCAAGTAAGGAGGCTCTGTCTCTGGTGGCTTTAGCTAGCTTGCTCTGGAACAACTTCCCATCAAAAAAGCCCCAAGGGCAGCAGTGGTCCCATGGCAGGGGCTGTCCACATACATCATTCACAAAGAGAGCAGTGTCCACTCCGCTCATGAACAGAGAGGCCAGCTGCACCCCACGGTTATCCACCTTCTCCACCTGGTATCAGTGTCAAAGAGAAGAAATATGATCCGGCGGCATGCTTGACATCAGCCTGGTAAATGTCACAGAAGCGTGTCATTTCAGATTTCACAGAGCTCTTTCAAAACAGATTGACAGCCTAACAGTTGAAAGACAGCATCTATTTTAAAGAAATGCTATGCCTTGAACATTGTGCTTTATGTGACATACAGCTATTGAAGTTGAACTGAGCTATTGAGTCCTTATTTACACCAAGTGTTGCCACAAGGCAAAAAAAAGAAAAAAACCTGTCAAAATTGTTGTGAACAAACATTTAATAAAGCATGGAACATATAAAGATAAAGAGTGCATGGGGTACGTTGTGTGCAGTGTTCAATTCAATCCCTCCTCCCACTGCTTTTACTGTAATCTGGGTCTTTACCGTTATATAAGAACATGACAAACACCTAGTCTCAAACCACAACTCTCTATCCATCTGCTTTTAACAATTTCACTCAACAAAAAGTAAATATTTCATTAGAAACATGATTTAAGGTCAAGAATGGTCGATGCTTGAAATACACTTTAAACAAAACAAAACATTTGTAACTGTTCTCTGAAGAAAATGTAATTTATAAGCATTTAGTCAATCACATCAATAATGCTGATTTTTAAGTCTTATTATTGAACATCCCATCATAAAATATATATTTGTGAGCATATGTTCACATTCATAGAATTGAAATTAAATACATCTGCCCAAGTAATAAAGCAAAGTCAATTTTTAGTAGGGCTGCACGATTAATCAAAATAAAACTGAAATCACAATTTGACTTGGCAAATAAAATGATCAAATTGCAGAGGCTGCAGTTTAATTAAATAAATATATGGGCTGGGTGTTTCAGTCTGAAACACGGCAATGTCCCAGAACGGCTCGGTTTGCAATAAATGCTGCTCTACACTAGTGTTAATTTCATTAACGAAATCTATGATGAAAAATGTTCGCTGACACCCCTTTTCTCCATGACTAAGACAAGATGACGAGACAACAACGTCATTAAACGATAACTGTGACTATAGCAACATGGAATAACGTTGTCGAAAAAAGACGAGACTAAAATGTAGTTAAAAAAATAAAAACTTTACCAAAATCTTTGTTTTTGTTGAATAAAAAGAAGACAAAAAATTACAGACTGTTTTAACAAGCCCCTACTATGAGCCTTGATGCATGCATTTACAAATGTCAAGATTTTAAATCCCCAATCAGAGCTTTTCTATTAAAAGAACACATTTTCTGGCAGATTTTTTATTTATTTGTGTCAATTATAACATGCGTTTGGGAATCGCATCTTACTAAAATTGTAACGAGAAGCACTTGTAAACCAGCTGTTGTCAACAAAAGAGACAGCAGTTAATGATGCATAACTTGCCTTGAGTTCCTGAAGTTGGTCAGGCTCATAGAGCTGGTTGGACACAGCTTGAGCCAAAAAGGCATCAAGCTCATGGCGCTGAAGAATGCGACCCCCCGGCCACTGCATCATATACCTGTAAACACACATTACTGTTCAAAACACCCAGAGCTACTCAGATTCAGTGCTGACCTACTAATCCAGTCTTTCAGTGTGGAGTAAGAACCATATCAATGTCCAATTAGAAACATCTCACAAATATACCTGAGCACGCAGCACATGAGCAGCAGGTGAGATGGCACACAGGTCGGGTTGAGCAGGGCAGGGCAGTCAGAGCGCATGCAGGCTAGAAAGGCTCGCGTACGACGGCTACGGTCCTCTGAGGCTCTGCCCAGCCACAACCGCCTCAGGTTGGGACAAGTCCACTCGCGGAAACACAGGGCTGGAACGAGCTCTGGGGTGAGGGCAGATTTAGCTTTACTGGCACACCACTCCTTTACAATCACCGGGGGCACTGCAAAGTCAAACAGAAACAAGACACATTTAGATTGATTTTGATCTTCTGACAATGTCTTCCTCTCAGTTAGTGGAGACATAGTAGGCCAAAATATCTGCATTATTAAAAGCAACACAAATCAAGAGCTAATTCTCTGGTCAGACATGTGAAAATATTTGCATTTTTAGGGATGTTCAATACTGAATAATGAAAAGCTGAATAAACACATGTAAACTGATGTGCTTTGTTAGCGGGTTATATTAACTCAACAAAACCTATATGAGATTAATCAGATATTTATGCAACATAAACATAATATTACAACTTATAACTGCACAAAATGACGCAAATTACGTAGTTAGAATCTATATGACACCTATTGTGAATGCGCTCTTCTCATAACAACGCTCTGTACGGCAACTAAACCCAAAGAATTCACAACTTTTTATTGCAAAAGTGTTCTCTTTATAATGTTATGTAATATGACAGTCCCAATCATAGTTATTAATGTTGTGCATTGCTGTTTGAGCTGCATGCACTGAAGCTAAAGATGATCGCCAGTAATCTGGAGCGCTTTGCTAGCAGGTTAATTCTTAACCAAATGCAGACTATTTGAGATAAATCATATACACACATATATAAATATATTTTTTTTAATATATATATACACACACACATATATTATACATACATACATACATGCGCTGGGCAACGATTAAAATTTTTAATCGCGATTAATCGCATGGTTTTCTTGCGATTAATCGCATTGTTATGCGCAAAATTGAATAATGACTTCTAAAGTAGTGTATTGCACACTTTTGATTTAAATGTACTGCTATATACACAAAAGTGCAATAACTTTAAACAAATAAGGTGCTTTTATACCAGCAGTATTCCCTTTACACAGTATTCTCAAATCTCAACTTAAACATTAATGTAATCAAATCAAATATTTAAACAAAGCTATTTGCCACTGCATTACCTTTTATCTAGTTTGTTAAAACGAGTCCAGTTTTCTTGTTTTTTTTTCTGAACAGGTATCAACAGGTATCTTTTATCAGGGAGCAGCAGAAACAGTCTATGTAGTAGTCAGAGGTCATGATCACTACTATATAAGTCGACCAACGTTACTTATAGTAGCTTAGGTTTGGTCATGCCATGGTTTCCCACGTAAGATTACATTAAACAGATTAAAAAAAACTATTTATACTTTATACTTACGCTGTTGCTGTGTAGCGCGCGTACACTTCGGCATACCCTGACGTGCACCTCTCCAAAAATGTAACGTCAATTCTACGTGTTCCGCAAGCGCTGTGATTGCTACAACCGCTCCCCGGGTTTCACATGCTCCCTCTGCATGTGTAATTGCGCGTCAACGCGGACAACGACGCAGAGATATAAATGAAAACCAACGCGTAGTCTATAGCGTATTGTCTTCGGCGTAAGTCCGACGCAGAAGTATAAATCAGCCAAGAGTGAGGTGAAGTGGTCGAGCACAAGGTGCAGCGACAAGCGGGTGCGTTCCTGTGAAACCTTTGCGGTCATGCTCGCCTCAAGCACGCGCCCGCTCGTTGCCGAAGTTGAATTTTTTATAAAGGACGCGCAGCACAAATCATTAGAAGAGAGACTGATCCTCGGCTCGCTGTTAGTGAGTTTCCAGAATCTAAATAGTTATTATCTATAGGTTTTATAGGTAATATCCATAGAGCGCCTGTCATTCAATCGCGGAGCGCAACCCTCTAACTGTTCACCAGAGAGAACCTGCCTCTCTCCACTGCTTGTTTGGGTGGGTTATTTGCTGGCTGACCAACATCCCACCCCTCCTGTGATCATGGTTTGACTGTAGGCCTATGTGTATTCAGAGCCAGTGAGCAACGGACTTTCAAAATAATAATAATAAAAAAAAACTGCGTTAACGTGCGATAAAAAAATTTGTCGGCATTAATTAATAAATGCGTTAACGCGATAATAACGCGTTAACTTGCCCAGCCCTAATATATATACATGCAAAATCAGGGTGTCTACAGATATAAACAAGTTAAATTTAAGACTTTTTAAGACCTTTTTAATGCCACTTTGAATGAAATTTAAGACCAAACCTGTGATGGAAATACACATTATATTACAAACGTATATGTAATATTTAATGTTTAACCTAAGTAAATTTAATATTAACTACTTGTTTATTGAACTAAAATCAAATGTAACATTTGCAATCGTGAGAATATTCAGCAAAATAGCTCCCGTCATGTTATGTTACTTAACTAGGCTATATCATATGTTATAAATAAAAAACATGTTTTTATGTGTGCAGGGCTCCGGACTAACTTTTTTCACTATGAGCGCTGTAGCCCCTGACTGAAATTTTTAGGAGCGCAAGCAGAAAATTTAGGGGCAAACCTTAAATCAGCTTGCAATGCAATTATTCAAATTTCCCCCAAAATAACTGTAATACTGACAAATTCTTTAATAATAGACTTAACGTACAGATATTACAATGTGCAGTTTTATTTTAAGTTCACAGGCTCCAGACTAACATCTAAGGGCCGCAGCACCGAGACACTGAGCTCTACAACACAGATCTGGCAGCACTGGGGCGGACAATAAAGCACTCAGATTAATTTAGGGTGTAGATGAAATAAACTTTAATTATTATCATTCATAATGTCTTAATATAAATTAAAAAGCAAAACGAGAAAAAAAATTATATTAGGGAGTGAAAATATCCAAGAAGCATCCTACTGTTTACAATGGCAATTTATTGTAATTTTAAATAAGTGTTTAAATAACAGTTTTCCTAACGTTTTTAGGACAATCTTTAAAGGATGAACAAAAATGTGTTGGTCATCACATTAAAAATAACATTTATGATATTATAGTTTTGAAGTGCTGAAAAAAGTTAGTAGTAGTACTTGTAAGCTTTTCACTATTTCTGTCACAATACCATAGTAATGTTTAGAGTTACTACATTAGCATAAATCCATGGTGAATGTTGCTGATTTGTGAACTGAAAGCTTTCTATAAGTGTTTCTCCTCCGAATCGGAGTGTTTCTTACTGGATCTCGCAGCGATGATGTTATTAATTCTGAGGCGAAGTCAATGGATTTCTTCACTGGATCTCGTAGTAACAGTGTCGCGTGATCGAGATCGGCCCGCAACTGGCAAGTGCAAGTTCGGGGCGCTGCGCTCTCTATTATTGGTCCGTGAAGCATAACTGAGTAGCGCATTTTCGTTCCGCTTTCATTTTGTTTGCATTCGCTGCTCGGCAATGTTGTGGTCGCGCCAGTGCGACCTAAATAAATATTTGGTCGCACCGGCAGGAAAAATGGTTGCAAAATTTCTGGAGTCTGGAGCCCTGGCTGTTATGCTCATTTGTTTTGATTTCTTACTATAAAATCTCTCACAGAGACAGGCAGCGCGAGTCTCAACAGCGCTACCAGAAGTCATTATCATTATCAATCGCTGTTTATGTAATAAAATCAGAATCATTCTCGCGATTCGATGCTTCACTGGTTATTTGACTGGAGAAATTTTAGCGGTAATGTGACCATAAATATTTAAGACCCATCGAGTCTGAATTTAAGACATTTTAATACTTTTTAAGGCCTTTTATTAGGAAAACTTTATTTAAGACATTTTAAGACTTTTTAAGGACCCGCGGCCACCCTGAAAATAAACAATTTTAAAACTTGCAATTGTACAAAACAAAAGGCTGCGAATGCACAAGTGAACTAATAGTCATGAAGGTGTAACTTCTGGATGCGTTTATCCCGTAACAACCCGCTAAAACATGGGTGTACAAAGAATTCACAACATTCTTTTACAGTAGTGTTTTCATGATAATCTCATGTAGCCTATATGAAAGACTTGCGCTGCACATGTTGCACTTAACTGTATTTTCCTTTTCCAATCATATTAAAATAATTTAAAACCATCACAGTGACCAGTGCACATCTGAAGTCTCTTAGCTTAAGGATATAATCCATTATTTATCAGCTTTAAGATATTGGCTACATTTTCTTATCAGGAAATTTTATAAAATAAATTCTAAATTACTATTTAAATACATAAGAAGTAATAATAATTATTCATCTGAAAAACATGAAGAAATATTTAAATTACTTAACAAATTAAGAAGACAATTTTTTGTTAATACTTAACCTAAATATTATTGTGTTAAATAACGCATAATTGTCTGCTGTTGTTCTGAAATAAGCAATGAGAATCACAACATTTTCCTTGTATTGGTATCGGCTATTGATTTTTTGGAATTGTGACAACACTTACAACATGAGTGGCTACTCTACAGTCTCACCTACACAAGGTTTATGCCCACCCCCCCTCTCACCGTCAATGGGACTACGCTTGCGCATGGCCAGTCTCTCCAGCCTCCGTTGGGTCTCAGCCAAGCTGAACAGCACCCCGTAGCCATACTGGCGGGCAGAACGGAAAAGTAGAGAAGCAGGAGGCAGGTCAGGGTTGCACTCATCCTCTATACAGACTGGCATCTTCATTTCCCCCTGGGAGGCAACAGAAAAGAAAGAGAGGAAAGAAATGGAGAGTAAGGGACAGAGAGAGAAGTGTTAGAGCTCTCATAGGTATTATAAGCTGCTTTTGTATATTTCAAGGCATTTTCCATCATAAATGTAAACAATTTTAGTCTACTATTATAAAAGTACTATTTAAACTTTTTTTTCAAATTAATATACTGCAGTTTTATTGTTAATTTTTGAAGTACATATACACGTTGTCATATAAACATCAGTAATGATACTGAATTGAGGTGTACAAGGTGGTTTCATTTTTATGTTAGACTTGACGTAAAGGAAAAACTAAATGCATAAATGAGTCACTGTTAATCCAGTAACCCCTCTGACGGTTTCAGTGAAGGAAAACTGTACAACTAAAAAGTTTGGTTTTTTTGGCTGTGCCGTTGCATATTCAGCAGCGAAAAATATTAAGGCTGAAACTCTCCCAGAATGCCATTTATTTGTGAGCACATGCTGTGTGACTGTGGTACCTTGGTCAAGATGTGGTAGATCTGTGGATACATGAGTCCTCTCCTGTGTCTGTGCTCCGCCACTCTCAGCACCTCGGCACTGACCTGTGGAAGGGGTGGAGTTGTGATGTCCATGTGAGTCCGTGTTGGCATGGACAGCAATGATGGAATGGACGGCCCACTTCCGTTACCATGGTGGCCGTCCCCAGAGCCACTGCCGCCCCGTCCACTGGGATCTTCCCATCTTGTGGATTTGTCAGCCAAATGACTACGAAAGAAAATGAATATTAATTATGCACTGAATACCAGATTGCTAGTTAAACAGGTACAACACAATGAACAGATTCTGTACAAAGTGAACTCACTTAGTGCTGGTGTCATTATGCTCCTCCCCATCTGAAGATGACGACGATGAGGGGGAGGGGCCTGTGGGAGCAGCAGTGTGATGATTGGGCTGTCGGTTGCCATCTTGAGAGGAATCATATGGAGCAGACCAATCAGCAAAGCCCATTTTCCCAACTAGTGAATCATTACAGTCCAGCAGAGGCTGAGTTGGGTTCTGGCATAAAAGGGCTGGACCAGTTACAGGGCTGGGTCCGTAGAGCCCACCTGGATAAGGCACCTTAACACCTGACACCTGGGGTGGGCCAAACTGTGGAGAACATCAAAACGTGACTGGCTGAAATCTGTTTCTGGAAAATAAATGTGATTTGAAGCACTAAACATCTGAAGTGTTTCCCACAGGATTTTGTGAATCTGTTCGGGGGCATAAATCTGGTGCACTTTGAGAGTTCAAAATTAAGAGCTCTAACCCAAATTGAAATAAGAAAAAGTCTGAGCATTGACTTGTACCTGAACTTTAAAGGGGACTGAAACCTCTATTTAGTTGTGATATAGTGCCTACATTACACTGCATAATACTAATAATAATACTTCTAGTACTAATAAAAAATAATATTCCTATGGCCGTAATAGCCATATATTATATAAAAAAAATTGTAAATTAAAAAAAAGAAAAAAAAAATGCAATGAAAAATAAATGAAACTTTCATAATTAGTTTTATCCTAATTTCTTGACATGCATAAACCCATGAGCTTTTATTTTGGCGGAAAACAAGTTTACAAACGTGTCGATTTTAGTTTCTTTGACTGCAATGGTGCAAACCACGATAGTAAATAATTACCTGAGCTTTTAGAGGCTGCATCGCCCCCATGTGGCCGGGAGGTCCGCCAAATTGATTAGGCCCAAAGCCTGGAACTAAGAGAAGAGTCAAGAGAAACCAAATTAACATTGTATGAGTATATGATGTCAGAGCTTATCTTAAGGCTGCTGAAAGCTAAACAGTGGAAACTAAACATTCTATAGTTCAAAAGTTTGAGGTCTCTAATAAGTCTCTTTTGCTCACCAAGTAAAAAACTGAAAACAACTTTTCTATTTGAATATATTTTCAGCACCCATTAGCTATTACATTATATTCTAAAATGCAGATTTGCAGCTCAATACACATTTCTTATTATTATTAATGTTGAAAAAATGTGTGCTGCTTAATATTTGTGATAAGCACATTTTTATCTTGAATCTCTTATAAATAAAATGTTCAAAAGAGCATTATTAAAATTACTGTCACTTTTGTTCAATTTAATGCATCCTTGTTGACCCGTACTGACCCCAAACTTTTCAAAAGGTTGTGCATGTATGGTGAATGGTCTTCAAACACCACATTCTACCTACAGAGGTAAGGAGAAGGTCCCATGGAGAGAGGTCTTGGTTTACTGGCCGCTGAAAAATATTCCACTGCCTTCTTAAACCTCTCAAATTTGTCTTCTGTACGTGACTAGAGGTTAGAAAATGGGGAGTCTCCATGTTAGGATGAGCTTTGAAGATAACAACAGTACAGTAAAAGTGTACAAAAGTAGTACATGAAAATGCAAATGTTAACACAGCCATGGTTCACCTGTGTCTGCTTGAAAACATCCTTGGCCACCGAATCTAAATTCCCAAGATCTTTGATGGATGCCACATACTCAGATACAGCCTTGATAACAACCTCACATGGAGGGAGGACTAACTGATGAGCTCTTACCTGAACAAAGGGAAGAAATTAAAAGAATGGGTTATAATGATAAATCTGATGCTCAAGGATGCACAAGTCTATATTATCAATTACAGAAGATTAAAAATATTTCAAAATATGTGAAATGACACATTGTATAAGCACCTTGAGGGAGGCAAGAGGGTGTTCTGGGCCTAGAAGACTCCAATGAAAGGCAGCCAAGTCTTCATCTGGCAGAATGTGGTTACCTGATTTTGATGAAGACCCACATTTAGAACTAAACAATGTTATTAAAAAATAAAGTCACATGCCAGGACACAACAATACTGCAATGTTCCTTACCAAGAAGAGCAGCAAAGATTGGCAGGTGCTGGGTCTTGAGGCCGAGCTGGCGAGCCGCTTCTGATAGCAGGTACTGGTGAGTGGTCAGATTCTTGCCATTCCAAGAGAGCTTGAGAGCGTGGGAGCTGAAATAGGCTGGAACGTTGCACAGCGCAAACTCGGAGTCCTGTGCGATCAGACCCTGAAAACCATAGTCTCTGTACAGGGATAGCACCTCCTGATGGTGGTCCTCCAGGGTCTGCACCACCTACACCACAAGCAGGGTGGAAGACCATGTAACAAGCTCCCATTGCTCTGAACTTCTGATCATACCACACTGTGACCATTTGTTTAAAGGTGCATTCAGTTACTTTTTGCTTATGGAATTTTGACTTGGAACACATTAGTGTTAGCCTATAGATTTTACAATACATATTGTTTCTGAATATTTGAAACTATTTCAATTATCATTTTCTTCAATATTAAATAAGTATATAGTCCGTTGCGTGTTTCATAGTTAAGGGCATCTCTGTGTTCTTACACTTGAGTGGCTTGGTTCACAGTAAATGCAGAAAACTCCATCTCTGCCTGCGAGTTTAACATGCACCAGTTATGCCATTTTTTTTTTCATATTCACATTATTTCCAACACTTCTGTGGACAGATGATTACAGCATTTCACGCAGATTTGTAATGAGATATGAGAAGCGTTTAAAAATCTGTTGTCACTGTCACAAAAATAAAAGCTTGAGGGTTAATTCCTGAACTTGCAATAATTAAAGTCATAAGTATTGACATTTTACTACTGTAAAGTAAAATAATAAATATGCTTATAAAATAATCTTTTTATTTTATAGTGCAGTTGTATTACAATATTAATATATATCTGTCTTAAAAATAATAAAGTTTTTATTATTATATAATCCCACTCACAGCTATCAAGCCTGAGGTATTTTAGATAGATTAATTTGATAAGAAAATATTTAGACTGGTCAAAAGTTAGATACTAGGATAATTGTATTGAATATCGAAAATTGTATTTAATATATTTTTGTATATTGATATATATTTTTCAGGGTTCTGTGTCGAAGTGAAAAATTCCAGTATCGTGACAACACTAACACATACTAGCTAGAAAATGTGCAATCAACTGTTAGCCATGATTAAGTTATTCTGCAAGCAAAAGTGTCCATGGGTTATTAAAATAAAGCTAGTAGTATTCGGCTAGTCCTGTGACCAGTCGCATGCAGTGGTGTCCTGAAATGAGGTGGCAAAGTCCTCACTGTTTTCTGTTTTAAATATAAAATCATGTTCCAGTTATACCTAATGTTGACATTTTTCAGATTAAAAAAATAAACATTACTTGCACTATCAAAAAACAATTTTGTACAGTAACAACTGAATTACTGTTCTTTTTTATTAAAAAGTTTATTTCTGTAAGTTTATTTCTAAGTTTTACATTTACTGCAAAATAATAACTATAAGAATGCATACATATCATAAAGCCTATATTTTGTGTTAACTATAGTTAAAGGATTAGTTCACTTTTAAAAAAACATTTGCTGATAATTTACTCACCCCCATGTCATCCAAGATGTCCATGTCTTTCTTCAGTCGAAAAGAAGTTAAGGTTTTTGATGAAATCATTTCAGGATTTTTTTCAGGAAATGAGCGAAACAATCGGTCATTTAAAAAATAAATAAAAAAGTTTAAGTTTTATAAGCACAAATACTCGCCTTGCTCTGTTCTGTGATGCGCGTTCGTGACGTCACGTAATAGGCAATTACGTTGAAACGAACGCGCATCACAGAACAGAGCAAGGCGAGCATTTGTGCTTATAAAACTTAAACTTTTTTATTTATTTTTTAAATGACCGATTGTTTCGCTAGATAAGACCCTTATTCATCGTCTGGTATCGTTTAAAGCCCTTTGAAGCTGCACTGAAACTGTCATTTGGACCTTGAACCGTTTGGGTCCCATTGAAGTCCATTATATGGAGAAAAACCCTGGAACGTTATCATCAAAAACCTTAATTTCTTTTTGACTGAAGAAAGAAAGACATGGACATCTTGGATGACAAAATTATCAGCAAAAGTTTTTTTAAAAGTGAACTAATTCTTTAAGCTGTTCTTTTAAATCATCAACTTATTTTCAGATCATCAGTCATCAACCCTCGATTAAAACATGAAATAAAACGGCTTTTATTGCGCTACTGATTTTGACTGGAGACTCACATGAAGATCATTTGAAACATTTTTCTAAAAATGATTCACTGCAGGCTGTCATGATTCCTCAATAAAATTTGAGTACTCAATTTAAATGCATTTATTTATTTAAATTTATTGCAATTTACCTTTGTCAAGTAACAAAGTAGCAAGTAGCAAAATACCAGAAGTTGAGCGGACAAGTTGAGTTCCACGGACGAGAACTCATAAACCGTTACCACATTATTAGACCGTTTTCTAAGGTTTCACGATAAATTGAAACCATTTTCATACTATAGAATAGTGGTATTGTGAATTCACAAAGTCTGCGATTCAATTAAATAAATATATGCCCTGCCTGCAGGTTTAATATGTGCGCTTCATTTACATGCGTGTAGGTTGTGTATGTCTCAAAGTGGCTCAGTTCACAGTAAATGCTGATTCACATGAACTGTTATTATTTACATGCGTGGAGCGCATCTCAAACTCCATCTCTACATATTCAGTGAGTTTGGGTTGCTTATAACGTTCATCTGGGAATGCAATGTGTGCCATTTCATCAGATTTGTAAGGTAAAACATTTATAAACCTACACCAACACAGGAGAATGCATCTGTATGTTTCTAAATATGCAAACTTTTTATTTTGGAATCTCGATGAACAGTTTAAACCCTCACTCTGAGTTTGCACGTTTTGATGTCCACATATTCTTGTTCAAGAAATTAGTGGCTGTAGCGTTTTTCTATCATAAAAATATAATAGCCAACTATTAAAGATTAAGTTGAACATTTGAATGAAATGTAATTTGGCCAATATTAACAAGGATTTAATCTGCTGTAAAGTGTAACAACACTAGGCCTCTGCAGGCATTTGTTATAAAACATTACATAATGTACACAAGTTAAATTATGTATATTGTATTGTGTATTTTAACAGTGTTGTTCTATAAAACCATATGATCACTTGATTTTGATACCAAATATTATTGCCTCATTGTTATTATACATGTATTTTAAGTCATTTTAAAGGCAATTGTTTGCTTAGGTCTATTTTTACCACAAAAACATCTGATTACTCGATTAATCGCCAAAATAATCGTCCGATTACTTGATTACCCAAATAATAGTTAGTGACAGCACTACTAGATTATGTGTAAACTTTGCACGAGTACACATTTAAAAGTAGTTTAACTAATATTAATGAATATTTCTGACCTTGCTTTTGACTTTTTTTTTTTTTTACAACGACACAAATAACTGAAATTACAAAAGCAAAGCACAAAGCATTTAACGCACGTTGCATATAAAAGTAAGGAAGGAAGACAATTCATAGAAAGACAACACAAGCCACAGTTCATCTCGAAGAGGGCATCAGGCCACTCACCCGCACGCGGAATCGGAACATGGCGAGGCGGACACAGTGGCTCAGGCAGGCCGGGGGCAGGAACCAGGCCCGCGGAGGGGGCGTGGCCTTGCTTCCGACATGGTTGACGATAAGCTGGGCCGTCTGCCGCTGCCCCTGTGCCCGCCGCGCCCACTCCGGCCAGCGATCCTTCCCAAGCGTGCCGTTAAAAACCACCACCAGCTCCAGTCCGCCCTGGTACAAACAGGCCTGGGAGAGAGCCGCCAGATAGCCGAGCATTGCATTCCACTCGCCTCCACAAACCCAGTCGGTCTGGTAGCCCCCGTAGAGCCGCTGAAGGCCAGAGTCTGCGTCGACCAGAATGCGAGCTGGCGGGGGAGGCGGAGGCAGTGAGCTTGGATGATGGGGATGGTGGTGGTGGTGGTGATGGGGATGGTGGTGGTGGTGTGGGGGCTGACGGCCTGCCGTTCGGGCGAGCTTGAGAAGATCTACTGGAACTGCCGCCCCAGGGCAGCGTTTCTCCAAATACTCCTGAAAGCCTTGAACTCCCATATTGTGTCTGTCTATGCGCGTGAGATGGATGAACCTTGTTAAGAAGTTGATTTCTTGGTTATGTGTTCAGAACTAGATCTGTCCGGTTATAGTTGGATAACTAAAGACCTGAAATGTCTGGTAAATCATCCGACAAATGCAACTGTCAACCGACCCCCTGTAAAATTCCAGATACGCGTGGCTATTTATTACATTTGGTCGTGTAAGTGCAATCTTTGTCCATTCCTTACGGTGTCAATATTATAATCCCGCTAAAGTCTAGTTTGATCAATTATAATGTTGCACAGTCTACAACGTAACGATGGAGAATAACGGCGCGCACGTTACAGTTGTGATGTCGACAATGTTGGTAACATCAAAATTGAACCCTATTTGTAACACATCTAGCTAAAACTAAACAACAACTACGCTGTTTCCATCGAACATGCCCGTTAGGTAATTAAAACTAACTCTAGCTGGTAGTGGATACAGTATGTTCTGAACTGGTTAACAGTTATAAGAGCTACAGTTTGTGGCTAACAAACTAGCTCGCGCACTTAGCCAGTTAGCTCAGATCCCGGCGTGATTGACGCGTCAACTAGTCGAGACAAATCGGGGGCTGCAGCGATTCGGAATGAGATGAATAATTAAGGGGAAAATAAAGTAAAACAACTAAAATAAAACAAAAACAAAAGCCCGACGTAAGCTCCCTCGCTCTCTGTCTCACTCACGACTTCATGTTGAGGAGAGGAACATACTTTCATGCGACGTCGGCCATCTTGCGACTTCCCCGCGGACCAACAGAAAGTGGGAGTGGAGGCGAGCTGAGGAAAGTGGGAGGGGCGATGTGCCTTGTGCCTGGGGGATGTAGTTTTTTTCTGTCTGCAGGTGTATCTGGACGTTCGTTTAAAAGACTACAACTACCATACAGCAAAGTGACAGACCCGAAGCATGCCATATCCAAAAGGACCGGTTCATTCAAAAGTTGATGAAGAAAATTGGTTCAGTTGGAAAAGCTAGAGTAAAATTTCTGAAGTTCTCACGTTGTGTGGGAATAAACAGTTTAGGGCCAATGGACTGCTAGAGTACCCTATACTAGGGCCTCTGCAGAAATGAAAAGGATATTTTTTTAACAAATGACTGGTCTGTCAGATATCATATTTATTATGTTTAACACAACATTTTCAACACATCTAACTTTTTTTCCTTTATTTACTGTTTTAATTTTCATTCTGATAGACTGGTCGGTGTTTAATTCATACATTTGACAGTCCTTGACAGCAAGTAATCAAAATCAAAATTGCATATTAATTTGAAAAAAAAATAATGTAGGCCCTAATTGAAATATTGTGTTCATCTCATCTATTCTCTGTAAAAATGTGTTGAAAAGCCACTATACAAATAGATTTTAATTGACTTTAAAATCTTTTTTCTAATAATAGGCCTATGTAACATGAAAAACATATAAAAAAAAAAACATATATACTGTCAATTTAACATGATACATCATGCATCTTTTCCAGGTAGTATTTTAATAGGCTAGTTTTTTTTTTGTTTTTTTTTTGCTTCAGTTCATTAACATGACAAAAAATAAGATATTTTATTCGGGAAACAACATATCTTTATAATATTCGTATTATTTTCTTACATGGTTCAAATGGGTCTTATAGGTATAGGCTGTATGAAAATATAGCTATGTAGCATCATATTTGGTAGTCCTTCAAAAGGTTTGAAAAAGATTGCCACAGGTTTTAGTTGCCACATCGAACAGAAGAAAATAGGTTATGTATGGTACAGGGTTTCATATGTCTGATCTAAATACAACTAGTGCATTGTGAAAAAAGAAGAAAGAAAGGGCCATTTTATGCTTGAAACCCGTGTTCTCTTTTTAAAAAAGTAATAAAAGATTTTCAAGTAGGCTAATGTTTCATTTTGAATGACAATCATCACCATTCTAGGCCTACTTTCTAAATAGTTTGGAAAAGAATATTTACAACCGGTTCGTTTGTCTGAGCTATGATTTATAAAGTCCAAAGCAACTATTCAATTCAAATGAGTGCTTATTTTAATAGTGTAAGTTGCTTCATAAGCACAGGCCTAGACATAATAAATATTTTATGTCTATGACCTACAATGGTTGTCTGTATATGATTCAAGCATGTAAATTGTGGTATAGCCTAGTTGTATTCCTGTAGCAATTTAGCAAATTTATTTAAAAAAAAATAATAATAATAACGTTTGAGCTGTAGGATTGAAAATAATCCAAGAAATTTGAAATGAACATTTGATTTGCAAGACATTTGCTTTACTGTTTTCCACCCCCTCTTTCTACCACAAGGACCATTTGGAGTTCCTTAAGGCGCAGAAGGGCTGATCAAGGCCTGTAGGGCAAGATGTGTGCACTTTGGGGGTCTATGAATTGTCACACTTTTAGTACAATGGGGGAAGTTGTATTTATCTGATTGGTCAGCTTGAATGTCTCACATTTGAGTTTTAGTCACATGGTCAGGGAAAGGATAAGGGGAGATTGTAACTGTTTCTCATGTCTCTTTTTATGCTCTGCTCTTTTCTATGCTCTGGCTCTCTTCCTCTCTCTCTCTCTCTCTCTCTCTCTCTCTCTCTCTCTCTCTCTCTCTCTCTATCTCTCAGGTATTTTAAATATATGCTGGGTACAGTTATTGATATAAGTATCATCTCATACATCTATTTTGTAACTATTTTAAGTGTAACCATAACCATATTTTGTCAATTATGAATAATGTGCTGACTAGTTTTGATTTGGTATTGACTTTGAAGTGCTACCTATTGCAATACAATATTGTCACTCTATATAGCAACGCTCTCCCACATATTAAGCTATTGTAACTGTGCTTATTTCCGTCGTTGGTATAAGTAGCAGTGGGTGGTAATAGACAAGAAATGCAGGCCTACAGTTTTCTACCATCTTGCTGACAACGTTTCTTTAGTCATTCTGCAGTCTTGCAGACTGAACCCCCAGCAGGAATTCCACCCTTACAGAGCTATGAATGTATGTAATATGTGTTGTAGCATAAACCGTGAATGTTTTCAAGTAATGTTATGACAGACAGACCTTAATGAATCGAAAAACATTTTTTTTTTTAACCCATGGTGGGCGAATGTGTTGGCCTAAACTGACGTCATGACTGAAAAGCTCGACAAGATGGATACAAATATCCTTGTATATGTTTTTAATAATTTGTTTTCTAACTTTGTTGTGAGTTGTATATATTTGTAAGAATTTTGTACACACTGGTATAATATATATATATATACAGGTCCTTCTCAAAAAATTAGCATATTGTGATAAAGTTCATTATTTTCCATAATGTAATAATAAAAATTAAACTTTCATATATTTTAGATTCATTGCACACCAACTGAAATATTTCAG
The DNA here is from genome assembly GCA_026230005.1 of Gila orcuttii. Lineage (NCBI taxonomy): Eukaryota > Metazoa > Chordata > Actinopteri > Cypriniformes > Leuciscidae > Gila > Gila orcuttii. The sequence continues at coordinate 23,508,854 of JAPDVR010000021.1, read as the reverse complement.
GTCTTTCATTGTTTTAATACTGATGATTTTGGCATACAGCTCATGAAAACCCAAAATTCCTATCTCAAAAAATTAGCATATTTCATCCGACCAATAAAAGAAGTGTTTTTAATACAAAAAAAGTCAACCTTCAAATAATTATGTTCAGTTATGCACTCAATACTTGGTCGGGAATCCTTTTGCAGAAATGACTGCTTCAATGCGGCGTGGCATGGAGGCAATCAGCCTGTGGCACTGCTGAGGTGTTATGGAGGCCCAGGAGGCTTCGATAGCGGCCTTAAGCTCATCCAGAGTGTTGGGTCTTGCGTCTCTCAACTTTCTCTTCACAATATCCCACAGATTCTCTATGGGGTTCAGGTCAGGAGAGTTGGCAGGCCAATTGAGCACAGTAATACCATGGTCAGTAAATCATTTACCAGTGGTTTTGGCACTGTGAGCAGGTGCCAGGTCGTGCTGAAAAATGAAATCTTCATCTCCATAAAGATTTTCAGCAGATGGAAGCATGAAGTGCTCCAAAATCTCCTGATAGCTAGCTGCATTGACCCTGCCCTTGATAAAACACAGTGGACCAACACCAGCAGGCAGCAGCTGACATGGCACCCCAGACCATCACTGACTGTGGGTACTTGACACTGGACTTCAGGCATTTTGGCATTTCCTTCTCCCCAGTCTTCCTCCAGACTCTGGCACCGTGATTTCCGAATGACATGCAAAATTTGCTTTCAAATGAGCAAACAGTCCAGTGCTGCTTCTCTGTAGCCCAGGTCAGGCGCTTCTGCCGCTGTTTCTGATTCAAAAGTGGCTTGACCTGGGGAATGCGGCACCTGTAGCCCATTTCCTGCACACGCCTGTGCACGGTGGCTCTGGATGTTTCTACTCCAGACTCAGTCCACTGCTTCCGCAGGTCCCCAAGGTCTGGAATCGGTCCTTCTCCACAATCTTCCTCAGGGTCCGGTCACCTCTTCTCGTTGTGCAGCGTTTTTTGCCACACTTTTTCCTTCCCACAGACTTCCCACTGAGGTGCCTTGATACAGCACTCTGGGAACAGCATATTTGTTTAGAAATTTCTTTCTGTGTCTTACCCTCTTGCTTGAGAGTGTCAATGATGGCCTTCTGGACAGCAGTCAGGTCGGCAGTCTTACCCATGATTGCGGTTTTGAGTAATGAAACAGGCTGGGAGTTTTTAAAAGCCTCAGGAATCTTTTGCAGGTGTTTAGAGTTAATTGGTTGATTCAGATGATTAGGTTAATAGCTCGTTTAGAGAACCTTTTCATGATATGCTAATTTTTTGAGATAGGAATTTTGGGTTTTCATGAGCTGTATGCCAAAATCGTCAGTATTAAAACAATAAAAGACCTGAAATATTTAAGTTAGTGTGCAATGAATCTAAAATATTTGAAAGTTTAATTTTTATCATTACATTATGGAAAATAATGAACTTTATCACAATATGCTAATTTTTTTAGAAGGACCTGTATTTATATATATAGTAGGCTACACACACAAAGTAACTATATACATAATGGACGCTAGATCGCGCCAAAAGCAAAGTGTGTTTGGTTATAAAAGTTAAGTCTTGAGTTTTGAGTCAGCTGTTTGTGGAACAACAGCGCTGCTGGCTCAACAATTCGGTTTGTTTGCTGATGCAGGGGCGGCAAACTCAATCCAAAATGTCCATAGCAGCAGCCAGACCAGCGCTCTTCCTCTCAACGCGTTTGCAGCAGCCATGGACCGGACTAAAATGCACGGTATGCAACGGCCTCCGCTTAAATTGTCATCAGTCAACAAATGTCAAGCAAGTGTAGTTTATCGTCTGTAAAATATAGAAACAGATATTCGCAAAGTCAGGTCGGGGAAAGGTGTGGTCTCCTTACATTCTCTGACAAGGACATGTCTGCTTACATGCCACAGGTTTCATTGATGTATTTATTGCAATATTTTAGACTTTTACAGAAAATGTTGAAATGATGCATTTTTCTTTTTTCTGTTATAAATAATGTAAGCTGAAAAGCCCTGCAGTGTGCTGCCAGAGGGAGAAGTCCTCATATACTGTAAGTTTTGGACTGAAGTCTTAAATTATGGTAATACGCATTATATAATTAACGAAAGCTATTACAGCATGACTAATCTTTTCTTGCAACCCTTTACGGTCACCTCACTCACTCTTCCTCCCTATTCATCTGAAATGATCTTAGTTTAAGGGCTGTAATATACTTTGGGTTCCTTGTAGAGAGGTAATATATTTATTGTAGTTAAAAAATATTTAATATTAAATCTTTTTCAAGCACTTATGCAGCTCCACTGTACCTCCAATGTTCTGCTTCTCTCTTGTGCTTGTAAGCTGATTTGTGTAAGCATAACCAAAGCAGAATGGATTTGACTCTCTCCTCTGACTAACCACTCCTGTTTACTCCCTCTGATTCATCAACTCACCTTGACCAGACTATTGTGAGTACTGGTTCTGCAAACTATGTGCTTACAGGATGTGTGGTAGATTTGTGATGTCTGAGCTTGACATTTAGATCATCAACAGGTACATAAACATCAAGGTCACTGACAGGTATTTTATTACAGTTTTGCTTGAATAGGAATGCCAGCGTTTTTGTGCGTTAATCTCAATATGGCAATTTAATAGTTTTAACAGCTGAATATATAAATGAATTACAATCACATGTTGAGTGTACTGTATGTAATGATAATTTGGCCCTAAACATTAGTTGTAGCAAAAATATGAAATCATCTTTATTATATGGAAAGACCATATGGTTTATTAAGAAATGTATGTTTTATCTAGAACTACCGTTAAAGCTTGGGATTGGTACGATTTCTTTTATGTTTTTGAAAGAAGTCTCTCATGCTCAACAAGGCTGCATTTATAAAAAAAAATACAGTAAAAACAATATTGTGAAATATTATTAGTTTAAAATAGCCGTTTTCTATTTTAATATATTTTAAACATGTAATTAATTCCTGTGACGTTAAAGCTGTATTTTCAGCATCATTACTTCAGTCTTTCAGTGTCACATGAATCTTCAAAAATCCTTCTAATATTATGATTTGCTGCTCACAGAAACATTTCTTCTTATTATCAATGTTGGAAACAGTTGAGCTGCTTAATATTTTTGTGGAAACCGTGATAAAAAAAAATCCTGGATCCTTTGATGAATAGAAAGTTCAAAAGAACAGAATTTATTTAAAAATAGAAATTGTTTGTAACATTATAAATATATTTACTGTCACTTATTACTGCATCTTTGTTGAATAAAAGTATTTCTTTCAACAACAACAACAACAAAAAAATCTTACTGACCCCAAACCTTTGAATGGCAGTGTTTAGTAGTATTGTGTTGGTAGAGTTGAAAGCTGATGAACAAATGACAAGTTGTGGTAAAATTTCCTGTACCTGAGGTTTGGCTTAATATTGTAAGCTTGACCTTTATCCTTGCTTCTACCCTTCTTTTGTCAATGGTCTGTTTTGCATCTTTACCCATCAGCCCCCACCTGCTAAATATGGAGGCAGACACACTGTGACTTTGATCCCTGGTGATGGTATCGGACCAGAACTGTTGAACCACGTCAGAGAGCTTTTCAGGTTTGAATAGAAAGCTCTCTATAAACAGACTTTACCGGCGAACACTAAAGAAACCCTCTTATGTTTTTAGCATTCAACAATATTCCCAGATTCTGCTGTGTGCCTGTGGACTTTGAGGTTGTCAATGTGAATTCGGCTGCTTCCTCTGAGGATGACATCAATAATGCTGTTACTGCAATCAAACGTAATGGAGTAGCACTTAAGGGTGAGCATGAGAATATGGTTCATTAACCTCAGAAATGTTTGCTATATATAAGGGATATAAATCTATTAGTAACACATCAGATATCGGCCAATTCTTGATATTTAATTGTTCATGCTAATTTCCTCTATTTTTACATTTTGTCACAAGATTACCTTACACACACTTAAAGTACATATTTAAAAACTCTATTTTAATTACTAACAAAAATGTATGCACACTTTTAAATATTTGGCAAATCTGAAAATCAATATCAATTTTAAATCATGCCAAAATTCACATGGCATTTAAAATAATTTATTATATTTTTAATTTTAGACAAAATGGTAAAGAGTTTTAAAATCGGCCACTTAACTGTTATCGGCCTTAAGGCGAGACACCCTAGGTGAATAGGGTAAAAAATAACCAACAAATATCACCGTACTTGACCAGTTGATTGATTACATTAATAATTGCAAACATTTTTTGTATTACAAGTTTTCCTAAATGTTATGTTTAAATATGCAAATTAGGTGCTATCTAATTAAATATGCATTGATTTGCATACATTTGTAGAACAAAAATCTGAAAGTCATTTTCAAAATTCTTGTTTAATTTATTTTATATATTAGAGTCAAAGGATTTTACAGAATGGATTTTGGAGATCTCTATTTATCACTCCACAAATCAGAAAATACTGTTCAACAGCCAAAAATAAATAAATATTCGCCATTTTTTTTAGGAATAAAATGTTGTATAAAATCAGGAAAATTATATATGAACAAACCCCTCTGTAAAAACCTTCAGAATATAGATAAGAATAAAACTGTAAAGTTTGGGGAATGTAAGTGATTCTGAAGCGGAGATTTCTGGCTCAATGTAGCAGAGAAAACTCATTTTGAGAAAACGGCCTTAGAAAATATATACTGTAATTGAAATCTACAGACGCAAATAGATAAAGTGCTCTAAAAGATACAGTTAAAAGTGTATTTTGGATGTTTTCTGTCCACTAGTCTGAGAAAAAACCTTGGTTAAAAGCCGAAAAGCCCAAAATCTCAAAATTGACAGATGCATGAAAAAACACTGTTTTTGCCTGTAGTGTCTCCCCTTAACATAAAAATAATGGACTTTATCATCATAATTAAATGGCGGTGCTCGCATTCCTACTGTATTACAGGTAATACTCTTTTACAGGTAACATAGAGACCAATCACAACCTTCCTCCATCTCATAAATCCAGGAACAATTTGCTTCGGTAAGATGTTTAAATATATATATTTTTTACTTGATTATCTATGATAAGTCCAGAGGGGGAGTTTATATAAACTGTTTGAACTCTCCCTCAGTACATCTTTGGACCTGTATGCTAACGTGATGCACTGTCAGTCTCTTTCCGGAGTCTCGAGCCACCACAAAGAAATTGATGTCATCATCATTAGGGAGAACACTGAAGGAGAGTACAGCAGCTTGGAGCATGAGGTCCGTGTGTTTGTGTCTCTTACAGTTTGAGGACACCAGGTACTGAACACACATTCCTCAAGTTTAAATCTTCTTTCTTTCAGAATGTTCCCGGGGTGGTGGAGGGTCTAAAGATCATAACACGTGTGAATTCATTGCGGATTGCTGAGTATGCCTTTAACTTGGCCAGGGAGAAAGGTCGCCGCAAGGTCACAGCAGTACACAAAGCTAATATCATGGGAGAGTCTGTCCTTACTTACAAATGACTCACCCTGCTTTATTTTCAACCAATGAATCAGGCAAAATACAGCTTCAGAACATATCTGCATATACGTTATTGTTCAAAAGTTTGGGGTCAGTCAGATTTTTTTTTGTCTATTTTCATTTATATATATTTTATAATATATATTTTAATATATATATATATATATATATATATATATATATATATATATATATATATATATATATATATATAATACTTTTTCAGCAGGCATTAAACTGATCAAAAGTGACAGGAACGGTTTTATAATGTATTTATTTATTAAATACAAAATATTTCTATCTCAAATATTTCTATCTGCTGTTCTCTTGAACTTTCTATTCATCAAAGAATCCTGAAAAAAAATATGTTTTCCACAAAAATAGCAAGCAGCACAACTGTTTTCAACACAGATAATAAGAAATGTTTCTTGAGCAGCAAATCAGCATATTAGAATGATTTCTGAAGGATCATGTGACACTGAAGACACTACAACACAGGAATAAATGACATTTTAGAATATATTGAAATAAAATTTCATAATATTTATATTTTGCTTTATTTTTGATCAAATAAATTCAGCTTTGGTGAGCAGAAGAGACTTCTTTCAAAGACATTTTACCAAGCCCAAACTTTTGAATGGTAGAATCTTGTTCAAATATTGGTTTTATAATGGTACAAGTTTGAATGAGTTTGGGATTGTTTTTCTTTTGCTTTATAGGAAGCTTGGTGATGGCCTTTTCCTGCAGTGCTGTAAAGAGGTGGCAGCTGGATATTCTGACATCATGTTTGATGACATGATTGTGGATAATACCACCATGCAGGTATTTAAATGGGGAACTACATAAGTGGATGATATTTTATTGCACAAGAAAAGGTGAGCACAAGAAAAAAAACATTAAAAATCTTACTGACCCCAAACCTTTGAACGGTAGAATATATATAGAAAGGCTTAAAAAAAAAACAGACCCATAAAAAGTTACCCATAATTACTCTATAGGACATTATAAGTATGTTTATATATCATATTTCATTTTTGTATAGCTGGTCTCTATGCCCCAGCAGTTTGATGTGATGGTGATGCCAAATCTCTATGGAAATGTGGTGAGCAATGTGTGTGCTGGACTTGTTGGAGGTCCAGGTCTGTTACCAGGAGTCAACTACGGCAAGGACTATGCTGTTTTTGAGAGTGTAAGAATGAACAGAGCAGGTACTGAATATGTCAGCTGTCGGAGTGACTAGAGGATATATGAGGTATTCGTTGTGTTTATACAGGCCACAAGGAACACTGGGAAAAGCATTGCTAACAAGAATATTGCAAACCCCACGGCCACACTGCTGGCTGGCTGCGTGATGCTGGACCACTTAAAGTGCGTGTGTATTAATATTCATTTTATTATTTTCATTGGACGTTTTACTAATATTCCAGTTATTAGATCATCATTTCCTTCATGCATTATGACATACACCAAAATTATACATACAAATCAAGAAAATGTTGCTGCAGGATTAGATCTGTGCATTATGTTCATGTCTGGGCTGTCTTTTCCCTTTCCTAGGCTTCACGCATATGCCAAGATGATTCGAAAGGCAGTTTTGAAAACTTTGTCTGAAACTCAGGTATGATACATGCTAAATCTCATTATGTCAAACAGCTGTATGAATGCATGCCATTCAACTTTGCCTGTGATAAGCCAAATCAGTTAATGTTACTCTTGTTTACTCAAACACGTCTGCCATATTACATCTCTATATCTATTCTGTACTCATACAGCTTGTATGGTCATTTGTTTCCTTGCAGTTGCAGACTGCTGATTTGGGAGGTCAGTGTACTACATCTGAAGTGGTCCACTCTATTATGCAGGAGATCCAGAGAGGAGGACCACGCACATCAGAACAGATCTGAACTTCATTTCAGCAGGTTCTAGAGACCACCCAAACAATCCAAATACATGCCTAATGCTTCTGTGAAACACAGGTGAAATACACAATCTGTATGTTTAACTGTATAAATGTTATTTATCTATTATGATCAGGTTAAGTTAAAGCCTTTATCTGAACTGGCATGGACAGGTTCTGTATGAATTTTTCTGAATTTATGGATATTTATTGCCTGTTGTTAACTGATGATGCACCAAACACTTTCATTAATACATTTCATACATTGTACATCAAACTTTTATTTATGCCTCGAAAGACATTTCATGAAGTTCAGTAAAGTAAAAAAGATAAGATGACTTGGTTTGATGGACAAACTTTTTCCAGTAGGTGGCACTGAAACGCTTTACTTCAGCTTCATTAAATCGGGATGCTTTTTGACATTAATTCATGAAAATCCTAAAACGTTTTGACTTTGTTTTTAGTGCAGAAAATGGAAAAATATATTTCTTGCAATGTTTACTTTCAGTGCAAGTGTGCAGTAATAAGTGACAAATAAATGAACTGATATATTTGAACATGATATTTAGGCCTAAGTGTTTTCAACTATGCTGGTCATTCATTAGATATTTTGCATCATGAATCCTTTAGGAATGTTGAGTGTATTTGGAAACAAAGTAAATCTATCATCAGTAAAATGTGAATTTAAAAGTCAAGAGCTTAAGATACTTCCCCAAAACACATGCCTATGAAATTTCTCTGCACGAGAGTGTTGGCAGTTGTTGCTGTTTGATTATGATTAATACTAGCTATTCTTTTGAGGTTGATTTTTATGTATTTATTTGGTTCATCCAACTGTACAAGTATTTTCCATTTTTTATGAATGATGCAGACTGCAGAGAAAGGGAAATCACTCAATTGCTGGCTGAATTAGTGAGGTGTGACAAGCGGCAACACTTGTTTTTGACCTGCAGGAGTTCAAATAATTTTATGGAGGAGAAACAAAAAGGTCAGATGAGAAAAAGATCCATCAAAGGGGAGAAAGTCTTCAAAGGAACTAATGTCACCCTGTGGTTATTAAATCAATGCAAGTGCACTCTCTTGATGAGGGAGCAATTGAGTGGAAAAAATACATTTCCCCATTGCCAGTGAGAGGGCGATGAAAAGGAAAGAGATGGAATGTCAAAAAAGGATGAGAAACTGATGTTGAAATGAAGAACAAAGACCTTAGCAGGGTAATATTGATCACATTTTTCTGTTGATCACACGTACATTCTCTCACATGATTTGAATTATCGGCAAAATAAATATATACATTTGGCCATCTTTGCTCACAGCAGGAGGGAGAGGGTCATTTGTGGGCTGTTACGAGCGCTTTGCCAGTAATATACTATAAAGTACTGAAGTGAACTAGAATGAGAAAAACAGCTTCAGCATCTCAGGTCCAGCAATGCAGAGAAAAACAGCTCGTGAATCAGACTGAAAAGGGCCAAAAGTAATTTTGCTGCCTGTAACTGTGCTTTCAAAAACAAGACACATTCCAACTGAAGAGGACTCCAAAACCAAGGGTGTAGTTTTGGTCTGAACATTGGAGTGTGAACAGTTTTAGCGGTTTAGTTAAAAATGGTCTTTTGTGGTATCTATATAATGCACGTGCAAAATTGGTTAATAATGTAATTGCAATAAAGTAATAGTTAACAATTACTTGTTTGAATAGGATATATGATGTTTTTACATTATTTAAGCATCTGGAACTTTATCAGTTTGACAGAATTTTCTATTTGAAAGTGCCATGGGAAGTCAAACTTTATTTAACATTCTTATATTAAAATTGTTTATTTCCTACTCCTTGACGGTTCATGCAGCCTTTATGATTTTGGCTATGTCATTTCTTGGAATATCTGAAGGCCAGTTTTTTCCTGATAGCAGTTATTATTAGACCAGAACACATTTCACACATGGAGAAAACTGATTGTTTGGCCAATAATTCAAGAAGCTCTTGATAGCTCTAACTTGTTCTTGCCCTTATGAAAACATACCATAGTTCTTGTAATTGTTTACCTGTAACATGTGTTACAATAGGGCAAGCTGTAATTACTGTCACGGTGGGACTGGGAATAATTCCGTAGATACAAGTGCAGAGATGAAGTGTTTTAATAGGACAAAACATAAAATAAACAAACCAAAACTAAATCCAACAACAGACAGGGCAGGAACAGGCACATCATACAAAACGCGTAACAAATACAACGAACGAGCACAGGACAGCAAACACAGGAAGACTAAATAAGGAGGCAAACAAAGGAGGGTAACGAGACAGACAGGTGGAGCAATTAACCAATAATCAGATAACAAGGGGGAGGGATAAAACAACCGACCCGGGCGGGACAGGAGGGACAGGCCAGGGGGGGGGGGAGAGGAGGGACAGGCCAGGGCAAAACACAGTCCATCGGGCGGCCAGGGCGAAGCAGACAGTCCATCGGGCAGCCAGGGCGAAGCAGACAGTCCATCGGGCGGCCAGGGCGAAGCAGACAGTCCATCGGGCGGCCAGGGCGAAGCAGACAGTTCATCGGGCGGCCAGGGCGGTGAGGACCCCTCAGGCGGCCAGGGCGGTGAGGACCCCTCGGGCGGACAGGGCGGTGAGGACCCCTCGGGCAGACAGGGCGGTGAGGACCCCTCGGGCGGCCAGGGCGGTGAGGACCCCTCGGGCGGCCAGGGCGGTGAGGACCCCTCGGGCGGCCAGGGCGGTGAGGACCCCTCGGGCGGCCAGGGCGGAGACGGGCCCCTCGGGCGGCCAGGGCGGTGAGGGCCCCTCGGGCGGCCAGGGCGGAGACGGCCCCTCGGGCGGCCAGGGCGGTGAAGACCCCTCGGGCGGCCAGGGCGGAGACGACCCCTCGGGCGGCCAGGGCGGTGACGACCCCTCGGGCGGCCAGGGCGGTGAGGACCCCTCGGGCGGCCAGGGCGGAGACGGGCCCCTCGGGCGGCCAGGGCGGTGAGGGCCCCTCGGGCGGCCAGGGCGGAGACGGCCCCTCGGGCGGCCAGGGCGGTGAAGACCCCTCGGGCGGCCAAGGCGGAGACGACCCCTCGGGCGGCCAGGGCTCAGGAACAGCAACCGGCTCAGGAACAGACACCGGCTCAGGAACAGACACCGGCTCAGGAACAGACACCAAAACTGTAACAGCCACAAGAACAGACACAAACACAGAAACAAACACTGGCTCTGGCGCTGGAACAGGCACTGGCTCTGGAACAGACATTGGCTCCAGCTCTGGAACAGGCACTGGCTCTGCCTCCGGCTCTGGAACAGCAGACACGGGCTCCGGCTCAGGGACAGCAGACACGGGCTCCGGCTCAGGGACAGCAGACACGGGCTCCGGCTCAGGGACAGCAGACACGGGCTCCGGCTCAGGGACAGCAGACACGGGCTCCGGCTCAGGGACAGCAGACACGGGCTCCGGCTCAGGGACAGCAGACACGGGCTCCGGCTCAGGGACAGCAGACACGGGCTCCGGCTCAGGGACAGCAGACACTGGCTCCGGCTCAGGGACAGCAGACACTGGCTCCGGCTCAGGGACAGCAGACACGGGCTCCGGCTCAGGGACAGCAGACACGGGCTCCGGCTCAGGGACAGCAGACACGGGCTCCGGCTCAGGGACAGCAGACACGGGCTCCGGCTCAGGGACAGCAGACACGGGGTCAATAGAGCCACGAGCGCACTCCCATATACGGATAAAAACAGCGAATAAAATATAAGATCAGATGAGAAATAGGTAAATAAGATCTGTATTGCACTTGTCTGTGTGCTCTCGTGTATCATTAGGAGTGTCTGATAGGTGTAAACAGTGAGAGATCGTGTGGCTGGTGCGAGGCTTAATAGAGCCACGAGCGCACACCCATATACGGATAAAAAGAGCGAATAAAATATAAGATAAGGTGAGAAAATGGGTAAATAAGAGCAGGATTGCACTGTCTGTGTGTTTTCGTGTATCAATCCCGAGTGTCTGGTAGATGAAAACAGTGAGAGATCGTGTGGCTGGTGGCTGGCGCGAGGCTTAATAGAGCCACGAGCGCACTCCCATATTCGGATAAAAACAGCGAATAAAATATAAGATCAGATGAGAAATAGGTAAATAAGATCTGTATTGCACTGTCTGTGTGCTCTCGTGTATCATTAGGAGTGTCTGATAGTTGTAAACAGTGAGAGATCGTGTGGCTGGTGGCTGGTGCGAGGCTTAATAGAGCCACGAGCGCACTCCCATATACGGATAAAAAGAGCGAATAAAATATAAGATCAGATGAGAAATAGGTAAATAAGATCTGTATTGCACTTGTCTGTGTGGTCTCGTGTATCATTAGGAGTGTCTGATAGGTGTAAACAGTGAGAGATCGTGTGGCTGGTGCGAGGCTCAATAGAGCCACGAGCGCACTCCCATATACGGATAAAAAGAGCGAATAAGATAAGGTGAGAAAATGGGTAAATAAGAGCAGGATTGCACTGTCTGTGTGTTTTCGTGTATCAATCCCGAGTGTCTGGTAGATGAAAACAGTGAGAGATCGTGTGGCTGGTGGCTGGTGCGAGGCTCAATAGAGCCACGAGGGCACTCCCATATACGGATAAAAAGAGCGAATAAAATATAAGATCAGATAAGAAATAGGTAAATAAGATCTGTATTGCACTTGTCTGTGTGGTCTCGTGTATCATTAGGAGTGTCTGATAGGTGTAAACAGTGAGAGATCGTGTGGCTGGTGCGAGGCTCAATAGAGCCACGAGCGCACTCCCATATACGGATAAAAAGAGCGAATAAGATAAGGTGAGAAAATGGGTAAATAAGACCAGGATTGCACTGTCAGTGTGTTTTCGTTTATCAATCCCGAGTGTCTGGTAGATAAAAACAGTGAGAGATCGTGTGGCTGGTGGCTGGCGCCGCTTAATAGAGCCACGAGCGCACTCCCATATGCTGATAAAAACAGCGAATAAAATATAAGATCAGATGAGAAATAGGTAAATAAGATCTGTATTGCACTGTCTGTGTGCTCTCGTGTATTATTAGGAGTGTCTGATAGGTGTAAACAGTGAGAGATCGTGTGACTGGTGGCTGGCGCGAGGCTTAATAGAGCCACGAGCGCACTCCCATATACGGATAAAAAGAGCGAAAAAAATATAAGATAAGGTGAGAAAATGGGTAAATAAGAGCAGGATTGCACTGTCTGTGTGTTTTCGTGTATCAATCCCGAGTGTCTGATAGGTGTAAACAGTGAGAGATCGTGTGGCTGGTGGCTGGTGCGAGGCTCAATAGAGCCACGAGCGCACTCCCATATACGGATAAAAAGAGCGAATAAAATATAAGATCAGATAAGAAATAGGTAAATAAGACCTGTATTACACTTGTCTGTGTGCTCTCGTGTATCATTAGGAGTGTCTGATAGGTGTAAACAGTGAGACATCGTGTGGCTGGTGGCTGGTGCGAGGCGTAATAGAGCCACGAGCGCACTCCCATATACGGATAAAAAGAGCGAATAAAATATAAGATAAGGTAAGAAAATGGGTAAATAAGAGCAGGATTGCACTGTCTGTGTGTTTTCGTGTATCAATCCCGAGTGTCTGGTAGATGAAAACAGTGAGAGATCGTGTGGCTGGTGGCTGGCGCGAGGCTTAATAGAGCCACGAGCGCACTCCCATATACGGATAAAAAGAGCGAATAAAATATAAGATCAGATGAGAAATAGGTAAATAAGATCAGCATTGAACTGTCTGTGGGTCCGTCTTGTATATTAAAACAGTGAGAGATTTTGAGGCAGGCGCAAGCCTCACGAGACTGGTGCTCAGGATTAAAAAAAGCTGGTAGAGTAGTTGTAAATCAGGCGAAAAGCGTTTGGTTAATGGTGAATATTGACCTATTGTGCGTACTTTTCTGGCTCCCGCTGGCTTCAGGGGATATGCGCTGCATTTGGTTTAAAAACATATATTACGTATTGTGTAAGTTCGAGTGGCAGACGCATATATCCGTGACTGGTCGAGTGGCAGGCGCATATATCTGTGACTGGTCGAGTGGCAGGCGCATATAATGCAGTGGCAGGCGCATATAGCCTGTCTGTGACTGGTCGAGTGGCAGCTCCCCCTGCCACGCAAAGATTTTACCCCCTCTCCAAAAAGTATTCTCGTCGTTTGATAAACTTTAAGATTGAGCCACTGAAGTCACTTGGACAATTTTAACGATGTTTGTAATAACTTTTCGGGGCCTGCAAGTTCAATCCCTCAAGAAGCCTATGGAGGAGTATGGAGGAGTGATCCAGCTCTCAGATTTCATCAAAAATATCTTAATTCGCGTTCCGAAGATGAACGAAGGTTTTACGGGGTTGGAACAACATGAGGGTGAGTAAATACTGACAGAATTTTCATTTTTGGGTGAACTAACCCTTTAAATTTTCAGCAGCATGTGACCTGAAGCTGGTCTCTAATTGGTTTCTTAAAGATCCTCCTCCGGGCGCAGGTCGCTGTGTCCCTGGCGAATCAGAATTTGATACATGTTATTTTATCCGATCTGATTGGTTCTCGTCACCTGTCATCCAACTTTACGCTCTTGGCCACTACTGCGAGTGTGCAGCCGACTCCGCCAAAACATTGCTAGGCAGATTACTTTTGTAGAGATAATGGCAGCAGTTAAACCAAATTCTGTCATTAATTTACAAAAAACCCTTTCACAAGGCGTTCGCTGGAAGAAGAAAAAAGGATAAAGGATCTCGGACCGGACCAACCCGATTTACAAATCCGGCAGCAGCTAGTGACAGAGGACGAGCTTCACCCGCTCGTGTTATGAGAAACGTGTCGCCACTGAAGTTGTGTGGGCAATAACGGGGGTAAGAGACCTCAAACAACTATCTGAAATTTATTTGTATTTATTTTCGCCCCGCCCCCCCAAAAACAATTATCACCAGCCGCCACTGCTCCCACTCAAACGCACACAGTACGAACATACACTCGCACAGAAACGTGTTGTCAGCGCTCTGTTGATTTTATCAGTAAAATAGTTTAAATAATTTAAAACCTACATGACATTTCTCACTAACGAAGTAATAAAGGCGCCGTTCTAGGAAATACTGAAGCCATTGCATCGAGATGGTAGAATTAACTGGCCAACGGTCTACTACGGTATATGGCTCGGTGCTCACCGTCAATCTTTCGACAGGCATACAAGACTCTGGGAGTTACAACACAGAAGCGTGTGCAATGTCTCGTTCGCTCCTCTCAGGGAACTCAGGTAACTTAAGAGTAACCAGAGACGTTCCCTTTCGAGTTGGTCTCACGACATTGCTTAGCTATGCTATGGGGGAAAATATTAGCTATGCTATGGGGGAAAAAACTTCATGATTTCACACTTACAAATAATCAGATAGAGTAAGAGCATGCGTATTGGGCGTGCTGTCCGAGATGAACAGCTGCTCAGACAGTCTAAAGTGACCGAACCTGGCGTAGAATCCTGAGGAGCAAATGCTTGCAGCGTTATAACATGCACTCTAAACAAAGTCGAAAGCACTTTAGGCACATAACCCCGTCTGGGCTGTAGTCTGACCATACAGTCATCCTTACCGAACTCCATACAAGCAGTGTCCATTGACAGTGCATGCAAATCACACACCCTCTTACCACATGTTAATGTGAACAAAAGCACGTGGGCTTCTTTGCACTTGACTTTATCTTTTGAATTGAGAAAAGTATAAATCACTGGCTGAATACTGCAGACATTCACAAAAGACCACAGCAGCAACACTCGAATCTGCTCAATTCAACTCGTATTACAACATGAAAAACGTAACAATATACCTGTAATTAATAACAGCGTACTAGTACAGGATAATCAATTGCTAAATACCATAAGTTAACATTTCTAACAAAATAAACACAAAAACCACATACCTTTTGAATAGAGAAAAGTATAAATCACTGGCTGAATACTGCAGACATTCACAAAAGATTAGAAAATGAACTTAATCACACTCGTGTGACGCATGTGGAAATTCAGCACATAACAATTTCAACAATCGTGTTAAAGCGTTAAATGAATTAAATATACGTTCAAATACATGTATGAAAGAAATTGCATCTAAAAGATTCACTTAAAACATATTATTATAACAATAAATCTGTTAATGAGAAAAATCGCACATACCCACAGCAGCGACACTCGATTCTGATGTTCGGCAAGAGAAGAGCGACAAAATACACTGTCTACAGTACCATTACAGCAAGGGAGCCATCGAAAAACCAATGAATATAACCAAATGCTTATTTTATGAAATTCACACATCAAAAGTCTTTAAATGAAATACTCTTTTAAACATTGTTACATCTACAGCGGTTCAAATGGTGAACTAAGCACCAAAGATAAATCCCAGACTGGCACCATGTTAGGGCGAGAGGGGAGCGACGTCGAGCCCCTCTCAAAAACCCCGCAACCAAATAATGCTTTCCTATTGAGCGACCAACGATGGGTAAATGGAAAACCGAAATAGAAAACCGCTGTGTTGTCCGTTCGACGGCATCCTCGGCGGGCGGCGACTTAGTATACCTCAAACGTTTGGCTCCATCGACAGAGGAGAGCAAACGTGATCCTGCGGCTTGGTCTCGGGACGAATATTACGACATTGGCGGCCCCCTCGAACGATGTACATGCTGGAGCTGACTTGACTGTCATCTGCTCACAGAAGAGACCGTCAGACCCATCCAGCGCTGCCTCTGCATGGGCTTGGCCCAGACAGAAGACGCATGCATCATGCACGAGGGGATCAGGGAACTCGATCGGCCCACTGCACACCAGACATGTCTTCTTGCCGGATCATGAGAAGAGGGGATCAGAAGGGGAACGGTGAGTGAAACGTCCTCTTAAGGCGTAGTCAACAGCGAGAAGTATTTGATGCTTGCTTTGTGAAGGAGAAAGATTCTGAATCAATGATGGTGCAGGGCTATATAGTGGGGGGGCTCCTCCCCCAGCTCGTAGCATCATTGGCCGGTTAATTTTACCAGCGCAATGCAATCAGGCTTCAGTATTTTTGGAAGGAGGGGGATAACCCAAATAGTGTAGCTATGCAATCTCAAGAGACAGATTTGAAAGATGACAGTTTCATCACTTCTCCCAGAGGAAACACCTTATATTATTCTATTTTCTTCCTTTCTATACCCTGGACATAAAAGCAAACTGTCACAGGGCTGTCATCAGGAATGTTTTGTGAAAGTGGCCAACTTGTCACCATATTTAAAGGAAAACATGTTTTGTGTCAACGTTTAGGTGAAGCAACACCGAAAATATACTTTTAAAAAATATTTACAGTAGACTAAAATTTGGTTTCTAAAAGACTATATTGTCTTTCAACATTTTAATTTTGAAGAAAATTCGTTTAAAAACTTTTTCTCTTGCCTTTTTCTTTAAACTAATTTAGTGGTGGACTTGAGGATAGATGATATACTGTAAGGTTAGCCTTGTTCTGCCTTGCCCTTTCCTTTTGCTTGTTTTCTCTTTTTTACCGCCCTTCCTATTTACATAGATTTAGCTACTTAAAGGGATAGTTCACCCAAAAATGAAAATTCTGTCAGTATTTACTCACCCTCATGTTGTTCCAACCCCGTAAGACCTTCGTTCATCTTCGGAACACGAATTAAGATATTTTTGATGAAATCTGAGAGCTGGATCACTCCTCCATACTAGTCCATAGGCTTCTTCAGGGATTGAAACTTGCCAGCCCCGAAAAGTTATTAAAGACATCGTTAAAATAGTCCAAGTGACATCATTGGCTCAATCTTAAATTTATCAAACGGCGAGAATACTTTTTGTGCGAAAAAAAAAAAAAAACGACTTTATTTCAACTATTCATTTCCTTCTCTGTGGGCCTCGAGTCAGTTCACTAGTGTAATAGCGTAAGCTTCTGCCGTTGTACGTCACACACATGACCAGCGTCGGCCAATAGTGAGCCTACATGTGACGTAGCTCTACGCAATCACACTAGGTTAACTGACTAGAGAAAGAAATGAATAGTTGAAATAAAGTCGTTATTTTTGTTTGTTTTTGTGCACAAAAAGTATTCTCGTCGCTCGATAAACATAAGATTGAGCCACTGTAGTCACTTGGACTATTTTAACGATGTCTTTAATAACTTTTCGGGGCTGGCAAGTGTCAATCCCTTAGAAGCCTATGGAGGAGTGATCCAGCTCTCAGATTTCATCAAAAATATCTTAATTCGTGTTCCGAAGATGAACGAAGGTCTTACGGTGTTGGAACAACATGAGGGTGAGTAATTACTGACAGAATTTTCATTTTTGGGTGAACTATCCCTTTAATGTCATAAAAAATTGAAGACATTTTGGCCTAAATGCTGCCAAAATGCAGGGCAGTTGAAAGACTAGTGGAGCCAGTCATCATTGCTCACGTAACTGCTCTGATTTCTGCTTTTTCTTTTACTCTTTCAAATAAGCATTCACTCCATCTGTCCTTCCACCTTCTCTCCCTCCAAATCCTCTCAGTCTGTCCATCACGCTGCTCAGAGTGGGTTCTCCTAGGCTGTAGTAATAAGTGTAGACACCCGCTGCCCTCCTCGAGACCTGCAATCATCCCAGATCAGCTTCAGCGGCAGTGCGCAATAGATCCACCCGTGATGGAAACAACAGCAGGAGGTGCTCAGTTCCCCAGCAGGAACTTACAAGGGCCACTGCTTATTTCCATGGTAACATTAGGGGGTGAGTGCGAGCGTTCCAATCTTACCGCAAGGCCTGTTTCACACTGCACGCATTAGCAAGTGTGTAAATGAAGCAGCAGCATGCTTTCACTAACTGACAGTGTTGCTGCTGCTGCACTTTCTGGGTTATTGCATTGAGTATTTCGACAACACTTTACAATAAGGTCTCATTTATTAACACGACTAACAATGAGCAATACATTTGTTACAGTATTTATTCATATTTGTTAACATTAATGAATAAAAATACAGCTGATCATTGTTCATGTGAGTTCACAGTGCATTAACTAATGTTAACAAATACAATTCTTGTTTTTAATTATGTACTAGTTAATGTTAGCTGAGATTAATAAATGCGGTAGATTTATTGTTAATTCTTAGTTCATGTTATCTAATGAAACCTTATTGTAGTGTTTCCAGTATTTCTCTTAATAAATTAAATGTTATCAGGAGTGATCCATTGTGAATTATTACAATCTTGATCATCTTGAAATCTAATTTACATCAGAGGGGGTCACATTTTCATCTAAATGTTAATTAATCTACTCTGAATTAAAGCCAAACCAAAAACTAGCTATAAACTGCTTAAACCGTCTAGACCAGTGGTTCTCAACCTGGG
Organism: Gila orcuttii; assembly: GCA_026230005.1. Taxonomy (NCBI): domain Eukaryota; kingdom Metazoa; phylum Chordata; class Actinopteri; order Cypriniformes; family Leuciscidae; genus Gila; species Gila orcuttii. The sequence goes on along the minus strand of JAPDVR010000021.1, from coordinate 23,490,139 downwards.
CACACTTCCATAAGAAAGCTTAAAATTATTTAAAATGAGACAAAATAAACTTTAATTTAAACCAAACCAGCTCAAATTCAAGATGTGAACATATTTCTTAATTAACTTTTTCCCTCAACAACTGTCAATGTTTAAGAAACAGGGACCTGGGAAAAAAAGTCATAGAAATTAAAAAAATATTAATAAGCCATGAAAATGTCTAATGAATCAAATGTTTTCTGGATATGTCAAGTTTTAACATATTTTATCAGGTAATTGTGAGCAAAAAATTATTTTTAAAACTACCATCAACGCGAATCGGGCGACGCGTTTGCCGCGAATGTCTTCCGTGCAGGTTGAAAAATTTGAACTCGAGCGAATGTTCAAGCGTCTAACTAGATGCGATAGACGCGTATTTGACGCTCTATTCGCGTTCGGTGTGAACACACCATTACAATAACAAAGGCGTAGGTTGATGACGCATAAGCGGAATTATGGGACTTGTTGTCATGCCGATGGGTCTAATAATGTTTATGGATGAGTGAATACATTGCTTCATACCACAGTCATGTTAAAAACATCAGTGTGCGATTGCTAATAAGAGACAGAAATCAGCGCCACACGCGATATAAATGAATGAGGACATTTAATTCTACCGAATTACACGCAAGTGCTGAATTACTACTTGCAGGTCAGTTTAATCGACGAATGAAACTTGTGAGGTAACGCAACACTGTTTCACTTGGTCTAACTTTACACTATCACACTAAACTGCATTTGAGTGTGTTGAAAGTTATAATGTTATTCTATGTGTTTGTTGGCTGTATGAGACTAGCAGTAAGCTAGATCAACATTAGAATAACATACTGATCATATTCTAACATTTCATCATGTTGAGCTATATAACATTGATTAGTTTTATGTACATTTTCTCACCTGTCCAATAAAGTGTATACAAGAGCAGCGTCTCTGTCAAGTCGAAGTTAGTCGCCGACATGGAGCTCTTGATATTGATATTGATATACTGATATTGATCCTCAGTTTAGTTCTCCTTTTGTCCCAAAGTCTGCTTGCCATGGTCCATAATGTTTGAACGAGACAACAACAGTGTGAGCGTGCCGCTAAACGTAACGCAGTTGTTCACGTCTGTTGCCATGGTTACTATGGCAGTACAAGTGAAAACCAGGGATAACGCGGATATTACGTTATTGACAGGCGACAATGACTAGGGATTAGCCATTATTTAAAATTGGAATTTCTCTGAAATTAAAAATCTTTGGGAACTTTTGGGATATTGTAAGTACACAACTGCAGGAAATATATCACACTGTGCAAGTGATTTTTGGATATTTTATAAAAACAATTTGTACATATTGTACTCCTTTAATTATGAAATTATTTTATTTAATTATTTTAATATAGCTTCTGTGAATAAAAAAAGGTTGAAGGCACCTTTGACATTACAACAGAAGTATTAAAAATATCTTAACCTTCAAATATTCCCTTGGAGTAAAAAAGGTTGAGAACCACTAGATTCAGACAGTGTTACTGAATAGAAAACTTCAGTTTGGAACTTGGATCAAGCCCAAACAGATGTATTTTTTCAAACAATGTATGAGTAGTGCAGTTGATTATATTACTTTCAATAGACACATTGCAAAACATTGTTTAGACGAATATCGTTTCACCATATTTTCAACATGCTGTGTGTGCAAAATAAGCTTGGTGCTGAAAATCTATTTGTTACGCAGTCCGTTTAAGGAACGTCATCAAAAATCATAAAATTAATAGAATCTTTTAACTGCAGTGTGGAACTAAAACCATGTTCACTCTTAAAAAAAAATACAAATTTTTTTGTTGTGATGCCACAGAATGTTGAGACATTGTGGTCCCCCAAAGAACCTTTAAGTTAACTGTCATTAAAAGAACCATTTTTGTCTTAGTGTGAAGAACATTTTAATAATTTTCCACTATAAAGAATCTTTTGTGCAATGCAAAGATTCTTGGAAGTTAAAGGGTCTTCACGGAACCATAATTAAGGGATACTTGGCCTACTCTGCTTTGCGTCGGGGTCCTGGTCACCCTGTCAGGGTTTATTCTGAGATATTATACCGCTTATTACATGGTTACTTGCCACATAAGTAAATAATTAGAAACGAAATAATGATCTGAGTCAAAAATATTTTATTAGCTATTTAAATGCAAAGCTTCTATGGAGAGAGCAGTTGCTAGCGCGGCAAATTAAAACTAGACGGACATTTAAAGGATATGGTAAAGTCATACCACTTATTAGTTTCACCCCATAAATAATTATTGGGATAAGAGATATTGATCTGAGATTAAACTGTTTTAAAATCTTACCTGTTTGTATCTTATAATCCAACAGTGTACAAAACAGTCACAAAATGGCAGCAGCTGCGTTTGTATGAAACAAGAGAGAGCGAGTCCATGATACTAGATTACATAATTAATTAACTGTACACAAAATATTGATTTAACTGAGTTTTAATATTTTATTAGCTCACCAAATGCAAAACTTCCACGAAGAAAGAACGTTCCTAGCAAGCGTATAGCGCAGCTGACTTCAGTAACCCGGATGAACCTGTGTTATCTGTTTTCAGCGGTTGTTATCAGGGAATAACATACTGCTGGATGGTGCGATTGGCCAATCAGAATCAAGTATTCCACAGAGCCGTGTAATAAATGCCAATAAAGAACCTTTATTTTTAAGAGCGTAGTGTAGTGCATTAAGTATCTTCCATTCATCGGGATTCCTCTCTTTATAATTCCTCTGTTACATGGGCAGTGAGGAATCAGTTAATATTAGTATGAGCCTGTCAATTTTGCATACAGTGAGAAACAGGCCTTACTGTGAGATCTGCTATGTACATCGCATTGGCCGTGTGCATTCATTTTAGCATCTTATGTTGTCTGGTTCCTCAGTGCCAAACAGCTGCTGTTTTTCCAATCCCCCTATCCCTCCTTCCACGGCTTCCTGCCTTTCCCACTCTCTCTAAGAATGTCTGCCACCATCTGTCTGTTTTTCCACACCGTTCCTCTGTCCCCTTCATCAGCCTCACCAGGTGCACTGCTCTTATAATCCTACGGCTGGAAACAGATTTGGACCCCGCTGAACTTGCAGAGGTGTGATCTGTGACTCGATCACTCATGTGCTCATTCACAGATGACCGCATCCTCCTGACAGCGCTTCTGTTTTGCATTCATTTAATTTAACTTTGTTTTAATGCAGAGTTTAATCGTTCTTTAAGATCCCGCCAATTATTTCAATGGAGGGAACCTCAAAATGTGCATGTGAGTGTTTAGTGTAATGAAAGATGTTGTGGATCATTAGTTGGGTCAGATATCAGGGGCTGTAGTTTCATACTGGCAGCTGTGTGCTGACACCTGTCGAACCACATCTCTGCAGGGCAGCATAACAGAGAGAGAAACAATGAGAGACAGACAGGATACATCAGAAGTGGCCATTAAATTGGAGAGAGAAATTAGCTTTAGAAGAAAGTCAGTCCTTCATGATGCCCCTGGAATCTGTGTTCATCTCTAAACATGTTTGGCAGACATCTGACTGTTATGTCACTGTGAATGCTGTACTCACTCAGTGCATGTACTGTATGTGGGCTATGCATGTGTTTAGAGTTACCAGGGTGTCCTAGGTAAACAGGGTGCATTGGCCTTTACGGCAGAGTTCCCAACCCCAGCAAGTCAATCTGCCATTATTTTTAATATAATTTTTTCTTATTGTGCTGCTGATATAACAGTCCACCAACAGCACTGAGACTTTTCACTGTTTGTATAACTATGCTTGTCTGTGCTGGTGTTTTCCAAACAGACTGTCTGTCTGTGGTTAATTTTTTGTGTCTCGTGGACAGGTTTCAGCAAATGCATTAACTACTTTGATGTCATACACGATCGGTCTGCGCAGCGCCACTTCAAGTTGTACACACCTATAGACTTTGAGTCATTCGATTCATTCACACAACACATTCGTTCAAAAGCATTGATTCATTCGGGAGCTAAACAAGTGAGTTGCTGAATTCGGAACCACATACTAGAATATAACTCTTCTGCCATATAACAATACGATAAATTCAGTGGCTGCCTTTCTGAGCTATTTATTTTATTATTTACTCAACTGATTTGTTCAAAAACACTGATTCATTCAGGAGCAAAACAAGTGTCTTCCTTTATGAGCGATCGTTTAATCTTTTTCTCAACCGATTAGTTCAAAATCACTAAATTGTCCAGCAACCCCACTGTGCAAATGATTTGTAGGTTTTTTTTATTTGTGGTTTTGTTAGGAACTATTTTCTGTTGTCAATGTCTCTAAAATGTAAGTAACACAATATTAACTTCTTGTATTGAACTTTTGTATAAAAGTACACATACAAACCTTATACAGTCTTACAGTCTTACTTTATGCTTCCTTGTTCGTTTCCCACTGGTAAACCGGAAAGTAATTTACACCCTAGTATTACAATATTTGCTCCCTTCATCTCCCTCCTCAGCATATGACATTTCCTCACATTGATTCATCTTTTGTCTCTAATATTCGTCTGTACTCATCTGTTGTCCATTCTCTCTTTTCTGTCTTCCATTCTGCACATTCCCTGAGTGTCACGCACAGGCGTTTTCTCGCTCTCTCAGATCATCTCTTGACCTCAAAGGACCTGCCTTACCCCTTGCAGCCTCTCCATTCATGTGGCCGCAGACAGAATATCAACTGCTCTAGTCGCCTGTCTGAATCTGTATTTGGCACCAAAAGTGGTGAGACACTGCCTAAACAAAATCAGAGAGAGAGAGTAAAAAGGTCTCGGTTACAAATGTCCCTGAGGAGGGAACAGAGACGTTACGTCAGTGACTGACGAACGGGGGGTTCGCTGGAGAGCCCTATCACCTTCAAGCATTTGAAAATGAGTCTTACCATGGGTCTGCAGAATTTGCATCGTGAACTCCGCCCCACCACGTGGGTATAAAAGGAGCCACGAGTACAATCTTGCATTACGTTACCTGCTGAGGAGTCGAGACTGAGTCGCGCCGCGGACGTTTCAGCAGTACAGCGGTAGTGGCAGGCGGACGTAACTTCTCCGTTCCCTCCTCAGGGAACAAGAGTTACATAAGTAACCGAGACGTTCCCTTTCGTTCACTCACTCCTAGTTATGTCAGTGACTGACGGGGAACCATGCACATGGAGGCACCTAACCGATCACAAGGGCTGACCGACCAGACATGCACTCTGGTGACGACATCAACAGTGCAGGAGGAACTCAGGGTCTAAGAAGAAGTCATCTGAGTGAAATAGCACACATATCCAGTCAGTGGAGTGGAATGGCACAGCAAGCGATGACACCGAGCAGGTCCTACTTACTGGGTAGTGGAAGTGAGTACATGAGAGGACACTGGCTCAACCCGGAGATTATAGAATCCCGCGAATGTGTTGGGTGTTGCCCAGCCTGCAGCTCTGCAGATGTCTGTTAGCGAGGCGCCATGCGCTAGAGCCCAAGGGGAAGCCATACTCCGGGTGAAGTTTGCCTTCACACGCTTCATCAACCGAAGATGCCTGCAGGTCCCCTACCCTTTTGATGGAGGCCAAAGCGACCAGGAGCACTGTCTATAGACAGGAATTTAAGCTCCAGTGATCTCAATGGCTGGAAGGGAGCTCTCTGCAAGGCAGATAAGACCACTGCAAGGTCCCAAGAGGGTATAAGAGGAGAGCGAGGAGGATTTAATCTCCTTGCCCCCCTAAGGAACCTGATGACCAGGTCATGCTGTCCTACCGTCTTAGACTCCACAAGGTCGTGGTGCACAGAGACCAAATAAATCTTCAGGGTGAAAGGAGACAGCCTTCGTTCCAACCCTTCTTGGAGGAAGGAGAGCACAGACCCGATCGGGCATTTTCTGGGATCTTCTCGGCAAGAAGAACAACAGGTGACGAAGAGGTCCCACCTCAGAGCGTGGGCGTGTCTCGTGGACAAGGCTCTAGCTGAAGTGATGGTAGCCACTACCTGAGGTCGTAGGGTACTCAAACCTTCCTTGTCCCGTCCAGGACCCACACGTGCAGGTTCCAGAGATCAGAATCCGGGTGCCAAAGAGTGCCCCGTCTCTTTGAAAGGAGTTTCTTCCTCAGAGGAATTGGCCAGGGAGGGGCTATCGCGAGGAGCACTAGTTCGGGGAATCAAGACCGGGTTGGCCAATGAGGCGCAACCAAGAGGACCTGCTCCTCGTCCTCCCTGACCTTCCACAGGACCTGTGCAAGAAGGCTCACTGGGGAAACGCAAATTTGCATGTCCATTGCACATAGCACCCCAGCCAGTGGCGGAGGCATCTGTTGAGACAACAACATGCCTGGACACTCCGTGGCACTCCGGCCCGTAGAAAGGAGAGGTTCGACCACGGGGTGAAGGTCTGACGGCAGGCCAGAGTAACTGGTACTCGGAGCGTGCCTGGTTGCTATGCCCATCTTGGGACTAGATTGTGAAGGCAGTGCTGAAGCGGTCTCTTATGAAGCAATCCGAGCGTTGTGGCAGCTGCTGCGGACGCCATATGCCCCAGGAGCCACTGAAATAACTTCAGTGCAACCGCACTCTTGCCCTCGATTTGTCTCAGGCAAGACAGCAATGACTGCGTGCACTCGCTTGTAAGCTGCGCGCACATTAGGGGTGGTTAATCTGTCTGATTTCCCGATTCGATTCGATTACGATTATTGAAGTCCCGATTCGATTACAGTCGATTTTCGATTATTAACGATTCTCGATTAAAGATTGATTTTCCATTCCACAACAGTAAATGAAAATACACTACAAAGTGATTGCAGTATTAAAAAAAGTCAGCTGCTGAATTACTTAACTCTTTTATTGAGTAACAACAACTCAAAGCACTTTCTGTGTCGTGTAGTTATAACTTCAGAATTATTTGTATGTAGCTTATGTTCTGTAGAACACAGAAATAAATACATCACATTGTGTTGTGACTCAAGTTGAACTAAACAATAACAAATAAATGAAAGGCTTATTTCCTTTAGGAAGTAGATCAGAACCAACATACTGTAGAAATTGGACAATTTTCTTCTAGAAAGACAAGGTGTTGTTCAGGTGGAGGAAGACTGCAGGTTGCAGTCAAAACATGTCAAGGTAAAGAAAAAGTTTATAATGCAAAATTTTTTTTGCATTATATGCGGTTAGAACAGCTGTCAGCAGCGCGTCCTCATCCATATCAAGCGCCTCGTCCCCTGAGGTGGTGGCAGCGCGGGCGGGAGGGGGGCGGAGAAGGAGAGATAGACGCTCGAGGGAGTCATTCCGGCGAGCGTTTGCATCAGAAAACGATGGCAGTGCGGCTCGTGAGAGGCAGCTGCGCGTCTGTGAGGGGAGGCGGAGAAGGCGAGAGCGAGGCTCGAGGGAGGGAGTCCGGCGAGCGCGTCGCGGTGGCCACCGGCGGCCTTTGAGAACGGCGCTTCTTTGCGCGGCCCTGCAAAGGGCGGAGTGACAGCTTGAGGGTTGAATACTTCGAGCTGAGTGCGTCGCTGAGCTCAGAAACCCCCTGAGGGCAAGAGCTGCGTGTTCCTGGCCCAGGCAGAGAACGCAGATCACATGGCGGTCTCCGTCGCTGAGCGGGGCTCTGCACGAGCCGCAGGAAGTGCAAGGCATCTTGAAAAAGACGCTCGCTGCTCTTTTAGACAGTAAGTTTTGCAAGAAAGGATACGTCGCGGGATAGCGTAGCTCGCACGGATGGCTGAAGGTGGCGAAGACGGCCGGCTTCTTCAGGCGCTGTCCTAAGCTGGCTTGTCGCTTCCTCGACGGCGGCGGCGGCTTCTCTCTAGATCCAGCGATGCGGCAATAATAATAATAATGCAAATTTAAAAAAAAATAATAATAAAAAATCGATTTTTGAAAATTTAATAATCGATTCATACTCGTCCATAACATACTCGCGATTAATCAATAATCGATTTTTTTTCACCACCCCTAGCGCACATGGTGACCGAGTCGATTTCTATACCAAGAAAAGAGATCCTCTGCACGGGTGAGAGTTTGCTCTTTTCCCAGTTGACCCGAAAGCCCAAACGGGCGAGGTGCCGGAGCACCATGTCCCTGTGTTCGCAAACCTGGTCTCGAGAGTGAGCTAGAATCAGCCAGTCGTCGAGATAGTTCAGGATACAAACCCCGTGTTGCCGGAGAGGCACAAGGGCTGCCTCGACGACTTTCATGAAGATGCGAGGGGACAGGGCTAACCCAAATGGGAGAACCGTGTACTGGTATACCTGCCACCCGAAAGCAAACCGTAGAAACGGTCTGTGACGAGGAAGAATGGATACACCAATCCAACGGACGAACACATTCGAAAATGTGTTTGACTGTCAACATCTGGAATGGAAGGGTTCGGTTCAAGATGCGCAGGTCTAGGATTGATCCTAACCCACCGGTTTTCTTGGGTACAATGAAGTAGGGGCTGTAGAAGCCGGACTTCATTTCACCTGGAGGGACGGTCTTGATCACACCCTTCGCCAGTAGATTGGCGACCTCCGCACGCATGACAGGGGCATTGCCACCCACCATGGTATAGCGGACTCCCCGGAAGCGGGGAGGAGACCGTGCGAACTGAATCACATAGCCTAGCCTGATGGTTCTCGCGAGCCAGCAGGATAGGTTGGGAAGCTCTAGCCAGGCTCCCAAGAACTGAACCAGCGGGGTCATGCGAACCACAGACTTACCCTCGAGGGGGAAGCGAAGCGAAATGACTGGACGTGGGAGGCGGAGCGTCCCGGTGTGGGGGCGCGGTCATATGCCGCGTCCTGACAGAGCAGATCAGAGAAGGACGAGCGTTCTGCGGGGGTCTGCTCTGACAGGGGTCTGGCGAGAGAAAGGGGGCGAGAGTGGCGAGGCGGAGCGTCGCACACTGCCATCCGCGGCCTCTTGGGGTTTGGAGGAAGGGGAGTTAGTTCTTTCTTTAACAGGTTTAGGGTGCAGTCGGCAGAGAGTGCAGCGGCGGGGGAAGGAGAACAAAAGATTCTCCCTTGGCCCTCCACCGGGGGAAGGAGTGGTCCTGCTACCAGCTCCTGGGAAGAACTGAGGCCTTACTCCGAGCTGCACGTCTCAGGAGCACTGCTTAGCCTGGCGTTTGGCAGGCTTAGGGGCGGAGACGGGCTGTGCCGCCTTCCTGCGACCACCTTGCTTCGGCCCGGGTGAAAACTGCTGCTTGGGCCGGGCAGGAGGGGTGGGAGTCGCAGGAGGGTGGCCTCGGCGGGAAGCAGACTGAGGGGGCTGCACCGACGGCTGGGTGGAGGCAGCAGCTGGCCGTCGTGGCAGGATATGCTTTATCACCTCAGGCTGCTTCTGGGCGGCTGAGAACTGTTGGACGAAGTCCTCGACCACAGCGCCGAAGAGCCCAGCCTGGGATATGGGGGTTCTCTCAGCCTCCCACATATCGGCCAGGTTGAGCCGTAGATGTCTTTCTTGAACCACACAGGTGGACATCACCTGACCCAGGGATCGCGCAGTGACCTTCGTCGCTCGTAGAGTGAGGTCGGTGGCAGTGCGCAGCTTTTGCATGAGCCCTGGGTCAGCGTTGCCCTCGTGCATGTCCCTGAGCACCTTTGCCTGATGGACTTGAAGGATGGCCATGGCATGCAAAGCGGAGGCGGCCTGCCCCGCAGCTCTGTAGGCCTTTGCCACGAGAGTGGCAGAGAACCTACAGGCTTTGGAGGGGTGCTTTGGGTCACCACGCCAGCTGGAAGCGCTCTGGGGACACAATTGCATCGCCACAGCGCGCACTACCGGAGGGACCCCAGTGTACCCATTGGCAGCCGCGCCGTCAAGGGCAGAGAAGGCGGAGGACGCCACCCTACAGTGGGAAGTCAGCAGGGACTTCCACGACCTGGTGACTTCCTGATGCAGCTCCGGGAAGAAAGGCACTGGGGGCGGGTGCTGGTGGGTGCCGCAGGGTGCTCCAACCCGATGTGGCTGTCAGCTCTGGATCCGACTCGGGCAACGCTGGCACTCCCTAGGGAGGCAACGGAGCCAAATCCTCATCTCCAGAGGAATCAAGCCCGCCTTGTGATGCTGTGAGTGACATAGCATCATCCGCCGGAGCCCCGAATGAAACACTGGGTCCCTGGGAGGAACCAGCTTCACCCGGAAGCTCCGCGGCTTGCGATGTGCAGGGGAGTGTGGCCCGAGGAAAACTCATCGGGTTGTTCCAACCCTCAGATCACCCTGGCCACCAGCCAAAGTATCCCCTCTCGAGGAGGAGATAGATTAGGGTGTGGCAGAGGGGACTCTATCTCCACGGAGGTCATTGAGTCTCGACTTTAACACCGCGTTGGCCATGTTCCCGCAATGAGAACATGACTCATCAACGAGCGTTGCCTGAGCATGATTAAATCCCAAACATGCTAGGCAGCGCTAGTGACCATCAGGCGGATGGACCATGTGCCCACATCCAGAAACACACGGGCGAGACATCTTTAAAAAGACGTGCCCGTGCAGCTCTTTTGGATAAGGAAAAACTCTTTCAGCAGTGCTGAAACGCCCAGGGGAGAAACACGAGCCGCGTGCAAGCCACTGCACAGAACAGCAGCAGGATTGTGAATCCACTGAAACGCGCCGTCACACCAACACCGACTGAAGAACGCTCGTTGCTTGAAGAAGGAGAAGCACATACACACTTCGGCTCCGAAACAGAAATATAATGCGAGATTGCACTCGCGGCTCCTTTTATACCCACGTGGTGGGGCGGAGTTCGCGATGCAAATTCCGCAGACCCATAGTATTTTCATACCATTGGCTCGTTTTCTAATACTCGAAGGTGATAGGGCTCTCTAGCGAAACCCCCATTCGTCAGTCACTGACGTAACTCGCAGTGACTGAACGAAAGGGAACCAGGCTTTCATTATTTGCTGAAAACGAATTACTTATTTGATGTCTCAATGGTAAAAAAAAAAAACAATGATCAATATATACGTAGCTCACTTGTTTTTTTTGAAGCATCAGGGAATGGTTTGGTTCAAAGGAATTAAATGTTATTGAATCACACATGGAACAAACAAATCCATCTATCCATTCATCCACACCTCTCCTCTCATCCTCTTTTTTTTCTTTTATCCTTTTCTTTTTTTACCACAACATGCTATTTTGACTTAGCCTGGCACCGCCCTCCTACGTACATCCGCTCAATTTTAATTTTCCTTCAGTACTACGTCTGGGTTTATGGTATATTCGTGGTTTTTCCGCTCACCGGCACCAGGGGGGAGCAAGACGGCCACCATTCAACCCGAAAAAAGTCACATAACCATTCCAATGACTCCAAAGCTGTTGAGTTAAGCTAAAAAAAAAACTGCATAGTGCTGCTTTAATGCTTCAAGTTTCAAGTTTGAATTTATTTATATAGCACATTTAAAAACAGCAAACAGGGCTGACCAAAGTGCTGAACAATACACAATATAAAGAACAAGGACAAACCACACATTCATGACAAAAGCTCACAATGAATTAAAAGCTAAAGAAAAAAATAGGAGAGAGGATTTAAAACAGTTAAAGATTGAGCAGCTCAGCCCACAGCCTAGGGCCAGCAATCGCAAAGGCTCTGTCCCCTCTATTCTTTAACCGTGATCTGGGGACAGACAGAAGTCTCTGATCACCAGACCTCAAGTTTTGTACGGGATTGTGTGGGCAGAGTAGCTCAGACAAATAGCTTGGTGCCAGGTTATTTACGGATTTAAGGCGAGACACTACAGGTGAATAGGGTAATTTTTTTAACTATCAGATATCACCATGAAACTTTGCCAATTGATTACCTACATTAAGATGAGAAAAAAATGTATTACAAGTTTTCTGTAATTTAATGTTTAAATATGCAAATGAGGCATTGTCTCATTAAATATGCGCTATTTTGCATATATTTTAAAAAACGAAATCTGAGTATTGGACAAAGCCAGGTTCAAAATTATTTTTTCATTGTGTTCACATATTAGATGGGGAAAAAATTACAGAGGGATTTATGGATATCTACTTTTGTTATCCTGTAAATCAGAATATACTGCCAATAGCCTTAAAAAAATGATTTTCGCCATGTTTTTGGGAATAAAATGTTATATAAATCAGGCTAGGAATAATATATTTACAAATCCCTCTGTAAATGTCTTCATAATATAACTAGGTACAAGACTGGAAAGTTTGGTGTATATAGGTGCTACTGAACTGGAGATTTCGGACTTGGAGTATGAGAGAAAAGACATTTTGAGAAAACGTGCTTTAAAGATTTAGCATCAGCCAATGAGATTGCGCATTTAGAGTAAAATCCCCCCTTTTACTTTCGCGATTGGTTGCTGATAAAAAGGAAATGACCATATTTGGATCCGGCAGTCTTGTTCAGGAGAGAGAGAGCTTTCTAACGGTGTGGTGTGATGACAGGGTGCAGATCGCGATCGCGGAGCAGAGGGATGATTTATAACGACAACTTTTGATGAATTTATGAGAAATCTACAGACGCAAACAGACAAAGTGTAGTAAAATAAAGACCTAAATGTGTATTTCGGACTTTTTTTCACCACAAGTTTGAAAGAAGACATGTTATTGAAGACAAATATCCCAAAATCTCAAAATTGACCAGTAAAAAAAAAAACGATGTTTTTGCCTGCCGTGTCTCGCCTTAAAAACAAAAGAATTTTAAACTCGATTCTAAAATGTACAGGTAGCCAATGCAGAGATTTTAAAATAGGTGACACATGATCAAATTTGCGTTTTCTTTTGAGGAACTTTGCAGCAGCGTTCTGTACTAATTGTAGACGAGCAATAGAGTGTTTGGGTATGCCATAGTAGAGAGAGTTGCAATAGTCCAACCGCGATGTAATGAGTGCATGGACAGCAATCTCTAAGGTTTTCTCAGAAAGGGAGGATTTAATTTTAGAGAGAAGACGTAACTGAAAAAAACACGAACTAATCACCGCATTGATTTGTTTTTCAAATTTCAGGTTCTGATCCCAGAGAACACCTAGGTTCTTAATGCAAGATGACGTTGGATAAAGATAGTCCAGATCAGTGTTACTGCTGTTATAGTTGTCATGGGGGCCAAAGACTATAACCTCAAATTCAAAAAGAATTTTGAGAAAACCAAATTTTTACTTCTTCTAGGCATGCAAAAAGAGATTTTAGAGCAGTATCTTTGTTGCGTTTTAAAGGGAAATAAATTTGTGTATCATCTGCATAGCAGTGAAATGATACACCATGCTTTCTGAAAATGGAGCCCAGAGGAAGTAAATGTATGGAAAAAAGAATGGGTGCGAGAATGGACCCCTGCAGCACTCCACAGGAGAGTTGGGTTGGCGAGGAAGAAAAGTTACCTAATTTGACAGAGAAACTTCTATTTGTTAGATAAGATCTAAACCAGCTGAGGACAGTTCCCTGGATGCCCACAGAATATTCTCGTCAGCATAATAGTTTTATGATCAACTGTATCAAAGGCCGAGGTTAAGTCTAACAGTAATAAGATCACAGAGTCACCAGCGTCAGTCTCTAACAGTATATCATTAGAAACCCTTAATAGAGCAGACTCGGTGCTGTGCAGAGGCTTAAACCCAGACTGGAAAGTTTCAAGAATTTGATTTGAGCTAAGATAAGACTGGAGTTGGTTGAGAACCGTTTTCTCCAATGTTTTTGTAATAAAAGGAAGGGTCGAAATAGGTCGAAAATTATTAAAATCCCTAACATCGAGTGAGGGTTTCTTGAGCAGAGGTGTAACAGTTGCTTGTTTTAATGTATCAAGGATAGTCCATGTGCTCAAGAATTTATTCATAAGAGACACCAAACATGGTCAAACTGAATCAAAAGTTTGTTTCAAGATACGGGGAGAAAGAACATCAAGAGAACAGAAGGAAGGTTTCAAATGATCAACAATTTCTCTTGAGAGATAGAAGAGAAACAGGGTCAAAGACACTCCATATGGGTGAAGAACAACCCAGTTCAGGCAAGACATTAGCAGATGATTGCAACTGAGATCTTAGAGAGGAGATCTTCTCAAAACCTTGAGAAACTTTCACATAATGATACCGGAGGATTTTAAATCACAATTATAGGAGGATTGAGAGCAGACTTTAACACAGAAAATAAGGCTTTTGAACTATGATCATTTTTTAAAATGAAATTAGAAAAATACTTAGACTGAGCAGATATCATAGCTTTCTGAAAACCACTGAGGGAGTTCTCTTATGTCTTCTCTTCTCTTAAGTTGCTAACGCTACGGGTAAAGTCATCTTTTCTCGAGATATGAAGCCAAAAAATTATCCTTAATTTTGTATTTATTGTCAACGCAGTGCAGCAGCCAGCAGACCTAGAGCAGGCTGTCTAGCGTGCTCATTGGCTGCCCTGCGGCAACTGCAGCAACCTACCACTGAGCCTGGCGTGACGTCACGCCTTCGCGCCCTCTATGCGTCACAGCCCGCCAGAATGGGTGTGGCTTAGCGTATAACAGTACGGCTCGGAGGCTGCCTCTCTAATTTTTCATCTCTTCCTCAAAGCTCTCCGCATCGCTGGATTCTGAGAGAAGCCGCCGCCGTTGAAACCAGTGACTGCAAGCAGAGGAAAGCGCCTGAGGAAGCCGGTCACCTTCGCCGCCTTCAGCCTTCCATGCCCGCTACGCTATACGGCGACGAGTATCCTTTGCTCCTTTGCATTGCTGTGTGTGTTCGCCACCCACTCACTTTCTAAAAGAGCACGAGGCGTTTTTGTCAAAACGCTCAGCGCCAGAGACCATGTGATCATGTGGCCATGTGATCTGCGCTCTCTGCCTGGGCCCAGACCACGCAGCCCTCGCTCTTTCGACGGGAGGCTGCGTCCACTGTGGAGAGCTTCCGATGTCGACCCTGCGGGCTCGACTCGAAGTCTTCAACATAGATGCTGTCACTCCGCCCTCTTCTGGACCGCGTAAGAAGAAGCGCCGTTCTCAGAGGCCGCCAGAGCCCGAGGCCACAGTGAAACGCTCGCCGGAGCCCCTCCCTCGAGCTTCTCTATCCCCTTCTCCGCCTCTACCGGATGCGCAGCTGCCTGCTTCGGCCCTTATTGCCTTCGTTTCAGGTGACGAGGCGGAAGGAGACGCCGCGGGTGACAGCTGTTCCATCCTGGCTTCGGACAGAGCTCGCTAAATCGTGGAATGCACCATTCTCCGCGAGGCTCCACTCACATATATCCTCGACGCTCTCCCAAGTGGACGGCGCCGCCGAGAAGGGGTACAAATCTATCCCCCCAGTGGAGGAGGCGGTAGCAGCGCACCTTTGACCGCTCTCTGCGAGATGGCGCTCAAATTCTGCCCTCCCGTCCAAAGCCTGCAGGACCACGTCAGCCCTTGTCGGCCACGCATTCTCAGCCGCCGGACAGGCCGCGTCCGCCCTGCATTCTATGGCTGTTCTCCGGATCCTTCAGGCCGATCTCCTCAGTGAGCAAGCCATGAATCTCTTTCTGCCTCGACGCCCCAGCTCAGCTGCAGGCCGCTCACGTGACCAGCTTCCTGCGCGAAGCACAGCATCCAGCTCAGCCGCAAACTTCGCAGCGACGACAGGGCAGCCGCCCTAGATCACGCTCATCCAGCCATCACAGGCCGCCTCCCCGCGGGGACCTCGACCTAAGATCTCGCTGAAGCCTGAGCACGCGAAGCCCTCCTAGCAACAGCAGTGAGGAAAAGACGGCTGGGTCCCGCCGAGGCCGGACCACCGTCAAAGCTTTTTGCCCTGTCAGTCCCCTTAGTAAAGGCTACTGCAGAGATGTATTTGGCAGCCAACGAGCTGGTGATACAACCCGCTCGCCTGCACACAACCACCATTTTTACGGCGACCCAGAGAAATCTAAAAAAGGGTATAATGTCTGGTTATCCGGCTCAGGCCGATGGTGTCATAAGTGTAGAAAATGTGCCCACATCTCAGTGTTCACTCCTACACACAAGCACTATACCCCCCATGTCTCTCACTCTCACAGAGCCAACTCTCATAAAGCTGGCGAATGCCGCTCGAGTGTTAGAAGTAGGAAACGTGCCCACGACTACGTGCCCACGCCTACCCTCTGCCCGCTCTGTTGCACGGCCAAAGCAGCCTCATATCGGCCAGGTTATGAATGTAAGTTATGTGCCCGCTCACGAGCACTCACGCTTACAAAAACACACCTCGCCCCAGACGCTTCACAAAGTTTTCACCAAACGTTCCCCATTCAAAGCAATCGGGACATCACATATAAATGTAAGTTACATGCCCGCTCACGAGCGCTCACGCTTACTAACAAACGGTTTGCCCCGGGCGCCACTCGCGCATCACAAAGTGATCACAAAACGCTCCCCATTCAACGCAATCGGGACGTCACATATGAAACGGCCAGCCACTGCTGGCAGCGAGCCGCCGTATTCGAACACCGAGGGCTCACATGCCGCGCCCATACCTCCGGTTCAGTTTCCCGAGCCCACGAAGTGCGGCGATCGGAACCCGGAGGCCATTCTGCCCCTAGCTATACATGTAAAAACATGGGAAGCGATTCCAGGGATATCAGAGTGGGTGCTAAGCACAATAAGACAAGGCTATTCACTACAGTTCGCTCGCCGTCCCCCACACTTTCGAGCATGGACCGAGACAAAAGTGAAAGTGGAAGTAGAACATCTACTTCGCGCAGAAATAGCCAAGCTGCTGTGCAAAGCAGCCATAGAACTGGTACCTCCTTCTCTGAGCGAATCAGGCTTTTACAGCCGTTATTTTCTCGTGCCCAAGAAGGACGGAGCTCTCAGACCTATCTTAGATCTGAGATATTTGAACAAAGCCGAAAAGGTCATCTCGACGAACGCGACGAAAGCCTCCAACTTAGGTTGGGGCGCTCTTTTCGAGGGCAGACCGGTCTTTGGCCTGTGGTCAGACCGAGAGAAACGCCTTCATATAAATTGTCTGGAGATGATAGCGGTCGAGAACGCGCTGAAGCACTTCCTCCAGTTCATACGAGACCACCACGTTCTAGGCCGATCGGACAACACATCAGTGGTGTCCTATGTGAACCGTCAGGGTGGTGTCCTATGTGAACCGTCAGGGCGGTGTCAGATCCAGGAATCTCTGCGATCTGACGGAACGCCTCCTCGTATGGTCTCAGCACTTACTGCGCTCGCTGAGAGCTGCGCATGTGCCAGGCCATCTGAACGACGGACCAGACAGACTGTCCAGAGACAACGTTCCCTCAGGGGAATGGTCCTGCACCCCCAGACACAACTGCACCCGGTTGCTATGGCGCCTTTTCGGCAAAGCGGAAGTCGACCTGTTTGTGTCAAAAGACAACGCTCACCCAAATCTGGCCAAGCCGCCCACTTTATGCTTTCCCTCCGGTCTCACTGTTGCCACAGGTAATCAAGAGAATCAGGGAAAGCCCCACTCGGTGCTCCTTATAGCCCCGCGATGGGAGAACCAAGTCTGGTTCCCGGAGCTGATGCGGCGGTCACGTACAGCCCCTTGGCCGATTCCGGTGAGGAGAGATCTCCTCTCTCAAGCCCGCGGCTCAATCTGGCATCCCCATCCAGAGCACTGGTCTCTGCACGTATGGTTAATCAACGGATACCCGTTGTCTTGCCAGAAGGAGTTATGAACACAATCACGCAGTCCAGAGCTCCCTCTACGAGGCGGCTCTATGCGTCTAAATGGTCTGTGTTCTCCAAATGGTGTGCCGACAGAGATCTGGACCTACGAATGTGTGGGGTATCGTGGTTGCTAAGCTTCCTTCAAGAGCTGTTGGACATGGGCTGGTCCCCCTCCACACTTAAAGTATATGTGGCGGCCGTCGCAGCGTTCGTTGAGTCAACGCGAGACCAGTCAATAGGAAGGAACGACCTGGTCATCCGCTTCCTTAGAGAAGCCAGGAGGATGAACCCCCCGCGACCCCCGTCGGTTCCTATATTGGATCTGTCTTTGGTCCTAGAACCGCTAGAACCCCTTTGAACCGCTAGATTCTGTGGACCTAAAGTACCTATCGCTCAAAACCGTTTTTCTGACAGCTCTGTCATCAGTTAAACGTGTGGGGGATTTACACGCGCTATCCACTGTGTATCTTGAATTTGGGCAAATGACTCTAAAGTCATCCTCAAACCTAGATATGGCTATGTTCCTAAGGTGCTGGGCACTCCCTTCAGAGCGCAGGTCATTTCTCTATCGGCTCTGCCAGCATTCGATAATGAGAGCGGTGTTAGTCTCCTCTGCCCTGTCAGGGCGCTGAGAGCTTACATTACGCGCTCCGCCCCCTTTAGGCGCTCGGAGCAGCTCTTTGTTTTGTTTGGTGGGTGCACCAAGGGTCTCGCCGCCTCGAAACAGAGTATGTCCAGATGGATAGTGGACGCTATAGCGAATGCTTATGTGTCTACAGGTCTGCAATGGCCCTTGGGCATCAGGGCTCATTCCACTAGAGGCGTTGCTTCGCCATGGGCTTGGTCCAGCGGGATTTCCATTCATAACATTTTTGAGGCAGCGGGCTGGGCCTCCCCGCCCACATTTGTTAGGTTTTATAACCTGGAAGTTCCCGCCTTGCAGGCTAGACTTCTGTCAGTATGAGTGGGATGTACGTTCTGCCCAGATCTGATCGTGCGCAGACTACTCTCGCGTGACTTAGCTCTCCTGGTTGAGCTGCACTATATGGGTTGACATGCTTTATATAGACCGGCAGCGCCGCTCTGTATTCCCTATGAGTGCTTATGTGCTGGCCCGCTTTGCTGGCCACCTTATTCCCACTTATCTATGTTCCCCGGGATTCCCTGGGACTCATGTAGTGGATGCTTGGTGCGCACGGCGTTGACAAAGGGTTCCCGTAGCGTAAGCAACTTACGCAATACGAGAGAACCTGTCGTAAGAGAACGTACTCGGTTACGTACGTAACCTCGGTTCTCTCTAGAAGAGGGAACGAGTATTGCGTAACCTGCCGTGCTCGCGCCACGAGCGACTTTCGCTTCAGTTGATGAAAACCAGAGAGGCAGCCTCCGAGCCATACTGTTATACGCTAAGCCACACCCATTCTGGCAGGCTGTGACGCTGGGCGTGACGTCACGCCAGGCTCAGTGGTAGGCTGCTGCAGTTGCCGCAGGGCAGCCAATGAGCACGCTAGACAGCCTGCTCTAGGTCTGCTGGCTGCTGCACTGCGTTGAAAATAAATACAAAATTAAGGATAATTTTTTGGCTTCATATCTCGAAAAAAGATGACTTTACCCGTAGCGTAAGCAACTTACGCAATACTCATTCCCTCTTCTAGAGAGAACCAAGGTTACATGCGTAACCGAGTACGTTTTTCAGCATTTCAAAAGAAATTTGTTAACGCTTGTCAATGGAGAGTGGCCAGACTCTCTGTACAAATGAAATGTACGAGAGTCTGGAAGGACCAGGCTAATTTTGCCTGTTATAATAATAATAATAATTAAAGCTGCAAGCAGCATTTAGCGGTGTTCAAGCAGTTAAGGCCTTTAAGGCCGTTAAGCACAAAAGCATCAAAAGACATTAAATTTTATTTAGCATACATTTAAACACTGACATAATAGATGGAAAAAAACATTTACAGCCAATATAGGCAATTTACCATAGGAAATATATGGTTTTAAAGCTTTTTAACAGTTATAGCGCCACCTATGGTCCGATCTCCATGAAACTTTGCATGCTTCTTCACCATGTTATGACACATATGCTCATCAATTTTTGTGAAGTTTTGACTTTTCGTTTAGATTTATAGCCTTTTGACTGTATTTTGCCCCGCCCCTTTTTTAAATGACCCTGTTACAGCCACCCAAATGCAAAATTTCAAATTTTTTTTCGATAATTATTGATCTAGAGAGTCCAGAGAATAGGCCTAGACTGGTTTGGTTACGATCGGGCAAAAAACCAGGGACTAGTTCGCAAAAGTAGGTTTTGGACAAAATTGGACGTAAACAATTTTTTTAGGCCCAAATCGAAATCTGAGATATACATCTTGTTCGTCTTGAGCCAAGGATCACAGTGGTGTAAAAAGCTTGAGGCTAGGACCAACGGTCTAGGAGTTATGAGCAATTTAGTACTTTTGGTTGCTGTAGCGCCACCTATGGGCCAATCGGGGTCATACTCTGATAGGTTCTCCCCAAAAGTGTGGCCTACCATCTGGCCGAGTTTCAAGTCTCTAGGCCTTACTGTTTGGGCTGCACAATGCGTTTTAGGGGATTTTTTTTTTTCAAATAGCAAATACGTCTCGGTTACGGATGTAACCCTCGTTCCCTGAGTAGGGAACGGAGACGTTACGTCGAGTGACGGAGAATGGGGGTTTCGCCTAGAAAGCCTATCGACTTCGAGTATTACAAAACGAGCCTATGGCAATGAAATGCCATGGGTCTGCGGAATTTGCATAGCGTATCTCCGCCCCACCGCGTGGGTATAAAAGGAGGAACGCCGGCAAAGGCAGATCATGTCTTCGCTGAGGAGCCGAGACTGAACTCAGGCGTCTACCCAGCGGTACAGCGGAAGTGGCAGGGAGACGTAACGTCTCCGTTCCCTACTCAGGGAACGAGGGTTACATCCGTAACCGAGACGTTCCCTTTCGTAGTCACTCCGAGTTACGTCGAGTGACGGAGAATGGGGGTCCCCGTGTAATCACGCCACCTTCACAGCTGTCTTCCAGTGCCCTGCGAAAGTCTGATCCCCCTGTCGTGATACTGGCACGGACGAAGGAGTCCTACTTAACAAAGGAATACCAAGGTACACTGGGGAGCATATCTCAGAGGAGATATGCCGCAGCATGCCTACCCGTAGGGAGGATTTAGAAATACACATATGGCCGGAAGGCTTCATATGGAGGAACACTGGAGTAACCAGCCCGTGGGGTGGCAACTTTCAACTCCAGGGGTGGCAAGGTGGCTTGCCGAGGGAAAGACACATGCTCAAAGAGGCTTACAGTGGACATACACATGTGGGGGTTACTCAGGGGAGGAACCATGCACACGGAGGCACCTAGCCGACGCACAGGCAATAGACACTGGCGCCAGTGTCAACAGTGCTGGAGGAACTCAGGGCTTCAGAAGGGAAGGCTCACCTGAGGAGAATAACCGCACGTATCCAGTCCGTGGAGTGGAATGGCGAGCAAGCGAAGACACCTGAGCGGGTCCTGAACTAGCTGGTTGAAGCGAGTACATGGGAGGACACTGGCTCCACTCGGAGATTATAGAATCTGGCGAATGTGTTAGGTGTCGCCCAGCCTGCAGCTCTACAGATGTCTGCCAGCGAGGCGCCATGCGCTAGAGCCCAAGAGGAAGCACACTCCGGGTGGAGTGGGCTGTCACACCAAGGGGGCACGGTCGGCCTTGCTGTTGGGAAGCCAAAGCAATGGCGTCCACTATCCAGTGAGACAACCTCTGCTTTGAGAGAGCCTTTCCCTTCAGTCTCCCACCATAACAGACAAAGAGCTGGTCTGAGGTCCTGAAACACCGCGTCCTGTCTACGTAAGCGCGGAGAGCGCGTACTGGACAGAGCAGTGCCAAGGCTGGGTCTGCATCCTCCATGGGCAGCGCTTGCAGGTTCACCACCTGGTCCCGGAAGGGAGTGATAGGAACCTTGGGCACATATCCAGGCCGGGGTCTCAGGATCACGTGAGAGTAAGCCGGCCCGAATTCCAGGCACGCTTCGTCAACGGAGAATGCGTGCAGGTCCCCTACCCTCTTAATGGAGGCCAGTGCAACCAGGAGCGCTGTCTTTATAGACAGGAACTTAAGCTCCACTGATTGCAGAGGCTCGAAGGGAGACCTCTGCAGGGCATTCAACACCACTGAGAGGTCCCAAGAGGGAACGAGAGGAGGACGAGGAGGATTCAGTCTCCTCGCCCCTCTCAGGAACCTGATGATCAGGTCGTGCTTTCCCAGAGACTTACCATCAACTGTTTCGTGAAATGCAGCTATAGCGGCCACATACACCTTCAGGGTGGAGGGAGACAGCCTTCGCTCCAGCCCATCTTGCAGGAAGGAAAGCACGACACTGATCAGGCATCTCCAGGGGTCTTCTCGGCAGGAGAGCACCAGTTAAAGAAGAGGTTCCACTTCAACGCATAGAGATGTCTCGTGGACGAAGCTCTAGCGGAAGTGATAGTAGCCGCCACCGCAGGTGACAGGGTACTCAAACCTGCCTCGTCCCGTCGAGGAGCCACACGTGGAGTCTCCAAAGATCGGGACGAGGGTGCCAAAGGGTGCCCCGTCTCTGAGAGAGGAGGTCCTCTCTCAGAGGAATTGGCCAAGGAGGTGCTGTCGCGAGGAGTACTAGTTCGGAGAACCAGGTCCTGGTGGGCCAGTACGGCGCAACCAGAGTGTCCTGCTCCTCGTCCTCCTTGATCTTGCACAGAGTTCGTGCGAGAAGGCTCACTGGGGGAAACGCATATTTGCGTAGGCCCCGCGGCCAGCTGTGCGCCAGTGCATCCGTGCCGAGAGTACCCTCGGTCAGGGAGTAATACAGGGCGCAATGGGATGAGTCGTGGGAGGCAAACAGGTCTACCTGTGCGTCCCCGAACTGATCCCAGACCAGCTGGATCGACTGGGGATGGAGTCGCCATTCGCCAGGGAAAGGACGGAGCCGAGACAGCTCGTCGGCTGCAAGGTTCCGATCGCCCGGAATGTAGATAGCACGAAGGGACCTCAGGTGCTTCTGACTCCATAAGAGGAGGTGGCGAGCGAGTTGCGACATACGGCGGGAACGTAGACCACCTTGACGGTTGATGTACGCTACTGTTGCGGTATTGTCTGAACGGACTAGCACGTGTTGACCCTTGAGCAGCGTGTGGAAACGGTGCAGGGCAAGGCGTACTGCCAGCAACTCGAGGCAATTGACATGCAGAAGGCGCTGGGGTCCTGTCCAGGAGCCCGCGGCAGCACGTCCGTTGCACATGGCGCCCCAGCCCGTGGAAGAGGCATCTGTGGAGACAACAATATGCCTGGAAACTCGTTCTAGGGGGACTCCGGCCCGTAGAAAACTGAGGTTCCTCCACGGGGTGAAGAACTGACGGCAGGTCGGAGTCACTGGGACTCGGAGCGTGCCGTGATGCCATGCCCACCTCGGGACTCGATCGCGAAGCCACAGCTGAAGCGGTCTCATATGAAGCAATCCGAGCGGCGTTGCCGCGGCTGCAGATGCCATATGCCCCAGGAGCCTCTGAAATAATTTCAGTGGGACCGCACTCTCGCCCTCGAACTGACGAAGACAAGTCAGCAGTGAGTGTGCGCGCTCGCTCGTAAGCTGCGCGGACATGGCGACCGAGTCGATCTCCATACCGAGAAAAGAGATCCTCTGCACGGGGCTGAGTTTGCTCTTCTCCCAGTTGACCCGAAGGCCCAGACGGGCTAAGTGCCGGAGCACAAGGTCTCTGTGTTCGCAAACCTGAGCTCAAGAGTGGGCTAGAATCAGCCAGTCGTCGAGATAATTCAGGATGCGAACCCCGTGTTCGCGTAGGGGAACAAGGGCTGCCTCGACGACCTTAGTAAAGACGCGAGGAGACAGAGCCAACCCGAATGGGAGAACCGCGTACTGATATGCCTGCCCCTCGAAAGCAAACCGGAGAAACGGTCTGTGTCGAGGTAAAAAGGAGACATGAAAGTAGGCGTCCTTCAGGTCTAACGCTGCAAACCAATCCTGCGGCCGCACACACTTGAAAATGCGTTTGGCCGTGAGCATCCTGAACGGCAGCCTGAGAAGGGAGCGGTTCAGGACGCGCAGGTCCAGGATCGGCGTAACCCACCGGTTTTCTTGGGGACGATGAAGTACGGGCTGAAAAACCCCGACCTCATCTCGGCTGGAGGGACAGTCTCGATTGCACCCGTCGCCAGCAGGGTGGCAACCTCCGCTCGCATGATGGGGGCATTGCCACCGACCATAGTGAAGCGGACTCCCCTGAAGCTGGGAGGAGACCGAGCGAACTGAACCGCGCCTGATCGCTCGGGCGACCCAGCGGGACAGGTTGGGGAGCTCTAATCAAGCTGCCAGAAACTGAACCAGCGGGGTCATGCGAACGTCAGACGTCCCCCCGGAGGGGCAGCGAGGCGGAGTGACCAGCCCAGGTGAGGGTGGCATAGCGGCCCGGTGCGGGGCCGTGGTCAGACTCCGCGCCCTGACAGAGGAGACCAGGGAAGGACCAGCGTTCCACGGGGGTCTGCTCTGCCAGGGGGCTGGCGACAGAGGGGGACGAGAGCGGTGTGGTCCGAAGACGGCACGCACTGTCGTCTGCGCCCTCTGGAACAGAGGGGGACGGGAGTGGCGAGGCCCAGAGGCGGCGCACACTGCGGTCCGAGAACTCTGTGACAGAGGGGGATGAGAGCAGCGAGGCACGGAGGCGTCGCGTACTGTCACCCGACTCTGTGTGCTCAGTGATGGGAGTATCGATTCCTTCTAGAGAACAAAAGATTCTCCCCCGGCCCTCCACCGGGGAAAGGAGTGGTCCTGCTACCCACTCCTGGAAAGAACCGAGTCCCATCTCTGAGGAGCCCGTCTCAAGCGCGCCGCTTAACCTGGCATGTAGCGGGGGGCGGGGCTGGAGAGGGCTGTGGCGTCCGCCCGCGGCTTCCAGAGCCGGCCCATTAACGGGCGGGGAGGGAGCCGCGGGAGGGCGCCTTCGGCGGTGGGCAGACCGAGGGATCTGAGCGGACGGCAGGGCCGTCGGGACAGAATCAACGTCAGTCTGCACATGGGCGGTTGAGAGCTGTTGGGCAAAGTCCTCAACCGCACCGCCGAAGAGGCAGACCTGAGATATGGGAATGTCGGCCGCGCGACATCCAGCACATCAGACAGGTTCAGCCACAGAATGGGGAGCATCACCTGACCCAGGGAGCGTACGGCCACTTTCGTCGCTCGGGGAGCGAGGTCAGTGGCGGCACGCAGCTCAGTGAAGAGGCCTGGGTCAGTCCCGCCCTCGTGCAGGACCATGAGCATCTGGGTCAGGTAGACCAGCAGAATGACCATGGCAGCAGGGAGGCGGCTGCCAGTGGCGCTATAGGATCTCGCCACAAGTGTAGACGAAAAACTACAGGCCACGGGCGGGTGCTTAGGATTGCGCCGAGAAGAAGCACTCTGAGGACATATAGCATCGCAACAGAGCGTTCAGCCGGGGGAACCCCAGTGTACCCATGGCAGCAGCCCCATCGAGGGGAGGAAAGGCGGATGAGATCAGCGAGCGGTCCCGAGAAGACCAGGGGGTCTTCTAGGACTTCGAGATCTCATCATGCACGTCCGGGAGGGAAGGTATTGGGGTTTGCCGTGGACGTGTCGGCGGCCTTACCCAAAACCAATCGTCCCAGGAAAGCATGGCCGTCATCTCTGGATCGGACTCAAGCACAGCCGTATGCACACCAGGAGGTGGCGGCTGTGACGAGTGGTCATTTCCAGAGAATCAAACCCACCTAGTGAAGCTGCTACAAACATAGTATCATCCTCTGTAGCTTCAAATGAAACACACGGGCCACCAGAAGGTAGACCCGTGGGAATCACCTGTTCACTAGCGGGCACCGTCATTGAGGAGGGGGGGCTGGGGCGTGGACACGGAGTCGGCGCCTTGTTCCAGACCAACACCCTCCGGTCACCCTGGCCACCAGCCGAAGATCGGGTGGTGGATGAGGGGACTCTCACTCTTGCGAGTTCACCGAGTCTCGACCTTAATGACGCGATGGTCATATTCCCAAAGAGAGAACATGAGTCATCCACGAGCGGTGCTCTAGTATGATCAAGCCCAAACATACCAGACAACGCTCGTGCCCATCAGAGTCCGATACCAAGCTGCCGCAACCATTCTGTTTTTTTTTTGTTTTTTTTTTAAATGCACGGGCGAGCCGTCTTTAAAAAGACGTGCCGCGTGCGAGCTCTTTTTGTGAAAGGAGAGAAACTCCGCGATGTTGAAGCGAGCAGGGAGAAACACACTCACTGGCAGATCACTGCACAGACCAGCAGGCAATGTGAATTCGCTGCAGATCGCCGTCACACCAACACCGGAGAGTGGCTCGTCTCGTAGAGCGAAGTCAGAAATAGCTGTGGAGTGAAGAGATATTCTTGGCTCCGAAGCGAAAACATGATCTGCCTTTGCCGGCGTTCCTCCTTTTATACCCACGCGGTGGGGCGGAGATACGCTATGCAAATTCCGCAGACCCATGGCATTTCATTGCCATAGGCTCGTTTTGTAATACTCGACGTCGATAGGCTTTCTAGGCGAAACCCCCATTCTCCGTCACTCGACGTAACTCGGAGTGACTACGAAAGGGAACAATAGGTTTTCAGCACTAAAGTGCTTGAACACCTAATATAATAAAGTGATCCTTGGAGAAATTGCATATAATTGGATATGTCTTTCATGGCTTGTATTGTGCTTAAGCATTCTTTGCTGGGAAATATTAAAAAGGACTGTGAGACTTTAAATCTATCCATCTATATATCAATTTATCCATCTATCTATCCATCCATCCATCTATCTGTGGTTGCTTGTCTTTCCTACTCTTTCTAAGAATGTCTTCCACCATCTGTCCATTTCCTCCTCACTGCCACATTCCTCTGTCACGTTCAACATCCTCACCAGGTGCACAGCTTTTAAAATCCTACAGCTGGAAACAGATTTGGACCTCGTTCAACTTGGGAGACATGATATGTTTAGAAAAATATGTCTCTTCATAAGATTTATTTTTGCATTTCAATGTAGTCTTTTATGCATGGATGCTTCACCCCAGGTGCTCTCTAATGACCTTCCTACCAACAGGCCCATGACATGACCGCTCCACATGTATCCTTTGATGTGCCACTTCACAATTGCAGTTTCCCTGACAACATAATTGCAGATTATGAGGATAAATGCGAAGTGGAGTCCTTAATAAAGCTTTTACTATCTGCTAGAGAAATACATCATGGTCATACAAAATACAAAAATCTGTAGTTCAGACTGACAGTAAATAGGATGCGACAGACGGAGACAAAGCAAAGGAAATTGGAGACAGAAACACTGAACTGCCTTAATGAGGCAGTTTTAATGCTCGTGACAACCCAGTCGCAAATAACTTGATAAAAACAAAACTCTTCATGGAGAGAATCATTTGGTTAAGTCCACAGAGATATGCAAGGAACTGAATGATTAGCATGGGCCCTCACCCACACGTATGCTAATGATGCTAACAGAATGGCAATTAATTAGCTCTATCAGCTGAAATTAACTCCACACTGCCCATCCAGAAAACGAAAGGGTCTTTATCACACTCTCCAGAAAAAAAGTCTTATCTCACGCCTGAAGCTGTGCACTATGCTTATAAATATTGGTTTCGCTCCATCTCAGTGTTTTTAATTCAGTGCTATACTTGAGAAAAACAGTCTGGAGACCTGAGATGCATCAGAATAGATTCTCCTGGGTTAAGGAGTGTTCTCCTTTACTGCCTGCACCATTCATCATGATCACTTCTCTCTCTCCTCTCCTTCTCTTTTTGCTAACCTTTATGTTTTCCATGGCTTATGCACCTGCAGTGTGAGCCATCTGCTACTTACCAATTCCACTCATTTGCGCTAAATCCTTGTGGACAACTGTATTCCCTATGTCATTACTTCTTCACTACATGAGACTGCACCGAACTACTTAAACCAGTTACGCAGTATTTAGGCTTCCCTTCATTAAACTGGACATTTAACAATAGCTATATGAATTCTGCTTATGTAACATGACAACATATGCCAGAATCCATACTGTATTTTTCTACGATAATGAAACACCTGTCATGATGCGACCTGCTGACCTGTCATACACCACTGTGATTCACACACTCTTAATTTCCATGTTGGTTCTGATTGGTTTCTGTTGGTTAGTACTGGCGGCTCCTCAAAGGAGGCACAGCCTACCCCAAATTTTGAGGTGGAAAATGGGAGGAGAACTATTTAATGTTAATAAAATGCCCAGTTTTTAATTTCATGTCTCAGAATCATGTAATTTCGCCATTGTAACACCATAAAATATTAGTGAAGTTAGAACCACCGCTGATGCTGCCTGAACATCCCGAATCTGCTGTTCGGAAAACTGCTGTACTAAGGCGAGTCTGAGGGGAGGCAAATTCATAACCAGAGACATCTGCCTCCGTTGGTAAAAAAATTTGAGTGGTTTGAGTGTTGAGAAAAAATACAACGCGGAGGAGGCTAGCTTCCCTTGGTATATCAACCATCATCGTAGAGAGGTAAATTACATAATATTAGTTTAAACTTCTTTCACTGATAATCTAGCAACTACCTTAATTTTGGAGAGTAGAGATATTAAATATTTGATCGCCAACAAATTTTCCAAGATACCATCCGAGCAGCAGCTACAAATTAAAAACAAACAAAGACCCCACACCAAAGTTGATAGGCTTATAGGCTACAGCATTCAGCTTCACCAAACGGCCGAACGTGCTCTTTTAACACAGACATTTAAAAGGACAGAAGGGTAGGTGGGAGTGAACATCTATTTTCGTGCATTTTTAAAATTCCATGCAGTTAATAATAATAATAACAATAAATCATTGGGAGAGGATCCCCAGACCACTACAATTAATGCACCTCCTCTACTTTAAAATACACAAGCCGCCACTGATGGGATTCAGTGTTATTTGGAGCCCAATGTTCTTTAAAATATATTTTATGTTCCACAGAAGAAAGAAATTCATACAGGGAACGACTTGATGGTAAATAAATGATGACAGATTTGTGAACTAATGTCTAATGACAGCTAAATATTATGCTATTTTATATATATACTCTACCATTCAAAAGTAAGGGTTCAGTAAGATTTTTAAATGTTTTTAAAGAAGTCTAACCAATAATTATTATACATATATTAGTACAATTTAATATTTTTTAAAATGTAATTTATTCCTGTGATGTCAAAGTTGAATTTTCAGCAACATTACTCCAGTCGTCAGAGTCACATGATCCTTCAGAAATCATTCTAATATGATGATTTGCTGCTCAAGAAACATTTCTTATTATTACCAATGTTGAAAACAGTTGTGTTGCTTAATATTTTGTGGAAACCACGAAACATTTTTTTTCAGGATTCTTTGATGAATATAAAGTTCAAACGAACAATATTTATTTAAAATGTTTGTTTAAAAAATATTAATTTTTTTATCTGCAAAATGTAACTCACTTAAAACCTATAATTTATGCTTCAAAGCGTAGCTTTGAAATGCATTAGCATTTCATTAACTGAATTCCACTAATTGTTCAGAGATTTGAACTTATTTATTTTTTATTTAAAATAGTTTATTTTTTTCTCCACATTATATTTATATTACTTTCTGTTTGCTTATGTGACATGTGAAAACATAAAGCTATACAACAGGCCAGTTGACAAATATTAGGCTGGGGGGGCCATGGGGGGCTGAGCAATGCCCTGGCCCTTCTTCATCTTTGACCCTGAGCACACTGTCTTATACTCTCAGACTGGCCTGGGTAAAAGGTGCTTCTGCAATTCCCACAGCGCTGACAGAGGAAAACAGAAGAAGTTATCAGGGGAAAGAAGAAAAATGGCCAAACATGGAACTATCGTGATGAGGGTATTGTGAGGTAGTGAGAGAATGGTAAAGATGACAGTCTGAGGAGGAGCAGTCTGATGTAATTGCTCACTTACACTCTGCTCCTTTTAATTAAGCCATATAATAACGATTAATCAAAGCATGACTAATGCACCTCACTGAGAGCTGTTCTGGGATACTTACATCCGTCTTTCATTAAAAAAAGGGAAAGTGGTAGGTGTGAAATATGTGTGTAGAGTGCGACAGCAGGTTTGAGAGGATCGGAGGGAAGCTAGAGGACATAAAGGACATCAGTTCATGTGCTAAAGACTGGGGTGTTTCCTGTGGATTTTGTCACCATGATAAAGTGAGTTTGCAAAAAATCAATGACAAAAAAGAGTTCAAAATAAAGGAAAGAAAATGTTTTTGAAAATTCTTTCTTAGTTCTAAGAGTATGTGTAATAGTATGTGTTGTCAGGGCTAAAGGCTCACCGGGGTAAAAGGCGCCTTTGATTTTATTTACCTCCCAACCACCCATAATAGCATTACAATAATCTAGCCTTGATGTCATGAACGCATCAACTAACTGTTCCGCATTTGTCATTGAGAGCATATGACGTCATTTAAACATATTTTTAAGATGGAAAAATGCGGTTTTACAGATACTAGACACGTGACTTTCAAATGAAAGATTGGTATCAAAGAGCACACCCAGGCTGCGTTCGGAATCGCATACTTCCCTACTATATAGTAGGCGAAAAGAGTAGGCGAGCGAAAAAGTACGTTCGAATCCTCAGTATTCATAAAAGAGTAGGCGAGAATTACCTGTTGACGCACTAATTATCGCGAGATTTGGACGATAGTGCGTTCGAATATGCCTACTTTCCTACTATATAGTAGGCGAAAACAGTACGTGAGGGAAGCAGTACGTTCGAAACATCAGTATTCCTAAAAGAGTAGGCGAGAAGTTCCCGGATGATCTCCTGCTTTCGCCCAGACATTTGAGTGTTTTTCAGCTTGTACTCATCTATCCCAGGAGGCCACGCAAGAGCATACGTCATTATCAAACATTATGGAGATCAGCGATGCCGGGGGTTTTCAAATGTGAGTAAACGCGGTTCCTTATGTGTTAAACTACTATAGAGTAAACGTTTGAAATGTTGTAGGTGTAAAGTAGTTAGTTAGTTGTGATTTTGCTGTAAAAACATGTTTTGTATAGCTAGCTAACAGGGGAGCTCTAAGCACACGTAACGTATCTAAAGTGGATTTACATAACCATATACATCTTAAACACGCTTATTTAAAATGTCTATTTACATCTTAAAGGAAAATATTGTAAGTATTGGCATATTGCAGATGAGCACATGAAAAAGACATCTGAGTGATGTATGTGTGGCATTATTATAAGATAACGTTAATTCACTGTTGTCAACACTGTTGACATTAGACAAATGTGCTGTAAATAAACAAATCTATAAAGTAACAAAACATGTTTTTATTCAGACTGGTGTAAGCACTGAGGATGAGGAGCCCAGAGCTGAATCCTGGAAACGGTGCCATATGTGTCCCTCCATCTCTCCATCTGCCCTTATCGCCTCAGATTGTGAAGCGCAGCGCAGCAACAAGCTCCGGCACGAAGACACGGTCACCTCTGGTGAATTCATCAGAGTAAAGCCGCAGAATGGGAACCGCTGTGTTGAGATGGCAGTAGGATGTGGGCTTCAGCGCCTGTAAATACATGCTTGTTTGAATAAAGCTTTGTTCCCTTTCGTTGTCACTCCGAGTTACGTCGGATGACGACGAAATGGGGTTTCGCTTAGAAAGCCTATCAACTTCGAGTATTACAAAACGAGCCAATGGCAAAGAAATGCCATGGGTCTGCGGAATTTGCATGACGTAACTCCGCCCCACCTCGTGGGTATAAAAGGAGGAAGTCTGCAACAGCAGTTTATGTTTTCGCTTCGGAGCCAAGTTAATCCTTCGTTCCACAAGCCATCTCTGAACTGTCAGCTTTTACAGACGAGCGAGATTCTCTGGTGTTGGTGTGACGGCGATCTCCCGGCGAGAGCGCACTTCCTGCTTATCTGTGCTGTGGTTTGCCAGCGAGTGTGTTTCTCCCCGGGCGCTTCAACACTCTCAGAGTTTCTTTTCTCTCACAAAAAGAGCTTGCACGGGCACGTCTTTTTAAAGATGCACCGCCCGTGCACTTCTGGTTGCGGTAGACTGGTTGCCGACTCTGATGGGCACGAGCGCTGCATAGTGTGTTTGGGCTTTGATCACGCTAGAGCAGCGCTCATGGATGAGTCATGTTCTCACTGCGGGAACATGACCATCGCAACACTACGATCGAGGCTCCATGATCTCGCAAGAGTGAGGGTCCCCTCATCCACACCCCGATCTAGTGTCTCCTCGAGAGGCCCTACTTCGGCTGGTGGCCAGGGTGATCTGAGGGTGACGGTTTGGAACAAAGCGCCGACTACACGTCCGTGCCCAGCCGCACCCTCTCCAGTGTTGCAACCCGCGAGTGTTCAGGGGATTTCCGCGGGTCCATCTCCTGATGCCCCGCGGATTTCCTTTGGCGCTCCAGAGGAGGACGCCATGTCTATCGCAGCATCACAAGGTGGGTCTGATTCTTTTGGAAGTGAAGACTCGGCACAGCTGCCACCTTCCGGTGTGCATACGGTTGCGTCCGAGTCTGATCCGGAGATGACGGCCATGCTTGCCCGGGCCGCCGCGAGCATCGGACTAGAGTGGTCCCCTCCACCCTGTCCTGAGCGCTCGCGGTTGGATGATTGGTACTTGGGTAAGGCCGCGGACCCCCGTCCGCGGCAAACCCCAATACCTTTCTTCCCGGATGTGCATGATGAGATCTCGAAGTCCTGGAAGACTCCCATGTCTTCCCGTGACCGCTCGTTGGTTTCATCCGCCTTTCCTCCCCTCGAGGAGGCGGCTGCCCGTGGGTACACTGGGCTCCCCCCGGTTGAACGCTCTGTTGCGATGCAGCTGTGTCCTCAGAGCGCTTCTTCTCGTGGTGAGCCTAAGCACCCATCCAAGGCCTGTAGGTACTCGTCTACATTAGTGGCGAAGTCCTACAGAGCGGCGGGACAGGCAGCCGCCTCTCTGCATGCCATGGCCATTCTGCAGGTCTACCAGGCCCAGATGCTCAAGGACATGCACGAGGGGAGGGCGGACCCAGGGCTCTTCAATGAGCTGCGTGCCGCCACCGACCTCGCTCTCCGGGCGACGAAGGTAACCGCACGCTCCCTGGGTTTGGTGATGTCCACAGCCGTGGTCCAGGAGAGACACCTCTGGCTGAACCTCGCTGATATGCGGGATGCCGAGCGGTCCCGTCTGCTCGACACCCCCATATCACAGGCCGGCCTTTTCGGCGGTGCAGTCGAGGATTTCGCCCAACAGTTCTCGACTGCTCAGAAACAGACTGAGGCGATTAAGCACATTCTGCCCCGACGGCCCGCTGCTGCCTCCACCCAGCCGACCGGGCAGAATCCTCAGCCTGTTCGCCGCCGAGGGCGCCCTCCTGCGGTTCCCCCCCCTCCCGCCCGGCCCAAGCAGCAGCCTCCACCCGGGCCCGGTCGCGGAGGAAGCCGCAAGAAGGCGCCCCAGCCCTCTCCTGCCCCGCCCCCCGCTAAACGCCGGGCTAAGCGGCGCTCCTGAGACGGGCTGCTCAGGGATGACTCTCACTTCTCAGGAGATGGTAGCAGGACCACTCCTTCCCCCGGTGGAGGGCCGGGGGAGAATCTTTTGTTCTCCACTCCCCGCTGCTCACCCACGGGTGGGCAGCACCCTAATGTGGTTAAAGAAAGAAGTGACATGTTCATCCCTGAGCACACAGAGTTCTCGGACGACACGGTGCGCCGCCTCCGAGCCGTGCACCCCTCGTCCCCCTCTGTCCCAGAGCCGGATGACAGCACGCGCCGTCCCCGGACCGTGCAGCTCTCATCCCCCTCTGTCGCCAGCCCCCTGGCAGAGCAGACCCCCGTGGAACGTTCGTCCTTCCCTGGTCTCCTCTGTCAGGACGCGGTCAATGACTATGCCCCGACACTGGGCCGCTATGCCGTCCACGTCCGGGACAGTCATTCCGCCTCGCTGCCCCACCGACGGGAAGTCTGTGGTTCGCATGACCCCGCTGGTACAGTTCTTGGGAGCCTGGTTAGAGCTTCCCCACCTGTCCCGCTGGGTCGCCCGAACGATCAGGCTCGGCTACGCGATTCAGTTCGCGCGGTCTCCTCCCCGATTCAGGGGAGTTCGCTCCACTATGGTCGGTGGCAATGCCCCCATCATGAGAGCGGAGGTTGCTACCCTGCTGGCGAAGGGTGCGATCGAGACTGTCCCTCCAGCCGAAATGAGGTCCGGCTTCTACAGCCCGTACTTCATTGTCCCGAAGAAATCCGGTGGGTTACGGCCAATCCTGGACCTGCGCGTGCTGAACCGCTCCCTTCACAGGCTGCCGTTCAAGATGCTCACTGCCAAGCGCATTTTCGAATGTGTACGGCCCCAGGATTGGTTTGCAGCGATCGACCTGAAGGACGCCTACTTTCATGTCTCCATTCTCCCTCGACACAGGCCGTTTCTACGGTTTGCTTTCGAGGGGCAGGCATATCAGTACGCGGTTCTCCCATTCGGGTTAGCCCTGTCTCCTCGCGTCTTCACGAAGGTCGTCGAGGCAGCCCTTGTTCCTCTTCGGGAACACGGGGTTCGCATCCTGAACTATCTCGACGACTGGCTGTTTCTAGCTCACTCTCGGGATCAGGTTTGCGAACACAGGGACCTAGTGCTCCGGCACCTAGCCCGTCTGGGCCTTCGGGTCAACTGGGAGAAGAGCAAACTTTGCCCCGTGCAGAGGATCTCTTTTCTCGGTATGGAAATCGACTCGGTCGCCATGTCCGCGCAGCTTACGAGCGAGCGCGCGCAGTCACTGCTGACTTGCCTGAGACAGTTCGAGGGCAAGAGTGCGGTTCCACTGAAACTTTTTCAGAGGCTCCTGGGGCATATGGCATCTGCAGCCGCGGCAACGCCGCTCGGATTGCTTCATATGAGACCGCTTCAGCTTTGGCTTCGCGACCGAGTCCCGAGGTGGGCATGGCAACACGGCACCCTCCGAGTACCAGTTACTCCGACCTGCCGTCAGACCTTCACCCCGTGGGCGGACCTCAGCTTTCTACGGGCCGGAGTGCCCCTGGAACGAGCTTCGCGGCATGTTGTTGTATCGACAGATGCCTCTTCCACGGGCTGGGGCGCCATGTGCAATGGACGTGCTGCCGCGGGCTCCTGGATAGGACCCCAGCGCCTATGGCACATCAATTGCCTCGAGTTGCTGGCTGTACGTCTTGCTCTGCGCCGCTTCCGGGCCGTGCTCAAGGGCCAGCACGTACTAGTCCGATCAGACAATACCGCCACTGTAGCGTACATCAACCGTCAAGGTGGTCTGCGCTCCCGCCGTATGTCGCAACTCGCCCGCCACCTCCTCTTATGGAGCCAGAAGCATCTGAGGTCGCTTCGTGCCATTTTTATCCCCGGAGCTCTGAACTGTGTAGCCGACGAGCTCTCACGGTTTCAACTCCTCCCGGGAGAATGGCGGCTCCATCCCCGGTCGGTTCAGCTGATTTGGGACCAGTTCGGGGACGCACAGATAGATCTGTTTGCCTCCCACGACTCGACCCATTGCGCCCAGTATTATTCCCTGACCGAGGGCACGCTCGGCACGGATGCTCTGGCGCACAGCTGGCCGCAGGGCCGCAAGTATGCGTTTCCCCCAGTGAGCCTTCTTGCGCGGACCTTGCGCAAGGTCAGGGAGGACGAGGAGCAGGTCATGCTGGTTGCGCCGTACTGGCCCACCAGGACCTGGTTCTCCGAACTGGTTCTCCTCGCGACAGCACCTCCCTGGCCGATCCCTCTGAGGAAGGACCTACTTTCTCAGGGACGGGGCACCCTTTGGCACCCTCGGCCCGATCTTTGGAAACTCCACGTGTGGCTCCTGGACGGGACGAGGCAGGTTTGAGTACCCTACCACCACCGGTGGTGGCTACCATCACTTCCGCTAGAGCTTCGTCCACGAGACATCTCTATGCGTTGAAGTGGAACCTCTTCGTCAGCTGGTGCTCTTCTCACCGAGAAGACCCCCGGAGATGTTCGATTGGTGTCGTGCTTTCCTTCCTACAAGATGGGTTGGAGCGAAGGCTGTCTCCCTCCACCCTAAAGGTCTATGTCGCCGCCATTGCCGCACAGCATGACCTTGTTGAAGGTAAGTCTTTGGGGAAGCACGACCTGATCGTCAGGTTCCTGAGAGGAGCGAGGAGACTGAATCCTCCCCGCCCTCCTCTCGTTCCCTCTTGGGATCTCGCAGTGGTGCTAACTGCCCTGCGGAGTGCTCCCTTTGAGCCTTTGCAGTCAGTGGAGCTTAAGTTCCTGTCAATGAAGACAGCGCTCCTGGTTGCTCTGGCCTCCATCAAGAGGGTAGGGGACCTGCACGCATTCTCCGTTGACGAAGCGTGCCTGGAATTCGGGCCGGCTTACTCTCACGTGATCCTGAGACCCCGGCCTGGATATGTGCCCAAGGTTCCTACCACTCCCTTTCGGGACCAGGTGGTGAACCTGCAAGCGCTGCCCCCGGAGGAGGCAGACCCAGCCTTGGCACTGCTCTGTCCAGTACGCGCTCTTCGCGCCTATGTAGACAGGACGCGGTGTTTCAGGACCTCAGACCAGCTCTTTGTCTGTTATGGTGGGAAGCTGAAGGGAAAGGCTCTCTCCAAGCAAAGGTTGTCTCACTGGATAGTGGACGCCATTGCTTTGGCATACCAGCAGCAAGGTCGTCCATGCCCCCTTGGTGTGACTGCCCACTCCACCCGGAGTGTGGCGTCCTCTTGGGCTCTAGCGCATGGCGCCTCGCTAACAGACATCTGCAGAGCTGCAGGCTGGGCGACACCGAACACATTCGCCAGATTCTACAATCTCCGAGTGGAGCCTGTGTCCTCTCATGTACTCGCTTCAACTAGCTAGTACTGGACCCGCTCAGGTGTCTTCGCTTGCTCGCCATTCCACTCCACGGACTGGATACGTGCGATATTCCCCTCAGGTGAGCTTCTCCGAAAGCCCTGAGTTCCTCCAGCACTTCTGACGTCGCCGCCAGTGTCTATTGCCTGCGCGCCGGCTAGGTGCCTCCCGTGTGCATGGTCCCTCCCCTGAGCGACCCCCACATGTGTATTTCCACTGTAAGCCTCTCTGAGCATGTGTCTTTCCCTTGGCAAGCCACTTTGCCACCCCTGGGGTTGAAATATTCCACCTGCGGCTGGACACCCCAGTGTTCTCCATATGCATCCTTCGGGTCATATGTGTATTCTCTAAGTCCCCCCCTCTGGGTTGGCAATAATTGCATATTCCTCTAAAATTGTGGGATATGCTCCCCAGTGTACCTTGGTATTCCTGTGCTAAATAGGAGTCCTTCGTCCGTGCTAGTCTCACGACAGGGATCTCAGATTTACGCAGGGCACTGGAAGACAGCTGAGAAGGTGGCGTGATTAGACTGGTAACCCCATTTCGTCGTCATCCGACGTAACTCGGAGTGACAACGAAAGGGAACGTCTCGGTTACGTATGTAACCCTCGTTCCCTGAGTAGGGAACGGAGACGTTACGTCTTCCTGCCACTTTCCGCTGTTCCGCGGGGATCGCCTGAGCTCAGTCTTGGCTCCTCAGCGAAGAAACATAAACTGCTGTTGCAGACTTCCTCCTTTTATACCCACGAGGTGGGGCGGAGTTACGTCATGCAAATTCCGCAGACCCATGGCATTTCTTTGCCATTGGCTCGTTTTGTAATACTCGAAGTTGATAGGCTTTCTAAGCGAAACCCCATTTCGTCGTCATCCGACGTAACGTCTCCGTTCCCTACTCAGGGAACGAGGGTTACATACGTAACCGAGACGTTTCATGTGTTGTTGAATTGTATATGCATTTGTTTATTGTGTGATGGTTACTTTTATATGTTCTTTTACTCATTTATACATGTTTCGATTGTTGTCAGTATATAAAATATAATTATTTAATGTATGCATTAATTCATTGCTTGACTGACAGTTGAGATGTTCACGCGTGTATTCACGAATAACTCATATGACAAAAAATATATTTTGCTTGTTTTATTAAGTTATATAACTTTTAGTATATAAAAAAGTAGTAGGCCTATAATTAAGTATTGGTCAGCATTTAATATTATTTTGTTTAAGTTTTGGGTGGGCTAACAATGCAATTCATTCTGAGGAGCGATACTTACAATTTCCTAGTATAAAGTCAACAGTTTTCTCCAAAGGAGAGATCTCCGAGCAGCTGCACGTCTCCTTGTGCAGACATTACAAACGCCGAGGAAAACTGTTCTAGGTTGTGCTGTCGAGTTACTGATGTCATGAAGTGTTAGTGCATCTGTCGCTCATATAATTTAAACTTATAAACTTATTACATAAAGATCATGGAAAGATACCATAGTTGTATCTAACAATGAACAATCATAATGACAAAACAGAAAACAAAGATCATTGGTTTGTGTACATCATAATATGATATTTATACACAGGAAAAAATAACAATAACAAGGCTAAATATCTTTAAATAGTTCTTCATAATACATTAAAAATTGTTTTGATGTTATAAGTCTGAGGGATGAAACGAGAGGTAAATTCATCAAGAAAAGAGGAAAACTTAAAGGAGAAACGTTATGGGTATAAAATAAAGAAATTAACAACATATTCAAGAGATGACGATTTTGGGGTTTCTTAAAAAAAATATCGTCATAAGGATAAAACTGTTGGTCACATTAGTAGGGTTTAAAATATAACAACTTAAATCAACCCTAAATGTATTCACAAAATAAATTGGCAGCTGTTTCTTCAACAATACCACAAAATGAGCAAGTTTCATAAATATCAAGATATTTACAGATAGATGAATTAAACGTGTCGTTCATCTTTTAAGTTGTTGCGCTTGTGATAACGCGTCGTAGGTCACATGATAACGTCAACATGGCGGATGATGTCCGGAACGCATTTCATACTCAACGAGATTTGGCTATAAAGTACCTACTCTTTTAGCGCTCGTTAAGTAAGTACTCACTGAAATTAAGTACCTACTCATTGAGTATGCGATTCCGAACGCAGCCCCAATTTCCTAACCAACGACGAAGACTTGACAGAGCAGCCATTAAGTGTTAGACAGTATTCTAGGTATGTGAGGAAGTTTTTTGTCCAATAATTAGAATCTGTTTTTTCAGAATTAAGTAGTAGCAAATTACTAGTCATCCAGTTTTTTATATCAGCTATGCATTCCGATAATTTTGTGAATTGGTAGGTTACGTCAGGGCGTGAAGAAATATAGAGCTGAGTATCGTCAGCATAACAGTGGAAACTAATGCCATGCTTCCTAATGATATCTCCTAAGGGTAGCATTTACAGAGTGAATAGCAACAGTCCTAGTACTGAGCCTTGTGATACGCCATACTGAACTTTTGATCGATAAGACATCTCTTAATATACTGCTACAAACTGATAACGATCAGATAAGTATGATTTAAACCACACAGCCACCGGAACCACTCTTCTGCGTAATGGTAACCACAAATTGCAAAAACATTACAGAAACTCCTCTAAATGTCCAACATAACTGAACATTAAACACTAACATTAACTAGCAATATATTTCCCTTTAATGAAAAACATAAAATAACACTTTAATCCCTAAATTTACTCTCCTAATGCTGTCCTTGCAAAGCATGCTGAGAACTACAGATCCACTGCCCAGTTATTTATGTCAACAAAAATGATTCATGTAGTTTTACATGAATACAGGTTGATTGGTTGATTGAATACAGTTAAGTATTGAAGTTGTGACAAAATGATTAAAAAAGATGTTTGATGTTTGCAAGATGTTTGCCCAGGTGATCCTGCCCTGCAGTGTACTCTCCCACCTAGTCCATGCTCCCTGCTGCCGGAGTCCCACCAACCTGCTCACTCAATCTTCCTCCACGCCTGCTCGGACCTCTTCCTGGATTAGATGGCGTCTTTCCTTGCCGCGGGCCTGGCTGACCAGAGTCTTTGGGAAGTAGCCCAAGCCCCCTCTGCCTGTCGCCACGGTGCCCACCAGTGCCTTTTGTCTCAGGTGTGACTCTGCCTCCTCCACTGCTTTCCCAGCCTTCCATTTCCTTCCTGTCCTCACCTCAATGCCGGCTTGTGACACCTAGAGTCCCTAGAGTCCTTGTACTGTAGGGCTTCTCTGGTGCCTACCACCATGAATTCTTCAGTGAGGCCACTGAAGGGCAGCTGCAGGATATTACTCATCCCATACAGTGCAGCGCAGGTGAGACTGCGTGGAAGACCCAGCCACTTCCGAAGAAAGCCACTGATCTTCCTGCCTAGGGACTCAACTGTTGTCATAGGGGCTGCATAGACCAGCAGGGGCCACAGGACTCGGGGTAGGATGGAATGCTTGTAGATCCAGGCTTTAAATTTACCAGGCAGACCGGACTTGTCCACCTTAGTGAGCCAAGCTCCAAGTTCTTCGTTGGATTTCTGAATGGCGGTAGAGTCTTTCAGGCTGGAGTCAAAGAGCTTCCCAAAACTCTTGACAGGTTGCTCCGTGATGGTTGGGATGACAGTTCTTGAGATGGAAAAACAGAACTTGTCAAACACTTTCCCCTTCTTCAGCACCATGAACCTTGACTTAGATGCCTTAAAACTCATTCTTGGCCAGGTGATGAGTCTCTCAAGTCCTTGTAGGATCCACCTGCTCCCTGGGACAAGAGCGAAAAGGATAACAGAGATGGGACAGCCTGTTATTATTCCTTTCCCAATACGATGCCAGTCTGATGTTTCTGACTAGAAGTGACCCACATCCTGAAATTATTATTGTAATCCAGGATCAGGTCCTTAATCTAGCTGGGAACATGATGGAGGTGTAGGGCGAGCTTGACCAGCTGCTGTGGTATGGACCCATAGGCGTTGACCAGGTCCAACCACAAGACAACTAGTTCGCCTTTGTTCTCATAGGCCTCTCTGATGAGTTGTGTAACTACACCAGTGTGTTCCAAGCAGCCGGGAGCTCCAGGAATACCCCCTTCTGCACTGAGGGGTCGATTTAGTTGTTCTTGAGGTGAAACTCTGTCAGTCTTCATGAGACGATGCTGAAAAACACCTTCCCTTCAACACTCAATAGTAAGATGGATCGAAACTGGTTGTTGTTTTTTTTGTTCTCCTCTTTGGGGATCCACACTCCCTCAGCACACCTCCACTGGTCAGCAACTCTTCCTCTTCGCCAAATCACCTTCAAGATCTTCCACAGGTGCCGGAGAAGCTCTGGGCAGCGCTTATAGGCCAAATAAGGTACGCGACTGGGGCCTGGGGTAGATGCTAAGCGGGCTGCCTTGATGATCTCCTCAATCTCCTTCAAACTTGGCTCCCTCAGGTTGAACTCTGTTGTTGGGGGGGCGAGGCTGATGAGAGCTCTGTTGGGCTCCAGCTCTTGCTCTCTCAGGGAATCGCTCACTGTGTCCTGTAGGAAGTGATTCACTTCCTCTGTTGAGCACTCAAGCTGACCACTGTGCTTATCCCCGAGCAGTTGTTTTGTGAAGCCGTTGTTTTTTTCTTTCAAACTGACCCCAAACTTTGGAACTGTAGTGTGTGTTTACACTATCTTTATGCTTTTTTTCTATGCAGATCAGAATGAATACAATGAGCCTTTCTTTACAGATCACTATGTGTCATGAATGTATATCATAGAATTTGATGCATCATCTAACCTGAACTTTGAAGTCCGTCTTACAGCAGCAGCATTGATGTGCATTATTGTGTGTAATATACTAAGTTTATTTTAAACGAGATGTCCAGTATAAGGCTGGATAACTGTAGCCTGCAGCTGGATTTGTGATAACTTGGCACCCAACTCTAGTATCCTGTTTCAAGTGTTTTTCTCCCTCATACCGTCCTCAAAAGATTCAGAACTTAATCAGATGCACTTGCTGTAATCCAGATCCAGATGCAGTCATCCCTTCTCTCTGTCAATCAAACCTTCTTGTTTATGTAGTTACATGTGTGACCGCAACTTGACCAATAGCCTTAAAGCCCTGAATTTGCATCTAATAACGTATGCAGCCCCTGAACTGGACCTTTCACCCTAACCTATATGTACTCTGTATATATTACAGGACCACTGCTCATAACCACCATTGTTCTCATGAGCAGATAGCTGTTCACGTGTGTTTAAGGGCCCCTTATGATTAAGATAGCGGTTCATGTCTGTTTGAGGATTCCTGGTTATAAACCATTAGGCATAATGAATGATAGCATATTGTGTGCGAGGATTCCTGTGGCCAGTTTCAGTAATTGGTGATTATGAAAAGGCCCTCTGTCATATGGAGGATTGCATGGTAAAACACACAGACATACACAAACACACACAATCACTACAGCTCAGTAATGGGTTATACATATAAGTGAGGCTTTGGGATCTGGACTGAACCCAGAGGAATCAGTCATTGCTCAACAGTTTTTTTATTCATATAGCTCAGGAGAATCAATGGTGTTGTCAGCTTTCTATGAACGTGGTCAAAGAGAAAAATAAGAGAAAATATATTAATCTATATAGAGTCAGAGCATAGTTATACTTTTAATGTGGATGGTAGAGTCCAGATAAATTAGCATTGAAGCACTTATATTAAAATTATGAATACACTTATTGATAATTATATTCTTATGGCTGATAATTTAGAAGTGACACATGCTACATTAGAAAGGATTTTTAAAAGTTGTAAATAAAACAAAAATTATTGGAGTATGTTTTACAAGAAAATACTATTACTTCTAAATTGCATGTTTAATTCAATGGGCCCTATTTTAACTATCTAAGCACATGGTCTAAACAAAAGCGCACGTGCAAGTGCATTTAGGGCGTGTCCGAATCCACTTTTGCTAGTTTAACAACGGGAAAAATGGTCGGCGTGCCAGGTGCATGGTGTAAAAGGGTTGTCCCTATTCTCTTAATGAGTAATGGGTGTGTTTTTGGCGTAACGTGCAATAAACCAATCAGAGTCTCATCTCCCATTCCCTTTAAATGGCAGTTGCGCTTGCAGAAATTGATAGTGGAAAGACTGAATGCATTTCCAGAGAGGAAACGGATCTGCTCGTGCGCGAGGTAATAGCAGGTAAAAGCAAGCAGACCATCTACGGGACAAGCCGGATTTCACCATATCTTTATGTTCACGATAATAATCTTTTATATTGAGATCCTTTTATTTTTAATATTTGGCATTTTTGTGTGCTGCTGCATGTCCCTGTGTGTGTGTAATAAGCAGAGTGTACGCGCGTTGTGGATCCGCCTATAGGTGCACATTACTAACGTGCTCTTTAAATAACAACAACAAAAAATACTGTGCCATTGATTTTAGACCAGGTTTTTGTTGGTCAATGGCACAGTCTATTTCAGTTGCTTCAAAATAGCAATGCGCCAACA
The DNA here is from genome assembly GCA_026230005.1 of Gila orcuttii. Classification (NCBI taxonomy): domain Eukaryota; kingdom Metazoa; phylum Chordata; class Actinopteri; order Cypriniformes; family Leuciscidae; genus Gila; species Gila orcuttii. Next base: position 23,447,166 of record JAPDVR010000021.1, on the reverse strand, counting down.
ATGTGCCTGAATACAACTCGTTTTCAGACCAGCACGCACATGGGCGCACAAATGGACAAATGGGCGCAAATGCATTTGCAACTTAAAAAGTAATAATTATTTACAATTAAATATAATAATTAAAAATCTTACATGTTAAATGTTATGTCAGGAGAAAAATCTGAGGAGACACCATTTGCTTTCCATTTGATCTCATTGCTGTCTGAGAAATAACATATTTCATGTGTGATTTTTTTTTGTCTTTTCCTTGAGACATTTTTGAAGTAGAAAACCCTAAATGAACTGTTAATGCTGCTTTCACTGGCAAGCTCAACAGTCCTTATATTTTGTTTTTCCTTTTTTGGTCAGTGGTGAAAAATGTAAGACCGGGGTGATAAAAAATGGATGTCAAAATATAGCCGCTGAAAGGCATTGTTTAATGGAAAATATAAAGGGGCAAGGAGAGAAAAACAAGGAAATAGAAAGCAGAAGTATAAGATAAGAAAACAAATAGAGATTTTCTGGTTTTCCACATCTTTCTCTCACCTAAGCTCATGTGTGTTTGCCTCGCCGCCTGAGTCTTTCTTTTGGGTTTCATGAAAACTTGGAACAAATCTGGTCCTTAATAAACCCCTGGGCTTTCACACACCAAAGTTCCTCAACCACAACACCCAAAAGATTAGTTTATTGTGAAATAATTTTTTACAGCAGTCCTCTTAGAAAAAAATGTACTCATATATATTATTAACACATCCTTGGACACCAGAAGAGAGCCAAAGATGGTCTCCAGCATAGAATATACAAGGACACAAGGGACTTTGGGATGAATTCTAGAGGAAGTTTTGAGGTTTTGATCTAAATCCACTGTAAAGACAGACAAGCTTCCCTCCTAAAGGATATGTCGCCTTGAGAGAATCAACTCATACTTAGTCCATTACCATTACATGTAATATTCACAAAGTTTTATCCTTAATTGTGTACATATATTGCACATACATGTTCCCATATAAATGTGAATGTATGTTCACACATATGTGACCCGTCACAGAAACCAGGGACACAAGTCGGCAGCACAACTTTCGAGCAAAATGAGGAAGAAGAGGTTTTTTTTTCAAAATTGGTGAATTTCATTTTTTTGCAGAATCTGTTAGTTGAAATCACGAAGAAGCCTCTCCATGTTTGAGATAGCAGTATTGGTATATTTAAAAGCTTACATTTTGAGGTTGAAATCGGCTTGTTTTCGGAGATTCTAGCACGCAGTAGGGGCGTGGCGTGTAATTGTCTGTGTGTATTTCCATATGGCGCTTTTGTCCCCGCCCTCCAAGTGAACCGCATGGCTACTTATTATGCTGTGCTCTGGTAGGCTCTATCTGATATCAAAATTCAATGAAGATGGACGCCGCAAAGATTGTCGCAGACGAGCTGAACCGTGGCAGTTACACCGAAAATGTTTTCGCCGCTCGGGAAACTGAACCGGAGGTATGGGCGCGGCGCGCGCGCCCTCGGTGTTGAATATGGCGGCTCGGCTCGCTGACAGCGGTGGCTGGCTGTTTCATATGTGACGTCCCGATTGCTTTGAATGGGGAAAGTTTTGTGAACTGAACAGACTTAATGGACTGGCAACAATCTCCATAGAACATGAACTGGCACAGAGAATCGAAATAGAGGATGCAGTTAAGACCTTTGCTGCGATGAAGGCGATGAAGGCCTGCCGTGCGCGTTTCTGAAACGTAAGTTAAGCTTCATTTGCTCTTTAGTCGTTATTTAAGAGGCTGAACCTGCTGATGATATAATGTGCTTGCGGACATTTCATTTGTGTGTGTATAGTATACGCACATAAGAAAGTGGTGTAAAGAGATTTGCAACAGTAATTTGAGGAGGTGAAATGTGATTATTTGGAAAATTCCTGTCATGACTGCTTAAAGAAAAATGGCAGCAGGCATTTGCCTCCTGCATAAACTTTAATATTGTTGACATTTTGGGCACACGTGCGTTGCGCACTATTTGCGTTATATGTAGGCCTATGGCTTATTGGTCTTTGTGTGTTGTTGCTGGTTTTGCGTTATATGTATATGGCATATTGGTCTTTGTGTGTTGTTGCTGGTTTTGCGTTATATGTAGGCTATATGGCATATTGGTCTTTGTGTGTTGTTGCTGGTTTTGCGTTATATGTAGGCTATATGGCATATTGGTCTTTGTGTGTTGTTGCTGGTACGTTGCAAATAGAGGGGCATCACAATTGTTTTTCGCCTAGAGCTGCTGCAGAAGTGCACTCATTCGAAGTGCAAAAAAAAGCTGTAAAGCACAGGGGGGAGCTTTACAGGGGGTATGGCTTATCTAAATGAGATGTAAATGAGCCCTATTGTCACTCCTAGCAGCAGAGAGAGGTGAGAACTGCACAATCTTTCGAGGTCGTTTTCTCATCTTTGAGCTTTTTTAAGTGCCTACCTTCAAATGGCCACAACTTCTCCAAATATTATCAGATTTCCACATGTTACACATCGTTGGAAAGCTTGGAGACTACACTTTCAGAATCTATGAATAACTCAAAATGCCCCAGAACCGTGTCAAAAGTGTCCCTAGTTTCCGTGACTGGTCACATATATATACACACACATTCACGGAATGAGTTACATCAGATTTCTAGTTCTCAGCATGCTTTGCTTCTGACTGTTAAAGGAGAGTAAATGTTAAAATTAAGTGTTATTTAATTTGTTTTGCTCAATATTAATATAGGCGGAGATCTGTTATTTTTTAATGCTCTATTATTTTTTAATTTAAAAAGGTTTTCTGGTATGTGTGAATTTTTGGGGTTACCATTGTGCTGAAGAGTAGTGCCTGTGGTTAGGTTGACGATTGGCCGAACACCATTAAGACTATAATTACCTATATTTTTTAAAGGAATGACTGGTCACTCCTCAGTACAGTGATAATCTCTTGGCTAAAAACTTTACTACATGCAGGTGTGCTTGTCAACTAGCTTGAAAATATGAAACAACTTATAGTGTAAATAATTAAAAAAATATATATATATATATATATATATATATATATATATATAAGAAATGTAGTACATTATATATTTCTCTATAAATGTGTGTTTATGTTGCATGAGTAAATATATCTGCAATATATTACATGTGAAGTAGCATATCTGCTCACATATACATCTATATTATGAAGTATATTACTGAATATAAAATTACATTCATTATGATATGTTAGTAAATATATTGTCACATTTTTCAATAAATGAAAAGCGGCAATTCCTTATATTATTCAATATATTGTAATATATTAACACAATATATTATTCTGTATATTTCCAAATATACAGTTAAACCATTTCATATATTGATCATTCATAAATAGGAAATATATTTTCATTCCGTAAGGGTCACCTCTGACCAAACTCAATTTGAATTCTGATCACATGGTGAGACTGCAGCAAGAAGCTCGGTCTGCAAGCCAATATGAAACAAAAATGACAAAATAACAGAGAGTGTAATTACTTTCAGACCAGCAAAAATTAGACCACAGGATAAAGGCCTGTTCATACCAAGAATAACTAAAGATAACTATATTAGCTTCCACACCTACAGATGATAACGTTCTGTTTCTTATAAGCGTGCTGCAGTTTTGTCGTCTGCCATTTTAAATGCTCAAGCAGATTCTGAATGGTTATCAATTTTATTTTATCGTTCAGCAGCTGGAAAAAAACAAATCATTCTGAAAGTGATTTTAATGATATACCTCTATGTCACTATCATTATAGCTGTGGTGTGGACTTCCCTATTCTCAGAAATAGAATGATTATTATTATGGTTATATTTATCATTATAGTTGTGAACATGCCTAAACACCCATGTTAATTTAAGTTTATGTCCTAAACAGCTGACATGTCACTCATGTAGCCCCACCCCTAGTAAAATCTCATTAGGTATGTCAACATAGAACATACACTAATTGTCAATCCGAATGAATCCAATCCGATTTCAGATTCTATAAGTTCTGTGTATATGAACCCTAAACTTTGCTATCCGATTCACATAATCGTTTACTTGTATTAAATCTATTCTAAACGTAATTACATAATTTCCGCACATGTGCACTTCCCATTTGCCACCGTCAGAAATGGAGAAATTCACTGCGAGATTGTTACCGGAGCTACTGCAAGCATAACTGCCATTTTTTTCTTGATGACAAAAAAAAATGTCAAAAAAGCTTATTTTTTTTGCAAATATTCTGTCTCCGCCAGTTTGTAAGAGACATAAATGCACCAACTCAAGACGTATAAAAACTACGCATCAAGTCACTTTTTACTGTTTTTACAAGTTTTTACTGAATCTGATTGATGAAGCAATCGTATTCAACCGTATATGGATAACATTTTCCAGTCAAACAGATATTTTATCTATACCACCCCTTTCAATCAGACTGAAATTTCTTTCGGATGAAACTTTCATTTTTCTTTTCAGTTCAATTTAGCCATCAATCCAGTTTCAAACTGATTATTAGGTTGAATGTAAACTGCACGATTAATCGTTCAAAGATCGCTATCTCGATTTAAAAACCTACGCAATTTCATTCCTAAAAATTCTTTCAAACCTATGATAAAATCACACCAGAACAATTAGGGGTAGGGCTGTCACTTTTGTGAAAAAATCCTGTTCGATTTTTGAGACATAAGTGTTTATTCAATCGATTGTAAAATCGATTTTCCATGTCTAAAGACTTTTCCATTTTCAACATCAAATATAGGCAAATCCACGGACAACTAACAGGCATTAGGACGAACGTAAAGAGGGCGCTTGAGACGCGGACAAGTCAACAATATTTCTGATGATTTATTGGTGTGAAGTTTCGTGCACAATGACAAACAGGAGTGCAACATTCAAGGATTGAAATGAACACCCGCCAAATTCGGATAAAAATTAACTTTGGCGGGTAACGCTGTCATATCACGAGCCAATTTGGCGTGTTTCTATGTTTACTCACTTTGCTGGGGAAGTTCGTGTAAGACAAATCTGCGTGGATTTAGCGCAAATACGCAACTCGTGAGTCCTCATGATATATTAAATACAGCGTATTGCGCAGAATCTGCGCATTTCTGGCTTACTTGAACACACACGTCACTAAGCAACAAATAACTTGTTCACTTGCACTGAAGTAATAGCAAATATTAAAAAGCATTTGGTTAACAGAAAAGGCATTGTTATTTTCCAACATCCTACATGTTCTGTGTACTGTATTGACATGTCTAACTAAAACACATTTTTGGTAAAAAAAAAAAAAAAAGGCAGTTAAAATCGATTCCCTATTTTCATTTTCGAAACTTGTGTTGGTTGGTCCGATTGATTGTGCAATCGATTTTCGAACGTAAAGTGACAGCCCTAAATCCTAAATTTGCGCTGCTGCTGACCCAGAGAGAGAAGTTATCATGTATAGGTATGAAACCGCAGTTTTTCAACCACACAGTATTATTATTTCAGTGTAACAAATATTCAAATTATCACAGAAGTATTGGGATAAAAGCTTATAGCTTGGATATAAACATAAATGTCTACAGAAAGCTTCAAATAACGATTGTATCAATTACCTTGTTACAAGTGACTTACAAGTGAATCATTCATGTCATTGAATTATTCATTTAAGAGTATCATCCAAAAACGCTGCTTCGTCCAGTAATGAAAAAAGTGAAGTATTTATGAGTGAGTCATTGAATCATTCATTAATTTTTTTTTAATAGATTAATTAAACATTTTAAATAGACTGCAGTAATTAAAATTTTGTCAGAACCTCTAATAAATAACATGTTATTTTGTTTAGTTGTCTCTTGTCTGTTCAGAATCGTGTGAGAATCGTGATCTCTATTTGAAAACAAAAAAATTGTACTTCTCAATTTATGTGTGATAGGTGGTGGACCTAGCCAAGAAATCTAGACGCACCCTAGCGGCAGCAAAATTTATTTTGCAGCCAGGGTAGTCTAGCAACTCTCCGTTGGCTTTCAGGCTGGAAAAACCAAACTCTAGTCAGGCCAATCACATTGTGTATAGAGTTGGTGGGCGGGCTTAACATAATGATGGCAGAGTTGTGACGGTTCCGCGTGAATTCCCTACTACTTGAAAACAAAGAAGATGACGGTCTTTCGAATCGGCTTTGGCCGCGACTCTGGAGGACTTGGAGTTAAGCTTTTCTTTGAGAGAAGAAAAAAGAACGGCACTTAAATCATTCTTAAAAAAGGAAGATGTGTTCGGAGTTTTGCCGACCGGATACGGCAAAAGTTTAATATATCAACTAGCTCCGCTGGTGGGAAAACGCATTGGACTCACTCAGCCACAACCGTTCGTTGCTCTGGTTGGTTGTAGCGCTATCCTATTGCGTGCAGAGGTAATTTGAAAGACAACCGTTTATCCCGCCCCTCGGACTGAGGCATGCCAATGGTGAGTTCCCAGACCTAACATATTGATGTGGGTCTGGCTGGCCAGGCTATGGTGGACCCTCACCCAGAGACAACCACAACAGCCCTGAATGTCAGCAGAGACGATGACAACTAGATGAGCCTTAGGGACAGATTGCCTGTTAAGACGTTGTCGATTAGACATCGTCACAGATCCTCAGCGAAGACGACCATGAGAATCCGACAAGTCCACTGCACAGACCCCTATGGCCAGCTTCAAATATTCCAGCGTAATGTACCTCTGTCTTCAAGCAGAAAGAATTGGATGAAATATTCTGAATGATATCAATCCACAATCTGATTTGTGATACAGCCTGGAATTAAACCACACCATGTTCTGTCTTCTGGTCAGAGCAGAATTGGTCCCCTCACTAAGCCTGGTTTATGTCACTGATGAGTTTGATTTCCTTGCCACTGTCTCCTTTTGGCTTGCTTACTTGGGGACACATAAAATTCGGCAATATTACTGACTTGAATCGGAGTTAAAATGTTGATTCTATACATATGTATTGTGTGGTACTCTGGAAGTTTCTGTGAATCAATAAAAACTGTTAATCTGAAAAAAATATTACTGACTTGAGTCAGTAAGACTCACTGACACTATTGGATAAGAACTGAGTTGATGATGACAGCACTGTTTTCTACAGAGCTGCTTTATAGATGATTTGAACTCAATCCATAATTGATTAACTTTACACAGTTATTGAACCTAACTGAATCGACACAAATTGAATAATTTCAATTGAATTTAGAGCTGCTTTACATAACTGAATTTTGTTTGCATAATTAGCTGCTTTTCCACTGTCGGGCCAGTGTAAGCCAGGGCTAACAATGTGGCGGGCGGGGCCAATAGCCTCTGTCCTCAAGCACGAGGCCAAAATCAAGTTGAGTTTCCACTGTCGGACCAGTAGCCCCGCAGCGCTACTCTAAAACCCGCCCTTAACACGCCTCCAATAAACTACATCACACAACCCACCAGCTGACTGAAAACTAGCTAGATCGCAAAACGAGCATGACAGATGCGAAGGTTTGGTCTTTACTTAAAGACTTAAGATGTGAAGGATTACAAATTTAAGAATAGGTTTAAGATCTGCTGATCCTATTTTCTTTACATAACATCACATGAAAAATTAAGGTAGAGTAAATTGAATTTAGCATTTAAGGTTATAAATGAGGATATCAGAGTCATCAGCAAGAGAGTCCAGCCAATCCTGTTTTCTGTATTTGTCAGATTACTGCTCTCTATCGAGCCTGCCATTCCTGTTTCTCTCTATTGTAAGCAGATTACTGAAACTCTTGGTAGCTTCCGTTTCAGCAGCAGAGTTCTGCCATTCCTGTTTTTGAGTCTCACTGTTTGAATAGTTATGCTGATTGGATTAGGACCAGTAACGGGCTGACTTCTGTACTTCATTTACATGCTTTGTTCAGATTATCTCCACTTCTATGTAAATCCCTCCCCTTGAAAGGATATAACACTGTGCTGAGCTATTGAGTTCAGAGTTGGACGAATTAGACTACAGCGCTGTTAGGCTTGGACGACTACAGCACAGCAACAGCAAAGTCCTCAATAAAGAGTAAACTTCTGCTTGAAAGATATCCCAACATCTCCTGGTCTCTGAAGGAAAAAGTTTCCAACAGTTTTGGTGCTGTGACCCGGATAGAGCTACTCACCTGAATCCAGATTGAAACTTCAAGCTCAACAAAGATCTGACTTTCCAGTTCCAGACTGAATCTTTCTGTACAACCAAGAGTTGGTGAGTGTTACTCTATCCAAAAGAACCATTAAGACCAGTACAAATGTGTTATCCTCTGTGCCGTCAGAGAAGAGTTAACAAACAGCTGTAGAGTTTGGTTAACTAAGTTATCCTCTAAAGTTTTTTCTTTTAGAGATGAAAGTTATCCTCTGTCCAGGCAGGGAAGATTAGCATTACGTGTTAATATTGTTTATCCTCCTTTTCGGCAGGGAAGAAAGTTATCCTCTGTTTTCAGCAGAGAAGAATTGTTTATCTTCTGTTCTTGTAGGCAGGAAAGATTAGCGTAAAGTGCTAGTAATTTGAAGGAAGGTTAATGATAGTTGATCGGAGTTAACAAGTGTACCCTCTGTTTGATCAGAGAAGTTTTAGTGTTTGTTTGTGTGGTAACAAAGAAATCCACAAAATGTTTAGGAAAAGTGCTAGACTAATCCCCACAACTGTAAAAGGTGGTCTTGCTACTCCTTTGTGGTCAGATAGTGAATTCAAAACACTGTTAGGAGAACAAATGAACCTAATAGTCACTGATAAAGTTAGACAAGAACTAACGCAGAAATATGAGATTCATCCAGACAAGACTTGGTCGGTAGATGAGTGTAAAAAGGTACTAGGAGCAAGTGTTCGCAAGAACAATGTGGAAGGGATTATCTGTTGTCACAGAGAATTTGGTTTAGCACTAGCTACAGAACAGTCTAAACGCAACTCAGAGCTAGAGAAACAGATCAATGAACTCAGTGCTAGAGTTTCCTCTTTAACCAAGAAATTGAACAGCAACAAAGCTATAGGAAAAACTGATGTAGAAGAAGTTAGTCAGCTGGATAGCATTTACCCTGACTTACAAGCGTTCTTTGAAACAGATGTAGCTTGCCAAGCAGTAACTGATGAACCTGTAGATTCAGTAAAGGTATGTGGCGCTAGGAGAAGATCTCAGGGAATTGAGGGAATTGAAAGTGTTCCTCCCAACTCTTCTGTTGTCCAAATCCAAACTGTTGCCAAAGCGCTAAGACCTAAGGATATAGAGAGACTATCCCAGAGCTTACCCTCAGCACGCACAAATTTTTCTGAATTTAGAAGAACATTGATCAGTAAAATGCGTCTCTACGACATGTCGTTGGCAGAAGTCACACAGCTGATGTCACAAATTCTAACTGAATCTGAATTCAACAGTTTTGAGTCTGCTGTTACTTCTGAACTACGACATGCCAGAAAAGACGAATTGAGAGAGGGAGTTCTGAAAGCGTAAAAGAACATTGTTGGACCAAACATGGACTGGTCAAAGGTCACTAGTTGTGTACAGAAGAAAGATGAGACTGTTAGTTAGTACACTGAAAGATTTTGTCAGGCAGCTGCAGCATACAGTGGGATAGCTGACACTTCAGAAAAGGTGCTAGATGATAATGGCCCCCTAGTTCGCACATGGTTTGATGGTCTTTTGTCAGAACAGAGAAAGGCATTGCCTTTCTTAGACTTCACATGGTCCACTAGAACCCTGCAAAATAACTTGGAGAGGTTAGCTATTTGGGAAAGAGACTCTGATGTCAAGGCAAGAGTAAAAATTGCAGCAGCATCCTTTAAGGTCAACACAGAGAATCAACATAAACGCAAATGTCCTAAGGGAGAGGGCAGTTGTTATTATTGTGGTAAACATGGACATTGGGGGAAAGAGTGTAGGGAAAACAAAAAGAACTTTAAACCAGTTAACAATGTTATTCAACTTCTACTCAGTCTGCTTGCTACTCTGCAGCAGCCCCTCCCCTCATCATTAAACTCGTGGGGTAGCTTGCTCAGGTGTTAACCATTTGGGCTGTGAGTGCATAATTTCCCCAGTAACTTACAACTTATGGCGCTTTTCCACTGCATGGTACAGCTCGGTACGGCTCAGTACGGTTCGGCGCGGCACGGTTCGGCTCGCTTCGCTTTTCCACTGCGTGGTACGACTCGGCTCGGCGCGGCACAGCTCAGTTTGCTTTAGCTTGGTTGCTTTTCCACTGCAGTTAGTACCGCTTCAAAGTGGGTGGGATTATGACTGATCGTTATAGTTTATCCGCTCCTCGTCAACCAACTAGAGGAACGTCTGCGCTTCTCGTCTACTGACCACGATTCAGCCATTTCTCTTTTGGAAGTTCTTTTTCTTCAAGCAAGTCAAGCAAGTAGTTTTAAAACAGGTGCTACAGCGGTGGCTGTTACTGGCTATTTAAATCTAGCGGGTTTGATGTCTCGCAAATACAATGACGCTGGTAGTGACGATTCTGTCTGTCTGACCAATCAGTGATCTATAGTGCTTCCGCGTCACATTTTAGTATCGGTACGGTACGCTTGGAACCTCAACAGAGGTGGTACCATTTAAAGCGAGCCGAAGCGAGCCGTACCGTAGCGTACCATGCAGTGGAAAAGCGCCACAAGTGAGTCGTATCGAGCCGAGCTGTACCGTACCATGCAGTGGAAAAGCGCCAAAGCGTACCGTACCGAACCGAACCGTACCGTACCATGCAGTGGAAAAGCGCCAAAAGATGAAAGACTTATTTTTGTTTAATAGAACAAAAGGAAAGTGACTGTCTCAGCTTTCCTTTGGGGGACACTAGTTAAGCAGACTCACAGCCTTAAATGTTATGCTACAGCACAGGCTATTCATTAGTAATGGTGTTAGGTCAGACTGTAAATGCAAAATGCCCTCATGCAGTGTCCACACTGATGAATGAAGCAAAAGAAACTTCTGTCACCTCCTCCCGTTGGGGAAATTGGTTAACTACCCTCACAGCCCAAACATTGTTTTACAGCTTGCACCAGTCACGGACCCATCCTCATGTATGATGTCTGCAATGACTGAATTTGTGTTAGAGGATGAAGGAGAAATGACTCATGATTGTGTTACGCTTACAGACACACCGACGTGGGAAGTAAAAGAAACTCCCATAGAGAATTCAGAATTTGAGTTGTTTGTTGACAGTTCAGCTCAAGTAATTGAAAGTAATTCAGAAACAAACCATTAGAGCCTATGTGGCATGGACCACATTAAGTGATGTTGATTACAGCAGCTGCAGTATTGTGTCAGGGAAGGAAAAACCTGGACTAATGTGTCACACTGTAAAGTTGTTTCCCTCACCTACAGGGATAGGATAGGATACGGAACAAGTGAGGAGCCCAGGCAAGAACCGAATGCAACAGGCTTCGGGGGTCAACCCCTGCGGTGAAGACTCCCTCATAGGCATTCCCCATCCACTAGTCCATCCTTACCTCACTGTTCCTTAGGTGTCAAAGGAATTAAGAAATAGGGAAAGAGGGAACAACAATAGCAGACTCGGAAAAGTTTACAACCCTAGTGTTTGAACAAATACTGCTCTACTGTCTAGCAGACTCTGAAAAGTTTACAACCCTAGTGTTTGAACAAATACTGCTCTACTGTCTTTTGTTTTCTTTCTTACTCTGTGCAGATATCTCTGATGGCTGTCCCGAGACCCATATGCACCGACCTCCTCATCTGCGTATGAAGCCACAAGAAAACCTCAAGAAAACGACTAGACCCACTGCCGAACCAACTATCACAAAAGAAAAAAATACACAACGCAGAGACCCACGTACGGAACCCTCAGTCATCTGTACAGAAATTGGCCAATGATACGGCTTTGGCCCTTGGTAACATCACGGACACTCTCGCTTCGCACAAGATAATGATCTTACAGAAAAGAGTGGCCTTGGATTACATTCTAGCAACGCAAGGAGGAGCCTGCACCATCATCGGCCCTACCGGTTTGATGGATCCAACAGAGAACTTGAACAAAATCTAACAAGACATTCTTGGTCTTTCAGCAAAATTACACCAGATGACTGAAGATAATTCTTCATGGTTTGGAAACTTGTTAGGTTAACATTGGATATGGATAAAGGAAATAGCAATTCTGCTGTTGTTTCTTTAACTGGCGTACTATCTATGCGTCAACAGTATCAAGTGTTTCATTCAACAAATGACTCACACCCCTCACGAAGAAATGACAGTTCCAAACAGAAAAGACTATTACCCTTAAGAAATTCACGGATCCTAATTGCATGTTTGTTTCTGTGTCAGCATGCAATTGCAGAAACATCAACACAGAAGCATGTGCCTGTAACAATCACAAGTTACAAGAATGAACTTTTAAGTGTTTAAATTTGTATATAATGTGGGAGTTATTAGAACTCTCAAAGAGGGGACTGAAGGATTACAAATTTAAGAATAGGTTTAAGATCTGCTGATCCTATTTTCTTTACATAACATCACATGAAAAATTAAGGTAGAGTAAATTGAATTGAGCATTTAAGGTTATAAATGAGGATATCAGAGTTATCAGCAAGAGACTCCAGCCAATCCTGTTTTCTGTATTTGTCAGATTACTGCTCTCTATCGAGCCTGCCATTCCTGTTTCTCTCTATTGTAAGCAGATTACTGAAATTCTTGGTAGCTTCCATTTCAGCGGGAGAGTTCTGCCATTCCTGTTTTTGATTCTCACTATTTGAATAGTTATGCTGATTGGATTAGGACCGGTAACGGGCTGACTTCTGTACTTCATTTACATGCTTTGTTCAGATTGTCTCCACCTCTATGTAAATACCTCCCCTTGAAAGGATATAACATTGTGCTGAGCTATTGAGTTTAGACTTGGACGAATTAGACTACAGCGCTGTTAGGCTTGGATGACTACAGCACAGCAACAGCAAAGTCCTCAATAAAGAGTAAACTTCTGCTTGAAAGATATCCCAACGTCTCCTGGTCTCTGAAGGAAAAAGTTTCCAACAGATGCCAGCATCTATATTTGACCAATGTTTAACAATAAAAAGGTTACAGTGACAGTAATATATTAATTTGTGTCAGGAGTGCACATCAATAATGCTGAATCAAACGAATATTTACCATTTCACGTAAAAAGAGAACATACCTATTCAGTTGCACCTGCTTCCATTTATTTACGATCACAAGAATGCACAAAACCGTCACAAAACATCCCTATTAAGGCTTTTAAGTCCAAAGGCTTATACATTAGAAAAATATTGATAAAATATCATGTTTACGTGACATTTCTTTAGTAATAAAAAGTGAGCATTTCTATTAATTTTCCATTATGCAATCTGAGGAGGTTTGAGGGATCTCTCCCGTGTCAATATACTGTGACCCTTTCAGCCAGAGCAACAGATGAAGTTCATGAAAAACCAGAGTGCATGTTTACTATGACATATGCAGATGCATTAGTGTGGTATCAAGGAGATACAGGGAAGAGAGAGATAAAAAATGAAATCAAATAAATACACCATTATAATCATATATTTGTCTACGTACTTCAAGCAATCACTGCAGTCTATTTTACATAACATATGTGTATTTATTTTTGCAATGATTAAGCATAAGTAGCCTTTAGCATCGCATATAAATATACAGTATTTCTGCCTCATATGGTGATCAGAAGTTATTTTAAACACTCACTGGTGTCTGAAAGTGAGTTTTGAGCTGAAAAAGATTTAAAATGTCTTGAATGTTGAAGTTAGCTGGTAGCCTGATATAATAACATGGGAAATGAGCAACGGTGTTAACCGTCTCCTAAACTCCACCTTTGTTCATGACCACTCCTCAAGCCCCAGTTCCGGGGCTTCCTCGATACCAATGCTCAGGGGTTTTGGCCCACTGAATACCCTAACCCATTGGTTCCCAACCTGAGGCGCCAGAGTTCACAGGGGGGGGCGCGGGAGCTGATATGCTCTGAGGTGAATAAAGATGCATAAAATGTTCCACTAATAATTTTATATAAAAATATTTTTTCAAAGTTTTTAAAAAATCATATGCTTACAATGCCAAGATAAGGCAGTCAAAAATTATCTCTTATATAAAATAATTATTTCAATTTTGCGCGCACCGTCACTTGCTCAATGTGCTTGTTGTCATAGTAACGGCAAAATCAAAAGGAAAATGTCAGAGAAACGTAAATGCGGTGATTCTTCATCAGAGGCGAAGAAAAAGTTAAGACACTATGACAAAACCTTCATAAATTTTGGTTTTATTGAAGGCCAAGACAAGTCTCGGCCAGAATGTGTCTTTTGTGGTGAAAAACTGGCAAACGACAGCATGAAACCAAGCAAGATGAAAAGACAGGAAACGAAGCACCCAGAGACAATCGGCAAAGATAAGTAATTCTTAAGGGGGTCGCACACCGGACGCGCAGCTCAGCGCCGCGTCACGTCTTTTAAATTCGAACATTACTCTCTATGAGAGTACACACACCGGCGGCGCCTGTCCGCGGCGCCCAGCAACGGCTCAAGACCTTGTTCAAAATCCTGCCGCGCCACAGGGCGCCCTTTACATACTTTTATATTAAATTTACATTTATGTGTCTCAAATCGTAGTTAATGTATATATGGACTTCACCCTGTGCTGCAATATACATTTAGTTTTATATTTATTAACAGAAATCAGAAAATTGCTGATGTTATCGGATTTTCAGGTGAGAGTTGTCCTAGACGTGGCGCGGCGCTGAGCTGCGCGTCCGGTGTGCGACCCGCTTTAGAGAGAAAAAAAAGAGATGGCTCTGTCAAAAAGATCGACAGACATCAGAAAAGTATTCGAAAGAGCAGGTAGTGATTTACAGAAGGCCACTAAAGTTTCCTTTGAGTGTTCGCTGTTGATTGCCAAGGCAAAAAAGCCGCATAATATTGGAGAGGAGTTAATCAAACCCGCCTGCATTAAAATAGTGGAGGGACCATGTGGCCCGCAAGCAGCTGAAAAGGTTAAATCTGTCCCACTTTCTAACAACACTGTTAAAGACAGAATTGATAAAATGGCAGAAAACTGCAAAAAACAGTTGCACAAAAAAGCTTAGAGAAGTCCAATTTGCTATACAGCTGGATGAAACGACCACAGTAGCGGGAGAGTCTGTGCTTATCGTATATGTACAGTATGTGGACGGAGATGAGTTGAAACGGGACATACTTATGTCTACCAATTTACCCACAACAAGTACAGGTCAGGATATTTTAACGACTGTTGATTCATACCTCACATCGTACAATCTGCCCTACACAAATATCGTCGCTTGCTGCACGGATGGAGCTGCCGCGATGATGGGTAGAAATAAGGGATTTAACAGCTGTTTGATGGAAAAGGCTCCAGACTGTGTAATTTTCCACTGTATGATACATCGCCAGGCACTCGCCAGTAAAAAACTGTCCAGAGACCTTGGTGACACACTGGCAACAGTTGTAAAAGTCGTAAACTTCATTAAAGCTCGCCCTACCGACCAGAGATTATTTGCACAACTGTGTGAGGATGAAGCGCACCAAACTCTACTGCTACACACGGAGGTGCGCTGTCTTTCGCGTGGGAAAGTGCTTGTGCGCTTTCTAGAACTGCAGGATAAAATCCTGGAATTTCTGCGAAATCAAAACACACTGTTGGAGCAGCTGACTGATGTGTTCTGGATCAAAACCACATACCATGCTGACATATTCACTCTTTATAATGAGACCAACAAGAGACTGCAGGGCTCTGAGTCAAACATCTTGGAGTGCAAAGAAGCAATCAATGCTTTTATGCGCAAGCTGGAGTACAGGGCTGGAAAAATGTCACAGGGGCATTTACAACACTTTCCATTGCTGCTTCAACATTCTGGGGGTACCGTGAGTGCATTTTTGCGTGCCGAGTTTTGCCGTCACATGACTTCGCTACAGGAGGAATTAAAGTCCCGCTTTGCGAATGTTAACACATTATCCAAGGAGTCGTGGGTTATGGATCCATTTACATCCAGGCTTGAAGATGTGGAATATCTTGGCTGTGAAGATGAGCTCGCTGAACTACAAACTGATTCACTGTCAAAAAAGTACTTCCAGGAGAATGGATTCAAAAGGCTTTGGATAGCCAGGGGACCTGTTGTCGCACCTAAACTCGCAAACTATGCCATTACAAAGATCATTCTTCCTTTCAGTACCACCTACCTCTCTGAGACAGCCTTCAGTGCCCTTGTGGCTATAAAAACAAAGTTACGCAACAGACTGGAAGTTCACAGCGATTTTAGACTGGCTGTCACTGACATTACACCTGACATTCCATCACTAGTCAAAGGCATGCAAGCCCAAGGTGGACATTAGCGTTATGTGTTTACGCTGACGTTATGATAAGCCTTGTAAAAAATAAGGATCTGTGCATGCATGCATGTAAGCAGGCTACAGTACATACAGCATTCTACTGTGCATATTTAACATTACATCATAACATTCAGTATTCTGTTTATACACAAAATCCTGAAAAAAGAGAAACAACTGCGTTTTACTAGTTGTGTAAAAATGAAAATATTAGGCTAAAATGAAACATTTGAAGTTGAAAGGAACATTTCCTGTGTATTCATGTAATAAAATGTCATTAAAAACTTAAAACTAAATTTAGTATACAGTGTGTGTGTGTGTGTGTACTTGTCTACCTATCTTGTCTACCTATCCTATACCTGTCTCTCTACACTGGCCAAGTGGGGACCTGAACGATGTTTACCTATCGAACAGGGGACTCCCATAGCCTACAATGGAACTGTGTGTGTGTGTGTGTGTGAACAGTGAAGTCTGTCTTCATTATGTAACTTGTATATATGTAACTTTTATATACATTATAAATATAAATTATATATATATATATATATATATATATATATATATATATATATATATATATGTGTGTGTGTGTGTGTGTGTGTGTGTGTGTGTTCACACAGGCATCAGAGATCACAATATGCACAGATAAACATATACAATATACAATTAAAAAAGAATGACCAAACCATCAGTTATCAAAAATTAAAAAATTTGAATTTTTTGAGGAAAGACCATTTGAATCTGTTTTTTCATACAATGGGGTTAAAAATACAGACGGCAACAGTTCAAAAGCATAGGCGAGAAGATAATCTTATCATTCATAATATTATTGTTCTTATTTAATGCTCTTCATAGATACTTTCTATTCTTGGTTATGCAGTCCCTAAGAATTTACTTGCCATTGTTACCACTTTTCTTACTGATTTCTTCAGTACCTACAGTTCCATACCAACAAATAATACAGAATATCATAACACTTTCGATGAAAGCACTATAAAACATCAGAATATTTATGTTGTGGACATTACAGGAAAGTTTTGCTTTAAGAAATTAATTCTCTGTGGTGGCTTTATACTTTATACGATCGTTCCACATTTAAGCTTATTGTCAAGAACACCAAGATATTAATAATGCGACTGATAGTATTGGCTGCCTATTAATTAAAACATAATTTCTACTTTAATAAAATCAATAGACATGTCCTTTTTTTTGTTTTCCTTTGTTTCTAGGATGTTGATGTACAGAGATAGTCAGTGTTTGAAATATTGCTAAATTTAAATACAACCAAACATATGTCATTCTTTACCATCCATCAGTGGACCTTTCTTGAAGACCAAATTCAAAACTTTTAAGTTGACATGCTGCATCTGGTCATTTTGAAGAAACAAAAATTACATACAAAATTTTCTTTTCATAATATAACTGCAAATATGCAAAAACACGCCAAGATGGGACCTGCAACTCTGAATATATATATATATATATATATATATATATATATATATATATATATATATATATATATATATATATATATATATATATATATATATATATATATATATATATACAGGTCCTTCTCAAAAAAATTGCATATTGTGATAAAGTTCATTATTTTCCATAATGTAATGATAAAAATGAAACTTTCATATATTTTAGATTAATTGCACACCAACTGAAATATTTCAGGTCTTTTATTGTTTTAATACTGTGGATTTTGGCATACAGCTCATGAAAACCCAAAATTCCTGTCTCAAAAAATTAGCATATCATGAATAGGTTCTCTAAACGAGCTATTAACCTAATCATCTGAATCAACTAATTAACTCTAAACACCTGCAAAAGATTCCTGAGGCTTTTAAAAACTCCCAGCCTGTTTCATTACTCAAAACCGCAATCATGGGTAAGACTGCCGACCTGACTGCTGTCCAGAAGGCCATCATTGACACCCTCAAGCAAGAGGGTAAGACACAGAAAGAAATTTCTGAACAAATAGGCTGTTCCCAGAGTGCTGTATCAAGGCACCTCAGTGGGAAGTCTGTGGGAAGGAAAAAGTGTGGCAAAAAATGCTGCACAACGAGAAGAGGTGACCGGACCCTGAGGAAGATTGTGGAGAAGGACCGATTCCAGACCTTGGGGACCTGCGGAAGCAGTGGACTGAGTCTGGAGTAGAAACATCCAGAGCCACCGTGCACAGGCGTGTGCAGGAAATGTGCTACAGGTGCCGCATTCCCCAGGTCAAGCCACTTTTGAACCAGAAACAGCGGCAGAAGCACCTGACCTGGTCTACAGATAAGCAGCACTGGAGTACCCACAGTCAGTGATGGTCTGGGGTGCCATGTCAGCTGCTGGTGTTGGTCCACTGTGTTTTATCAAGGGCAGGGTCAATGCAGCTAGCTATCAGGAGATTTTGGAGCACTTCATGCTTCCATCTGCTGAAAAGCTTTATGGAGATGAAGATTTAATTTTTCAGCACGACCTGGCACCTGCTCACAGTGCCAAAACCACTGGTAAATGGTTTACTGACCATGGTATTACTGTGCTCAATTGGCCTGCCAACTCTCCTGACCTGAACCCCATAGAGAATCTGTGGGATATTGTGAAGAGAACGTTGAGAGACGCAAGACCCAACACTCTGGATGAGCTTAAGGCCGCTATCGAAGCATCCTTGGCCTCCATAACACCTCAGCAGTGCCACAGGCTGATTGCCTCCATGCCACGCCGCAATTTCTTTCTGTGTCTTACCCTCTTGCTTGAGGGTGTCAATGATGGCCTTCTGGACAGCAGTCAGGTCGGCAGTCTTACCCATGATTGCGGTTTTGAGTAATGAAACAGGCTGGGATTTTTTAAAAGCCTCAGGAAACTTTTACAGGTTTTTAGAGTTAATTAGTTGATTCAGATGATTAGGTTAATAGCTCGTTTAGAGAACCTTTTCATGATATGGTAATTTTTTGAGACAGGAATTTTGGGTTTTCATGAGTTGTATGCCAAAATCATCAGTATTAAAACAATAAAAGACCTGAAATATTTCAGTTGGTGTGCAATGAATCTAAAATATATGAAAGTTTAATTTTTATCATTACATTATAGAAAATAATGAACTTTATCACAATATGCTAATTTTTTTAGAAGGACCTGTATATATATATATATATATATATATATATATATATATATATATATATATATATATATATATATATATATATATATATATATATATATATATATAAAAGTTACATTATATATCTTTTATATACATATATATATATATATATATATATATATATATATATATATATATATATATGTGTGTGTGTGTGTGTGTGTGTGTGTGTGTGTGTGTGTGTTCACACAGGCATCAGAAATCACAATATCCATAGATAAACATATACAGTATACAATTAAAGAAAAATGACCCCATCAGTTATCAAAAAAAAATATTGCTTGAGGAAAGACCATTTAAATCTACAACGGGGTAAAAAATACCGACGGCAACAGTTCAAAAGCAGAGGCGAGAAGATGCTTCTTATCATTCATAATATTATTTCTCTTATTTAATGCTCTCTCTTCATAGATACTTTCTATTCTTGGTTATGCAGTCCCTAACAATTTTTTTGCCATTGTTATGTGCCATTGTACACACACACATTCATTTCTATATTACTAACAGAGCACTGTCGCTCTACACTGGGCAAGTGGGGACCTGAACGATGTTTACCTATAAAACAGGGGACTCCCATAGCCTACAATGGAACTGTGTGTGTGTGTGTGAACAGTGAAATCTGTCTTCATTATGTAACTTGTATATATATATATGTGTGTGTGTGTGTTCATACAGGCATCAGAGATCACAATATCCATAGATAAACATATACAATATACAATTAAAAAAGAATGACAAAACCATCAGTTGTCAAAAATTAAAAAAAAATAGAATTTTTTGAGGAAAGACCATTTGAATCTGTTTTTTAAAAAATCTGGGGTAAAAAATACTGATGGCAATAGTTCAAAAGCAGAGGCTCTTATCATTCATATTATTATTTTTCTTCTTTAACGGTCTCTCTTCATAGATACTTTCTATGCTTGGTTATGCAGTCCGTTTAGGGTTTATGGGATAAATCAAATAGCTCTTTAAGGTAACAATGTTAGGTCACTACTTTATACAGTCAATAATGATTATATTAATCAAAATGAACTTCGCGTCCCCAGTTGGATGGTAAAGAACGACACCAGTTCTTCTGCTTTGTACATTTCTTGCCATCACAAACACACGGTAAAGATTTTGGAGGTCAATCTCAAAATGTTATGTTGACTTGCTGCACTGAACAATTTTACTTCATTCAGTTGAAATATATGAAGTAGGGATGTTCATTTAACATTTTGTTTTCTGACTGACAGCTGATGCTTGTTAACCAGTCATCAGCAGTTAACTGACATTATTTTAAGGTTAGATTAGAATTAAATGTAATTAGAAAAGATAAGTGTCTGTGACCCATTCAAATACCTCAAAAATGTAGATTTACATGTGCAAATAGCAGCATAAACAACAGAACATGAGGATTCACACACACCGTCACATCAAGCACCCGCAGTGCTTCTGTGAACACAGTAAACCAGAATAAAAGTGTATATATATCTGTATATATATATATATATATTAGTGCTGTCAGTTTAACGTGTTATTAATGGCATTAACGCAAACACATTTTAACGGCGTCAATTTTTTTAACGCGAGATTAACGCTCTTTTTGGCCTAGCAAACATTGTAGTTTTTTCACATGCTGTTGCAACAACTAGTAACGTTAGAAAAACTACAACATCACACCGG
Source organism: Gila orcuttii (assembly GCA_026230005.1). Classification (NCBI taxonomy): domain Eukaryota; kingdom Metazoa; phylum Chordata; class Actinopteri; order Cypriniformes; family Leuciscidae; genus Gila; species Gila orcuttii. Next base: position 23,426,048 of record JAPDVR010000021.1, on the reverse strand, counting down.
ATAGCTAGACCAGAAACAAAACAAAACGCGGGACTAGATTTGATGGCCGAGTGCGAGCGGTAATGCACTCACTCTGTGTGTGCGGGTACGGGAGAATAAAACGATTCGGGACTCCCACAAACTAGAAATATCTATGAATAAAACATAAAAACTAATACATTTTTATTCATATGTTGCAGAAAAGCAACAAGAACAACTAAAACAAAATAGAAACGATTTACAGGCCAGAGTTACTTTTTATAACATGTTTGCAGTGTTGAGCGATGTAGCCAATCACAGACATGTGTTGATTTCTTAAACGCAATGGCCAATCAGATGCATTTAAAATAGACTCCCCTCACTGCTCAAAACTGACTTTTTGTTCAGTGCTGAATTCTGTATGCTGGCAAATCCTCTAATTAAAACAAACAAAGTGTATATATTATGAAAGATTCATTGTGCAGTCAGCTTCATTGATAATAACAGAGATGTGTGAGATTGCGATGAACTGATATCAGCTTTTTAGGAATTTTTAAAGGATTGCACTTTGTGCGCATTCAGTCATCCCAAACCATGCACTCAGTAGCCTGCTTGCTTTTATATTATAACAGTGGTTTGTGTGTTAATGCTTTAATAACAAATAATTTATCAGGAGAATTTATGCTGATGTGTATGGTGGCGACACGTAGGCGAAGTAGCCTACAAATAAAGTCTATTTGCGGGCGGGAGCGGGACAAAAATGTTGCAGGTGGGAGAAAGTAACATAGAAAGTAGTTGAGAACGTCAGTTATAACGACCCACGTATTAAAAAAAAATGGACGGTTTTAAATCGGGCTCGGGACGGGCTCATAATTACAGTTAATGTGTCGGGCCGGGCTCGGACACAATGCGCATGGGCTCGGGTCGCGCTTGATTTTTTGGGTCCGATCTAAGCTCTACAATGGATGACTTCAGACAGAAGCACATGGATACCACAGCTAAGAACAAACTTACTGCTGATCCACTTTACCTTGTTGATAAGAGCATTAAAATTAGAAAAAATAATGGGACAAATAGAAATCAAGGGACATTTAGAATAGATAAAAATGTGCAATTAATCGCGAGTTAACTGGCATTAATGCGATTAATCGCGATTAAATATTTTAATCGTTTGACAGCACTATATATATATATATATATATATATATATATATATATATATATATGTATATATATTTACACAACATTATTTTCAACTGAAAATTGTAAGCTTTTCATGTGTTTTGGCAGCTCATTTACACGAAAATGCCATTTTGGAGGCCTGACAATGCAAACTTTCCAACCCGGTCACACTAAATGCGTCTCTATTGCACGCATTGTGTTTATCATGCAATTTATACGTGAAAAGTAGTTTTTACGTGCATATGATACGCATGGGTAGGTTTAGTAGTGGTGTGGGGTAAGCATGTATTATACGTTTGGTTAGGATTAGTGTTGTGGGGTGTGTGTGTATTACATGCAATAAAGTGCGTACCATATGCATGTAAAAACTAATTTCCGCATGTAAATTGCACGATAAGCACAATGCGTGCTATAGAGATGCATTTTCATGAGATCAGGCTGGTCATGCACAAGCATATAACATGTTCACATGTGTACTTATGATCAGGTGTTCACATGTTCATGAGTATTACGTGTTCGCCGTTTTTTTTTTTGACAAAGCGACATCAACTACTGGCCCGGCTTGCATAATACAGCCCTTTCAGTGTTTATAGGGTTTGTTTGTAAACAATGTTGTAAATGTATTTAACAATATTTTATATTTTACACGCAGTTTTGACTGATATGTGTAGTGTGTTACTTTAGTTTGAAAATGAGTTATCTTTTTAACTGTTAACTGGTTTCAATCTTATTTATGGAACAGAAAGTTTTTGGTCAAGATAGGTAATTTTCCTCTTCTGTCGCTCACCTCTCCTGTGGCCTCCCACACGGATCATCTCCATCCCTCCCTTTACTCGTTTTACATGCTACCATTGGGGTCTATTTTAAGAAGACATGGTGTTTCCTTCCATTTTTATGCTGACGACACACACACACACACACACACACATATATATATATATATATATATATATATATATATATATATATATATATACCTATCAAGAGAAATGATCCATCTGTATTAATTTCTCTTTTATTATGCTTAGAAATCTTGGCTTGCTCAAAACTTTTTGTCTTTAAATGAAGTCAAAACTGAGGTGATAGTTTTCGGCCCCACTGATAATTTTAATACCACCAGCATCGATTTGAGGAGCTTATCTGCATTCAGATCTACGCATGACAAACAAATATCTTCGGTAATTGGATCTAGTTTCTATCAACTCCGTCTTTTGTATCAAATTAAACACTTCCTATCTGACAAAACTCTAGAGATGTCTGTTCATGCTTTTATTACTTCCCGTTTAGACTACTGCAACTCATTGTATTGCGGTATTTCCAAGTCACAAATCGCTCGCCTTCAACTGGTCCAAAATGCTGCAGCAAGATTTATTCGCAAAAGTCGTAAATATGATCACATGATGATAATGATACATTTTATTTATATTGCGCTTTTCTCCAACCCAAAACGATACAAAAACAATATACAGTACCAATATATATATATATATATATATATATATATATATATATATATATATATATATATATATATATATATATATAAAGAGATTAAAAATTTTAACATTACAAAATTTAATGACAGTACATTTCAAATACCTAAAAATGGTACATTAAGTGGTTTTGTTCAAGTCAAAAATATTACTTAACATTAATGAACCAACCTACCTACATACAATAAAACTACATTTTTTGGGGGGTTAAATCAAGCAGAAATATCACTTCAAAGTAACAATTGCAGGTCACTACACAAGTTAAACTGTACATGATCTAGACTCTAGATAAATGAAATGCAATCGCAGCAGTAAGTCAGGGGGATGCTTATATTTATTTCTTTGGTTTCAGTTTTGAACATGTTGCAGTTCTTTTTAAAAAGGTATACATTTTGATATAATTATAAAATGATATAACATGATTTGATACTGTATATTAGCAGAAATTACACATTTTTCACTTCAGCAACAAAGTGGAGACCCTCTTTTCTGTAATGAAAGACCAATCTTATGGGTTGTGGTCTCTCAGACATTGGCCAATATCAGTAAAAAAACCAAAAAAACATTGTTTCCCTTAGGGCTTAAATTAACCAGATTTTTTTTTTTTTACATCCTTACACTTTTAGACAGGTGATGCTTGCAACCCGACCATAATCCATTAGCCGACAAGATTAGAATGTTATATTCTAATTAAATTAGAATGTATGTATTTCTCAATACTTATCACTGTTTTAAAAGCTCTTCACTCCGTTGTCTTAACCAACTTTCAGCTTCACTGCAGTAAATTTCACATTCAAAACGCATTAAAACTACCAAAACACATCATTCATGTCTCAAAATAAGTCATTCTTTCAGAACACTAGTAAAGGTTTCACCCAACAAACAAAATTAAAAATACAAATCAAAAAACACAAACAACAGGCAGTAATATGCACTATTTTCTGCTGTTCAGAATTCAAGGCAGTTTATTTTACATGGTTCATGTTTACATTAATGTACAAAATTATTTCCTTTTGTATAGATGGTGATGAAAATGAAAGACTAAGACTAGTGTAGGTGTTTAGTTACATCTTAATTGTTCTGATAGGTTTTTTTAGATTCAGAATATATTTCAATGTGGTATACGGTATAAAAATATTGCAAATTTCAGTCTTATTCATTTTTGTTTGAGTTGAAATGTTTTTAACTTAAATATAACAGTCTTGGAAATAATATGTAAGCATGTGCAAATTACCAAAGTATTGAGAAATGTGTCCTAGCGACTGTAAAAAGAAAAAAAAAAATCAAAACAAACAAAACTGTATTAGCAGCTGTAAATGGATATTCTAACATATGTAGTTTCATGTGTATGTAGACTCTTGTGTGTGGATTGAGTTGCTGCACATCCCCCCACACGCAATTTACATCTCAATACTTGAAGGTGTGTGTGTGTGTCATGGAGAAACCGGCCTAAAGATCTCACAACTCTAACAATACAGTTACCAATGTCCAAGAATCTGTGGAACTTCTCAAATAAACTAGAGAAAACGCTGGGATTTACTCTGACGAATTAAATTACAGGTTTTTACAGTCGCTAGGACACATTTCTCAATATTTAGGTACATTTTCAAAACTCTTCACTCAGTTCTTCATTTCACATTCAAAATGCACTGACACTTCCTTCATGTCTCAAATCCCAACTCAATCTTCCAGAACACTAGTAAAGGTTTCACCCAACAAACACACTTTGTCACTCATAAAACAGAAAAAAAAAAACACAAACAACAGGAGCATTACACATTCTTTTCTTTTGCAAATTGCTTTTACAAAACAAGAATGACACTACTCTACTGTTTTTAATTCACTGCAGTTTAATATTAGATTTTAGAATCAGAATATTTATTTCAATATGATATTACTGTGGAAATGTTGCAAATCTCGGTCTTATCATTTTTTGTTGTTAGGTTTTGAAAATAAGTTTAACAGTTTTAAAAAGAGTATGTAAACGTGCAAATTATCCTGTATAGAACATAAAATTCTGTAAGTGTTTGTGTTTAAGAGAGAAAATAATTCATGTAAATGGAACAAAATGCATCCGATGACATTGTTCAAAGCACTGATCCACAGTTTAGCTCATATAGACGGATGGTGTGATCACTGTGTGAAGAGAGTTTACACATAATTCCTGTATAATGTTCTATACAGGATAATTTGCACGTTTACATACTCTTTTTAAAACTGTTAAACTTATTTTCAAAACCTAACAACAAAAAATGATAAGACCGAGATTTGCAACATTTCCACAGTAATATCATATTGAAATAAATATTCTGATTCTAAAATCTAATATTAAACTGCAGTGAATTAAAAACAGTAGAGTAGTGTCATTCTTGTTTTGTAAAAGCAATTTGCAAAAGAAAAGAATGTGTAATGCTCCTGTTGTTTGTGTTTTTTTTTTTCTGTTTTATGAGTGACAAAGTGTGTTTGTTGGGTGAAACCTTTACTAGTGTTCTGGAAGATTGAGTTGGGATTTGAGACATGAAGGAAGTGTCAGTGCATTTTGAATGTGAAATGAAGAACTGAGTGAAGAGTTTTGAAAATGTACCTAAATATTGAGAAATGTGTCCTAGCGACTGTAAAAACCTGTACTTTAATTTGTCAGAGTAAATCCCAGCGTTTTCTCTAGTTTATTCTAGTTTATTTGAGAAGTTCCACAGATTCTTGGACATTGGTAACTGTATTGTTAGAGTTGTGAGATCTTTAGGCCGGTTTCTCCATGACACACACACACACCTTCAAGTATTGAGATGTAAATTGCGTGTGGGGGGATGTGCAGCAACTCAATCCACACACAAGGGTCTACATACACATGAAACTACCTATGTTAGAATATCAATTTACAGCTGCTAATACAGTTTTGTTTGTTTGGATTTTTTTTTTCTTTTTACAGTCGCTAGGACACATTTCTCAAGACTTTGGTAATTTTTTCAAAACTCTTCATTCAGTACTCATAACCAGCCTTAAGCTTCACTGCAGTTAATTTCACATTCAAAACGCAATACAACGCTCAAAACACTTCATTCATGTCTAAAATCAACTCATTCTTCCAGAACAGTAGTAAAGCTCACCCAACAAACACACTTTGTCACTCATAAAATACAAAAAACACAAATAACTGGAGCATTATAAAATATTTCTGCTGTTTTCTGTTGTTCCGAATTCACAGCATTTTATGTTACATGGTCAATGTTTACATTACAGTACACATTTGTGTTTAAACTGAAATATTAATACCTTCTCAAGATTAATTAATATCATTCATAGAAACTCTTCACACAGTGATCACAAGATCAGTCTCCGGCTAAACTGAGATCTTTCAATTTACATGAATTCATTTCTCACTTAAACACAAAGACCAGCAGAACTTGATTTACTGTACAGGCCAATTTGCACATGCTTACATATTATTTCCAAGACTGTTATATTTAAGTTAAAAACATTTCAACTCAAACAAAAATGAATAAGACAGAAATTTGCAATATTTTTATACCGTATACCACATTGAAATATATTCTGAATCTAAAAAAACCTATCAGAACAATTAAGATGTAACTAAACACCTACACTAGTCTTAGTCTTTCATTTTCATGACCATCTATACAAAAGGAAATAATTTTGTACATTAATGTAAACATGAACCATGTAAAATAAACTGCCTTGAATTCTGAACAGCAGAAAATAGTGCATATTACTGCCTGTTGTTTGTGTTTTTTGATTTGTATTTTTAATTTTGTTTGTTGGGTGAAACCTTTACTAGTGTTCTGAAAGAATGACTTATTTTGAGACATGAATGATGTGTTTTGGTAGTTTTAATGCGTTTTGAATGTGAAATTTACTGCAGTGAAGCTGAAAGTTGGTTAAGACAACGGAGTGAAGAGCTTTTAAAACAGTGATAAGTATTGAGAAATACATACATTCTAATTTAATTAGAATATAACATTCTAATCTTGTCGGCTAATGGATTATGGTCGGGTTGCAAGCATCACCTGTCTAAAAGTGTAAGGATGTAAAAAAAAAAAAATCTGGTTAATTTAAGCCCTAAGGGAAACAATGTTTTTTTGTTTTTTTTACTGATATTGGCCAATGTCTGAGAGACCACAACCCATAAGATTGGTCTTTCATTACAGAAAAGAGGGTCTCCACTTTGTTGCTGAAGTGAAAAATGTGTAATTTCTGCTAATATACGGTATCAAATCATGTTATATCATTTTATAATTATATCAAAATGTATACCTTTTTAAAAAGAACTGCAACATGTTCAAAACTGAAACCAAAGAAATAAATATAAGCATCCCCCTGACTTACTGCTGCGATTGCATTTCATTTATCTAGAGTCTAGATCATGTACAGTTTAACTTGTGTAGTGACCTGCAATTGTTACTTTGAAGTAATATTTCTGCTTGATTTAACCCCCCAAAAAATGTAGTTTTATTGTATGTAGGTTGGTTCATTAATGTTAAGTAATATTTTTGACTTGAACAAAACCACTTAATGTACCATTTTTAGGTATTTGAAATGTACTGTCATTAAAATTTGTAATGTTAAAATTTTTAATCTCTTTATATATATATATATATATATTGGTACTGTATATTGGTTTTGTATCGTTTTGGGTTGGAGAAAAGCGCAATATAAATAAAATGTATCATTATCATCATGTGATCATATTTACGACTTTTGCGAATAAATCTTGCTGCAGCATTTTGGACCAGTTGAAGGCGAGCGATTTGTGACTTGGAAATACCGCAAATACAATGAGTTGCAGTAGTCTAAACGGGAAGTAATAAAAGCATGAACAGACATCTCTAGAGTTTTGTCAGATAGGAAGTGTTTAATTTGATACAAAAGACGGAGTTGATAGAAACTAGATCCAATTACCGAAGATATTTGTTTGTCATGCGTAGATCTGAATGCAGATAAGCTCCTCAAATCGATGCTGGTGGTATTAAAATTATCAGTGGGGCCGAAAACTATCACCTCAGTTTTGACTTCATTTAAAGACAAAAAGTTTTGAGCAAGCCAAGATTTCTAAGCATAATAAAAGAGAAATTAATGCAGACGGATCATTTCTCTTGATAGGTATATATATTTATATATATATATATATATATATGTGTGTGTGTGTGTGTGTGTGTGTGTGTGTGTCGTCAGCATAAAAATGGAAGGAAACACCATGTCTTCTTAAAATAGACCCCAATGGTAGCATGTAAAACGAGTAAAGGGAGGGATGGAGATGATCCGTGTGGGAGGCCACAGGAGAGGTGAGCGACAGAAGAGGAAAATTACCTATCTTGACCAAAAACTTTCTGTTCCATAAATAAGATTGAAACCAGTTAACAGTTAAAAAGATAACTCATTTTCAAACTAAAGTAACACACTACACATATCAGTCAAAACTGCATGTAAAATATAAAATATTGTTAAATACATTTACAACATTGTTTACAAACAAACCCTATAAACACTGAAAGGGCTGTATTATGCAAGCCGGGCCAGTAGTTGATGTCGCTTTGTCAAAAAAAAAAACGGCGAACACGTAATACTCATGAACATGTGAACACCTGATCATAAGTACACATGTGAACATGTTATATGCTTGTGCATGACCAGCCTGATCTCATGAAAATGCATCTCTATAGCACGCATTGTGCTTATCGTGCAATTTACATGCGGAAATTAGTTTTTACATGCATATGGTACGCACTTTATTGCATGTAATACACACACACCCCACAACACTAATCCTAACCAAACGTATAATACATGCTTACCCCACACCACTACTAAACCTACCCATGCGTATCATATGCACGTAAAAACTACTTTTCACGTATAAATTGCATGATAAACACAATGCGTGCAATAGAGACGCATTTAGTGTGACCGGGTTGGAAAGTTTGCATTGTCAGGCCTCCAAAATGGCATTTTCGTGTAAATGAGCTGCCAAAACACATGAAAAGCTTACAATTTTCAGTTGAAAATAATGTTGTGTAAATATATATACATATATATATATATATATATATATATATATATATATATATATATATAAAAATGTATATATATATATATATATATATATATATATATATATATATTAGTGCTGTCAAACGATTCAAATATTTAATCGCGATTAATCGCATTAATGCCAT